>OZ012677.1:36087322-36734355 GCA_963942445.1 Argyra leucocephala | reverse complement strand
ATATTAACAAAGTTATGAGCGTTTAAAGTTTTTAAAAAAAAAAAAAAATTTTGAAAAAGTAAATTTTGATGCAAAATTCAACTCTCTAGGAGCAATATTAACAAAGTTATGCGCGTTTAAAATTTTTATAAAAAAAAAAAATTTTGAAAAAGTAAATTTTGATGCAAATTTCGATTCTCTAGGAGCAATATTAACAAAGTTATGCGCGTTTAAAATTTTTATAAAAAAAAAAAATTTTGAAAAAGTAAATTTTGATGCAAATTTCGATTCTCTAGGAGCAATATTAACAAAGTTATGAGCGTTTAAAGTTTTTATAAAAAAAAAAAAAATTTTTAAAAAGTAAATTTTGGTGCAAAATTCGACCCTCTAGGAGCAATATTAACAAAGTTATGAGCGTTTAAAAATTTTATATAAAAAAAAAAATTTTTTAAAAAAGTAAATTTTGATGCAAAATTCGACCCTCTAGGAGCAATATTAACAAAGTTATGAGCGTTTAAAGTTTTTATAAAAAAAAAAATTTTTTTTGAAAAAGTAAATTTTGATGCAAAATTCAACCCTCTAGGAGCAATATTAACAAAGTAATAAGCGTTTAAAGTTTTTATAAAAAAAAAACTTTTTTGAAAAAGTAAATTTTGATGCAAAATTCGACCCTCTAGGAGTAATATTAACAAAGTTATGAGCGTTTAAAGTTTTTATAAAAAAAAAAAATTTTGAAAAAGTAAATTTTGTTGCAAAATTCAACCCTCTAGGAGCAATATTAACAAAGTTATGAGCGTTTAAAGTTTTTCTAAAAAAAAAAAAAATTTTGAAAAAGTAAATTTTGATGCAAAATTCGACTCTCTAGGAGCAATATTAACAAAGTTATGAGCGTTTAAAGTTTTTACAAAAAAAAAAAATTTTTTTGAAAAGTATATTTTGATACAAAATCCGACCCTCTAGGAGCAATATTAACAAAGTTATGAGCGTTTAAAGTTTTTATAAAAAAAAAAAAAAAATTTTGAAAAGTAAATTTTGATGCAAAATTCGACCCTCTAGGAGCAATATTAACAAAGTTATGCGCGTTTAAAGTTTTTATAAAAAAAAAAAATTTTTGAAAAAGTAAATTTTGATGCAAAATTCAACCCTCTGGGAGCAATATTAACAAAGTTATGAGCGTTTAAAGTTTTAAAAAAAAAAAAAAAATTTTGAAAAAGTAAATTTTGATGCAAAATTCAACTCTCTAGGAGCAATATTAACAAAGTTATGCGCGTTTAAAGTTTTTATAAAAAAAAAAAAAATTTGAAAAAGTAAATTTTGATGCAAAATTCGACTCTCTAGGAGCAATATTAACAAAGTTATGAGCGTTTAAAGTTTTTACAAAAAAAAAAAAATTTTTTAAAAAGTAAATTTTGATGCAAAATTCGACCCTCTAGGAGCAATATTAACAAAGTTATGAGCGTTTAAAGTTTTTATAAAAAAAAAAAAAAATTTTGAAAAAGTAAATTTTGATGCAAAATGCGACCCTCTAGGAGCAATATTAACAAAGTTATGCGCGTTTAAAATTTTTATAAAAAAAAAAAAATTTTTTAAAAAGTAAATTTTGATGCAAAATTCGATCCTCTAGGAGCAATATTAACAAAGTTATGAGCGTTTAAAGTTTTTATTAAAAAAAAAAAAATTTTGAAAAAGTAAATTTTGATGCAAAATTCGACTCTCTAGGAGCAATATTAACAAAGTTATGAGCGTTTAAAGTTTTTACAAAAAAAAAAACAAAATTTTTGAAAAAGTAAATTTTGATGCAAAATTCGACCCTCTAGGAGCAATATTAACAAAGTTATGAGCGTTAAAGTTTTTATAAAAAAAAATAAAATTTTTTAAAAAGTAAATTTTGATGCAAAATTCAACTCTCTAGGAGCAATATTAACAAAGTTATGAGCGTTTAAAGTTTTTATAAAAAAAAAAAAATTTTGAAAAAGTAAATTTTGATGCAAAATTCGACCCTCTAGGAGCAATATTAACAAAGTTATGAGCGTTTAAAGTTTTTACAAAAAAAAAAAAATTTTTTAAAAAGTAAATTTTGGTGCAAAATTCGACACTCTAGGAGCAATATTAACAAAGTTATGAGCGTTTAAAAATTTTATATAAAAAAAAAAATTTTTAAAAAAGTAAATTTTGATGCAAAATTCGACCCTCTAGGAGCAATATTAACAAAGTTATGAGCGTTTAAAGTTTTTATTAAAAAAAAAAAATTTTGAAAAAGTAAATTTTGATGCAAAATTCGACCCTCTAGGAGCAATATTAACAAAGTTATGAGCGTTTAAAGTTTTTATAAAAAAAATAAAATTTTTTAAAAAGTAAATTTTGATGCAAAATTCAACTCTCTAGGAGCAATATTAACAAAGTTATGAGCGTTTAAAGTTTTTATAAAAAAAAAAAAAATTTTGAAAAAGTAAATTTTGATGCAAAATTCGACCCTCTAGGAGCAATATTAACAAAGTTATGAGCGTTTAAAGTTTTTATAAAAAAAAAAATTTTTTTGAAAAAGTAAATTTTCATGCAAAATTCAACCCTCTAGGAGCAATATTAACAAAGTTATGAGCGTTTAAAATTTTTATAAAAAAAAAAATCAACCCTCTAGGAGCAATATTAACAAAGTTATGAGCGTTTAAAGTTTTTATAAAAAAAAAAAAATTTTAAAAAGTAAATTTTGATGCAAAATTTAACACTCTAGGAGCAATATTAACAAAGTTATGAGCGTTTAAAGTTTTTATAAAAAAAAAATTTTTTTTGAAAAAGTAAATTTTCATGCAAAATTCGACCCTCTAGCAGCAATATTAACAAAGTTATGAGCGTTTAAAGTTTTTATTAAAAAAAAAAAAATTTTGAAAAAGTAAATTTTGATGCAAAATTCAACCCTCTAGGAGCAATATTAACAAAGTTATGAGCGTTTAAAGTTTTTATGAAAAAAAACAAAATTTTTTAAAAAGTAAATTTTGATGCAAAATTCGACCCTCTATGAGCAATATTAACAAAGTAATGAGCGTTTAAAGTTTTTATATAAAAAAAAATTTTTTTTGAAAAAGTATATTTTGATACAAAATCCGACCCTCTAGGAGCAATATTAACAAAGTTATGAGCGTTTAAAGTTTTTATAAAAAAAAAAAAAAAAATTTTGAAAAAGTAAATTTTGATGCAAAATTCGACCCTCTAGGAGCAATATTAACAAAGTTATGCGCGTTTAAAGTTTTTATAAAAAAAAAAAATTTTTTGAAAAAGTAAATTTTGATGCAAAATTCAACCCTCTAGGAGCAATATTAACAAAGTTATGCGCGTTTAAAATTTTTATAAAAAAAAAAAAATTTTGAAAAAGTAAATTTTGATGCAAATTTCGATTCTCTAGGAGCAATATTAACAAAGTTATGCGCGTTTAAAATTTTTATAGAAAAAAAAAAATTTTGAAAAAGTAAATTTTGATGCAAATTTCGATTCTCTAGGAGCAATATTAACAAAGTTATGAGCGTTTAAAGTTTTTATAAAAAAAAAAATTTTTAAAAAGTAAATTTTGGTGCAAAATTCGACCCTCTAGGAGCAATATTAACAAAGTTATGAGCGTTTAAAAATTTTATATAAAAAAAAAAATTTTTTAAAAAAGTAAATTTTGATGCAAAATTCGACCCTCTAGGAGCAATATTAACAAAGTTATGAGCGTTTAAAGTTTTTATAAAAAAAAAAATTTTTTTTGAAAAAGTAAATTTTGATGCAAAATTCAACCCTCTAGGAGCAATATTAACAAAGTAATAAGCGTTTAAAGTTTTTATAAAAAAAAAATTTTTTTGAAAAAGTAAATTTTGATGCAAAATTCGACCCTCTAGGAGTAATATTAACAAAGTTATGAGCGTTTAAAGTTTTTATAAAAAAAAAAAAATTTTGAAAAAGTAAATTTTGATGCAAAATTCAACCCTCTAGGAGCAATATTAACAAAGTTATGAGCGTTTAAAGTTTTTCTAAAAAAAAAAAAATTTTGAAAAAGTAAATTTGATGCAAAATTCGACTCTCTAGGAGCAATATTAACAAAGTTATGAGCGTTTAAAGTTTTTACAAAAAAAAAAAATTTTTTGAAAAAGTATATTTTGATACAAAATCCGACCCTCTAGGAGCAATATTAACAAAGTTATGAGCGTTTAAAGTTTTTATAAAAAAAAAAAAAAATTTTGAAAAAGTAAATTTTGATGCAAAATTCGACCCTCTAGGAGCAATATTAACAAAGTTATGCGCGTTTAAAGTTTTTATAAAAAAAAAAAAATTTTTGAAAAAGTAAATTTTGATGCAAAATTCAACCCTCTAGGAGCAATATTAACAAAGTTATGAGCGTTTAAAGTTTAAAAAAAAAAAAAAAATTTTGAAAAAGTAAATTTTGATGCAAAATTCAACTCTCTAGGAGCAATATTAACAAAGTTATGCGCGTTTAAAGTTTTTATAAAAAAAAAAAAAATTTGAAAAAGTAAATTTTGATGCAAAATTCGACTCTCTAGGAGCAATATTAACAAAGTTATGAGCGTTTAAAGTTTTTACAAAAAAAAAAAAAATTTTTTAAAAAGTAAATTTTGATGCAAAATTCGACCCTCTAGGAGCAATATTAACAAAGTTATGAGCGTTTAAAGTTTTTATAAAAAAAAAAAAAAATTTGAAAAAGTAAATTTTGATGCAAAATTCGACCCTCTAGGAGCAATATTAACAAAGTTATGAGCGTTTAAAGTTTTTATATAAAAAAAATAAAATTTTTTAAAAAGTAAATTTTGATGCAAAATTCAACTCTCTAGGAGCAATATTAACAAAGTTATGAGCGTTTAAAGTTTTTATAAAAAAAAAATTTTTTTGAAAAAGTAAATTTTCATGCAAAATTCAACCCTCTAGGAGCAATATTAACAAAGTTATGAGCGTTTAAAGTTTTTATAAAAAAAAAAAAAATTTTGATGCAAAATTCGACCCTCTAGCAGCAATATTAACAAAGTTATGAGCGTTTAAAGTTTTTATTAAAAAAAAAAAAATTTTGAAAAAGTAAATTTTGATGCAAAATTCAACCCTCTAGGAGCAATATTAACAAAGTTATGAGCGTTTAAAGTTTTTATTAAAAAAAAAAAAAATTTTGAAAAAGTATATTTTGATACAAAATCCGACCCTCTAGGAGCAATATTAACAAACAAAGTTATGAGCGTTTAAAGTTTTTATAAAAAAAAAAAAAAAATTTTGAAAAAGTAAATTTTGATGCAAAATTCGACCCTCTAGGAGCAATATTAACAAAGTTATGCGCGTTTAAAGTTTTTATAAAAAAAAAAAAATTTTTGAAAAAGTAAATTTTGATGCAAAATTCAACCCTCTAGGAGCAATATTAACAAAGTTATGAGCGTTTAAAGTTTTTAAAAAAAAAAAAAATTTTGAAAAAGTAAATTTTGATGCAAAATTCAACTCTCTAGGAGCAATATTAACAAAGTTATGCGCGTTTAAAATTTTTATAAAAAAAAAAAAATTTTGAAAAAGTAAATTTTGATGCAAATTTCGATTCTCTAGGAGCAATATTAACAAAGTTATGCGCGTTTAAAATTTTTATAAAAAAAAAAAAATTTTGAAAAAGTAAATTTTGATGCAAATTTCGATTCTCTAGGAGCAATATTAACAAAGTTATGAGCGTTTAAAGTTTTTATAAAAAAAAAAAAAATTTTTAAAAAGTAAATTTTGGTGCAAAATTCGACCCTCTAGGAGCAATATTAACAAAGTTATGAGCGTTTAAAAATTTTATATAAAAAAAAAAATTTTTTAAAAAAGTAAATTTTGATGCAAAATTCGACCCTCTAGGAGCAATATTAACAAAGTTATGAGCGTTTAAAGTTTTTTATAAAAAAAAAAATTTTTTTTGAAAAAGTAAATTTTGATGCAAAATTCAACCCTCTAGGAGCAATATTAACAAAGTAATAAGCGTTTAAAGTTTTTATAAAAAAAAAATTTTTTTGAAAAAGTAAATTTTGATGCAAAATTCGACCCTCTAGGAGTAATATTAACAAAGTTATGAGCGTTTAAAGTTTTTATAAAAAAAAAAAAATTTTGAAAAAGTAAATTTTGATGCAAAATTCAACCCTCTAGGAGCAATATTAACAAAGTTATGAGCGTTTAAAGTTTTTCTAAAAAAAAAAAAAATTTTGAAAAAGTAAATTTTGATGCAAAATTCGACTCTCTAGGAGCAATATTAACAAAGTTATGAGCGTTTAAAGTTTTTACAAAAAAAAAAAATTTTTTGAAAAAGTATATTTTGATACAAAATCCGACCCTCTAGGAGCAATATTAACAAAGTTATGAGCGTTTAAAGTTTTTATAAAAAAAAAAAAAAAATTTGAAAAAGTAAATTTTGATGCAAAATTCGACCCTCTAGGAGCAATATTAACAAAGTTATGCGCGTTTAAAGTTTTTATAAAAAAAAAAAAATTTTTGAAAAAGTAAATTTTGATGCAAAATTCAACCCTCTGGGAGCAATATTAACAAAGTTATGAGCGTTTAAAGTTTTAAAAAAAAAAAAAAAATTTTGAAAAAGTAAATTTTGATGCAAAATTCAACTCTCTAGGAGCAATATTAACAAAGTTATGCGCGTTTAAAGTTTTTATAAAAAAAAAAAAAATTTGAAAAAGTAAATTTTGATGCAAAATTCGACTCTCTAGGAGCAATATTAACAAAGTTATGAGCGTTTAAAGTTTTTACAAAAAAAAAAAAATTTTTTAAAAAGTAAATTTTGATGCAAAATTCGACCCTCTAGGAGCAATATTAACAAAGTTATGAGCGTTTAAAGTTTTTATAAAAAAAAAAAAAAATTTTGAAAAAGTAAATTTTGATGCAAAATGCGACCCTCTAGGAGCAATATTAACAAAGTTATGCGCGTTTAAAATTTTTATAAAAAAAAAAAAAAATTTTTTAAAAAGTAAATTTTGATGCAAAATTCGATCCTCTAGGAGCAATATTAACAAAGTTATGAGCGTTTAAAGTTTTTATTAAAAAAAAAAAAATTTTGAAAAAGTAAATTTTGATGCAAAATTCAACTCTCTAGGAGCAATATTAACAAAGTTATGCGCGTTTAAAGTTTTTATAAAAAAAAAAAAAATTTGAAAAAGTAAATTTTGATGCAAAATTCGACTCTCTAGGAGCAATATTAACAAAGTTATGAGCGTTTAAAGTTTTTACAAAAAAAAAAAAATTTTTTAAAAAGTAAATTTTGATGCAAAATTCGACCCTCTAGGAGCAATATTAACAAAGTTATGAGCGTTTAAAGTTTTTATAAAAAAAAAAAAAAATTTTGAAAAAGTAAATTTTGATGCAAAATGCAACCCTCTAGGAGCAATATTAACAAAGTTATGCGCGTTTAAAATTTTTATAAAAAAAAAAAAAAATTTTTAAAAAGTAAATTTTGATGCAAAATTCGATCCTCTAGGAGCAATATTAACAAAGTTATGAGCGTTTAAAGTTTTTATTAAAAAAAAAAAAATTTTGAAAAAGTAAATTTTGATGCAAAATTCAACCCTCTAGGAGCAATATTAACAAAGTTATAAGCGTTTAAAGTTTTATAAAAAAAAAACAAAATTTTTGAAAAAGTAAATTTTGATGCAAAATTCGACCCTCTAGGAGCAATATTAACAAAGTTATGAGCGTTAAAGTTTTTATAAAAAAAAATAAAATTTTTTAAAAAGTAAATTTTGATGCAAAATTCAACTCTCTAGGAGCAATATTAACAAAGTTATGAGCGTTTAAAGTTTTTATAAAAAAAAAAAAAATTTTTGAAAAAGTAAATTTTGATGCAAAATTCGACCCTCTAGGAGCAATATTAACAAAGTTATGAGCGTTTAAAGTTTTTACAAAAAAAAAAAAAATTTTTAAAAAGTAAATTTTGGTGCAAAATTCGACACTCTAGGAGCAATATTAACAAAGTTATGAGCGTTTAAAAATTTTATATAAAAAAAAAAAATTTTTAAAAAAGTAAATTTTGATGCAAAATTCGACCCTCTAGGAGCAATATTAACAAAGTTATGAGCGTTTAAAGTTTTTATAAAAAAAAAAAAAAATTTTGAAAAAGTAAATTTTGATGCAAAATTCGACCCTCTAGGAGCAATATTAACAAAGTTATGAGCGTTTAAAGTTTTTACAAAAAAAAAAAAAATTTTTAAAAAGTAAATTTTGGTGCAAAATTCGACACTCTAGGAGCAATATTAACAAAGTTATGAGCGTTTAAAAATTTTATATAAAAAAAAAAAATTTTTAAAAAAGTAAATTTTGATGCAAAATTCGACCCTCTAGGAGCAATATTAACAAAGTTATGAGCGTTTAAAGTTTTTATAAAAAAAAATAAAATTTTTTAAAAAGTAAATTTTGATGCAAAATTCAACTCTCTAGGAGCAATATTAACAAAGTTATGAGCGTTTAAAGTTTTTATAAAAAAAAAAAAAATTTTTGAAAAAGTAAATTTTGATGCAAAATTCGACCCTCTAGGAGCAATATTAACAAAGTTATGAGCGTTTAAAGTTTTTATAAAAAAAAAAATTTTTTTTGAAAAAGTAAATTTTCATGCAAAATTCAACCCTCTAGGAGCAATATTAACAAAGTTATGAGCGTTTAAAATTTTTATAAAAAAAAAAATCAACCCTCTAGGAGCAATATTAACAAAGTTATGAGCGTTTAAAGTTTTTATAAAAAAAAAAAAATTTTTAAAAAGTAAATTTTGATGCAAAATTTAACACTCTAGGAGCAATATTAACAAAGTTATGAGCGTTTAAAGTTTTTATAAAAAAAAAATTTTTTTTGAAAAAGTAAATTTTCATGCAAAATTCAACCCTCTAGGAGCAATATTAACAAAGTTATGAGCGTTTAAAGTTTTTATAAAAAAAAAAAATTTTTTTAAAAAGTAAATTTTGATGCAAAATTCAACCCTCTAGGAGCAATATTAACAAAGTTAAGAGCGTTTAAAGTTTTTATAAAAAAAAAAAAAAATTTTGATGCAAAATTCGACCCTCTAGCAGCAATATTAACAAAGTTATGAGCGTTTAAAGTTTTTATTAAAAAAAAAAAAAATTTTGAAAAAGTAAATTTTGATGCAAAATTCAACCCTCTAGGAGCAATATTAACAAAGTTATGAGCGTTTAAAATTTTTATGAAAAAAAACAAAATTTTTTAAAAAGTAAATTTTGATGCAAAATTCGACCCTCTATGAGCAATATTAACAAAGTAATGAGCGTTTAAAGTTTTTATATAAAAAAAAATTTTTTTTGAAAAAGTATATTTTGATACAAAATCCGACCCTCTAGGAGCAATATTAACAAAGTTATGAGCGTTTAAAGTTTTTATAAAAAAAAAAAAAAAAATTTTGAAAAAGTAAATTTTGATGCAAAATTCGACCCTCTAGGAGCAATATTAACAAAGTTATGCGCGTTTAAAGTTTTTATAAAAAAAAAAAAATTTTTGAAAAAGTAAATTTTGATGCAAAATTCAACCCTCTAGGAGCAATATTAACAAAGTTATGCGCGTTTAAAATTTTTATAAAAAAAAAAAAATTTTGAAAAAGTAAATTTTGATGCAAATTTCGATTCTCTAGGAGCAATATTAACAAAGTTATGCGCGTTTAAAATTTTTATAAAAAAAAAAAAATTTGAAAAAGTAAATTTTGATGCAAATTTCGATTCTCTAGGAGCAATATTAACAAAGTTATGAGCGTTTAAAGTTTTTATAAAAAAAAAAAAAATTTTTAAAAAGTAAATTTTGGTGCAAAATTCGACCCTCTAGGAGCAATATTAACAAAGTTATGAGCGTTTAAAAATTTTATATAAAAAAAAAAATTTTTTAAAAAAGTAAATTTTGATGCAAAATTCGACCCTCTAGGAGCAATATTAACAAAGTTATGAGCGTTTAAAGTTTTTATAAAAAAAAAAATTTTTTTTGAAAAAGTAAATTTTGATGCAAAATTCAACCCTCTAGGAGCAATATTAACAAAGTAATAAGCGTTTAAAGTTTTTATAAAAAAAAAATTTTTTTGAAAAAGTAAATTTTGATGCAAAATTCGACCCTCTAGGAGTAATATTAACAAAGTTATGAGCGTTTAAAGTTTTTATAAAAAAAAAAAAATTTTGAAAAAGTAAATTTTGATGCAAAATTCAACCCTCTAGGAGCAATATTAACAAAGTTATGAGCGTTTAAAGTTTTTCTAAAAAAAAAAAAAATTTTGAAAAAGTAAATTTTGATGCAAATTTCGACTCTCTAGGAGCAATATTAACAAAGTTATGAGCGTTTAAAGTTTTTACAAAAAAAAAAAATTTTTTTGAAAAAGTATATTTTGATACAAAATTCGACCCTCTAGGAGCAATATTAACAAAGTTATGAGCGTTTAAAGTTTTTATAAAAAAAAAAAAAATTTTGAAAAAGTAAATTTTGATGCAAAATTCAACCCTCTAGGAGCAATATTAACAAAGTTATAAGCGTTTAAAGTTTTATAAAAAAAAAACAAAATTTTTGAAAAAGTAAATTTTGATGCAAAATTCGACCCTCTAGGAGCAATATTAACAAAGTTATGAGCGTTAAAGTTTTTATAAAAAAAAATAAAATTTTTTATAAAGTAAATTTTGATGCAAAATTCAACTCCCTAGGAGCAATATTAACAAAGTTATGAGCGTTTAAAGTTTTTATAAAAAAAAAAAAAATTTTTGAAAAAGTAAATTTTCATGCAAAATTCAACCCTCTAGGAGCAATATTAACAAAGTTATGAGCGTTTAAAGTTTTTATAAAAAAAAAATTTTTTTTGAAAAAGTAAATTTTCATGCAAAATTCAACCCTCTAGGAGCAATATTAACAAAGTTATGAGCGTTTAAAGTTTTTATAAAAAAAAAAAATTTTTTTTAAAAAGTAAATTTTGATGCAAAATTCAACCCTCTAGGAGCAATATTAACAAAGTTATGAGCGTTTAAAGTTTTTATAAAAAAAAAAAAAAATTTTGATGCAAAATTCGACCCTCTAGCAGCAATATTAACAAAGTTATGAGCGTTTAAAGTTTTTATTAAAAAAAAAAAAAATTTTGAAAAAGTAAATTTTGTTGCAAAATTCAACCCTCTAGGAGCAATATTAACAAAGTTATGAGCGTTTAAAGTTTTTATAAAAAAAAAAAAAAATTTTGATGCAAAATTCGACCCTCTAGGAGCAATATTAACAAAGTTATGAGCGTTTAAAGTTTTTATAAAAAAAAAAAATTTTTTTTAAAAAGTAAATTTTGATGCAAAATTCAACCCTCTAGGAGCAATATTAACAAAGTTATGAGCGTTTAAAGTTTTTATAAAAAAAAAAAAAAATTTTGATGCAAAATTCGACCCTCTAGCAGCAATATTAACAAAGTTATGAGCGTTTAAAGTTTTTATTAAAAAAAAAAAAAATTTTGAAAAAGTAAATTTTGTTGCAAAATTCAACCCTCTAGGAGTAATATTAACAAAGTTATGAGCGTTTAAAGTTTTTATAAAAAAAAAAAAATTTTGAAAAAGTAAATTTTGATGCAAAATTCAACCCTCTAGGAGCAATATTAACAAAGTTATGAGCGTTTAAAGTTTTTCTAAAAAAAAAAAAAATTTTGAAAAAGTAAATTTTGATGCAAATTTCGACTCTCTAGGAGCAATATTAACAAAGTTATGAGCGTTTAAAGTTTTTACAAAAAAAAAAAATTTTTTTGAAAAAGTATATTTTGATACAAAATTCGACCCTCTAGGAGCAATATTAACAAAGTTATGAGCGTTTAAAGTTTTTATAAAAAAAAAAAAAATTTTGAAAAAGTAAATTTTGATGCAAAATTCAACCCTCTAGGAGCAATATTAACAAAGTTATAAGCGTTTAAAGTTTTATAAAAAAAAAACAAAATTTTGAAAAAGTAAATTTTGATGCAAAATTCGACCCTCTAGGAGCAATATTAACAAAGTTATGAGCGTTAAAGTTTTTATAAAAAAAAATAAAATTTTTTATAAAGTAAATTTTGATGCAAAATTCAACTCCCTAGGAGCAATATTAACAAAGTTATGAGCGTTTAAAGTTTTTATAAAAAAAAAAAAAATTTTTGAAAAAGTAAATTTTCATGCAAAATTCAACCCTCTAGGAGCAATATTAACAAAGTTATGAGCGTTTAAAGTTTTTATAAAAAAAAAATTTTTTTTGAAAAAGTAAATTTTCATGCAAAATTCAACCCTCTAGGAGCAATATTAACAAAGTTATGAGCGTTTAAAGTTTTTTATAAAAAAAAAAAATTTTTTTTAAAAAGTAAATTTTGATGCAAAATTCAACCCTCTAGGAGCAATATTAACAAAGTTATGAGCGTTTAAAGTTTTTATAAAAAAAAAAAAAAATTTTGATGCAAAATTCGACCCTCTAGCAGCAATATTAACAAAGTTATGAGCGTTTAAAGTTTTTATTAAAAAAAAAAAAAATTTTGAAAAAGTAAATTTTGTTGCAAAATTCAACCCTCTAGGAGCAATATTAACAAAGTTATGAGCGTTTAAAGTTTTTATAAAAAAAAAACAAAATTTTTTAAAAAGTAAATTTTGATGCAAAATTCGACCCTCTATGAGCAATATTAACAAAGTAATGAGCGTTTAAAGTTTTTATATAAAAAAAAAATTTTTTTGAAAAAGTATATTTTGATACAAAATCCGACCCTCTAGGAGCAATATTAACAAAGTTATGAGCGTTTAAAGTTTTTATAAAAAAAAAAAAAAAATTTTGAAAAAGTAAATTTTGATGCAAAATTCGACCCTCTAGGAGCAATATTCACAAAGTTATGCGCGTTTAAAGTTTTTATAAAAAAAAAAAAATTTTGAAAAAGTAAATTTTGATGCAAAATTCAACCCTCTAGGAGCAATATTAACAAAGTTATGAGCGTTTAAAGTTTTTATAAAAAAAAAAAAATTTTGAAAAAGTAAATTTTGATGCAAAATTCAACTCTCTAGGAGCAATATTAACAAAGTTATGCGCGTTTAAAAGTTTTTATAAAAAAAAAAAAATTTGAAAAAGTAAATTTTGATGCAAAATTCGACTCTCTAGGAGCAATATTAACAAAGTTATGAGCGTTTAAAGTTTTTACAAAAAAAAAAAAAATTTTTTAAAAAGTAAATTTTGATGCAAAATTCGACCCTCTAGGAGCAATATTAACAAAGTTATGAGCGTTTAAAGTTTTTATAAAAAAAAAAAAAATTTTGAAAAAGTAAATTTTGATGCAAAATTCGACCCTCTAGGAGCAATATTAACAAAGTTATGCGCGTTTAAAATGTTTATAAAAAAAAAAAAAAATTTTTAAAAAGTAAATTTTGATGCAAAATTCGACCCTCTAGGAGCAATATTAACAAAGTTATGAGCGTTTAAAGTTTTTATTAAAAAAAAAAAAATTTTGAAAAAGTAAATTTTGATGCAAAATTCAACCCTCTAGGAGCAATATTAACAAAGTTTATAAGCGTTTAAAGTTTTATAAAAAAAAAACAAAATTTTTGAAAAAGTAAATTTTGATGCAAATTCGACCCTCTAGGAGCAATATTAACAAATTTATGAGCGTTAAAGTTTTTATAAAAAAAAATAAAATTTTTTAAAAAGTAAATTTTGATGCAAAATTCAACTCTCTAGGAGCAATATTAACAAAGTTATGAGCGTTTAAAGTTTTTATAAAAAAAAAAAAATTTTTGAAAAAGTAAATTTTCATGCAAAATTCAACCCTCTAGGAGCAATATTAACAAAGTTATGAGCGTTTAAAGTTTTTATAAAAAAAAAATTTTTTTTGAAAAAGTAAATTTTCATGCAAAATTCAACCCTCTAGGAGCAATATTAACAAAGTTATGAGCGTTTAAAGTTTTTATAAAAAAAAAAAAAATTTTTTAAAAAGTAAATTTTGATGCAAAATTCAACCCTCTAGGAGCAATATTAACAAAGTTATGAGCGTTTAAAGTTTTTATAAAAAAAAAAAAAATTTTGATGCAAAATTCGACCCTCTAGCAGCAATATTAACAAAGTTATGAGCGTTTAAAGTTTTTATTAAAAAAAAAAAAAATTTTGAAAAAGTAAATTTTGTTGCAAAATTCAACCCTCTAGGAGCAATATTAACAAAGTTATGAGCGTTTAAAGTTTTTATAAAAAAAAACAAAATTTTTTAAAAAGTAAATTTTGATGCAAAATTCGACCCCTCTATGAGCAATATTAACAAAGTAATGAGCGTTTAAAGTTTTTATATAAAAAAAAAATTTTTTTGAAAAAGTATATTTTGATACAAAATCCGACCCTCTAGGAGCAATATTAACAAAGTTATGAGCGTTTAAAGTTTTTATAAAAAAAAAAAAAAAATTTTGAAAAAGTAAATTTTGATGCAAAATTCGACCCTCTAGGAGCAATATTCACAAAGTTATGCGCGTTTAAAGTTTTTATAAAAAAAAAAAATTTTGAAAAAGTAAATTTTGATGCAAAATTCAACCCTCTAGGAGCAATATTAACAAAGTTATGAGCGTTTAAAGTTTTAAAAAAAAAAAAAAAATTTTGATGCAAAATTCAACTCTCTAGGAGCAATATTAACAAAGTTATGCGCGTTTAAAATTTTTATAAAAAAAAAAAAATTTTGAAAAAGTAAATTTTGATGCAAATTTCGATTCTCTAGGAGCAATATTAACAAAGTTATGCGCGTTTAAAATTTTTATAAAAAAAAAAAAATTTTGAAAAAGTAATTTTGATGCAAATTTCGATTCTCTAGGAGCAATATTAACAAAGTTATGCGCGTTTAAAATTTTTATAAAAAAAAAAAAATTTTGAAAAAGTAAATTTTGATGCAAATTTCGATTCCTCTAGGAGCAATATTAACAAAGTTATGCGCGTTTAAAATTTTTATAAAAAAAAAAAAAAATTTGAAAAAGTAATTTTGATGCAAATTTCGATTCTCTAGGAGCAATATTAACAAAGTTATGAGCGTTTAAAGTTTTTATAAAAAAAAAAAAAAATTTTTAAAAAGTAAATTTTGGTGCAAAATTCGACCCTCTAGGAGCAATATTAACAAAGTTATGAGCGTTTAAAAATTTTATACAAAAAAAAAAAATTTTTTAAAAAAGTAAATTTTGATGCAAAATTCGACCCTCTAGGAGCAATATTAACAAAGTTATGAGCGTTTAAAGTTTTTATAAAAAAAAAAATTTTTTTTGAAAAAGTAAATTTTGATGCAAAATTCAACCCTCTAGGAGCAATATTAACAAAGTAATGAGCGTTTAAAGTTTTTATAAAAAAAAAATTTTTTTGAAAAAGTAAATTTTGATGCAAAATTCGACCCCTCTAGGAGTAATATTAACAAAGTTATGAGCGTTTAAAGTTTTTATAAAAAAAAAAAAATTTGAAAAAGTAAATTTTGATGCAAAATTCAACCCTCTAGGAGCAATATTAACAAAGTTATGAGCGTTTAAAGTTTTTCTAAAAAAAAAAAAAAATTTTGAAAAAGTAAATTTTGATGCAAAATTCGACTCTCTAGGAGCAATATTAACAAAGTTATGAGCGTTTAAAGTTTTTACAAAAAAAAAAATTTTTTTGAAAAAGTATATTTTGATACAAAATTCGACCCTCTAGGAGCAATATTAACAAAGTTATGAGCGTTTAAAAGTTTTTATAAAAAAAAAAAAATTTTATGAAAAAGTAAATTTTGATGCATAATTCGACCCTCTAGGAGCAATATTAACAAAGTTATGAGCGTTTAAAGTTTGTATAAAAAAAAAAAAATTTTTTTAAAAAGTAAATTTTCATGCAAAATAAACCCTCTAGGAGCAATATTAACAAAGTTATGAGCGTTTAAAGTTTTTATAAAAAAAAAAAAAAATTTTGATGCAAAATTCGACCCTCTAGCAGCAATATTAACAAAGTTATGAGCGTTTAAAGTTTTTATTAAAAAAAAAAAAAATTTTGAAAAAGTAAATTTTGATGCAAAATTCAACCCTCTAGGAGCAATATTAACAAAGTTATGAGCGTTTAAAGTTTTTATAAAAAAAAACCAAAATTTTTTAAAAAGTAAATTTTGATGCAAAATTCGACCCTCTATGAGCAATATTAACAAAGTAATGAGCGTTTAAAGTTTTTATATAAAAAAAAATTTTTTTTGAAAAAGTATATTTTGATACAAAATCCGACCCTCTAGGAGCAATATTAACAAAGTTATGAGCGTTTAAAGTTTTTATAAAAAAAAAAAAAAAATTTTGAAAAAGTAAATTTTGATGCAAAATTCGACCCTCTAGGAGCAATATTAACAAAGTTATGCGCGTTTAAAGTTTTATAAAAAAAAAAAAAATTTTTGAAAAAGTAAATTTTGATGCAAAATTCAACCCTCTAAAAGCAATATTAACAAAGTTATGCGCGTTTAAAATTTTTATAAAAAAAAAAAAATTTTGAAAAAGTAAATTTTGATGCAAATTTCGATTCTCTAGGAGCAATATTAACAAAGTTATGCGCGTTTAAAATTTTTATAAAAAAAAAAAAATTTTGAAAAAGTAAATTTTGATGCAAATTTCGATTCTCTAGGAGCAATATTAACAAAGTTATGAGCGTTTAAAGTTTTTATAAAAAAAAAAAAAATTTTTAAAAGTAAATTTTGGTGCAAAATTCGACCCTCTAGGAGCAATATTAACAAAGTTATGAGCGTTTAAAAATTTTATATAAAAAAAAAAATTTTTTAAAAAAGTAAATTTTGATGCAAAATTCGACCCTCTAGGAGCAATATTAACAAAGTTATGAGCGTTTAAAGTTTTTATAAAAAAAAAAATTTTTTTGATGCAAAATTCAACCCTCTAGGAGCAATATTAACAAAGTAATAAGCGTTTAAAGTTTTTATAAAAAAAAAATTTTTTGAAAAAGTAAATTTTGATGCAAAATTCGACCCTCTAGGAGTAATATTAACAAAGTTATGAGCGTTTAAAGTTTTTATAAAAAAAAAAAATTTGAAAAAGTAAATTTTGATGCAAAATTCAACCCTCTAGGAGCAATATTAACAAAGTTATGAGCGTTTAAAGTTTTTCTAAAAAAAAAAAAAATTTTGAAAAAGTAAATTTTGATGCAAAATTCGACTCTCTAGGAGCAATATTAACAAAGTTATGAGCGTTTAAAGTTTTTACAAAAAAAAAAATTTTTTGAAAAAGTATATTTTGATACAAAATCCGACCCTCTAGGAGCAATATTAACAAAGTTATGAGCGTTTAAAGTTTTTATAAAAAAAAAAAAAAAATTTTGAAAAAGTAAATTTTGATGCAAAATTCGACCCTCTAGGAGCAATATTAACAAAGTTATGCGCGTTTAAAGTTTTTATAAAAAAAAAAAAATTTTTGAAAAAGTAAATTTTGATGCAAAATTCAACCTTCTAGGAGCAATATTAACAAAGTTATGAGCGTTTAAAGTTTTAAAAAAAAAAAAAAAATTTTGAAAAAGTAAATTTTGATGCAAAATTCAACTCTCTAGGAGCAATATTAACAAAGTTATGCGCGTTTAAAGTTTTTATAAAAAAAAAAAAAATTTTGAAAAAGTAAATTTTGATGCAAAATTCGACTCTCTAGGAGCAATATTAACAAAGTTATGAGGCGTTTAAAGTTTTTACAAAAAAAAAAAATTTTTTAAAAAGTAAATTTTGATGCAAAATTTGACCCTCTAGGAGCAATATTAACAATGTTATGAGCGTTTAAAGTTTTTTATAAAAAAAAAAAAAAATTTTGAAAAAGTAAATTTTGATGCAAAATTCGACCCTCTAGGAGCAATATTAACAAAGTTATGCGCGTTTAAAATGTTTATAAAAAAAAAAAAAATTTTTAAAAAGTAAATTTTGATGCAAAATTCGACCCTCTAGGAGCAATATTAACAAAGTTATGAGCGTTTAAAGTTTTTATTAAAAAAAAAAAAATTTTGAAAAAGTAAATTTTGATGCAAAATTCAACCCTCTAGGAGCAATATTAACAAAGTTATAAGCGTTTAAAGTTTTATAAAAAAAAAACAAAATTTTTGAAAAAGTAAATTTTGATGCAAAATTCGACCCTCTAGGAGCAATATTAACAAAGTTATGAGCGTTAAAGTTTTTATAAAAAAAAATAAAATTTTTTAAAAAGTAAATTTTGATGCAAAATTCAACTCTCTAGGAGCAATATTAACAAAGTTATGAGCGTTTAAAGTTTTTATAAAAAAAAAAAAAAATTTTTGAAAAAGTAAATTTTCATGCAAAATTCAACCCTCTAGGAGCAATATTAACAAAGTTATGAGCGTTTAAAGTTTTTATAAAAAAAAAATTTTTTTTGAAAAAGTAAATTTTCATGCAAAATTCAACCCTCTAGGAGCAATATTAACAAAGTTATGAGCGTTTAAAGTTTTTATAAAAAAAAAAAAAATTTTTTAAAAAGTAAATTTTGATGCAAAATTCAACCCTCTAGGAGCAATATTAACAAAGTTAATGAGCGTTTAAAGTTTTTATAAAAAAAAAAAAAAAATTTTGATGCAAAATTCGACCCTCTAGCAGCAATATTAACAAAGTTATGAGCGTTTAAAGTTTTTATTAAAAAAAAAAAAAATTTTGAAAAAGTAAATTTTGTTGCAAAATTCAACCCTCTAGGAGCAATATTAACAAAGTTATGAGCGCTTAAAGTTTTTATAAAAAAAAACAAAATTTTTTAAAAAGTAAATTTTGATGCAAAATTCGACCCTCTATGAGCAATATTAACAAAGTAATGAGCGTTTAAAGTTTTTATATAAAAAAAAAAATTTTTTTGAAAAAGTATATTTTGATACAAAATCCGACCCTCTAGGAGCAATATTAACAAAGTTATGAGCGTTTAAAGTTTTTATAAAAAAAAAAAAAAAAATTTTGAAAAAGTAAATTTTGATGCAAAATTCGACCCTCTAGGAGCAATATTCACAAAGTTATGCGCGTTTAAAGTTTTTATAAAAAAAAAAATTTTTGAAAAAGTAAATTTTGATGCAAAATTCAACCCTCTAGGAGCAATATTAACAAAGTTATGAGCGTTTAAAGTTTTAAAAAAAAAAAAAAATTTTGATGCAAAATTCAACTCTCTAGGAGCAATATTAACAAAGTTATGCGCGTTTAAAATTTTTATAAAAAAAAAAAAATTATAAAAAAAAAAAAATTTTGAAAAAGTAAATTTTGATGCAAATTTCGATTCTCTAGGAGCAATATTAACAAAGTTATGCGCGTTTAAAATTTTTATAAAAAAAAAAAAATTTTGAAAAAGTAAATTTTGATGCAAATTTCGATTCTCTAGGAGCAATATTAACAAAGTTATGAGCGTTTAAAGTTTTTATAAAAAAAAAAAAAATTTTTAAAAAGTAAATTTTGGTGCAAAATTCGACCCTCTAGGAGCAATATTAACAAAGTTATGAGCGTTTAAAAATTTTATACAAAAAAAAAAAATTTTTTAAAAAAGTAAATTTTGATGCAAAATTCGACCCTCTAGGAGCAATATTAACAAAGTTATGAGCGTTTAAAGTTTTTATAAAAAAAAAAATTTTTTTTGAAAAAGTAAATTTTGATGCAAAATTCAACCCTCTAGGAGCAATATTAACAAAGTAATGAGCGTTTAAAGTTTTTATAAAAAAAAAATTTTTTTGAAAAAGTAAATTTTGATGCAAAATTCGACCCTCTAGGAGTAATATTAACAAAGTTATGAGCGTTTAAAGTTTTTATAAAAAAAAAAAATTTTGAAAAAGTAAATTTTGATGCAAAATTCAACCCTCTAGGAGCAATATTAACAAAGTTATGAGCGTTTAAAGTTTTTCTAAAAAAAAAAAAAATTTTGAAAAAGTAAATTTTGATGCAAAATTCGACTCTCTAGGAGCAATATTAACAAAGTTATGAGCGTTTAAAGTTTTTACAAAAAAAAAAATTTTTTTGAAAAAGTATATTTTGATACAAAATTCGACCCTCTAGGAGCAATATTAACAAAGTTATGAGCGTTTAAAGTTTTTATAAAAAAAAAAAAATTTTATGAAAAAGTAAATTTTGATGCATAATTCGACCCTCTAGGAGCAATATTAACAAAGTTATGAGCGTTTAAAGTTTGTATAAAAAAAAAAAATTTTTTTTAAAAAGTAAATTTTCATGCAAAATTCAACCCTCTAGGAGCAATATTAACAAAGTTATGAGCGTTTAAAGTTTTATAAAAAAAAAACAAATTTTTTTAAAAGTAAATTTTGATGCAAAATTCGACCCTCTAGGAGCACTATTAACAAAGTTTATGAGCGTTTAAAGTTTTTATATAAAAAAAAAATTTTTTTGAAAAAGTAAATTTTGATGCAAAATTCGACCCTCTAGAAGCAATATTAACAAAGTTATGAGCGTTTAAAGTTTTTATAAAAAAAAAAAAATTTTTGAAAAAGTAAATTTTGATGCAAAATTCGACACTCTAGGAGCAATATTAACAAAGTTATGAGCGTTTAAAGTTTTTATAAAAAAAAAAAATTTTTGAAAAAGTAAATTTTGATGCAAAATTTAACCTTCTAGGAGCAATATTAACAAAGTTATGAGCGTTTAAAGTTTTTATAAAAAATTTTTTGAAAAAGTAAATTTTGATGCAAAATTCGACCCTCTAGGAGCAATATTAACAAAGTTATGAGCGTTTAAAGTTTTTATAAAAAAAAAAAATTTTTTTAAAAAGTAAATTTTGATGCAAAATTCAACCCTCTAGGAGCAATATTAACAAAGTTATGAGCGTTTAAAGCTTTTATAAAAAAAATAAAATTTTTTTAAAAAGTAAATTTTGATGCAAAATTCAACTCTCTAGGAGCAATATTAACAAAGTTATGAGCGTTTAAAGTTTTTATAAAAAAAAAAAAAATTTTTGAAAAAGTAAATTTTGATGCATAATTCGACCCTCTAGGAGCAATATTAACAAAGTTATGAGCGTTTAAAGTTTTTATAAAAAAAAAAAAAATTTTGAAAAAGTAAATTTTGATGCAAAATTCGACCCTCTAGGAGCAATATTAACAAAGTTATGAGGGTTTAAAGTTTTTATAAAAAAAAAAAAAATTTTTTAAAATTAAATTTTGATGCAAAATTCGACCCTCTAGGAGCAATATTAACAAAGTTATGAGCGTTTTAAAGTTTTTATAAAAAAAAATAAAATTTTTTAAAAAGTAAATTTTGATGCAAAATTCAACTCTCTAGGAGCAATATTAACAAAGTTATGAGCATTTAAAGTTTTATAAAAATAAAACAAAATTTTTGAAAAAGTAAATTTTGATGCAAAATTCGACCCTCTATGAGCAATATTAACAAAGTTATAAGCGTTTAAAGTTTTATAAAAAAAAAACAAAATTTTGAAAAAGTAAATTTTGATGCAAAATTCGACCCTCTATGAGCAATATTAACAAAGTTATAAGCGTTTAAAGTTTTATAAAAAAAAAACAAAATTTTTGAAAAAGTAAATTTTGATGCAAAATTCGACCCTCTAGGAGCAATATTAACAAAGTTATGAGCGTTTAAAGTTTTTATTAAAAAAAAAAAAAATTTTGAAAAAGTAAATTTTGATGCAAAATTCAACCCTCTAGGAGCAATATTAACAAAGTTATAAGCGTCTAAAGTTTTATAAAAAAAAACAAAATTTTTGAAAAAGTAAATTTTGATGCAAAATCCGACCCTCTATGAGCAATATTAACAAAGTAATGAGCGTTTAAAGTTTTTATATAAAAAAAAAATTTTTTTAAAGTATATTTTGATACAAAATTCGACCCTCTAGGAGCAATATTAACAAAGTTATGAGCGTTTAAAGTTTTTATAAAAAAAAAAAAAATTTTTGAAAAAGTAAATTTTGATGCATAATTCGACCCTCTAGGAGCAATATTAACAAAGTTATGAGCGTTTAAAGTTTTTATAAAAAAAAAAAAAAAATTTGAAAAAGTAAATTTTGATGCAAAATTCGACCCTCTAGGAGCAATATTAACAAAGTTATGAGCGTTTAAAGTTTTTATTAAAAAAAAAAAAATTTTTTAAAAAGTAAATTTTGATGCAAAATTCAACTCTCTAGGAGCAATATTAACAAAGTTATGAGCGTTTAAAGTTTTTATAAAAAAAAAAAAAATTTTTGAAAAAGTAAATTTTGATGCAAAATTCGACCCTCTAGGAGCAATATTAACAAAGTTATGAGCGTTTAAAGTTTTTATTAAAAAAAAAAAAATTTTTTGAAAAAGTAAATTTTGATGCAAAATTCGACCCTCTAGGAGCAATATTAACAAAGTTATGAGCGTTTAAAGTTTTTTATAAAAAAAAATAAAATTTTTTAAAAAGTAAATTTTGATGCAAAATTCAACTCTCTAGGAGCAATATTAACAAAGTTATGAGCGTTTAAAGTTTTTATAAAAAAAAAAAAAATTTGAAAAAGTAAATTTTGATGCAAAATTCGACCCTCTAGGAGCAATATTAACAAAGTTATGAGCGTTTAAAGTTTTTATAAAAAAAAAAAAAAAATTTGAAAAAGTAAATTTTGATGCAAAATTCGACCCTCTAGGAGCAATATTAACAAAGTTATGAGCGTTTAAAGTTTTTATTAAAAAAAAAAAAATTTTTTAAAAGTAAATTTTGATGCAAAATTCAACTCTCTAGGAGCAATATTAACAAAGTTATGAGCGTTTAAAGTTTTTATAAAAAAAAAAAAAATTTTTGAAAAAGTAAATTTTGATGCAAAATTCGACCCTCTAGGAGCAATATTAACAAAGTTATGAGCGTTTAAAGTTTTTATAAAAAAAAAAAAATTTTTGAAAAAGTAAATTTTGATGCAAAATTCAAACCTATAGGAGCAATATTAACAAAGTTATAAGCGTTTAAAGTTTTTATAAAAAAAAAAAAAATTTTGAAAAAGTAAATTTTGATGCAAAATTCGACCCTCTAGGAGCAATATTAACAAAGTTATGAGCGTTTAAAGTTTTTATAAAAAAAAAATAAAATTTTTTAAAAAGTAAATTTTGATGCAAAATTCAACTCTCTAGGAGCAATATTAACAAAGTTATGAGCATTTAAAGTTTTATAAAAAAAAAACAAAATTTTTGAAAAAGTAAATTTTGATGCAAAATCCGACCCTCTATGAGCAATATTAACAAAGTAATGAGCGTTTAAAGTTTTTATATAAAAAAAATTTTTTTTTGAAAAAGTATATTTTGATACAAAATTCGACCCTCTAGGAGCAATATTAACAAAGTTATGAGCGTTTAAAGTTTTTATAAAAAAAAAAAAAATTTTGAAAAAGTAAATTTTGATGCAAAATTCAACCCTATAGGAGCAATATTAACAAAGTTATAAGCGTTTTAAAGTTTTTATAAAAAAAAAAAAATTTTGAAAAAGTAAATTTTGATGCAAAATTCGACCCTCTAGGAGCAATATTAACAAAGTTATGAGCGTTTAAAGTTTTTATAAAAAAAAATAAAATTTTTTAAAAAGTAAATTTTGATGCAAAATTCAACTCTCTAGGAGCAATATTAACAAAGTTATGAGCGTTTAAAGTTTTTATAAAAAAAAAATAAATTTTTGAAAAAGTAAATTTTGATGCAAAATTCGACCCTCTAGGAGCAATATTAACAAAGTTATGAGCGTTTAAAGTTTTTATTAAAAAAAAAAAAATTTTGAAAAAGTAAATTTTGATTCAAAATTCAACCCTCTAGGAGCAATATTAACAAAGTTATAAGCGTTTAAAGTTTTATAAAAAAAAACAAAATTTTTGAAAAAATAAATTTTGATGCAAAATTCGACCCTCTATGAGCAATATTAACAAAGTAATGAGCGTTTAAAATTTTTATATAAAAAAAAATTTTTTTTGAAAAAGTATATTTTGATACAAAATTCGACCCTCTAGGAGCAATATTAACAAAGTTATGAGCGTTTAAAGTTTTTATAAAAAAAAAAAAAATTTTTGAAAAAGTAAATTTTGATGCATAATTCGACCCTCTAGGAGCAATATTAACAAAGTTATGAGCGTTTAAAGTTTTTATAAAAAAAAAAAAAATTTTGAAAAAGTAAATTTTGATGCAAAATTCGACCCTCTAGGAGCAATATTAACAAAGTTATGAGCGTTTTAAAGTTTTTATAAAAAAAAAAAATTTTTTTGAAAAAGTAAATTTTGATGCATAATTCGACCCCTCTAGGAGCAATATTAACAAAGTTATGAGCGTTTAAAGTTTTTATAAAAAAAAAAAAAAATTTTGAAAAAGTAAATTTTGATGCAAAATTCGACCCTCTAGGAGCAAAAATTAACAAAGTTATGAGCGTTTAAAGTTTTTATAAAAAAAAAAAAAAAATTTTGAAAAAGTAAATTTTGATGCAAAATTCGACCCTCTAGGAGCAATATTAACAAAGTTATGAGCGTTTAAAGTTTTTATTAAAAAAAAAAAAATTTTTTGAAAAAGTAAATTTTGATGCAAAATTCGACCCTCTAGGAGCAATATTAACAAAGTTATGAGCGTTTAAAGTTTTTATAAAAAAAAAAAAAATTTTTGAAAAAGTAAATTTTGATGCAAAATTCAAACCTTATAGGAGCAATATTAACAAAGTTATAAGCGTTTAAAGTTTTTATAAAAAAAAAAAAAATTTTGAAAAAGTAAATTTTGATGCAAAATTCGACCCTCTAGGAGCAATATTAACAAAGTTATGAGCGTTTAAAGTTTTTATAAAAAAAAAATAAAATTTTTTAAAAAGTAAATTTTGATGCAAAATTCAACTCTCTAGGAGCAATATTAACAAAGTTATGAGCATTTAAAGTTTTATAAAAAAAAAAACAAAATTTTTGAAAAAGTAAATTTTGATGCAAAATCCGACCCTCTATGAGCAATATTAACAAAGTAATGAGCGTTTAAAGTTTTTATATAAAAAAAATTTTTTTTGAAAAAGTATATTTTGATACAAAATTCGACCCTCTAGGAGCAATATTAACAAAGTTATGAGCGTTTAAAGTTTTTATAAAAAAAAAAAAAAATTTTGAAAAAGTAAATTTTGATGCAAAATTCAACCCTATAGGAGCAATATTAACAAAGTTATAAGCGTTTAAAGTTTTTATAAAAAAAAAAAAATTTTGAAAAAGTAAATTTTGATGCAAAATTCGACCCTCTAGGAGCAATATTAACAAAGTTATGAGCGTTTAAAGTTTTTATAAAAAAAAATAAAATTTTTTAAAAAGTAAATTTTGATGCAAAATTCAACTCTCTAGGAGCAATATTAACAAAGTTATGAGCGTTTAAAGTTTTTATAAAAAAAAAAAAAATTTTTGAAAAAGTAAATTTTGATGCAAAATTCGACCCTCTAGGAGCAATATTAACAAAGTTATGAGCGTTTAAAGTTTTTATTAAAAAAAAAAAAATTTTGAAAAAGTAAATTTTGATGCAAAATTCAACCCTCTAGGAGCAATATTAACAAAGTTATAAGCGTTTAAAGTTTTATAAAAAAAAACAAAATTTTTGAAAAAATAAATTTTGATGCAAAATTCGACCCTCTATGAGCAATATTAACAAAGTAATGAGCGTTTAAAATTTTTATATAAAAAAAAATTTTTTTTGAAAAAGTATATTTTGATACAAAATTCGACCCTCTAGGAGCAATATTAACAAAGTTATGAGCGTTTAAAGTTTTTATAAAAAAAAAAAAAATTTTTGAAAAAGTAAATTTTGATGCATAATTCGACCCTCTAGGAGCAATATTAACAAAGTTATGAGCGTTTAAAGTTTTTATAAAAAAAAAAAAAATTTTGAAAAAGTAAATTTTGATGCAAAATTCGACCCTCTAGGAGCAATATTAACAAAGTTATGAGCGTTTAAAGTTTTTATAAAAAAAAAAAATTTTTTTTGAAAAAGTAAATTTTGATGCATAATTCGACCCTCTAGGAGCACTATTAACAAAGTTATGAGCGTTTAAAGTTTTTATAAAAAAAAAAAAAAATTTTGAAAAAGTAAATTTTGATGCAAAATTCGACCCTCTAGGAGCAAAATTAACAAAGTTATGAGCGTTTAAAGTTTTTATAAAAAAAAAAAAAATTTTGAAAAAGTAAATTTTGATGCAAAATTCGACCCTCTAGGAGCAATATTAACAAAGTTATGCGCGTTTAAAATTTTTATAAAAAAAAAAAAAATTTTGAAAAAGTAAATTTTGATGCAAATTTCGATTCTCTAGGAGCAATATTAACAAAGTTATGAGCGTTTAAAGTTTTTATAAAAAAAAAAAAAATTTTTAAAAAGTAAATTTTGATGCAAAATTCGACCCTCTAGGAGCAATATTAACAAAGGTTTGAGCGTTTAAAGTTTTTATATAAAAAAAAAATTTTTTTGAAAAAGTAAATTTTGATGCAAAATTCGACCCTCTAGGAGCAATATTAACAAAGTTATGAGCGTTTAAAATTTTTATAAAAAAAAAAATTTTTTTTGAAAAAGTAAATTTTCATGCAAAATTCAACCCTCTAGGAGCAATATTAACAAAGTTATGAGCGTTTAAAATTTTTATAAAAAAAAAAATTTTTTTTGAAAAAAAAAATTTTCATGCAAAATTCAACCCTCTAGGAGCAATATTAACAAAGTTATGAGCGTTTAAAGTTTTTATAAAAAAAAAATTTTTTTTGAAAAAGTAAATTTTCATGCAAAATTCAACTCTCTAGGAGCAATATTAACAAAGTTATGAGCGTTTAAAGTTTTTATAAAAAAAAAAAAAATTTTTTAAAAAGTAAATTTTGATGCAAAATTCGACCCTCTAGGAGCAATATTAACAAAGTTATGAGCGTTTAAAGTTTTTATATAAAAAAAAAATTTTTTTGAAAAAGTATATTTTGATACAAAATTCGACCCTCTAGGAGCAATATTAACAAAGTTATGAGCGTTTAAAGTTTTTATAAAAAAAAAAAAATTTTTTGAAAAAGTAAATTTTGATGCATAATTCGACCCTCTAGGAGCAATATTAACAAAGTTATGAGCGTTTAAAGTTTTTATAAAAAAAAAAAATTTTTTTTAAAAAGTAAATTTTTATGCAAAATCAACCCTCTAGGAGCAATATTAACAAAGTTATGAGCGTTTAAAGTGTTTATAAAAAAAAAAAATTTTTTAAAAAAGTAAATTTTGATGCAAAATTCGACCCTCTAAGAGCAATATTAACAAAGTTATGAGCGTTTAAAGTTTTTATAAAAAAAAAAATTTTTTTTGAAAAAGTAAATTTTGACGCAAAATTCAACCCTCTAGGAGCAATATTAACAAAGTTATGCGCGTTTAAAATTTTTATAAAAAAAAAAAAAATTTTGAAAAAGTAAATTTTGATGCAAATTTCGATTCTCTAGGAGCAATATTAACAAAGTTATGAGCGTTTAAAGTTTTTATAAAAAAAAAAAAAATTTTGAAAAAGTAAATTTTGATGCAAAATTCAACTCTCTAGGTACAATATTAACAAAGTTATGAGCGTTTAAAAATTTTATATAAAAAAAAAATTTTTTTAAAAAAGTAAATTTTGATGCAAAATTCGACCCTCTAGGAGCAATATTAACAAAGTTATGAGCGTTTAAAGTTTTTATAAAAAAAAAAATTTTTTTTGAAAAAGTAAATTTTGATGCAAAATTCAACCCTCTAGGAGCAATATTAACAAAGTAATGAGCGTTTAAAGTTTTTATAAAAAAAAAATTTTTTTGAAAAAGTAAATTTTGATGCAAAATTCGACCCTTTAGGAGTAATATTAACAAAGTTATGAGCGTTTAAAGTTTTTATAAAAAAAAAAAAATTTTGAAAAAGTAAATTTTGATGCAAAATTCAACCCTCTAGGAGCAATATTAACAAAGTTATGAGCGTTTAAAGTTTTTCTAAAAAAAAAAAAAATTTTGAAAAAGTAAATTTTGATGCAAAATTCGACTCTCTAGGAGCAATATTAACAAAGTTATGAGCGTTTAAAAATTTTATATAAAAAAAAAAATTTTTTAAAAAAGTAAATTTTGATGCAAAATTCGACCCTCTAGGAGCAATATTAACAAAGTTATGAGCGTTTAAAGTTTTTATAAAAAAAAACAAAATTTTTTAAAAAGTAAAAAAGTTTTGATGCAAAATTCGACCCTCTATGAGCAATATTAACAAAGTAATGAGCGTTTAAAGTTTTTATATAAAAAAAAAAATTTTTTGAAAAAGTATATTTTGATACAAAATCCGACCCTCTAGGAGCAATATTAACAAAGTTATGAGCGTTTAAAGTTTTTATAAAAAAAAAAAAAAAATTTTGAAAAAGTAAATTTTGATGCAAAATTCGACCCTCTAGGAGCAATATTAACAAAGTTATGCGCGTTTAAAGTTTTTATAAAAAAAAAAAAAATTTTGAAAAAGTAAATTTTGATGCAAAATTCAACCCTCTAGGAGCAATATTAACAAAGTTATGAGCGTTTAAAGTTTAAAAAAAAAAAAACAAAATTTTGAAAAAGTAAATTTTGATGCAAAATTCAACTCTCTAGGAGCAATATTAACAAAGTTATGCGCGTTTAAAATTTTTATAAAAAAAAAAAAAATTTTGAAAAAGTAAATTTTGATGCAAATTTCGATTCTCTAGGAGCAATATTAACAAAGTTATGCGCGTTTAAAATTTTTATAAAAAAAAAATTTTTTTGAAAAAGTAAATTTTGATGCAAAATTCGACCCTCTAGGAGTAATATTAACAAAGTTATGAGCGTTTAAAGTTTTTATAAAAAAAAAAATTTTTTTTGAAAAAGTAAATTTTGATGCAAAATTCAACCCTCTAGGAGCAATATTAACAAAGTAATGAGCGTTTAAAGTTTTTATAAAAAAAAAATTTTTTTGAAAAAGTAAATTTTGATGCAAAATTCGACCCTCTAGGAGTAATATTAACAAAGTTATGAGCGTTTAAAGTTTTTATAAAAAAAAAAAAAATTTTGAAAAAGTAAATTTTGATGCAAAATTCGACCCTCTAGGAGTAATATTAACAAAGTTATGAGCGTTTAAAGTTTTTATAAAAAAAAAAAATTTTTTAAAAAAGTAAATTTTGATGCAAAATTCGACCCTCTAGGAGCAATATTAACAAAGTTATGAGCGTTTAAAGTTTTTATAAAAAAAAACAAAATTTTTTAAAAAGTAAAAAAGTTTTGATGCAAAATTCGACCCTCTATGAGCAATATTAACAAAGTAATGAGCGTTTAAAGTTTTTATATAAAAAAAAAAATTTTTTGAAAAAGTATATTTTGATACAAAATCCGACCCTCTAGGAGCAATATTAACAAAGTTATGAGCGTTTAAAGTTTTTATAAAAAAAAAAAAAAAATTTTGAAAAAGTAAATTTTGATGCAAAATTCGACCCTCTAGGAGCAATATTAACAAAGTTATGCGCGTTTAAAGTTTTTATAAAAAAAAAAAAAATTTTGAAAAAGTAAATTTTGATGCAAAATTCAACCCTCTAGGAGCAATATTAACAAAGTTATGAGCGTTTAAAGTTTTAAAAAAAAAAACAAAATTTTGAAAAAGTAAATTTTGATGCAAAATTCAACTCTCTAGGAGCAATATTAACAAAGTTATGCGCGTTTAAAATTTTTATAAAAAAAAAAAAAATTTTGAAAAAGTAAATTTTGATGCAAATTTCGATTCTCTAGGAGCAATATTAACAAAGTTATGCGCGTTTAAAATTTTTATAAAAAAAAAATTTTTTTGAAAAAGTAAATTTTGATGCAAAATTCGACCCTCTAGGAGTAATATTAACAAAGTTATGAGCGTTTAATATTTTTATAAAAAAAAAAAATTTTGAAAAAGTAAATTTTGATGCAAAATTCGACCCTCTAGGAGTAATATTAACAAAGTTATGAGCGTTTAAAAATTTTATATAAAAAAAAAATTTTTTAAAAAAGTAAATTTTGATGCAAAATTCGACCCTCTAGGAGCAATATTAACAAAGTTATGAGCGTTTAAAGTTTTTATAAAAAAAAAATTTTTTTTGAAAAAGTAAATTTTGATGCAAAATTCAACCCTCTAGGAGCAATATTAACAAAGTAATGAGCGTTTAAAGTTTTTATAAAAAAAAAATTTTTTTGAAAAAGTAAATTTTGATGCAAAATTCGACCCTCTAGGAGTAATATTAACAAAGTTATGAGCGTTTAAAGTTTTTATAAAAAAAAAAAAAATTTTGAAAAAGTAAATTTTGATGCAAAATTCGACCCTCTAGGAGTAATATTAACAAAGTTATGAGCGTTTAAAGTTTTTATAAAAAAAAAAATTTTTTAAAAAAGTAAATTTTGATGCAAAATTCGACCCTCTAAGAGCAATATTAACAAAGTTATGAGCGTTTAAAGTTTTTATAAAAAAAAAAATTTTTTTTGAAAAAGTAAATTTTGACGCAAAATTCAACCCTCTAGGAGCAATATTAACAAAGTTATGAGCGTTTAAAGTTTTTATAAAAAAAAAAAAAATTTTGAAAAGTAAATTTTGATGCAAAATTCAACTCTCTAGGTACAATATTAACAAAGTTATGAGCGTTTAAAAATTTTATATAAAAAAAAAAATTTTTTTAAAAAAGTAAATTTTGATGCAAAATTCGACCCTCTAGGAGCAATATTAACAAAGTTATGAGCGTTTAAAGTTTTTATAAAAAAAAAAATTTTTTTTGAAAAAGTAAATTTTGATGCAAAATTCAACCCTCTAGGAGCAATATTAACAAAGTAATGAGCGTTTAAAGTTTTTATAAAAAAAAAATTTTTTTGAAAAAGTAAATTTTGATGCAAAATTCGACCCTTTAGGAGTAATATTAACAAAGTTATGAGCGTTTAAAGTTTTTATAAAAAAAAAAAATTTTGAAAAAGTAAATTTTGATGCAAAATTCAACCCTCTAGGAGCAATATTAACAAAGTTATGAGCGTTTAAAGTTTTTCTAAAAAAAAAAAAAATTTTGAAAAAGTAAATTTTGATGCAAAATTCGACTCTCTAGGAGCAATATTAACAAAGTTATGAGCGTTTAAAAATTTTATATAAAAAAAAAATTTTTTAAAAAAGTAAATTTTGATGCAAAATTCGACCCTCTAGGAGCAATATTAACAAAGTTATGAGCGTTTAAAGTTTTTATAAAAAAAAACAAAATTTTTTAAAAAGTAAAAAAGTTTTGATGCAAAATTCGACCCTCTATGAGCAATATTAACAAAGTAATGAGCGTTTAAAGTTTTTATATAAAAAAAAAAATTTTTTGAAAAAGTATATTTTGATACAAAATCCGACCCTCTAGGAGCAATATTAACAAAGTTATGAGCGTTTAAAGTTTTTATAAAAAAAAAAAAAAATTTTGAAAAAGTAAATTTTGATGCAAAATTCGACCCTCTAGGAGCAATATTAACAAAGTTATGCGCGTTTAAAGTTTTTATAAAAAAAAAAAAAATTTTGAAAAAGTAAATTTTGATGCAAAATTCAACCCTCTAGGAGCAATATTAACAAAGTTATGAGCGTTTAAAGTTTTAAAAAAAAAAACAAAATTTTGAAAAAGTAAATTTTGATGCAAAATTCAACTCTCTAGGAGCAATATTAACAAAGTTATGCGCGTTTAAAATTTTTATAAAAAAAAAAAAAATTTTGAAAAAGTAAATTTTGATGCAAAATTCAACTCTCTAGGAGCAATATTAACAAAGTTATGCGCGTTTAAAATTTTTATAAAAAAAAAAAAAATTTTGAAAAGTAAATTTTGATGAAATTTCGATTCTCTAGGAGCAATATTAACAAAGTTATGCGCGTTTAAAATTTTTATAAAAAAAAAAAAATTTTTAAAAAGTAAATTTTGGTGCAAAATTCGACCCTCTAGGAGCAATATTAACAAAGTTATGAGCGTTTAAAAATTTTATATAAAAAAAAAAATTTTTTAAAAAAGTAAATTTTGATGCAAAATTCGACCCTCTAGGAGCAATATTAACAAAGTTATGAGCGTTTAAAGTTTTTATAAAAAAAAAAATTTTTTTTGAAAAAGTAAATTTTGATGCAAAATTCGACCCTCTAGGAGCAATATTAACAAAGTAATGAGCGTTTAAAGTTTTTATAAAAAAAAAATTTTTTTGAAAAAGTAAATTTTGATGCAAAATTCGACCCTCTAGGAGTAATATTAACAAAGTTATGAGCGTTTAAAGTTTTTATAAAAAAAAAAAAAATTTTGAAAAAGTAAATTTTGATGCAAAATTCGACCCTCTAGGAGTAATATTAACAAAGTTATGAGCGTTTAAAGTTTTTATAAAAAAAAAAAAAATTTTGAAAAAGTAAATTTTGATGCAAAATTCAACCCTCTAGGAGCAATATTAACAAAGTTATGAGCGTTTAAAGTTTTTCTAAAAAAAAAAAAAATTTGAAAAAGTAAATTTTGATGCAAAATTCGACTCTCTAGGAGCAATATTAACAAAGTTATGAGCGTTTAAAGTTTTTACAAAAAAAAAAAAATTTTTTAAAAAGTAAATTTTGATGCAAAATTCGACCCTCTAGGAGCAATATTAACAAAGTTATGAGCGTTTAAAGTTTTTATATAAAAAAAAAATTTTTTTGAAAAAGTATATTTTGATACAAAATTCGACCCTCTAGGAGTAATATTAACAAAGTTATGAGCGTTTAAAGTTTTTATAAAAAAAAAAAAATTTTGAAAAAGTAAATTTTGATGCAAAATTCAACCCTCTAGGAGCAATATTAACAAAGTTATGAGCGTTTAAAGTTTTTCTAAAAAAAAAAAAAATTTGAAAAAGTAAATTTTGATGCAAAATTCGACTCTCTAGGAGCAATATTAACAAAGTTATGAGCGTTTAAAGTTTTTACAAAAAAAAAAAAATTTTTTAAAAAGTAAATTTTGATGCAAAATTCGACCCTCTAGGAGCAATATTAACAAAGTTATGAGCGTTTAAACTTTTTATAAAAAAAAAAAAAATTTTGAAAAAGTAAATTTTGATGCAAAATTCAACTCTCTAGGTACAATATTAACAAAGTTATGAGCGTTTAAAAATTTTATATAAAAAAAAAATTTTTTTAAAAAAGTAAATTTTGATGCAAAATTCGACCCTCTAGGAGCAATATTAACAAAGTTATGAGCGTTTAAAGTTTTTATAAAAAAAAAATTTTTTTTGAAAAAGTAAATTTTGATGCAAAATTCAACCCTCTAGGAGCAATATTAACAAAGTAATGAGCGTTTAAAGTTTTTATAAAAAAAAATTTTTTTGAAAAAGTAAATTTTGATGCAAAATTCGACCCTTTAGGAGTAATATTAACAAAGTTATGAGCGTTTAAAGTTTTTATAAAAAAAAAAAAATTTTGAAAAAGTAAATTTTGATGCAAAATTCAACCCTCTAGGAGCAATATTAACAAAGTTATGAGCGTTTAAAGTTTTTCTAAAAAAAAAAAATTTTGAAAAAGTAAATTTTGATGCAAAATTCGACTCTCTAGGAGCAATATTAACAAAGTTATGAGCGTTTAAAAATTTTATATAAAAAAAAAAATTTTTAAAAAAGTAAATTTTGATGCAAAATTCGACCCTCTAGGAGCAATATTAACAAAGTTATGAGCGTTTAAAGTTTTTATAAAAAAAAACAAAATTTTTTAAAAAGTAAAAAAGTTTTGATGCAAAATTCGACCCTCTATGAGCAATATTAACAAAGTAATGAGCGTTTAAAGTTTTTATATAAAAAAAAAAATTTTTTGAAAAAGTATATTTTGATACAAAATCCGACCCTCTAGGAGCAATATTAACAAAGTTATGAGCGTTTAAAGTTTTTATAAAAAAAAAAAAAAAATTTTGAAAAAGTAAATTTTGATGCAAAATTCGACCCTCTAGGAGCAATATTAACAAAGTTATGCGCGTTTAAAGTTTTTATAAAAAAAAAAAAATTTTGAAAAAGTAAATTTTGATGCAAAGTTCAACCCTCTAGGAGCAATATTAACAAAGTTATGAGCGTTTAAAGTTTTAAAAAAAAAAACAAAATTTTGAAAAAGTAAATTTTGATGCAAAATTCAACTCTCTAGGAGCAATATTAACAAAGTTATGCGCGTTTAAAATTTTTATAAAAAAAAAAAAATTTTGAAAAAGTAAATTTTGATGCAAATTTCGATTCTCTAGGAGCAATATTAACAAAGTTATGCGCGTTTAAAATTTTTATAAAAAAAAAAAAATTTTTAAAAAGTAAATTTTGGTGCAAAATTCGACCCTCTAGGAGCAATATTAACAAAGTTATGAGCGTTTAAAAATTTTATATAAAAAAAAAAATTTTTTAAAAAAGTAAATTTTGATGCAAAATTCGACCCTCTAGGAGCAATATTAACAAAGTTATGAGCGTTTAAAGTTTTTATAAAAAAAAAAATTTTTTTTGAAAAAGTAAATTTTGATGCAAAATTCAACCCTCTAGGAGCAATATTAACAAAGTAATGAGCGTTTAAAGTTTTTATAAAAAAAAAATTTTTTTGAAAAGAAAATTTTGATGCAAAATTCGACCCTCTAGGAGTAATATTAACAAAGTTATGAGCGTTTAAAGTTTTTATAAAAAAAAAAAAATTTTGAAAAAGTAAATTTTGATGCAAAATTCGACCCTCTAGGAGTAATATTAACAAAGTTATGAGCGTTTAAAGTTTTTATAAAAAAAAAAAAAAATTTTGAAAAAGTAAATTTTGATGCAAAATTCAACCCTCTAGGAGCAATATTAACAAAGTTATGAGCGTTTAAAGTTTTTCTAAAAAAAAAAAAAATTTGAAAAAGTAAATTTTGATGCAAAATTCGACTCTCTAGGAGCAATATTAACAAAGTTATGAGCGTTTAAAGTTTTTACAAAAAAAAAAAATTTTTTAAAAAGTAAATTTTGATGCAAAATTCGACCCTCTAGGAGCAATATTAACAAAGTTATGAGCGTTTAAAGTTTTTATATAAAAAAAAAATTTTTTTGAAAAAGTATATTTTGATACAAAATTCGACCCTCTAGGAGCAATATTAACAAAGTTATGAGCGTTTAAAGTTTTTATAAAAAAAAAAAATTTTTTTAAAAAGTAAATTTTCATGCAAAATCAACCCTCTAGGAGCAATATTAACAAAGTTATGAGCGTTTAAAATTTTTATAAAAAAAAAAAAATTTTGAAAAAGTAAATTTTGATGCAAATTTCGATTCTCTAGGAGCAATATTAACAAAGTTATGAGCGTTTAAAGTTTTTATAAAAAAAAAAAAAATTTTGAAAAAGTAAATTTTGATGCAAAATTCAACTCTCTAGGAGCAATATTAACAAAGTTATGAGCGTTTAAAGTTTTTATAAAAAAAAAAATTTTTTTTGAAAAAGTAAATTTTGACGCAAAATTTAACCCTCTAGGAGCAATATTAACAAAGTTATGCGCGTTTAAAATTTTTATAAAAAAAAAAAAATTTTGAAAAAGTAAATTTTGATGCAAATTTCGATTCTCTAGGAGCAATATTAACAAAGTTATGAGCGTTTAAAGTTTTTATAAAAAAAAAAAAAATTTTGAAAAAGTAAATTTTGATGCAAAATTCAACTCTCTAGGAGCAATATTAACAAAGTTATGAGCGTTTAAAAATTTTATATAAAAAAAAAAATTTTTTAAAAAAGTAAATTTTGATGCAAAATTCGACCCTCTAGGAGCAATATTAACAAAGTTATGAGCGTTTAAAGTTTTTATAAAAAAAAAAATTTTTTTTGAAAAAGTAAATTTTGATGCAAAATTCAACCCTCTAGGAGCAATATTAACAAAGTAATGAGCGTTTAAAGTTTTTATAAAAAAAAATTTTTTTGAAAAAGTAAATTTTGATGCAAAATTCGACCCTTTAGGAGTAATATTAACAAAGTTATGAGCGTTTAAAGTTTTTATAAAAAAAAAAAATTTTGAAAAAGTAAATTTTGATGCAAAATTCAACCCTCTAGGAGCAATATTAACAAAGTTATGAGCGTTTAAAGTTTTTCTAAAAAAAAAAAAAATTTTGAAAAAGTAAATTTTGATGCAAAATTCGACTCTCTAGGAGCAATATTAACAAAGTTATGAGCGTTTAAAAATTTTATATAAAAAAAAAAATTTTTTAAAAAAGTAAATTTTGATGCAAAATTCGACCCTCTAGGAGCAATATTAACAAAGTTATGAGCGTTTAAAGTTTTTATAAAAAAAAACAAAATTTTTTAAAAAGTAAATTTTGATGCAAAATTCGACCCTCTATGAGCAATATTAACAAAGTAATGAGCGTTTAAAGTTTTTATATAAAAAAAAAAATTTTTTGAAAAAGTATATTTTGATACAAAATCCGACCCTCTAGGAGCAATATTAACAAAGTTATGAGCGTTTAAAGTTTTTATAAAAAAAAAAAAAAAATTTGAAAAAGTAAATTTTGATGCAAAATTCGACCCTCTAGGAGCAATATTAACAAAGTTATGCGCGTTTAAAGTTTTTATAAAAAAAAAAAAAATTTTTGAAAAAGTAAATTTTGATGCAAAATTCAACCCTCTAGGAGCAATATTAACAAAGTTATGAGCGTTTAAAGTTTTAAAAAAAAAAACAAAATTTTGAAAAAGTAAATTTTGACGCAAAATTTAACTCTCTAGGAGCAATATTAACAAAGTTATGCGCGTTTAAAGTTTTTATAAAAAAAAAAAAATTTTTGAAAAAGTAAATTTTGATGCAAAATTTAACCCTCTAGGAGCAATATTAACAAAGTTATGAGCGTTTAAAGTTTTAAAAAAAAACAAAATTTTGAAAAAGTAAATTTTGATGCAAAATTTAACTCTCTAGGAGCAATATTAACAAAGTTATGCGCGTTTAAAATTTTTATAAAAAAAAAAAAATTTGCGTTTAAAGTTATGAGCGTTTAAAGTTTTTATAAAAAAAAAAAATTTTTTTTTTTATATAAAATTTTTAAACGCTCATAACTTTGTTAATATTGCTCCTAGAGGGTCGAATTTTGCACCAAAATTTACTTTTTAAAAATTTAAATTTTTAAAAATTTTAAACGCGCATAACTTTGTTAATATTGCTCCTAGAGAATTTTTTAAAAAAGTAAATTTTGATGCAAAATTCGACCCTCTAAGAGCAATATTAACAAAGTTATGAGCGTTTAAAGTTTTTATAAAAAAAAAAATTTTTTTTGAAAAAGTAAATTTTGACGCAAAATTCAACCCTCTAGGAGCAATATTAACAAAGTTATGCGCGTTTAAAATTTTTATAAAAAAAAAAAAAATTTTGAAAAAGTAAATTTTGATGCAAATTTCGATTCTCTAGGAGCAATATTAACAAAGTTATGAGCGTTTAAAGTTTTTATAAAAAAAAAAAAAAATTTTGAAAAAGTAAATTTTGATGCAAAATTCAACTCTCTAGGAGCAATATTAACAAAGTTATGAGCGTTTAAAGTTTTTATAAAAAAAAAAATTTTTTTTGAAAAAGTAAATTTTGACGCAAAATTCAACCCTCTAGGAGCAATATTAACAAAGTTATGCGCGTTTAAAATTTTTATAAAAAAAAAAAAAATTTTGAAAAAGTAAATTTTGATGCAAATTTCGATTCTCTAGGAGCAATATTAACAAAGTTATGAGCGTTTAAAGTTTTTATAAAAAAAAAAAAATTTTGAAAAAGTAAATTTTGATGCAAAATTCAACTCTCTAGGAGCAATATTAACAAAGTTATGAGCGTTTAAAAATTTTATATAAAAAAAAAAATTTTTTAAAAAAGTAAATTTTGATGCAAAATTCGACCCTCTAGGAGCAATATTAACAAAGTTATGAGCGTTTAAAGTTTTTATAAAAAAAAAAATTTTTTTTGAAAAAGTAAATTTTGATGCAAAATTCAACCCTCTAGGAGCAATATTAACAAAGTAATGAGCGTTTAAAGTTTTTATAAAAAAAAAATTTTTTTTAAAAAGTAAATTTTGATGCAAAATTCGACCCTTTAGGAGTAATATTAACAAAGTTATGAGCGTTTTAAAGTTTTTATAAAAAAAAAAAAATTTTGAAAAAGTAAATTTTGATGCAAAATTCAACCCTCTAGGAGCAATATTAACAAAGTTATGAGCGTTTAAAGTTTTTCTAAAAAAAAAAAAAATTTTGAAAAAGTAAATTTTGATGAAAAATTCGACTCTCTAGGAGCAATATTAACAAAGTTATGAGCGTTTAAAAATTTTATATAAAAAAAAAAATTTTTTAAAAAAGTAAATTTTGATGCAAAATTCGACCCTCTAGGAGCAATATTAACAAAGTTATGAGCGTTTAAAGTTTTTATAAAAAAAAAAAATTTTTTTTGAAAAAGTAAATTTTGATGCAAAATTCAACCCTCTAGGAGCAATATTAACAAAGTAATGAGCGTTTAAAGTTTTTATAAAAAAAAAATTTTTTTGAAAAAGAAAATTTTGATGCAAAATTCGACCCTTTAGGAGTAATATTAACAAAGTTATGAGCGTTTAAAGTTTTTATAAAAAAAAAAAAATTTTGAAAAAGTAAATTTTGATGCAAAATTCAACCCTCTAGGAGCAATATTAACAAAGTTATGAGCGTTTAAAAAGTTTTTCTAAAAAAAAAAAAAATTTTGAAAAAGTAAATTTTGATGCAAAATTCGACTCTCTAGGAGCAATATTAACAAAGTTATGAGCGTTTAAAGTTTTTACAAAAAAAAAAAAAATTTTTAAAAAGTAAATTTTGATGCAAAATTCGACCCTCTAGGAGCAATATTAACAAAGTTATGAGCGTTTAAAGTTTTTATATAAAAAAAAAATTTTTTTGAAAAAGTATATTTTGATACAAAATTCGACCCTCTAGGAGCAATATTAACAAAGTTATGAGCGTTTAAAGTTTTTATAAAAAAAAAAAATTTTTTTGAAAAAGTAAATTTTGATGCATAATTCGACCCTCTAGGAGCAATATTAACAAAGTTATGAGCGTTTAAAGTTTTTATAAAAAAAAAAAATTTTTTTAAAAAGTAAATCTTCATGCAAAATCAACCCTCTAGGAGCAATATTAACAAAGTTATGAGCGTTTAAAGTTTTTATAAAAAAAAAAAAAATTTGAAAAAGTAAATTTTGATGCAAAATTCGACCCTCTAGGAGCAATATTAACAAAGTTATGCGCGTTTAAAATTTTTATAAAAAAAAAAAAATTTTGAAAAAGTAAATTTTGATGCAAATTTCGATTCTCTAGGAGCAATATTAACAAAGTTATGAGCGTTTAAAGTTTTTATAAAAAAAAAAAAAATTTTTAAAAAGTAAATTTTGATGCAAAATTCGACCCTCTAGGAGCAATATTAACAAAGTTATAAGCGTTTTAAAGTTTTTATAAAAAAAAAAAAATTTTTGAAAAAGTAAATTTTGATGCAAAATTCGACCCTCTAGGAGCAATATTAACAAAGTTATGAGCGTTTAAAGTTTTTATAAAAAAAAAAAATTTTTTTGAAAAAGTATATTTTGATACAAAATTCGACCCTCTAGGAGCAATATTAACAAAGTTATGAGCGTTTAAAGTTTTTATAAAAAAAAAAAAAATTTGAAAAAGTAAATTTTGATGCAAAATTCGACCCTCTAGGAGCAATATTAACAAAGTTATGCGCGTTTAAAATTTTTATAAAAAAAAAAAAAATTTTGAAAAAGTAAATTTTGATGGAAATTTCGATTCTCTAGGAGCAATATTAACAAAGTTATGAGCGTTTAAAGTTTTTATAAAAAAAAAAAAAATTTTGAAAAAGTAAATTTTGATGCAAAATTCGACCCTCTAGGAGCAATATTAACAAAGTTATGAGCGTTTAAATATTAACAAAGTTATGAGCGTTTAAAGTTTTTATTAAAAAAAAAAAAATTTTGAAAAAGTAAATTTTGATGCAAAATTCAACCCTCTAGGAGCAATATTAACAAAGTTATGAGCGTTTAAAGTTTTTATAAAAAAAAATAAAATTTTTAAAAAGTAAATTTTGATGCAAAATTCAACTCTCTAGGAGCAATATTAACAAAGTTATGAGCGTTTAAAGTTTTTATAAAAAAAAAAAAAAATTTGAAAAAGTAAATTTTGATGCAAAATTCGACCCTCTAGGAGCAATATTAACAAAGTTATGAGCGTTTAAAGTTTTTATTAAAAAAAAAAAGATTTTGAAAAAGTAAATTTTGATGCAAAATTCAACCCTCTAGGAGCAATATTAACAAAGTTATAAGCGTTTAAAGTTTTATAAAAAAAAAAATTTTTTTTGAAAAAGTAAATTTTCATGCAAAATTCAACCCTCTAGGAGCAATATTAACAAAGTTATGAGCGTTTAAAGTTTTTATAAAAAAAAAAAAATTTTTTAAAAGTAAATTTTGATGCAAAATTCAACCCTCTAGGAGCAATATTAACAAAGTTATGAGCGTTTAAAGTTTTTATAAAAAAAAAAAAAATTTTGATGCAAAATTCGACCTTTAGCAGCAATATTAACAAAGTTATGAGCGTTTAAAGTTTTTATTAAAAAAAAAAAAATTTTGAAAAAGTAAATTTTGATGCAAAATTCGACCCTCTAGGAGCAATATTAACAAAGTTATGAGCGTTTAAAGTTTTTATAAAAAAAAAAATTTTTTTTGAAAAAGTAAATTTTCATGCAAAATTCAACCCTCTAGGAGCAATATTAACAAAGTTATGAACGTTTAAAATTTTTATAAAAAAAAAAATTTTTTTTGAAAAAATAAATTTTCATGCAAAATTCAACCCTCTAGGAGCAATATTAACAAAGTTATGAGCGTTTAAAGTTTTTATAAAAAAAAAAAATTTTTAAAAAGTAAATTTTGATGCAAAATTTAACACTCTAGGAGCAATATTAACAAAGTTATGAGCGTTTAAAGTTTTTATAAAAAAAAAAGTTTTTTGAAAAAGTAAATTTTCATGCAAAATTCAACCCTCTAGGAGCAATATTAACAAAGTTATGAGCGTTTAAAGTTTTATAAAAAAAAAAAAATTTTTTAAAAAGTAAATTTTGATGCAAAATTCAACCCTCTAGGAGCAATATTAACAAAGTTATGAGCGTTTAAAGTTTTTATAAAAAAAAAAAAAATTTGATGCAAAATTCGACCCTTTAGCAGCAATATTAACAAAGTTATGAGCGTTTAAAGTTTTTATTAAAAAAAAAAAAAATTTTGAAAAAGTAAATTTTGATGCAAAATTCAACCCTCTAGGAGCAATATTAACAAAGTTATGAGCCTTTAAAGTTTTTATAAAAAAAACAAAATTTTTTAAAAAGTAAATTTTGATGCAAAATTCGACCCTCTATGAGCAATATTAACAAAGTAATGAGCGTTTAAAGTTTTATATAAAAAAAAAATTTTTTTGAAAAAGTATATTTTGATACAAAATCCGACCCTCTAGGAGCAATATTAACAAAGTTATGAGCGTTTAAAGTTTTTATAAAAAAAAAAAAAAATTTTGAAAAAGTAAATTTTGATGCAAAATTCGACCCTCTAGGAGCAATATTAACAAAGTTATGCGCGTTTAAAGTTTTTATAAAAAAAAAAAAATTTTGAAAAAGTAAATTTTGATGCAAAATTCAACCCTCTAGGAGCAATATTAACAAAGTTATGAGCGTTTAGAGTTTTAAAAAAAAAAAAAAATTTTGAAAAAGTAAATTTTGATGCAAAATTCAACTCTCTAGGAGCAATATTAACAAAGTTATGCGCGTTTAAAATTTTTATAAAAAAAAAAAAAATTTTGAAAAAGTAAATTTTGATGCAAATTTCGATTCTCTAGGAGCAATATTAACAAAGTTATGCGCGTTTAAAATTTTTATAAAAAAAAAAAAATTTTGAAAAAGTAAATTTTGATGCAAATTTCGATTCTCTAGGAGCAATATTAACAAAGTTATGAGCCTTTAAAGTTTTTATAAAAAAAAAAAAAAATTTTAAAAAGTAAATTTTGGTGCAAAATTCGACCCTCTAGGAGCAATATTAACAAAGTTATGAGCGTTTAAAAATTTTATATAAAAAAAAAATTTTTTAAAAAAGTAAATTTTGATGCAAAATTCGACCCTCTAGGAGCAATATTAACAAAGTTATGAGCGTTTAAAGTTTTTATAAAAAAAAAATTTTTTTTGAAAAAGTAAATTTTGATGCAAAATTCAACCCTCTAGGAGCAATATTAACAAAGTAATGAGCGTTTAAAGTTTTTATAAAAAAAAAATTTTTTTGAAAAAGTAAATTTTGATGCAAAATTCGACCCTCTAGGAGTAATATTAACAAAGTTATGAGCGTTTAAAGTTTTTATAAAAAAAAAAAAATTTGAAAAAGTAAATTTTGATGCAAAATTCGACTCTCTAGGAGCAATATTAACAAAGTTATGAGCGTTTAAAGTTTTTCTAAAAAAAAAAAAATTTTGAAAAAGTAAATTTTGATGCAAAATTCGACTCTCTAGGAGCAATATTAACAAAGTTATGAGCGTTTAAAGTTTTTCTAAAAAAAAAAAAATTTTGAAAAAGTAAATTTTGATGCAAAATTCGACTCTCTAGGAGCAATATTAACAAAGTTATGAGCGTTTAAATTTTTTACAAAAAAAAAAAAATTTTTTAAAAAGTAAATTTTGATGCAAAATTCGACCCTCTAGGAGCAATATTAACTAAGTTATGAGCGTTTAAAGTTTTTATATAAAAAAAAAATTTTTTTGAAAAAGTATATTTTGATACAAAATTCGACCCTCTAGGAGCAATATTAACAAAGTTATGAGCGTTTAAAGTTTTTATAAAAAAAAATTTTTTTGAAAAAGTAAATTTTGATGCAAAATTCGACCCTCTAGGAGTAATATTAACAAAGTTATGAGCGTTTAAAGTTTTTATAAAAAAAAAAAATTTTGAAAAAGTAAATTTTGATGCAAAATTCGACTCTCTAGGAGCAATATTAACAAAGTTATGAGCGTTTAAAGTTTTTACAAAAAAAAAAAAATTTTTTAAAAAGTAAATTTTGATGCAAAATTCGACCCTCTAGGAGCAATATTAACAAAGTTATGAGCGTTTAAAGTTTTTATAAAAAAAAAATTTTTTTTGAAAAAGTAAATTTTGATGCAAAATTCAACCCTCTAGGAGCAATATTAACAAAGTAATGAGCGTTTAAAGTTTTTATAAAAAAAAATTTGTTTGAAAAAGTAAATTTTGATGCAAAATTCGACCCTCTAGGAGTAATATTAACAAAGTTATGAGCGTTTAAAGTTTTTATAAAAAAAAAAAAATTTGAAAAAGTAAATTTTGATGCAAAATTCAACCCTCTAGGAGCAATATTAACAAAGTTATGAGCGTTTAAAGTTTTTCTAAAAAAAAAAAAAATTTTGAAAAGTAAATTTTGATGCAAAATTCGACTCTCTAGGAGCAATATTAACAAAGTTATGAGCGTTTAAAGTTTTTATTAAAAAAAAAAAAATTTTGAAAAAGTAAATTTTGATGCAAAATTCAACCCTCTAGGAGCAATATTAACAAAGTTATAAGCGTTTAAAGTTTTATAAAAAAAAAACAAAATTTTTGAAAAAGTAAATTTTGATGCAAAATTCGACCCTCTATGAGCAATATTAACAAAGTAATGAGCGTTTAAAATTTTTATATAAAAAAAAAAATTTTTTGAAAAAGTAAATTTTGATGCATAATTCGACCCTCTAGGAGCAATATTAACAAAGTTATGACCGTTTAAACTTTTTATAAAAAAAAAAATTTTTTTTAAAAAGTAAATTTTCATGCAAAATCAACCCTCTAGGAGCAATATTAACAAAGTTATGAGCGTTTAAAGTTTTTATAAAAAAAAAAAAAATTTTGAAAAAGTAAATTTTGATGCAAAATTCGACCCTCTAGGAGCAATATTAACAAAGTTATGAGCGTTTAAAGTTTTTATAAAAAAAAAAAAAATTTTGAAAAAGTAAATTTTGATGCAAAATTCGACCCTCTAGGAGCAATATTAACAAAGTTATGAGCGTTTAAAGTTTTTATAAAAAAAAATAAAATTTTTTAAAAAGTAAATTTTGATGCAAAATTCAACTCTCTAGGAGCAATATTAACAAAGTTATGAGCGTTTAAAGTTTTTATAAAAAAAAAAAAATTTTTGAAAAAGTAAATTTTGATGCAAAATTCGACCCTCTAGGAGCAATATTAACAAAGTTATGAGCGTTTAAAGTTTTTATTAAAAAAAAAAAATTTTGAAAAAGTAAATTTTGATGCAAAATTCAACCCTCTAGGAGCAATATTAACAAAGTTATAAGCGTTTAAAGTTTTATAAAAAAAAACAAAATTTTTGAAAAGTAAATTTTGATGCAAAATTCGACCCTCTATGAGCAATATTAACAAAGTAATGAGCGTTTAAAGTTTTTATATAAAAAAAAATTTTTTTTGAAAAAGTATATTTTGATGCAAAATTCAACTCTCTAGGAGCAATATTAACAAAGTTATGAGCGTTTAAAGTTTTTATAAAAAAAAAAAAAATTTTTGAAAAAGTAAATTTTGATGCAAAATTCGACCATCTAGGAGCAATATTAACAAAGTTATGAGCGTTTAAAGTTTTTATAAAAAAAAAAAAAATTTTTGAAAAAGTAAATTTTGATGCAAAATTCGACCCTCTAGGAGCAATATTAACAAAGTTATGAGCGTTTAAAGTTTTTATTAAAAAAAAAAAAATTTTGAAAAGTAAATTTTGATGCAAAGTTCAACCCTCTAGGAGCAATATTAACAAAGTTATAAGCGTTTAAAGTTTTATAAAAAAAAAACAAAATTTTTGAAAAAGTAAATTTTGATGCAAAATTAGACCCTCTATGAGCAATATTAACAAAGTAATGAGCGTTTAAAGTTTTTATATAAAAAAAAATCTTTTTGAAAAAGTATATTTTGATACAAAATTCGACCCTCTAGGAGCAATATTAATAAAGTTATGAGCGTTTAAAGTTTTTATAAAAAAAAAAAATTTTTTGAAAAAGTAAATTTTGATGCATAATTCGACCCTCTAGGAGCAATATTAACAAAGTTATGAGCGTTTAAAGTTTTTATAAAAAAAAAAAAAATTTTGAAAAAGTAAATTTTGATGCAAAATTCGACCCTCTAGGAGCAATATTAACAAAGTTATGAGCGTTTAAAGTTTTTATAAAAAAAAAAAAATTTTTGAAAAAGTAAATTTTGATGCAAAATTCAACTCTCTAGGAGCAATATTAACAAAGTTATGAGCGTTTAAAATTTTTATAAAAAAAAAAAAATTTTGAAAAAGTAAATTTTGATGCAAATTTCGATTCTCTAGGAGCAATATTAACAAAGTTATGCGCGTTTAAATTTTTATAAAAAAAAAAAAATTTTGAAAAAGTAAATTTTGATGCAAATTTCGATTCTCTAGGAGCAATATTAACAAAGTTATGAGCCTTTAAAGTTTTTATAAAAAAAAAAAAAAATTTTTAAAAAGTAAATTTTGGTGCAAAATTCGACCCTCTAGGAGCAATATTAACAAAGTTATGAGCGTTTAAAAATTTTATATAAAAAAAAAAATTTTTTAAAAAAGTAAATTTTGATGCAAAATTCGACCCTCTAGGAGCAATATTAACAAAGTTATGAGCGTTTAAAGTTTTTATAAAAAAAAAAATTTTTTTTGAAAAAGTAAATTTTGATGCAAAATTCAACCCTCTAGGAGCAATATTAACAAAGTAATGAGCGTTTAAAGTTTTTATAAAAAAAAAATTTTTTTGAAAAAGTAAATTTTGATGCAAAATTCGACCCTCTAGGAGTAATATTAACAAAGTTATGAGCGTTTAAAGTTTTTATAAAAAAAAAAAAACTTTGAAAAAGTAAATTTTGATGCAAAATTCAACCCTCTAGGAGCAATATTAACAAAGTTATGAGCGTTTAAAGTTTTTCTAAAAAAAAAAAAATTTTGAAAAAGTAAATTTTGATGCAAAATTCGACTCTCTAGGAGCAATATTAACAAAGTTATGAGCGTTTAAAGTTTTTCTAAAAAAAAAAAAAATTTTGAAAAAGTAAATTTTGATGCAAAATTCGACTCTCTAGGAGTAATATTAACAAAGTTATGAGCGTTTAAAGTTTTTATAAAAAAAAAAAATTTTGAAAAAGTAAATTTTGATGCAAAATTCGACTCTCTAGGAGCAATATTAACAAAGTTATGAGCGTTTAAAGTTTTTACAAAAAAAAAAAAATTTTTTAAAAGTAAATTTTGATGCAAAATTCGACCCTCTAGGAGCAATATTAACAAAGTTATGAGCGTTTAAAGTTTTTATAAAAAAAAAAATTTTTTTTGAAAAAGTAAATTTTGATGCAAAATTCAACCCTCTAGGAGCAATATTAACAAAGTAATGAGCGTTTAAAGTTTTTATAAAAAAAAATTTTTTTGAAAAGTAAATTTTGATGCAAAATTCGACCCTCTAGGAGTAATATTAACAAAGTTATGAGCGTTTAAAGTTTTTATAAAAAAAAAAAAATTTTGAAAAAGTAAATTTTGATGCAAAATTCAACCCTCTAGGAGCAATATTAACAAAGTTATGAGCGTTTAAAATTTTTATAAAAAAAAAATTTTTTTGAAAAAGTAAATTTTGAGGCAAAATTCGACCCTCTAGGAGCAATATTAACAAAGTTATGAGCGTTTAAAGTTTTTATAAAAAAAAAAAAAATTTTGAAAAAGTAAATTTTGATGCAAATTTCGACCCTCTAAGAGCAATATTAACAAAGTTATGAGCGTTTAAAGTTTTTATACAAAAAAAAAAAACATTTTGAAAAAGTAAATTTTGATACAAAATTCGACTCTATAGGAGCAATATTAACAAAGTTATGAGCGTTTAAAGTTTTTAAAAAAAAAAAAAAATTTTTGAAACAATAAATTTTGATGCAAAATTTAACCCTCTAGGAGCAATATTAACAAAGTTATGAGCGTTTAAAGTTTTTATAAAAAAAAAAAAAATTTTGAAAAAGTAAATTTTGATGCAAAATTCGACCCTCTAGGAGCAATATTAACAAAGTTATGAGCGTTTAAAGTTTTTATAAAAAAAAAAAATTTTGAAAAAGTAAATTTTGATGCAACATTCGACCCTCTAGGAGCAATATTAACAAAGTTATGAGCGTTTAAAGTTTTTATAAAAAAAAAAATTTTTTTGAAAAAGTAAATTTTGAGGCAAAATTCGACCCTCTAGGAGCAATATTAACAAAGTTATGAGCGTTTAAAGTTTTTATAAAAAAAAAAAAAATTTTGAAAAAGTAAATTTTGATGCAAAATTCGACCCTATAGGAGCAATATTAACAAAGTTATGAGCGTTTAAAGTTTTGATAAAAAAAAAAAAATTTTGAAAAAGTAAATTTTGATGCAAATTTCGACCCTATAGGAGCAATATTAACAAAGTTATGAGCGTTTAAAGTTTAAAAAAAAAAAAAAAAATTTTTGAAACAATAAATTTTGATGCAAAATTTAACCCTCTAGGAGCAATATTAACAAAGTTATGAGCGTTTAAAGTTTTTATAAAAAAAAAAAAAAATTTTGAAAAAGTAAATTTTGATGCAAAATTCGACGCTCTAGGAGCAATATTAACAAAGTTATGAGCGTTTAAATTTTTATAAAAAAAAAAAAAATTTTGAAAAAGTAAATTTTTATGCAAAATTCGACCCTCTAGGAGCAATATTAACAAAGTTATGAGCGTTTAAAATTTTTATAAAAAAAAAAATTTTTTTGAAAAAGTAAATTTTGAGGCAAAATTCGACCCTCTAGGAGCAATATTAACAAAGTTATGAGCGTTTAAAGTTTTTATAAAAAAAAAAAAATTTTGAAAAAGTAAATTTTGATGCAAATTTCGACCCTCTAAGAGCAATATTAACAAAGTTATGAGCGTTTAAAGTTTTTATACAAAAAAAAAAAACATTTTGAAAAAGTAAATTTTGATACAAAATTCGACTCTATAGGAGCAATATTAACAAAGTTATGAGCGTTTAAAGTTTTTAAAAAAAAAAAAAAAATTTTGAAACAATAAATTTTGATGCAAAATTTAACCCTCTAGGAGCAATATTAACAAAGTTATGAGCGTTTAAAGTTTTTATAAAAAAAAAAAAAATTTTGAAAAAGTAAATTTTGATGCAAAATTCGACCCTCTAGGAGCAATATTAACAAAGTTATGAGCGTTTAAAGTTTTTATAAAAAAAAAAAATTTTGAAAAAGTAAATTTTGATGCAACATTCGACCCTCTAGGAGCAATATTAACAAAGTTATGAGCGTTTAAAGTTTTTATAAAAAAAAAAATTTTTTTTGAAAAAGTAAATTTTGAGGCAAAATTCGACCCTCTAGGAGCAATATTAACAAAGTTATGAGCGTTTAAAGTTTTTATAAAAAAAAAAAAAATTTTGAAAAAGTAAATTTTGATGCAAAATTCGACCCTATAGGAGCAATATTAACAAAGTTATGAGCGTTTAAAGTTTTTATAAAAAAAAAAAAATTTTTGAAACAATAAATTTTGATGCAAAATTCAACCCTCTAGGAGCAATATTAACAAAGTTATGAGCGTTTAAAATTTTTATAAAAAAAAAAAATGTTTTTGAAAAAGTAAATTTTGATGCAAAATTCGACCCTCTAGGAACAATATTAACAAAGTTATGAGCGTTTAAAGTTTTTATAAAAAAAAAATTTTTTTGAAAAAGTAAATTTTGATGCAAAATTCGACCCTCTAGGAGCAATATTAACAAAGTTATGAGCGTTTAAAGTTTTTATAATTTTTGAACAAGTAAATTTTGATGCAAGATTCGACCCTCTAGGAACAATATTAACAAAGTTATGAGCGTTTAAAGTTTTTATAAAAAAATAAAATTTTTTTGAAAAAGTAAATTTTGATGCATAATTCGAACCTCTAGGAACAATATTAACAAAGTTATGAGCGTTTAAAGTTTTTATAAAAAAAAAAAAAAATTTTGAAAAAGTAAATTTTGATGCAAAATTCGACCCTCTAGGAGCAATATTAACAAAGTTATGAGCGTTTAAAGTTTTTATAAAAAAAAAAAATTTTTTGAAAAAGTAAATTTTGATGCATAATTCGACCCTCTAGGAGCAATATTAACAAAGTTATGAGCGTTTAAAGTTTTTATAAAAAAAAAAAAAATTTTGAAAAAGTAAATTTTGATGCAAAATTCGACCCTATAGGAGCAATATTAACAAAGTTATGAGCGTTTAAAGTTTTTATAAAAAAAAAAAAAATTTTTGAAACGATAAATTTTGATGCAAAATTCAACCCTCTAGGAGCAATATTAACAAAGTTATGAGCGTTTAAAGTTTTTATAAAAAAAAAAAATTTTTTTGAAAAAGTAAATTTTTATGCAAAATTCGACCCTCTAGGAACAATATTAACAAAGTTATGAGCGTTTAAAGTTTTTATAAAAAAAAAAAAAAATTTTGTAAAAGTAAATTTTGATGCAAAATTCGACCCTCTAGGAGCAATATTAATAAAATTATGGGCGTTTAAAGTTTTTATAAAAAAAAAAAAAATTTTGAAAAAGTAAATTTTGATGCAAAATTCGACGCTCTAGGAGCAATATTAACAAAGTTATGAGCGTTTAAAGTTTTTATAAAAAAAAAAAAAATTTTGAAAAAGTAAATTTTGATGCAAAATTCGACCCTCTAGGAGCAACATTAACAAAGTTATGAGCGTTTAAAATTTTTATAAAAAAAAAAAATTTTTTTGAAAAAGTAAATTTTGATGCAAAATTCGACCATCTAGGAGCAATATTAACAAAGTTATGCGCGTTCAAAGTTTTTATAAAAAAAAAAAAATTTTTGAAAAAGTAAATTTTGATGCAAAATTCGACCCTCTAGGAGCAATATTAACAAAGTTATAAGCGTTTAAAGTTTTTATAAAAAAAAAAAAAAATTTTGAAAAAGTAAATTTTGATGCAAAATTCGACGCTCTAGGACCAATATTAACAAAGTTATGCGCGTTTAAAGTTTTTATAAAAAAAAAAAATTTTTTGAAAAATATAAATTTTGATGCAAAATTCGACCCTCTAGGAGCAATATTAACAAAGTTATGAGCGTTTAAAGTTTTTATAAAAAAAAAAAAAAATTTTTTTTAAAAAGTAAATTTTGATGCAAAATTCGACCCCCTCGGAGCAATATTAACAAAGTTATGAGCGTTTAAAATTTTTATAAAAAAAAAAAATTTTTTGAAAAAGTAAATTTTGATGCAAAATTCGACCTTCTAGGAGAAATATTAACAAAGTTATGAACCTTTAAAATTTTAATAATAAAAAAAAGAAATTTTGAAAAAGTAAATTTTGATGCAAATTTCAACCCTCTAGGAGCAATATTAACAAAGTTATGAGCGTTTAAAGTTTTTATAAAAAAATAAAATTTTTTTGAAAAAGTAAATTTTGATGCAAAATTCGACCCTCTAGGAGCAATATTAACAAAGTTATGAGCGTTTAAAGTTTTTATAAAAAAAAAAATTTTTGATGCAAAATTCAACCCTCTAGGAGCAATATTAACAAAGTTATGCGCGTTTAAAGTTTTTATAAAAAAAAAAAAATTTTGAAAAATTCGACTCTCTAGTAGCAATATTAACGAAAATTCGACCCTCTAGGAGCAATATTAACAAAGTTATAAGCGTTTAAAGTTTTTATAAAAAAAAAAAAAAATTTTGAAAAAGTAAATTTTGATGCAAAATTCGACGCTCTAGGAGCAATATTAACAAAGTTATGCGCGTTTAAAGTTTTTATAAAAAAATAAAAAATTTCTGAAAAAGTAAATTTTGATGCAAATTCGACCCTCTAGGAGCAATACTAACAAAGTTATGAGCGTTTAAAGTTTTTATAAAAAAAAAAAAAATTTTTGAAAAAGTAAATTTTGATGCAAAATTCAACCCTCTAGGAGCAATATTAACGAAGTTATGAGCGTTTAAAGTTTTTATAAAAAAAAAAAAATTTTTGAAAAAGTAAATTTTGATGCAAAATTCAACCCTCTAGGAGCAATATTAACGAAGTTATGAGCGTTTAAAGTTTTTATAAAAAAAAAAAAAAATTTTGAAAAAGTCGAAGTGAAAAAAAAAAAAATTTTGAAAAATTCGACTCTCTAGTAGCAATATTAACGAAGTTATGAGCGTTTAAAAATTTTATAAAAAAAAAAAAAAATTTTTTGAAAAAGTAAATTTTGATGCAAAATTCGAGTCTCTAGGAGCAATATTAACAAAGTTATGAGTGTTTAAAGTTTTTATAAAAAAAAAAATTTCTGAAAAAGTAAATTTTGATGCAAAATTCGACCATGTAGGAGCAATATTAACAAAGTTATGAGTGTTTAAAGTTTTTATAAAAAAATAAAAAATTTCTGAAAAAGTAAATTTTGATGCAAAATTCGACCCTCTAGGAGCAATACTAACAAAGTTATGAGCGTTTAAAGTTTTTATTTAAAAAAAAAAATTTTTGAAAATGTAAATTTTGATGCAAAATTCGACCCTCTAGGAGCAATATTAACAAAGTTATGAGCGTTTAAAGTTTTTATAAAAAAAAAAAAATTTTTAAAAAGTAAATTTTGATGTAAAATTCAACTCTCTAGGAGCAATATTAACGAAGTTATGAGCGTTTAAAGTTTTTATAAAAAACAAAAAAAATTTTTGAAAAAGTAAATTTTGATGCAAAATTCGACCCTCTAGGAGCAATATTATCGAAGTTATGAGCGTTTAAAGTTTTTATAAAAAAAAAAAATTGCTGAAAAAGTAAATTTTGATGCAAAATTCGACCCTCAAGGAGCAATATTAACAAAGTTATGAGTGTTTAAAGTTTTTATAAAAAACAAAAAAATTTTTGAAAAAGTAAATTTTGATGCAAAATTCGACCCTCTAGGAGCAATATTATCGAAGTTATGAGCGTTTAAAGTTTTTATAAAAAAAAAAAATTTTGAAAAAGTAAATTTTGATGCAAAATTCGACGCTCTAGGAGCAATATTAACAAAGTTATGCGCGTTTAAAGTTTTTATAAAAAAATAAAAAATTTCTGAAAAAGTAAATTTTGATGCAAAATTCGACCCTCTAGGAGCAATATTAACGAAGTTATGAGCGTTTAAAGTTTTTATAAAAAAAAAAAAAATTTTTGAAAAAGTAAATTTTGATGCAAAATTCAACCCTCTAGGAGCAATATTAACGAAGTTATGAGCGTTTAAAGTTTTTATAAAAAAAAAAAAAATTTTTTTGAAAAAGTAAATTTTGATGCAAAATTCGACTCTCTAGAAGCAATATTAACGAAGTTATGAGCGTTTAAAGTTTTTATAAAAAAAAAAAAATTTTTTAAAAAGTAAATTTTGATGCAAAATTCGACCCTCTAGGAGCAATATTAACAAAGTTATGAGCGTTTAAAGTTTTTATAAAAAAAAAAAAAAATTTTTAAAAAGTAAATTTTGATGCAAAATTTGACCCTCTAGGAGCAATATTAACAAAGTTATGAACCTTTAAAGTTTTAATAAAAAAAAAAAGAAATTTTGAAAAAGTAAATTTTGATGCAAAATTCAACCCTCTAGGAGCAATATTAACAAAGTTATGAACCTTTAAAGTTTTAATAAAAAAAAAAAGAAATTTTGAAAAAGTAAATTTTGATGCAAAATTCAACCCTCTAGGAGCAATATTAACAAAGTTATGAGCGTTTAAAGTTTTTATAAAAAAAAAAAATTTTTTGAAAAAGTAAATTTTGATGCAAAATTCGACTCTCTAGAAGCAATATTAACGAAGTTATGAGCGTTTAAAGTTTTTATAAAAAAAAAAAAAATTTTTTAAAAAGTAAATTTTGATGCAAAATTCAACCCTCTAGGAGCAATATTAACAAAGTTATGCGCGTTTAAAATTTTATAAAAAAAAAAAATTTTTGAAAAAGTAAATTTTGATGCAAAATTCAACCCTCTAGGAGCAATATTAACAAAGTTATGAACCTTTAAAGTTTTAATAAAAAAAAAAAGAAATTTTGAAAAAGTAAATTTTGATGCAAAATTCGACTCTCTAGAAGCAATATTAACGAAGTTATGAGCGTTTAAAGTTTTTATAAAAAAAAAAAAAATTTTTTAAAAAGTAAATTTTGATGCAAAATTCGACCCTCTAGGAGCAATATTAACAAAGTTATGAGCGTTTAAAGTTTTTATAAAAAAAAAAAAAAATTTTTAAAAAGTAAATTTTGATGCAAAATTCGACCCTCTAGGAGCAATATTAACAAAGTTATGAACCTTTAAAGTTTTAATAAAAAAAAAAAGAAATTTTGAAAAAGTAAATTTTGATGCAAAATTCAACCCTCTAGGAGCAATATTAACAAAGTTATGAGCGTTTAAAGTTTTTATAAAAAAAAAAAATTTTTTGAAAAAGTAAATTTTGATGCAAAATTCGACTCTCTAGAAGCAATATTAACGAAGTTATGAGCGTTTAAAGTTTTTATAAAAAAAAAAAAAATTTTTTAAAAAGTAAATTTTGATGCAAAATTCAACCCTCTAGGAGCAATATTAACAAAGTTATGCGCGTTTAAAATTTTATAAAAAAAAAAAATTTTTGAAAAAGTAAATTTTGATGCAAAATTCAACCCTCTAGGAGCAATATTAACAAAGTTATGAACCTTTAAAGTTTTAATAAAAAAAAAAAGAAATTTTGAAAAAGTAAATTTTGATGCAAATTTCAACCCTCTAGAAGCAATATTAACGAAGTTATGAGCGTTTAAAGTTTTTATAAAAAAAAAAAAAAATTTTTAAAAAGTAAATTTTGATGCAAAATTCGACCCTCTAGGAGCAATATTAACAAAGTTATGAGCGTTTAAAGTTTTTATAAAAAAAAAAAATTTTTTAAAAAGTAAATTTTGATGCAAAATTCAACCCTCTAGGAGCAATATTAACAAAGTTATGAGCGTTTAAAGTTTTTATAAAAAAAAAAAATTTTTTAAAAAGTAAATTTTGATGCAAAATTCAACCATCTAGGAGCAATATTAACAAAGTTATGCGCGTTTAAAATTTTATAAAAAAAAAAAATTTTGAAAAAGTCGAAGTGAAAAAAAAAAAAATTTTGAAAAATTCGACTCTCTAGTAGCAATATTAACGAAAATTTGACCCTCTAGGAGCAATATTAACAAAGTTATGAGCGTTTAAAGTTTTTATAAAAAAAAAAAAAAATTTTTAAAAAGTAAATTTTGATGCAAAATTCGACCCTCTAGGAGCAATATTAACAAAGTTATGAGCGTTTAAAGTTTTTATAAAAAAAAAAAATTTTTTAAAAAGTAAATTTTGATGCAAAATTCGACCCTCTAGGAGCAATATTAACAAAGTTATGAGCGTTTAAAGTTTTTATAAAAAAAAAAAAAAATTTTTAAAAAGTAAATTTTGATGCAAAATTCGACCCTCTAGGAGCAATATTAACAAAGTTATGAGCGTTTAAAGTTTTTATAAAAAAAAAAAATTTTTTAAAAAGTAAATTTTGATGCAAAATTCAACCCTCTAGGAGCAATATTAACAAAGTTATGAGCGTTTAAAGTTTTTATAAAAAAAAAAAATTTTTTAAAAAGTAAATTTTGATGCAAAATTCAACCCTCTAGGAGCAATATTAACAAAGTTATGCGCGTTTAAAATTTTATAAAAAAAAAAATTTTTGAAAAAGTCGAAGTGAAAAAAAAAAAATTTTGAAAAATTCGACTCTCTAGTAGCAATATTAACGAAAATTCGACCCTCTAGGAGCAATATTAACAAAGTTATGAGCGTTTAAAGTTTTTATAAAAAAAAAAAAAAATTTTGAAAAAGTAAATTTTGATGCAAAATTCGACCCTCTAGGAGCAATATTAACAAAGTTATGCGCGTTTAAAGTTTTTATAAAAAAAAAAAAAAATTTTTGAAAAAGTAAATTTTGATGCAAAATTCGACCCTCTAGGAGCAATATTAACGAAGTTATGAGCGTTTAAAGTTTTTATAAAAAAAACAAAAATTTTTTTGAAAAAGTAAATTTTGATGCAAAATTCAACCTTCTAGGAGCAATATTAACAAAGTTATGAGCGTTTAAAGTTTTTATAAAAAAAAAAAAAATTTTGAAAAAGTCGAAGTGAAAAAAAAAAAATTTTGAAAAATTCGACTCTCTAGTAGCAATATTAACGAAGTTATGAGCGTTTAAAAATTTTATAAAAAAAAAAAAAAATTTTTTGAAAAAGTAAATTTTGATGCAAAATTCGAGTCTCTAGGAGCAATATTAACAAAGTTATGAGTGTTTAAAGTTTTTATAAAAAAAAAAATTTCTGAAAAAGTAAATTTTGATGCAAAATTCGACCATGTAGGAGCAATATTAACAAAGTTATGAGTGTTTAAAGTTTTTATAAAAAAATAAAAAATTTCTGAAAAAGTAAATTTTGATGCAAAATTCGACCCTCTAGGAGCAATACTAACAAAGTTATGAGCGTTTAAAGTTTTTATTTAAAAAAAAAAATTTTTGAAAATGTAAATTTTGATGCAAAATTCGACCCTCTAGGAGCAATATTAACAAAGTTATGAGCGTTTAAAGTTTTTATAAAAAAAAAAAAAATTTTTAAAAAGTAAATTTTGATGTAAAATTCAACTCTCTAGGAGCAATATTAACGAAGTTATGAGCGTTTAAAGTTTTTATAAAAAACAAAAAAAATTTTTGAAAAAGTAAATTTTGATGCAAAATTCGACCCTCTAGGAGCAATATTATCGAAGTTATGAGCGTTTAAAGTTTTTATAAAAAAAAAAAATTGCTGAAAAAGTAAATTTTGATGCAAAATTCGACCCTCAAGGAGCAATATTAACAAAGTTATGAGTGTTTAAAGTTTTTATAAAAAAAAAAAATTTCTGAAAAAGTAAATTTTGATGCAAAATTCGACCATCTAGGAGCAATATTAACAAAGTTATGAGTGTTTAAAGTTTTTATAAAAAAATAAAAAATTTCTGAAAAAGTAAATTTTGATGCAAAATTCGACCCTCTAGGAGCAATACTAACAAAGTTATGAGCGTTTAAAGTTTTTATTTAAAAAAAAAAAATTTTTGAAAAAGTAAATTTGGATGCAAAATTCGACCCTCTAGGAGCAATATTAACAAAATTATGAGTTATTTTTAAAATTTTTAACGATGCCGGCATCACAGAAAAATACAAAAATTTTAAAGTTTTAATTTTTTAATAATTTAAAAAATTTTTAACGATGCCGGCATCACAAAAAAATTTAAATTTTTCATTTCTTAATAATTTTTTAAATTTTTAATGATGCCAACATCACAAAAAAATACAAAAATTTTAAAATTTTAATTTTTTCATTTTTTAATAATTTGTAAAATTTTTAACTATGCCGGCATCACAAAAAAATACAAAAATTTTAAAATTTTAATTTAAAAAAAATTAAAAAATGAAAAATTTAAAATTTTAAAAAATTTTTTGTGATGCTGGCATCGTTAAAAATTTATAAATTTAATAATAAATTTAAAATGTGATAGTTTGAAATTTTTTGTATTTTTTTGCGATGTTAGCATCGTTAAAAATTTACAAAATTAATGAAAATTTTAAAATTTCCGTATTTTTTTGTGATTTTATGGTTTTTTCAACTGTTTTAGAATATTTAGTAAACAAAGTAAAACAAAATAAAACCATTTTGAAGAAATATAAAATATTAAAATGTTGGCATTTTTTTGTGATGCTTGCTAGAAAATTGAACTTGAGTTTATTTTTATTTATTCGTGAATATCTACTTCGATTCACAGCCATATAAAAGGTTTGGAAGTAAACCTTGAATTAGACGTTTGAGCCTTGAAAAACATGCTCTTATAATATGCAATCTTTTAATGATAAGACAAGGATTCTTATTAATATTAGAAATATTTTATCCTAATCTAAATCTTCACTAATGCAATTATCAAGCCTTTTAACATTATTAGAATAGGGAATAACACCTATTCGAATGGTATACAGATTTTATTAAATTTATTTTTTATATTATGTAATGGCATGAAGTTTAGAAACATTAAAAAGAAGCTTATTTCTCTGAACCTGATGCTCATTAATTCTATAAACCCTTTTGTCAATTTCTTTAGATTGGTTAGAAAACATTAGTTAAACATCGTCAGCAAATATATGTACTAGGGGTAGAGAGTAATTTATACTGATGTGGGTGAATCCTTGATATTTCATTTATTTATTATTTACTTTTATATTAACTTGCCAGTGTGTATATGTAGGTATATATGTATGTATATATGTATGTATATATGTATATATATAGGTATGTTTGGTAGGTAGGTTGGAATTTTTTTGTTAATATTAAAACCAAACGCAAGAAGAAAAAAAATAATTTTGTTTAAAAAATTTAAAGATAGAGTTCTGAAATCTTACACAGTTACTCATGATAAAAAAAGCAACCGGACACGGTACTTTACAAACCTATCAAATGACAGGTTCGGGTTGCTGCCAAGCAACTCCTAGCACGTCTCAGGCATATTTAAAAACCAATTGTATTACAGGCATGAAAATTTACACTTAGACACTTTTTCACAAATACAGAAATACGACTGTTACCAATTTCGAAAGTGTGGACTGGTTCGGGTTGCTGCCGAACAACTCCTAGCACGTCCCAGGCATATTTAAAAACCAACTGTATTACAGGCATGAAAACTTACATTTAGACACTTTTTCACAAATAAAGAAATAGGACTGTTACCAATTTCGAAAATGTGGACTGGTTCGTGTTGCTGCCGAACAACTCCTAGCACCTCTCTGGCATATTTAAAAACCAATTGTATTACAGGCATGAAAATTTACACTTAGACACTTTTTCACAAATAAAGAAATACGACTGTTACCAATTTCGAAAATTTGGACTGGTTCGTGTTGCTGCCGAACAACTCCTAGCACGTCTCTGGCATATTTAAGAACCAATTGTATTACAGGCATGAAAATTTACACTTAGATACTTTTTCGGTCCGTTTTTTATGTTAACATAAATCTTTTTTTAGATATTAATAATAAACATTTTCATTTTTATAATATTCAAACATTAAGTACTTATTTCTATATGTTAGTATAAAACTAATGCTACATAAACTTATGCTAGATGTTAGTAGTTCACATTTTAATTTTTGTACTCTTAATTTAATTAATCAATTCTTATCCATATAGCAGTTTTTTTCATTGTTTAAAAAAGAAAAGTACAAAATGTTATAAAGAAAACAAAACCAAATTTAGAAATCCAAAAAAGACAAAGACAATTAGGAAAAACCAAAAGAACCGAAAAAAGGAAAGACGAAAAAATACAAAATAATAAACTTATTAAATTGACGGGCGATTAAATAATTTTCTCAAGATAAAACTTGATTATAAACAAATCTTTTTAATTTCGCCTTCACACTTAAATCCACACCGGTACTTAATAGGCTTGTTTATCGTAATCGAGAACACAAGTTTAACTGGAAATTGCAACCTCTTAAAGTTAAAAGGGAGATCATTTGGAATAAGTGGTATCCTTGGGATGTAAAAATAGTCGCTTCAATTACATTTTCCAGCAATTTTTTAACACAAAATATTGTACCGTTGCAAAGTTTTGGTGGGTCGAGGTTCCGTATTCAAATAATTGGTGATCCCAGTTTCAGTAAAAGATGATGTGGCGGTAATCTAGCCGGATCAAGAGAATTTAGGAACTCTGTTGGAAAATTGACTACCTCATCAGCATTTACTACGTTATCAATGGACTTGTATTCATTTACCACGCCCGGTAATATGGAAAGTATTTGATTATTCATTTCGCTGACATCAGCATTTTTAGCAGCGAGAATTGCCCTCTCTCGAAACCAGTTCAAATTACGATAGTTTTGCTGAATATCCGGATAGACTGCATCTATTAGTTTTGCGACGGACGACACCAAATTACAAAAATCGGATGGCAATTTTATTTTTCCAGATGGCTCAACTGAAAATCTACCTTCTCCGATCTCAAGTAGCTTGTTGGCGAAAATGTGAGCACTGTCATCCCTCAGATGTACTCTCATGTTTTGTTTCAAACTTATCTTTCGTACATGTCTCCACAAAGATTAATGTTTTAAACACTTAACTTAACTTGCGCCCGACCACTTGTTTTACTAATGTTGCAGGTAGGATTTTCCTGTCTGAAGATGTCTAGTGGAAACTTAAGTGCATAATGGGCTGTTCTTCCTCCTTCCATTGAATATGCAATGGCAAGAGCAACTTCTTCTCGAACTCTGATTTCGGCTAGAATTAGGTTGGTTAAAAATGTTTTATCTCTGCCCCCCGAAGCATCAAGAAAAACGGTACCACCTTGTTGGTTCTCTGCCTCATCCATGATAATTTTGTATGCTTTTTTCTGATTTTGATTTAGAAGTGGTATTTTTTCCGCGATATTACGCTTTCAGCTCTTCGACGTTGCAGTTCTTTTCTCGTATGTAATCTGTATAAAGTTCATTTTGTTGGCTTCATACTGGTGAAGATAGACCGAGTTGCAGTAATGTTTTACCGATCATAGCCACAAATTTATCTTCAAGAATAATTAATGCGTTGTTGAATATGTACGGACCAAACGTGATTGGTAACATCGGATTTTCGCGCCGGGCTTTGGCAGAACAGTATACACTCGACTCAAGGCGTCGCTCTTGACCACATCATATCCGGGGACGGGCTGTCCGACTTTTCTTCTGTATTGCTTTGAAAACCTTATATCAAGCTGCGATTCTAAAGTTTTTTTTGTAGTTTTAGTACGCTTAAATTCAAGGCAAATATTTCTAAAAAAAAAATTGTTTTCTTTATTTTATTTCATTGAAAGATAGAAATAAATAAAAATGAGAATTTTGTTTTGCTGTTTTCTTCATCCCTTTTTCTCTTCCTCTCTAAAAAATAATAAAATAAAAAAAATTTAAAAACTTCCTTTTTGAATGACTATCACCAATATTTCGTACCAATATTAACTGCACTAAAAAGGGTCAAATAAATAAGCTAAATTCAAGCTCCATTAGAAAATTATATATGGTCTGCATAACATATGAAATTCAGGCATTTTAGACCCACTTCCTGTTAAGTTAGGGACTTGACATTTTACCTTGGATCCCGATTACGGCAGTTTCTGCCGAATTTGTTGAACCTGCTTTCCGCCAGAACTCTTTTGAACGAAAATTCATATCTCAGAAACTGATTTGGTTCCAATTTAATACACATATGTATGTTGAGTTCCAATGAAAACTATTTTTCTTATTAGAAAATTTGAGGGATCTGCGGACCTGCTCGGAGTTATACGACAGTTACCCGAAGTAGTCAAAATTTCGAAAAAATGTGAAAGTCATATTTGTTTATTTTTGGAAGAGTACCTGTGTGCAAATTTTCCGCTCTCTAGCACCTTTGGTTTTTGAAATCTTTTTGTCGGGTGCTGGGAGTTGTATGACAGCTACCCGAACCAGTCATAATTTCGAAAAAATGTGAAAGTCCAATTTTTTTAATTGTGGAAGAGTACCTGTGTGCAAATTTTCAGCTCTCTAGGACCTTTGGTTTTTGAAATCTTTTTGTCGGGTGCTGAGAGTTGTATGACAGCTACCCGAACCAGTCAAAATTTCGAAAAAATGTGAAAGTCATATTTGTTTATTTTTGGAAGAGTACCTGTGTGCAAATTTTCAGCTCTCTAGGACCTTTGGCTTTTGAAATATTTTTGTCGGGTACTGGGAGTTGTATGACAGCTACCCAAACCAGTCAAAATTTCGAAAAAATGTGAAAGTCCAATTTGTTTATTTTTGGAAGAGTACCTGTGTGCAAATTTTCAGCTCTCTAGCACCTTTGGTTTTTGAAATATTTTTTGTGCGTGCTGGGAGTTGTACGACAGCTACCCGAAACAGTCAAAATTTCGAAAAAATGTGAAAGTCATATTCATTTATTTTTGAGATAGTAACTGTGTGCAAATTTTCAACTCTGTAGCACCTTTGGTTTTTGAAATATTTTTGTCAGGTGCTCGGAGTTGTATGACAGGTACCCGAACCAGTCAAAATTTTGGAAAACAACATATCACGGGTTCGATTCCAAGTAGTGAAAAACCATCCTGTAAAATTTAATTGAAATTGGTCCATGCGTCTCGGAGGAGTTCTGACACAAACATACATACATACATACATACATACAAATATCCTTCTTTATATATAAGACTAGCGGAGTTACCCGGCGTTGCCCGAGAAAATGTAAAGTTCCTAGAATTTTTTCTTCGTTTTTAGTTTAAAAAGGGAAGTATTAATAAACTAATTAAATTGACGGGTGATTAAATAATTTTCTCAAGATAAAACTTGATTATAAACAACGTTTTTAAGTTCGCCTTCACACTTAAATCCACACGGCAGTACTTAATAGACTGTCCCTGTAACATGTTTATCGTAATCGAGAACGCAAGTCTAACTGGAAATTGCAACCTCTTAAAGTTAAAAGGGAGATCATTTGGAATAAGTGGTATCCTTGGGATGAAAACGATGTCACCCTGTCCCTTCCCTGTTAAAATAGTCGCTTCAATTACATTTGACAACAATTTTTTAACACAAAGTCTTGTACCGTTGCAAAGTTTTGGTGGGTCGAGGTTCCGTAATAAAATAATTGGTGATCCCAGTTTCAGTAAAAGACGATGTGGCGGTAATCCAGCCGGATTAAGAGAATTTAGGAATTCTGTTGGAAAATTGACTACCTCATCAGCATTTACTACTCTCGGTAATATGGAAAGTATTTGGTTATTCATTTCGCTGATATCAGCATTTTTAGCAGAAAGAATTGCCCTCTCTCGAAACCAGTTCAAATTATGATAGTTTTGCTGAATATCCGGATAGACTGCATCTATTAGTTCTGCGACGGACGACACCAAATTACAAAAATTGGAGGGCAATTTTATTTTTCCAAATGGCTCAACTGCAAATCTACCTTCTCCGATCTCAAGTAGCTTGTTGGCGAAAATGTGAGCACTGTCATCCCCCAGATGTACTCTCATGTTTTGTTTCAAACTTATCTTTCGTACATGTCTCCACAAAGATAAATGTTTTAGGCATGGGTAAATTTCATCGGCTGGTGTTGACTTTGGGATGACGGGTAAAGTTTGACGGAAGTCTCCACATAGAAGTACCAGAACTCCTCCCATAAGGTTGTTATTTCCTCTCTGATCTCTCACAGTCACGTCAAGGGCTTCGAGAGCTTTCTTGTGAGCCATGGTACATTCATCCCATACGATAATTTTGCATGTCTTGAGCACTTGCGCTCGACCACTTGCTTTACTAATGTTGCAGCTAGGATTTTCCTGTCTGGAGATTAGTGGCAACTTATGTGCAGAATGGGCTGTTCTTCCTCCTTCCATTAATGCTGAAGTGATTCCTGAAGATGCAATGGCAAGAGCTCCTCGAACTCTGATTTCGGCTAGAATTAGATTGATTAAAAATGTTTTATCTGTGCCCCCCGAAGCATCAAGAAAAACGGTACCACCTTGTTGGTTCTCTACCTGATCCATGATAATTTTGTATGCTTTTTTCTGATCTTGATTTAGAAGTGGTATTTTTTCCGCGATATTACGCTTTCAGCTCTTCGACGTTGCAGTTCTTTTCTCGTATGTAATCTGTATAATGTTCATTTTGTTGGTTTCATACTGGTTTCATACTGGATGCAAATTTGTTGAACCTGCTTTCCGCCAGAGCTCTTTTGAACGAAAATTTATATCTCAGAAACTGGACCGATTTGGTTCCAATTTAATACACAAAAGTCAAAATTTCGAAAAAATGTGAAAGTCATATTTGTTTATTTTTGGAAGAGTACCTGTGTGCAAATTTTCCGCTCTCTAGCACCTTTGGTTTTTGAAATCTTTTTGTCGGGTGCTGGGAGTTGTATGAAAGCTACCCGAATCAGTCAAAATTTCGAAAAAATGTGAAAGTCAAATTTGTTTATTTTTGGAAGAGTACCTGTCTGCAAATTTTCCGCTCTCTAGCACCTTTGGTTTTTGAAATCTTTTTGTCGGGTGCTGGGAGTTGTATGACAGCTACCCGAACCAGTCACAATTTCGAAAAAATGTGAAAGTCAAATTTGTTTATTTTTGGAAGAGTACCTGCCTGCAAATTTCCCGCTCTCTTACACCTTTGGTTTTTGAAATATTTTTGTCGGGTGCTGGAAGTTGTATGACAGCTACCCGAACCAGTCAAAATTTCGAAAAAATGTGAAAATCATGGAAGAGTACCTGTGTGCAAATTTTCCGCTCTCTAGCACCTTTGGTTTTTGAAATCTTTTTGTCGGGTGCTGGGAGTTGTATGACAGCTACCCGAACCAGTCAAAATTTCGAAAAAATGTGAAAGTCATATTTATTTATTTTTGAGAGAGTAACTGTGTGCAAATTTTCAACTCTGTAGCACCTTTGGTTTTTGAAATATTTTTGTCAGGTGCTCGGAGTTGTATGACAGGTACCCGAACCAGTCAAAATTTTGGAAAACAACATATCACGCGTTCGATTCCAAGTAGTAAAAAACCATCCTGTAAAATTTAATTGAAATTGGTCCATGCGTCTCGGAGGAGTTCTGACACAAACATACATACATACATACATACATACATACATACATACATACATACAAACATCCTTCTTTATATATAAGATTATTGTTAGTTGTATGTAATTTACAATTCAATGTTTTAAAATTAACTGTTTATAATCAAATTATTTTCTTTGACTAATCGTAAATTTTTAATTTGAAAAAAAAATTCGAATAGATTCCAAGTTATTATTTCAAGTTTTATATTTTATTTAATTTATTTCTAAAAATTTCAATTCTTAAAATATCAAAATATAAATTTTGTTTACTGAGAACATTTTTTTGGATGAGAATAATAAAAAAAAAACAAAATAAAATAAAGTGATAAAAACTTCTTGAAAAACTTACTTTCTTCCGAATAATTTTTGGGTTGTTTATTTACTCTGAAAACCATAATCGATAAAAAGATCAGTTGCATTGAAATACAAACTTTTTGATAACTATCCGTTATATACCACTAATGCAGATTTGCATTTTGCTTAATATTTATAATTTTAGATGAGTTCAGTTCAGAACAAAGAATTTATCTAAACAAATAAATACGTAATTATAAAAGTAAAAGTATATATGTATATATACCATTATTTATCGATAAAGCATGTCCCGGTAAGGTAATTGAAAAATAGCAAATTCTTAAAATTTAAGTTAAGTTAATAAAAGTAGAGTAAAAATAGAAAAATATGTAGCTAATTAACTTCACGTATATTACTACACAATCTATTTATAACAATCAAACTGTAGCTGGCGACTAAAAACGATTGAAATAAAATTGACTTATTGAAACAATATGTCATTATAATAATTGGTTCAACTCTGACGTATTTTGTAGAGGGAAATGGAAGAATATTCCAATTGTCCTTGCAATCAAATATAATTTGAAACTTTATGAATAACGTTTTACGCGAGAGGGTCGAATAGATAAGTGAGACGCCTGTAATTATTCGACAGTGGGAATTAGGTGGAAGTTATAACCCCTTCACAAACATTTATGTTATAACCTTTTCACAAGCATTAATGAAAGAAGTATGTGTCATCCGAAGTATTGTCCTTGCCAATCAAATATAAAAATTGCAATTAAATTATTTATGAAAATTAACTGATTTATATACACGTTGAACAACTTATTACAACTTATTTATATCTTTCATAGTGTGATATTTTACGGTATGGTATAGTATAATAGTTTTAAGTTTATAATTTAACACAAAAAAAACCAAATTTAAATTAAAAAAAATAATTTTAAAACAAATTCATAGTAAAATGGAAAAGTTTTTAATGAAAAGAATGAATTTTATTATCTGGACTATACTGGGGAATATTAAGAAGAGAATCTAATCCAAATTTTCAGAAATTCCGAATACAAATTGAATTATTTATTTTTTCTTTTTGTTTTTTTTTTCAATAAAACTTTATCTACCTATTTCTTTCTATTTTATTTTAATAGAAGTTATGCAATTATTTGTATGCCATTTTTTTTCTTAAAAACGAAAGAAAAAGAAATAAATTGGCAACATTGTTAAAATATTCAATAAATTGCACACACACCTACAACAATTACATATGTATTACATTTGTTTTTGTATTGCATTGATAGAACTAAAAAGGCTAAAATATTATTTTTTGTCTTTTTTCTTTATTCTCAACCAATTTCCTTTGTTGAAACTTTTCTGTTTATTAATTTGTTTTTTTTTTTTCTGAATGGTTCTTTGCAGGTATAAAAAAAACGATATCTTGGTATTAAGTGGACCATCTTGATATATAATTTATAATTTATCCGTTAGAATTTACGGAATCTTAAATCTTTATTTCCAGTTTTTAACAAGTAATTGTATAGTTTTGCCTATTCGTGGAACTCGATTTGAATTATTATGGAAAAAAATATGAGAAAAAACAATCTTTTCTTAAAGTAAGGAGATGATGATAGGATGGGTATTAATAGTAATCCTTAATTAGTTAGTCTGCTTAAGTAGTTTTAAGTTTTACAGCTTAAATTTACAATGGTGAGGGGAAGGGACGCAACCAGACACACATATAGAAATTAAAAATAATTATTTATATTTATTCTCTTATGCTACAATACTTGCATGGTTGTATTGAGATTAAGCTCACGGTATACAGGCTATATAAAGGTATGGTAAATACAGTCTGCATATCGCCACTTTTTTGCAGATTCGTCATTTGGTTCAGTGTTTTTGTAACTGATAATATTATTTATATATATATAAATATATAACTAAAACAGATTAAAAGTTAAGCCAAAATGGTAAACTGTTGTTTTTTCTTTCCTTACTCCTCTTGGGAACATAGGGCTTCCACTTGACATTTCCATCGTACTCGATTTCTAGCTACTAAATTTTCGAGGCAATGTATAATTTCATTTTTAATATATTTTTAAGGTCTAAGTAGGGGATGGGCCTACTGTAGAAGACCACTTTTGATAAGTCTTTCTGCGCCTATGAACAAAACCAAACAAATGCAGAAAACCAAACTGAGTACCTATGTACAATGAAAATGAAATGTATTAGTCGTATGTAATTACATATGTATTTAAAAAAAAATGGCTTAACTTTATTAATAAGTTGATATAAATGTACTAACTTGCTAATAAATTTAAATATTTTAAGACTACTAATTTTATAAAGTTACTTTTTAGCTAACAATCAGAGGGATTCCTTTTTATAAAATGTCTATAAATTAAAACCTAGAAATTTTTAGGACAATCAGATTCAACCCAGCAAGTTAGTGACTATAACAATGTCGACGATAACAAAAAAGTGTTTGATTTGAAGACATTAACATTATAGCAGCGAAATGTTGAAACATCTATCCACAGAATCACAGTTTGAAAACGAACAAGCTGAAATAAGTGGTGAAATCGAAATCGAGTTGAATACTTTCAAACAGATGAAGTATTAAAAGCAGACGCTATAGAGCATTTAGCTGGATTTTTAATAAAAAAAAAAAAATTAAAATTAACAAAAAATAGTGAGCTTGGCTGCAACACTAACTTTACATGGGTAGATCAGCTTTCTGAAGGGGGCTGAATAAAACCTTCTGAAGAATTTTTAGAAAAAATAAAAGAGTTAGAAAATATTTTTATGTATTTTAACGGAAATTCTAATTTATATTCAGAAAAAAATTTTTTACAAACTCATTTAAATCAAGCAAATAAAACATAATTTAGATTCATAAATTTAAAACCTTGATTTTTACTTTTAACTGTCATCTTTCATCAATATTTTACATGTATTTTCATAAGCTAAGCCAATTTACGTCACAATTTTGCAGATATTTCTTTACAGAATTCCTTACCATACCTTTATATTGTCTACATACTGTGGATTAAACCGTAATATAACCGTTAAACCAAATTTTTTGTAGCTTTCGTAACTCATTTTTGTAACTCATAGTTGTGTTATTTTAGTTTTTTTTATTTCTCTACTTAAATAGCTTATAAAGCTCGTACAGAGTTTAGTAATTCAATATTCAATATATATTCAATATTGTATTTAATAATTCAGTAGATAATTTTTTAGTTCAACAGTAGGTAACAGTAGATAATCTTTTAATTTAATATTTCAGTAGGTAATAACATGTGCAATAATAAAACAATAATTAATCTTAATAATTAAATATTCTAAAAAACAGGTTAACTTTTAAAATTAAATAATATATATTACAAAATACAACTAAACTTTATGAACACAAAATCAACTATCAATAAATAAATTTTTATATTATTATCTAATTTTAATTAACAGCTAGTTCAGTAAAAGCGTCTGAATAAAATAATCATTAATTTTACTTCTAAAGTTTTTGATATCATTTATTTGTTTAATCTGTAGTTCCATTTCATTATAAATTATACAGGCTTTATTGTAGATTGTATCATGGCTGTTAAATTTAGTTTTAGACAATGTGCTTCGTATACTCTCTGCATTCCTAGTACGATATTTGTGTACTTGACTGTTTACAATAAATTTGTCTTTTGTCATAATGTTATTAGTACACATATAATGCACGTGCGTAGCCCACTTACTTTTAATTAATAAATTTATTGGTAGTATTTTATTATTCAAGTGAATCTGTCGATCCTGTGTATCCAAAACCTTTAGGCAGTTTGAATTAATTTAATATTTTTATTATACACACTAGTAACATTTAAATAACACAATTATAATTTATCACACAATTATATTTTGGCTTATCAAAACCAACTTTCTTTCATAAAAGAAATAATAGAGTTGTCATAGAAAATAAAGAGATAATAGATCACGCTGTAATTGGATGTATTCACATTGAATTGCAATTGCAGTTAACAAAATCTGTTGTAAAAGCCAGCTCTCAGCGTTTAGATTATGTCATCAATTGCAATTGCATCTTCATATGTGAGTGTGTAAATCATTCCAATTTTTTCATCGGCTTTTCATTGCGCTTAGAACGTCAAAAACAAAATCAATATATGTAAAAAAATATAAAAACAATAGAATAAACTAAAAAAAAATCAGATAAAAAAATATTTTCTATTTTGACAATTTAAAAATTTTATTTTGAAGTGTAGCAAAAAAAGTTATTTTGGCCCAGCCGATCTGCCGATTTGATATTTTTTCTTAAATTATTAATATGAAAACAATTTTCTGATCTATTAAAACATTCTATGTCTGTTTTAAGTAAGTGGATAAGATGAGATACAATTAGTGAGGTAACTAAATTTTAGTTGAAAACCTCGCAAAAATTTTTTCGTAGTATTAGCGTAGTAGGCAGGTGATATATGATATGATATGATGATTAGATGATATGATATACGATATGATTATTATCAAATTGTTTAGTTCATTCAGTTTACAAATTTGTAGTTCATTCTTCTAACACATATAAAAAATATTCAGTTTTGCATGTTCATCAGAAAAAAACATAAACAAATTAAGTACAAAAGAAAAGTAAATTACAAAAAAAAAATCTACATAAAAATGCGTACCTACCTGCAAAATGAAATTGGCTTTTTTATGAATAAAATAAAAATTCTTATATTAAAAATAAATGAATATAAAACAATTTAATGCAAAAAAATAGGAAGTATGAGGACAAAATAACTCATAACTTCTGAAGCACTGATCGTTGTATAGCCTTTCGAAGATTTTTTTTTAAGGAAATTAAAGTTTATTTAATTATGTGAAAAAACAAATTATTTTAGAACTTTCGATATTGAGTTATGAATTTACAAAAAAATTAAAATAGTAGTAAAAAATTATTTTTTTCAATTTTGTGAAGTGGTTTGCTTGTTTTCCGCTGCTTTCCTATTAGTTTCGTTTCATGAACCAACGATACAATATCAAACTCTCTATTTGCATTAACACATGATTTCCCCATAACTATATAGCCGAAGTAACTGTGGCATGAAACATACTGAAATACAAAGATCGTTTCGGCTTATGTGGAATTCTATTACTTATAAGCCAAAACATACCCGTTAATTTCTTAGCTTTCATAAGTTGATCATTAATCTCTTGCTGTCAAGTAAATTTTTTATCTATTATTACATCCAAGTACTGGTAGTAACTCACCATTTCCAAGTTATAACCAATTTTTAAATGTAGTATATCAATTACTTTCCTTTTGAAGATTATAAAACGCAGTACATTTTATTTGTGTTTAAAGTAAGGTTGTGTTGATTCATCCTTTCTGTATTGATACAAGATCTTCATTTGTCATTTCTTTAAGTTTTCTATTGGTGTAGATATGTTAAACTGTAGATAGATTAAACTGTTAAATAACCGTTAAATAAATCATTATATGAACATTTCTGTAAATCAATCATTGAGTGTCCTTGAGAGTATTGTAGGATAACGGCCTATTGTTTTCAGCGTGTAAATTTTTTAAAGTTAAAAATGTTTGAAACAATAAATGTGCTTTATTTATGCGGGCACAATCAGTCCTACTCTTTATGAAAATTAATTTATGAAAATATATTTAACATGCAAAGAAAAATATTTTATTTCTTGGAAATTGTCTTGCAAAACCCATCATGTACTTAAGTAGAGTCCGTATAACCTTTAAACCTTAATAGAAAAATCTAATTCAATGATTTTCCTATTATTTTATACTCTCATCTTATCTTTTTCTTTCTTTTATACTCTCTTATTATCTTTCTTTAAGTATTACATTAAGTTAATGCTCTAAATTTTAAAGAATCCTTGAAGAATACCAAAAAAATAAAAAATAAAAAATTGAATATTGTGTTTTTTTTTCATTTTAGTATCGTCCCTGGTTTTGGTTCTGAAGAACCAAACTACAATATATTATATTAGTTGTCCTTAAGCTTAAAAAAAAAAAAACAAAAATAAAATAGCAGTAGACACAATGAATGTACAAATTCAATATACACAAAAGGATTTATTTTTTCTATTTATTTTTTCGTTATTCCTTTGTAAATCTTTTGTGGATCCTTGAAGTACATACCTACATATTTTTCTTTTTGTTTGTTTTGACTTCCGTAATTGGCTCAAGTCCATGTAATGTATCCTCTTTTTTTTTTTTTTTTTTTGTATTATAATACAACAAAAAAATAATTTTTGTTTAGTGAAATTTATTTATTATCCTATTGTTTTCGGTATTTATTTAAAAAATTAAATTGAATATTTTAATTTAAAAAAAAAACAAAAACCTAGAACAAAAATTTAAATAAAGTTTAAAAAAAAAATGTTTTCTTTTTTAAGAGAAAAATTTAACTGAGTTGAATTTGGTAATTGAATACGCTTTATTCGTGTATTCTATAATATCTACCATACAACCTATCTTATAAAAATTGAAACCATAAAAACCCAAGGTATAAAATTTTTTCGGTTTTTGGTCAGATTTTATGTTGAATAATTCTTGTACGTCCTTACATTACCAATGTTAAAGCTTTTAAAAATTTTAAACTTTTTCGGTTCTTTATATGAAAAATTATAGAAACTGGTGGGGGAAATAACTGGTTAGTTATAATTTTAGGTTGCAAAAGAGTATTTAGATAGCTTTTTGAGTTTGGGTATTGAATGTATACTTCTGAAAAAGTGAATATATTTGAATACCTGCCATGATATGTTAAGTTTACTATTGTTAAGATAAGGATATCTGAGACTACAGCTAAGTTTATCGCTTTAGTATTGGAGAGATTTGTTATATAATTTCTTCCATAACATACGAGTAATACAAATAGCCTTTAAATGGTTTTTCAAATATAATATTAGCAACATCAGATGTATGATAAAACTTACAGTGGTTGGTAATGAAATCGAATACAAAAGTTGAATATTATCAGAAGTCGATCGAATTCGGATACGCGCAATCTTATGTCCAGCAAATACCGTATTATACCGCAGTGGACTCAGATAAAAAGAAATATATCCATAATTTTCCGGATGGAAAGAGTAAACACAAAAAAACAATTTTATCAAGGAGATCGCTTCAGGTAAATATTTTTTCAATTACGTCTAAGCTTTCGCCATATTTACATAGCTAATGAATGAGCTATTAAGCTTGATTGAAGGAAGAAGAGAAGTATTGAGCTTGTGCTGTCATTTGAAAATTTATCAATAAACGAAATTGATTTGATTGGAAGTGTACAGCTGTAGAAAGAATCATGCAATTCACGAAACACTAAAAAGATTGATGGCTAGTTTATTAAATTTTAAAAATGAAGTTTAATAATTTCATCGAATTTAGTGCGATTTTGACTTATGAAGGAGAGATTCAATGCGTACTGAAATAATTTTTCAAATTTATTTGTATCTTGTTATATTTCTGTATAAGGTTTATTTTTTTGGATACTAATATTTTGAAAAATATGTTTATTAACGGTTCTTGTATATATTTTTATATTTATAATGACATTTATTGGCCAATTAAGTCTAGGTAGTAGGCTACCATCTATTGCTACTTACGTGCAAAACGACTTTCGCATGTCAAAATGACTCCACGTAATACACATTTCAAAAATTTGAATATGTGAAAGTAGCATCGTAGCTACTACAGAATGCTTTTTTCGCATTTTTTGTTGTATTTAATCGCTTGGTTTTTAGATTGCGAACGAGTAGTTTTTGTTAAATTTTCATATAGAAATATTTTTAAAATGTAAGTAAAATAAATGATTAATTCGTAAATTAAGATATGTTATTTATATTATTTATCAATAAGACTTTTTTTAAATATAATGTAATATTTTTAAATACATTTACACAAGTGTAGGTCTATGCAAACCACAAAACCATCAGAATTTCAAATTATGGTGTACTTTGTGGTTCAGCGTAAAGATTTGGCACAAGGATATTCGGGAACAGTAGATGCTAAAATCAAATTGAATAAATTTTTGGCAAACCTTAGCTGATCAATTGAATGACACACCGATTGCTGGCAAAGTGATATATTCATATACTGGCCAATTCCTCGTTGGTATCCACCTTCTATCAAAAATCTTAATGTAGTCGTTAGTTTTATGTTTTGTAGAAATGTTTTATTTTACAAATAAATTCATATTTAACTCTAGAATAGCACCTACATTTCGGAAAACATTTCAAATTTCATATTCAAAGTCAAATTAATTAAAAACAGCAAATCATTTTAAAATTTTTGATAAAAATTAAAATTCACAAAGCAAGTGACACAAATGGTATTCCATCACTATCATATTATTAATATGATAAAAATAGTTACGATATAGTTAAAATGAAAATTACAGTTAGAAATTGTAAAACAATGAAAGTCTAATCAAATTCATTAAATTTCTTTTGAATAATTTTCTCAAATATGAGTGTTATCTTCATAATATATTCTGGTGGTTTTTTAAAGATGATGATGACAATAATAAAAATTCTGTTTTTATTCTTTAGAAATTCTATCATAAATTCATTGATAAATCTATGAATATCCTTGTGACATGCATTTACAAATGTTATACACTTTTGATTTTTATGTTATTACAGTAATAATAAGAGTTTTTACAAAAAACCAAAATTCACATAATCTAGTAAAGAACTAATATATGTTACAATATTATATGAGTATGTGTATGTAAGAGTAAAATCAAACAATGTGCTTTGATTTGATGATGTTAAAAATGACATAATGACAATGTATATTCTTTCATTTACAATCATTCGGAAAATATTTTTCCATTATAGAAAACGAAAATTTTTTCATTCTATAGATATATTTTTTTATTTTTCAATAATAAACGATTTCGAAAAGAAATCATTCTGAAGGATGTAATCCAAAAGTTTTATGCTTGTTATTTGAAAAAAAAAAAATATGTGTATGAAAATTTTTTGAAACTAATTCTGATGATTTGGTGAACCTCTTTGGATTTCAAAGATTATTTACAAAAAAAAGAAAAACAACAAAAAAATTAAATCAAATAAAACCTCAAATGAAGCTGAACTATGATTGAAAATGTTTAAAATGAATGAAAAATTGAAAAATGTGTTTTAACCCTTTTACATCTATGATATTACAAGTCACGTTCTATATTATTTTCTAATAAAAATGCGCATTAAATGAATGATTCATATAGAGAGAAAAATGTTCTTCTACTTTTCCTTTTTGTGTTAGTCTTGAACCTGTTTGTGACCATATTTATACGCCTTGAGATATATAGGCCCCGTAGTTGTCCTCCGATGTTTCGGTACTCTGCGTTTTTATTTATTTCAATTAAGTTTTGCATTTTGATTTTTAGAACAGCATTTTGTTCGGGCTGACTGAAAATACTATACAGGCACTTAATACTTGAATATATAGTAAGAACATTTTGATTTCAAATTTACCCCCAAAATAACACAATTCGTAATACCCCCATAGTTGAGTCATAATATGGGTTGGATTTATCGCTAAGTTAAATCTTCTCTGAAATTGCTAATGGGAAAATTTTTCAACATTAAAAAATATATTTCCATACATCTCCAGCCAAAAGAATCTTCGAATCCAGACCCGAAGGTACTACACCAAACTTGCGTTGGAGAGACGAAATATCGGTAGATTTAAAAGAATTTCGCATCTTCAACTGGAGAGAATCCACCTGTGACCGCCAAAAATGGTGGATGCTGATGACTCAAGCCCAGGACCCAAACATGGTCTGTTAGCCACCTAAGTAAATAAGTAAAAAAATATTTAAAAAATAAATCAGAAAGGTTTAAAGAATTTTAAGTAATAAAGAAAAAAAAAATATTTTTTTGGAAATAGAATGGTAATTTTTGTTTATCTTATTTGCTATATTTTGGAAATTTTAAGTTCCAAAATTTATATTTTCATTGTAACATAAGTATTTTTGATTTAATGGGTATTACATACTTACAAACTGATAATTAGAATAATGAAGAAGCATATTTCAATGAATAATTGAATTGGTGCAAATGAATTATAATCTTAGATTTATGTTGCTCTCTAAATTTGTAATTTAATATTCAATATTGAAGAGGTAATATTGTGGAAATTGTATGAAAAAAAAATAAAACAAGGATTTTATTTTGGTTTTTGGCATTTATATTGTAGCTCAGATTTATATTTGTTAGTTAAGTATTATAAATTTTGAAATTGTATTCATAGTTTTGAAATGTTAAGTTATTTTTTTCTATTACGTTACTATATTTATTCTGTAATTTTGTTTAAAGATATAACAATTAATTGTTTATTGTTTTCTGCTTTGTTATATACCACAACTTAATTACCATTAGCAGTCATTTTTTGGCTTCGAAGCTAGAAATCCTCTCAAGTTAATTTCGATACAATTATGTTGTTAATTACAATGTTATCAACCCTGCCTTTTTGTGTTATCGTAATTTTAATTTTATTTGTTGAAGGTGTCTACTACATATCAATTTTGACTCTATTGATGAGAGTATTGATGAGAACCGCCATAAATATTTTCTCAACAATATATTGACAACATATTCACAAGTATTGATGAAAATATTGATGTGTATTAAGGGGTGTAAAAATACTTTCTAGATATGATCAGTCAAGCGATAAGCATTGGTTCTCTATATCATTCAAATTTTTTAAAACAAAACCAAAGAGTAGCGAAATATTGAAAAAAATTAATATGACGATAAATTAATATGTTTATTTGCACTGATCTTTGTACTGGAAAACTAATTTTGAGAAGATATACAAACAACTTAGGTATTTGAGATTTTCTATTATTTTAGAGTTTGTATCTAATAAATTTAGAATCAAATCTAACTCTAAAATAAAAATTGTAGGTTAGCAGTTTGTCATTTTTGACAGGGTTCTTAGACCTCTAAGCAGTCCTATATATACTAGCTTCGGATGTCTATTTAACTTTTTATTAATATTCTATCTAATATTTTTTTTAAATTAAATCAAATTTTAATTTTACTTTGCTGGGTCACCATAAACTTGAACTTAAATTTCAAATTAAATATACAAAAAAAAAAATATGCGGAAAAATTTTTCTGAATTGACTTTAAAAAAAACTTTTAACAATTTTAACTTTATTAAAACAAAAAAACAAAAAATGTGAAAATTCCACAACATTCTAAAACTTTAAAACAATTTGGTTATATTAAATTTAATTTTTTTTTCTTCTCTTTTAATTTTAACAATTTTTCGGAAAAATTTAAAAATCTTTAAATCCAGAAATTTTAAGAAAAAAAAATAGAGAAAAAAATCACATCTCAATTCACTTTTCAAGAGAAGTTTTCGTTTAATATTGCAGCAAAGAAAAAAGTTTTTCACCACAAAATAAAAAAAAAAATCACCTCATTTACATTTGACTATTTGCAAATCGAAATTTAATATTTTCGTTACAGTCCTTCTGTTTTTTTTTGTTTTCGAATTTGTGAAAATTTTGATTTTTCTTTTCCTGTCCTTTTTGTTTTCTGTTTTGGTTTTTTTTGATTTTTATTACGATATACCTGGGTGTATGCAAATAATATTAAAACCTCAATTTAAGTTTTCATTATCAGATGTTGTAGTTATATAGCTTTAGTCTATACGTTGTCAGTGAAATATGACGACAATGATGTAAATATGTTCACATATATATTGGTACAGTCAGTGTCAAAACAATTTAAAACAAAACTAAAAATATTTTGGTGAGAGTGATAGAAATTATTATCGAATGACATAATGAGGTTAAATAAGACATGCAAATAGAAATATATTTTTATGTGAAATTCTGTCGTTCAAAATGAAAACCGTGTAAATACCATTTCGTATATAAATACAAATTATATAATTTTCATTTCACTGTAGATGCTTTATTTGTTAAATTCAATGCGTGTGTTACTTAAATTTGACAAGCGTCATGTGCTAATGAAAACATAAAAAATAATGACTTTTATTAAATTTTCTAAAAGTTGTTCCAAAATCCAAAATTTTAGTCATTTCTCCGATTCTTCTTTGTACTACTACTACTGATGTACTTCAACATATTAAGGTTAATTGCAAGACTGCATCCTCAAATAACATCATTCACTGCGTGAAAATAGCTGAGAATCAACAAGCTTCCTTTAAATTGACAATGTCCCAAAATCATTATGACACTCTGTCCAAAACTTCTCACTGGCCAGCTGGCATTAGTGTTAACGAAGTTACACGTAACGAAATCAAATTCGAAAAACTCGTATGTCTTACCATATATTGCACCAAAACGTGAGAAGGTTACTAAGCTGTAAATTCTTTCACCGGTTCCAATCGTTTCCTAATGACGTTATTGCTCCGACTGAGTTAACCAGCAATATTATCTCGCAGGAGTTATTTCCTTCAAATTTTTCTGTTTATTGGAACGACTGCATCAATTTTTCTCTAGGTGAACGTGTTGGCAGAGCAGTTCTCTCTTAGCAGTTCACTCAACATTGAAAACATCATAAAACTAAAAACCAGTTATGCATTTTGTAATTGATATTTAAAAATGCCGTGTAACTGATTTCATGATCACTATTTAAAAATGGTTTCCCTTTTAAAAACCATGATTGCTTTTTTTTTATATTAAAGCCGAAACTTAGGTTTTGAACCTTTAAGTACTTCCGTACCGTTGACTATTTGAAAAAGGAAAGGATAGTAGGAGGAAAGGAAAGAAAAAGGAAGAAAAAAAGTTTTGTGGGAAAGAGCGAACAATGTTATTAATATACGTCTTAAACCTCTGTAAGTCATAAATAAAAAATCCTTCTATCATTGGGAATGCTTCGATTGGGACACGATTCCACAATTGAAATGTTCTTACTATAAAAGAATTTGCTTAACCGTACTTAAGCCATCTCGGAATTTGCACTGTGAAAGGATGGGCATGGGCACTTGATACCTCTCGTGCTATGCGATGGCTTGAGAGGAGGAAGAAGTGATTTTAATTCCTCGAAACAAGTGCCAACACGAAGCAGATATTTATTTATTTATTTGGTCTTTCTCAAAAGAGCATCATTGCTCGTACAGAGTATATACATTTATATATTTACTTATATTTAAAAAAAATTTATTTTATTTATTTATTTTGTTTTATTTTGTTATATATAATCAAAGTTAATTTTAATATAAAATTTTAATATAAAGAAATGAAAACGGTTGCAATAACATTAGTGTAAAACTATAATAAGAAGAGAAATTCAAAGAGGTAATAAAAAAAAGCTAATTCATTTTTTTTTGTTTTTGTTTTTGTTTATGGATATCAAATTACATTTTTAGGTATTAACCATATCATAGAAATGTTTATTTATTGATGTTTTGAATGATTCGTAGTTAAAATTTTTGTAAATATCTGGAAGACTGTTGTAATGTTTAACAGCAACATTATATACAAACTCATATCTAATTCCTGATGGTGCCCGATTCAAACGAATTAAGTTAGATGACCTTGTGTTATGTTGATGTATCTCATTGTTAACTTGCAAAATAGTGTTTGAGTTGAGTGGGTTATGCATTGTTCTATGTTACTAATTGTTTTTTATAAAAAATTCTAATGGTAGGATGTTGTATTTTTTTGTATTTCTTTTGTTGGAGTTCTAGTTCCTAAGTTATATAAGTTTTTTATTGCCTTACTTTGTATTCTTTGTATTCTTAGTAAAGTTTCTCTCGATGTGTTACCCCAAATCACTATGCTTTAAGTGAACATATAAGTAGTATATAATTTATTTTCATTAATTTGTGCTTTAAGCTTCTGATATTTACGTATAAGATTTTTAGTGATTCTTTTTGTTCAAATTTGAAATCCGTAATATTGTAAAGATTTTTTTTTTACATGGGTATTTAGTGACATGTGGAGGTTTAAATTATTCAACATCTAAATCAGGTTCAGACAAGACCCTTATGATCTTGCTCTGTTCTGTTTTTCTTATTAATATTTACAACTTTTTACCAATGCATACTTTAAAATGTTTTCCTTTTTTTTATCACGAGCTTTTTTATATAACAACGAAAAGTAGTCAGTAAGCTTTTAATTAATGAAAATATTAGAATAACTCCCCAACTTTACATCAGTATTCAGGTTAAAAATACTTTTTATATTTAGAGTTTTATTTTTCTTAAGTTGTAGAATTTTCATTTTTACTTCTCTACTTTTTAATTTCACTATTACTTTTTGTGGCTCACCTGAGTATTTTGATTACTGTTTACCTCTGTATACTGATTTTATATCCTCCTCTCCTAGCTTTACTCCTATTTCTTCAGCTACTTTATTCACTATGCTGTTTAAGGTCCAATTGTTATCTGGTTCATTTTCGAGGCTAGGAATCCCAGTTAGTTCAATAAATTTGTCGTAACGATTTCCCTAGTCCTTTCAATCAAAGTACGGTTGTACTGTATTTCTGCCTTCAATATATTGGTTTTCACTTCTTAGAGCTACATTTTCATCTATCAAGCTATCCAAAGCCTCTCTGTAATTTCGTAGCTCATTGTTTAGAACCTCAAACTTTGATTCGAATGCGGACTGACTATTTATGATACGATCAAGTTTTGCCATGATAGTGTCATCACTTTTATCAGATGCTTTGTTATTTGTGTCATAGTTTGAAGTTTTAATGCTGGAACTTGAATGAATTCAAGTATGTTGATTTTCTTTTTTTGCCTTACAGTACTACAGTTTCGACAAAACCAAATTTTCTCATTGCGACCTATATAATGAGTAAAGTTCTCATTATTTAATCCAGTGCAAACAATACAAAAAAACTTTTGCAGTCACATCAATTACATTGCAAGCTTTGTTTTTTCCTTAAATTTAATTTTGTTTTGCACTGGTTGCAAGAAACACTTTCATTTCTTTTTGACATCGTTGACGTTATTATATCAATAAAATAGAGTAAGTGCTCCAACAATACGACGATGACCAAGTGGTATAAGGGATGAGGTCACATTTATGTCGCTTATAAGATGAATGGCGCAGTTTTGAACTTTGTTCAAAAAATTTAAAGCAGTTTTTGGTGCACCTGCCTATACATGTGAGTTATACTCGAGCTTGGGTCGATTTTTTCTGTCATTTTATAATTGCTAGGATCCCTAGGCAAACTGGTTTTCTAATATCGTTTATTATTTTAATGACCTCTAAAATACCTATGTTGATACAATGTTGATCGATGGTGATTGTTTTTTGCTACTCTTGATCTGAAATTAGTTCCTTTTTCTTTATCTGAACCCATCAGTACCCAGATACTAAATTAAAAGTTAATGTTTTCAAAATTCTATAAAAAAAGAAATATATCACTTGAATGTAGAACTTCAATTCATAATCCTTGAGATAATTTGCGTTTCGTTGATGGAGAGCTTTCTACCAGAACTTTTAAATGAAAAATGAAATTAACCGTTATATTTTTAACACGAATTTTAAAAAATTATCTGTAGGTAAACATCTTTTTTAAGTTTACAATTTTGTTTTTGGTTAATAATTTTAGCACCCTCTCTATAATGTCATACTTTATTAGTTACATTATTATATTTGTGTAACATATTATGTTAACAATTGTTTCTATATGTTGTGTATTCCATAAGTGTTGTATTACACATATATATAAAAAAAACAAAAGTTAAAGAAAGGTAACATATGGCCAATAAATTTATATTACTTTTTATAGATATTCGAATAACTGAAAAAACTTTAATATTATATTTTAATTTTAAAAATTTCTTGGTTAACACGAATAACTCAGAGTGAGTGGTAAAGTAAAATTTGTTGAGGAAACTTATTTTTTTTTTGTTATGTTGATGTATTTGTGTTACATATTATGTATGTGAAAAAAGAAAAATCATTACATTAAAGATATTAAATTTTAATAATAATGTTTTCCCCTTCAAAATTTTTGTTTGAAAAATTAAAGTATGATAAATTCAGATTTGAAGTGCAGAACTGAATTAATTAAAAAATATTATTAAAAAAATATTGTCTATTATGGTATTATATTGAATAATTATAAAATTAATTTTTAAAAAGTTTCTAACAAATATTATTTTAAGGTTAACATTGTTGTTAATGTCATATCTAAGTATGATGTCAGGGTCTGGGGGTGGTAAATGTTATTTGGAGATATTTTTTTTCCATGACATCACTGGGAAGAGACAAATTATAAGTATAATTTATTATAATTTTTTTTTTCAAATTAGTTGTAATTAAATAGTTAAACTTTAATATATTAATAAAAAAAAATAATGTAATATCAGATTCTTGACCTTTGATTTGAAACTTACTTTTAATATGGTATAGTACTTGCTTAGAACTGCTAAATTTTGGAATGTGAGAGTTAGTTTTAGAAAGTGTGAAGTTAGGACATCATTAGATAAATGTAATAAGGAGGTTTGGCACAATTGGAGAAATTTTCATATCAAAGCGTCAGGTAATATTATATTAGGAAACCAAAAATCCGTAGAATATCTTTCAATATAACCTTTAATTACGCTGAACGCATTAATAATCAAATAAATTCGGCAAGGTATTTACTATAGCCCAAAAACTATTCAAATCAAAATTTTTATCCGTCAGAGTTAAAATAATAGTATATCTTTATTTATTTCATTTCAGTATCTAAAAAGAGCTCAGTCGCTCTTACAGATTATTTTATTATTACTAATATTATTAAGACAACAATAAATAACAACAATATAATAATTCATTACACTAATTTAAAATTAAATATCAAAAGAGAAAAATATTTATTTTTTTTTCTTCATCGTTAAATTGTTCAGATTTTATCAAAGAAACAAGTAAATTAAATCAACAAATATGAAGTACTTATCAGACTTGTTTTGAACTATGGTGGCCAATTTTAAAACTTTATTATTTTATCACTAATGAAAGAAAAATTCAATTAAACATTTATGGTCTGAAGAGCACATGAACCCGGTACCACTTTCTTATTATTAGTCAGATGACATAAAAACTACACTATATATAGTTCATCAAGGAATATATTGTATTCCGTCGAAGATTCCAAATATTCGATTATATGCTCCACATTATATACTTACACATTGTATACGAAAATTCTTTGTCATAGTATCATTTCCAAATTAGATTAGTTTTTCAAAAAATATATATTAGAAATTAATCTCTTCCTCATATTTCGCCATTTTGTTGTTTTAATAATCTACATACACATTCCTTTATTTTTTTATTTGTATTTTAAAACCACATAAATTAAAATTTTATAAAATTAAATTTTTAACTTCTACTTAAAAGTTATTCTTCTTTTCAAATTTACCAACATACATAAAAAAATATTTTCCAGTATGTAAAACACTTTCTCGAAAAAAAACCAACACACTTATAATGGATATACATAATAATAATTATATTAAACAAATTTATTAAAAGAAAATGTTAATAGAGTTTTTCTCAAGTTTAAAACTGGGCGGAATATTAAGTTATATTTCACAATGGAGTTGGGTCCGAAATCCCAAAGTCGAAATTTTAAATTAAAATCCCAAACCAATAATTCCAAAAAAAATCCCAAATTTCAAAATCTTAATGTTACAAAACCCCAATATTACAAAAAGCCAATGTTACAAAATCCCAAGTTACAATACAATTAAGTTTTATGCATTCAAAAATTAACTTTAAATTTAAAATAATGTTTGTTAGCAATAAAATTAAACATCACTGAGCTACAATATGTTGTCATTTCTATTGTTTTTTATGTTATTGTTATCTAGAAAAAGATTTTTGTTCCAGGTATATTAGAAATTCAAAGCAATATTAATTATTAAATGTTTGTACTCATTTAATTTTGGGTTTGAATAAAATTCTTGCAATTCTTGGAATCATTAAATGACTGAACGGCTGTACGAAGGTCCCTAAATCCAAAAAAAAAAAAGTGCTCAAAAAAATGTTCGTGTTTAAAAATCTCGTGTATTAAAATCTCTCGTTTTAAAACCAAAATTTTTAAAAATAAATAAAAATTAAATCTGATTCAGAATTTCATAATATAAAATAAATATTCTGATGAGCTCTGATTTTAAATCCAACTTTAAAATATCTCTTCTAATTAAGAATCTCACCTATACATAGAAATAAATATTAATAGGTCCTTGGGATTTTGTATGACTGGAATTTTTCTTTGGTATTTTTTAACTTGGAATTTTTTTTTTGGGATTTTGTTTTATTTGGGATTTTGTATCATTGGGATTTTTCTTTCTGAGATTTAGGTGAAATAACTTCACAATATCCTTCAATGAACGATTATAGAATCGATTCTTCGTTCATTGAAGGACATTGAAGAAGATTCTATATCTTCAATGAACGATATAGAATCTTCTTCAATGTCCTTCAATAAACGATTAATTATCGTGTAAAAAGAACTTTAAAAGCACTGCACTGTATATAAAAAGGTCAAGTTTTGAATCAATTATTGTAAATGAACTATTCTTTGACAAAATAATTAACCTATATCCACAACCAATGATGAAATTAAATTGTAAGTAGGTGGTCACGTAGAATCTATCTATTTTAGTTGCTACTGGAAAGACAATTAAACTTAAATTCATTTATCAAAGATAGAGTAAAGTATTTATTGTTGTACTCTTTTACTATAGAATTGCCCGAAAAATAAAAATAACACCTCAAAAAAAGCAACCAACAAATAGGAAGTAGTCACTGAACGTATGTCACTCGGAAAAAAATATCTTGTTAAAGAATACAGATTCTCACTAGCAAAAAAAATAAAGATAATATTTAAGATAATAAACTTCATAATTCTGAGTGTATATGTTATGTATAATCTTGATCCCTCTGATCTGGTGTTCCTGAAGGATCAGTTCTCTCACCTACTCTCCTTTTGATATTTATCAACGATCTTCTCCAATCAACTTTTAATCCTATCCATAGTTTTGCAGACGACAGTACTCTAGTACCATCCATCGATTTTCTTCGAAAATCACATGCTACGATACCAGTTACTGATATTAGACGTAACATGATGGTCAGCATCCTCAACCATGACTTAGATATGGAATGACCATATCTTTGACATTGCTAAAAATACTGCGTGATGTTTGGGATCTTTGAGTCGCTGTAAAACGTATTTTTCTCCCCAGGGCATGCTAAGTATCTTAAATTAAACATACGACCCAAGTTGGAATACAATTCACATATATATTATAATACTTTATAATATACTATATATACTTTATAATATACTATATATACTATACTGTTTTAATGTATAGTATAGTTACTGGGTTATAAAAATGTTAAGAAACAATGTTACTTTTTCAACACAAAATATTCAAAAATTCAAATTACAATTAAAATTTCTTGACGTAATTTCAGGTTAAAAAGTGCATACACTTCGTCTTCTTCATGGTTTTTAGCTTGGCTCATTGAAATATTGAAAAAATTTGGTATACCATAATTTAAAATTTAGTTCAAAATAAAACCAAAATGACAGGATTACTATAAAAATATTTTATTTAAAAAATTTAATTTGTATATTTTTTTTCTTATAATTACTTAAAAATTATTATCAAAAGATCAAAAATAAATATAGGAGTATACGAAAGCTAAAAATCTGTTAGATGTTAAAATTTACGCTTCTATAAAAGTGGAATTATTTTACGAGTCTATGGAATATTTTACTTACTTGTATTGCTTGTATGTAACTTAATCAGCTAATATTACATTCATAGAATATTAAAAATAAGGTTCGAGAAAATTTATGAAAAACGTTTTTAAAAACTTTTATTTTCTTTCATTCTATTTTATTTCTAATATGTATTATAATATAGGTACATACCTATGTACATATATAAATCAATTTCCTAAGTTTTCATTTTCTAAGGGAAAATTTCAAAGAATATTTAAAGATCAAAAAGAGAAAATTTAATGGGAAAAGTTGTTTATTATATCTATTTTTTTTTAAATATTAAGAGCAAAACTCATGCTTAGATTTAATAAAATATCCGTTCTTATACTAGATCAGAACAAATATAAATTTTTGATGAAGAAATGACTATAAATAGAGATAGAGATAACCATATTATTTTTAATATTATGTCATAGGGAAATTGTGTCAATGTAGAGAAATATTTCACAAATTCTGTTCCTATATTAAAGAATAAAAAGAGCAAAATGCATGCATAAATTTTATTATTTTTATTTAACGACGTTATGATGAGGATACAATTTAATATTTTAACTATTTAATTAACTATTTTTATTTTTATTGTCTACTATTAAGATTGATTTAAATGAAATTAATTTGAATTTTATTGAAATTTTCTAACCCCAAAATCAGCTGGTATCGAAGAGTATCCTTTAATGTAATTTGATATTAGTGTATTTGTTGAATAATAATAAAAATAATAATAGTGAAAATTTTCGAGCTTTGGAAAGTTATATTTCATGAATATATAATTTTTTTTTGCTTTGTTTTGCTCTAGGCTTAATCTGATTACAGCTGCTACTTTGTGTTTTTGCTCAATAGTTGCATTTTCTTTTCTGAAGCCGAATTGATGTATTGGAACTTTTTACCAGAATCAGCTTTAGTTTTTCCATGAAAAAACTTTCAAATAGTTTAGATAGGCACGGTAGTACTCTAATCGGTCTTTAGGGGGTAATTTCGTCACTCGGCTTTCTTTATTTTGGTATCAGGATTATTTCAGCAATTTTCCACTGGACTGGAAAGTAACCAGATCTTAGAACAGCATTAAGAATGCAATATGTAGAATTGATGTTTAATATCTAAGATAGCCTTTAAAAATTACATTACTTAAATCAAACTGCTAGGCAAATGCATTTGATCTTAGTTTGACGTTTCCGTTTACAGCTATAGAAAGCATATTTTGACTACAAATTATCTCGTAGCTGGCCGTGTTGATTAATTTACTTAGTACGAGATAACTCGTAGCTGGCATCGAAAGGGTTAACAAAATAAATATATAAAATATTTAAACAGGAAAATCCCTAAATACTGTCAAGAATGTATGATTTAAATTGTAAACATGTCAGAGAGGCACGGAATGTACTAAACTAAATATTTGTAAAACTAAAAAGATTAGGAACGCAAATACAATATCATAAAGTATATTATATAAGATCCTAAGTAAGCATCAAAGGCAGTAGAAAAGAAAATGTTTACATTTGATTTTTTTTCTGAATTTTTGTTTTCAACGGTTTACTGTACTAATGTTAAGTGTATTTTATTATTTGGGTGATAGCTTACGTTAGGGATGAGTTTGAAAAGTTTGAAAAACTGCTTACATGTATTTTTGTCAAAAATGTTTTAAGAATTAAAAGATGTTATTCTTTAGAGGTTTACCAAATTTTTACTTTGAGACAAGTCTCATTAGTTCATGGATATATAATCAGACCAGTTTAAAGGTAGTTTTGATTGTTCTTATTTCATTTCAAGATGAGCGTACCTCGCAGTACATAAATTATTAATTTTTAATAAATGAAATAGAAAACTACTATAGTAAACCAAATTTTACTATCAATGTCGCATTTTTCTCTTTACTACTTAGAGTGCATGCCAAAGAAGATGACTGATTCTAATTGTGACAGATATTCATATATAAATTAGACTTTTAATTGGTATTGAAATTAAAAAATGAAATAGATTTGAAATTTTCCTGGTTTGCATCTTGGGATTAGTCAACTCGACTCTATTGTTTTTAATTGATGACAACTAAGTCTAAATTGAAAACATATAAGTCAAATATTAAAATTGTCCATTTGGTATGTAGGTAATTAGAATTAAAATAAATCTTTCGTTAGTAATCTGATACTCAAGCATAATTTAATTAATTTACTTATTTTAAAATTGAATTATACTTGGCAGAGATATCCTCATGAAAAAGTACATATTAAATTTAAAATTATTCAACAAGTAAATAATATAAAAAATAATTTAAAATATCTTTTTAAAAACTGAAATACGGGTAAAGATTAAACATAGAGTGAGATTAGATTTACGAAATGTAATCTAGGAAATCTTGTAGAAATATAATTTATTTAAAATTTTGCAATTAAAGATTTCAAATCGAATATTTTTAATCTATTATGATAATGTTTAAGGTATCCTTAAAATGTATATAAATGACACCGTTATTATATGAACTGGTTATTATGAAGTAGAAAGGTGTAAATTACAAAATACAAAAACATTTTCTATAAATCATTTTATCCACACATATTTTATTTTCTTTGTATTCCATATTATCTTTCTTATTATACAATAAATTTAAGTCAAAGGACACTTCATCATATATTCATATATGACTATATCCATATGTAGGTATGTGGTGTGGGTGTGGTGTATATTAGAGAAGTAGAGTATGATTATGAAATTGAAAATATCCATGAAATATTATTAATCTCTTTGTATTATATTGTTACTGCTATTACTATGGTTGCTTTATGAGCAATCTTAACAGAGAGTCTCAAAATAATGCTGCTATGTTTGTGAAGAATATTTTATTTAATTTTATTTTTTTCATTAGTGTACATATACATGATACGCTCTCTGCAAGACCGTCTCTACAAGAATATACTATAAAATATATAAATTTTTTAGAGTAGTTTTTGTTAAGTTAAAGGGTTCTAATTGAATTTAAGATTTTTGATCACAAAAGTGATTGATGTTGGCTAACGTGGTGAAAAAAGTCAATGTAATTATAATATTTTTATTAATTTAAATAGCGTTGTATAATTAGTCTCCAAATCGAAATATTTTGACGAGTACATTTTTATGAAACATGATAGCGGAATTTAAACGAAATTTCAAATTTTTGCTTATGAATTGGGATAGCATTTAATTCAATAAGTATTATTTGTATAAAGTCAAAACTGATTGATTTTATGAGAGGTATTAATACTCTATGGAACAAGTCAATTTCATTAGTTCTTCTAATTGGTAAATTTAATAAAATATATGATTTAAAGTTTGTCCGTTTGAGTAAATGTACAGATTCTTTCATGGTGCAAGGTTAATTCTATCACAACAAACGTACGAGTATAATCTTGTAAATGTTAGTGAAAGCAATGCTCGTTTTATTGCTTAAGATTATGTTATTAAATTCTTGTCAATAAAAATGTCATAAAATTTTTACAGTTATTTTTTTAATTTTCCTTTAATACTTTTCTATTTAAAATTCCTTTGAATTCTTTTGATTCCTTTGTTTTTGTATTCCTTTGCGAACAACATGATATTTTTTTAAAAATTTCTTTGATAATTTTTTTTTTGTCAGTTCTATAAACTTTTTCCCTTCTTTGAGTTGGGACGATTGAGTTGGATTGCTTAAATTTCATTTTAGGATATTGAATTTAATATTTGGAATGGTAAAAATGAATGTATTAAGATTTGAATCTTTTCATTGCTTGTTTGTTTTTACAATTTTCTAAAAAATAGCAATATTTAGTGTTCGTATTTATCTCCATGTATTTTGTATGTTAGATTATTTTATTTAATAATTTTGAAATCATATTACATTATAATTTCAAATTTTGTATATTACATTTTTATGGTCAGGTTATAATTGCAATATATTGTATTTAATAAGTTAATTCAATTTTAATACTCACTTTACTTGAATGAATGGATTTAGGGTACACAACATTTAACTTGAATAGGAAAATTAAAATTTAAAATAGTTCAAATATACATAGGTTAAATTTAAAATACAAAAAGACAGTTAGGTATAGGTAGTCAATATTTTTTATTTTTGTAATTTTCAAATTTAAATTCAAATAACTTTACTTTACTATATAACTAAGTTCAAAATTAAAAATATTCAAATAATTTTTATTGCTGGCTATATCTAAATTTCTTACTACCGTCACGGAAAAGGTAAAGTTAATTTAACTTTCCGGTGAGACGAAAAACTGGCGCGACGGTCGTTTCTGATTGGCTAAAAACAACCGTGATGGTAAAACGGTGCATGTGGAAATCCACCTTTCAATATGTCTAAATTAAAGAAAGAGTGCAGCCTTCAGACATGTACATTAATGTAAATTATAATTGAAGTAAAGAGTTATAATTTATTTTTTAATTTTTTTTTCTAATATCGTTTGCATATTCAATTGTGGTCCCAGTTGGTGAAAAATGAAAATATAAGAAAAAATCAGACATGATTTAACATGTAACAAATTGAAAAAGTTTAAATTGTACTTTTAGCATAATTAAAATATTGAGAAAAATAAAATATTAAGGTATATATTTAAAATTACTTATAAATAAAATATTGTAATTGTGAATACCATAAAATGATATTCGTTTCTATTCAAGAGAACAACGATGTAAAGAAACAAATTTAAAGCATAATTAATTTGTCGCATCGATAAGTGCATAATTTTTTATTTTCTAATAAAATAATAACAAATTATTAAAATTTATGTTCTATACACATCTTTAATTCCTTATGGATTCTTTCTTTTTAATATACAAAAACGTAAAATAGAACTTTGAAGAGCTCTCTTTATAGATATAGGTATATTAAATTAGATAAATAACCACAAATCTTATTTGGTTTATTATATCATCATATTTATATAGATATTAATTTTAATTGAGTATAATAAATTTAATTACCCCTTCAGGGCTGGAATTTAAATTCATTTATCAGCTCTATATTATAATAATAATAAAAATTATAGTAATAATAATAATAATAATAATAGTATGACATTCGCTAATTATATGATATTCATATTTGTATTAAAAATAAACAAAAAGAAAACACAATTCTATATATATATGTAAGTATTTGTAAAACATAATACTTTTCTATCAATTAAAGGATTATTAAGGATTAATTTTTAAAGAACCTAATTATAAAAAAATTAAAGTAAATGTGAATCTAAGTATAGAAAGTTTATATGTAAAACATTATAACCACTACCAAAGTTAATCCTAAGTTAATGAAATGTTCTCATAAAATTTTACTTTTGAAATACACTTTTTTAATTAAAAAATTAACAAAATTAAAGGAGTGTTTCGTTCTTCAACACTACTGAAACTCGTCAGTAGTTATAGATAGCAGTGTTAGAACAGCTATAGAAAACAATATGTGAGTTAGAAAAACCAAAATAAATTCCTATACTTGGTAAATCCAAAACTAGATGTTAAAATAGTAAAAGCTATGTATATTTAATTTAGAAACTATTGAATTAATTTCTCACTTGGCAAGGGTTTTAATTTTTTAGTTTTTGAAAAATAAAATGAACAGAAATTGCAAACAGCTTGTCTTGTACAATGTTTGACTAGTAAGGAGTTAATTTTTTGATATACATCAAGTTCATTTATTCAAAAAAAAAGTACTTAAAACCCTTGTTAAGTGAGAAATTAATTTAATAATTTCTTAATGAAATTTAGTTTTTACTATAATTTTAAAAGATTAACGTCTTCACAAATTAACTTAATAACTTTTATAATAATTTTTTTTCTCTTTCTAAGAGCATAAGGGTTTGACATAGTTGAGATATATGTACCTATGATAAATAAGTAGTGCCCAAAAATAGATTTAGTTATGTATTGTTTCTATTAACCTGAAGATTTACGGAAAATTCGCTTGCATTACAATTTGTAACTGCTTGATTTAGAGTTGAAATAAATAAATAAATAAATATAAGTAGGTATCTAAGACTATGAAAATAAGTACAGGGGAATACAAATTTCAGTTTTTGAACCCTGACACATTTATATCCCTTTTTAATCAGATGTTGCCAATGGAAGGGATTAGGACGTCATAAGAAGGCTTTGCAAAGGATAGCAAAAAGTGATCAGAACGAAATTTCAATGAAGTCGGTGACAAAGGTATTAAGGTCGTAGGTATTAAGGTATTAAGGTGGGTGATAAGGTCGGTGACTTTATTGACAATAGAAATGTCAATTGAAATATCTGTACTCTCTAGAAGAGTAATGGAATAAATCAAGATCATTTGATGAATGCTGGGTAGCGCAGTAGGTAGAGTGCTTACTTTTCAACCGATCGGTTCCAGTTTCGATTCCCGACGAAGGCAAAAAATGTTCTCTGGATTTGTCGACCTGGTACTGAACCTTTTTCATTGGGATAAAAAAATTAATAAAAATTAGTTGAGAATTTTGGTTATCACTTAAAATGAATTGAAACTATACAATTATGAAGGCGAAGTACTCTATACAAAAGATATAATTTTTCATATTTAAAATTAGTCGATATATCAAAAATTTTTTGTGTAATTGTGTATTGCAATCTCTGTGTAGCAGTTAGGGTGTTCATCCCATAGACTTGGAATTATATATAAAAAAAAATATGTATATAGTGGTTTTTCAGTTATACGGTTGGGTTTTAATGTGGAACAATTTGAAAAACTAATAATAGAAATGACAAGTAAAAAGCCAGTGTTCTTTAAAAGAGTAATGGACCAGATCACGATCATTTGATGAAAATTCAAAGAGAAGTCAAAAACTAGTTAATTTAAATTATACACTCAGAGTTAGATAGTGGCTTTCATAATTTGAAATTCTTTCACCGATTAGTTTGTTTTTCCGTTTTTATAGTTTAAAATTGGAATTACTTTTGGGAATGATTGATTGATTGAATAGGGTAAGCTTGCACAATTCTTCAGTTGCGCAAAGGTTTAGAAATGACAAATATATGTTACAGGGAAATGGCAGGAATGCTACCCGATCCAGTAGATTCATTTATATCTAAATTTTTCATAATTTGCCCTATATCCCTTGTTTCGAAATGTCTAAGCAAAAGTTTACTACAGAAATTGTTGAAATACTTTTTGGATGCTGTAAGAGGGAATGTGGAGATTTACAAACAAATTTGATTTTACAACTGAATCTGATGTAAATAAAGAATCAAAGAATGTTTTAAGAATCAAAAAATACTTAAATTTTATTATTAGTTACCAATTATCTGATTATCACTTGTATGCTATTCTTTTTCTTTTTTATACAAGTAAATACAAAAAGAAAAAATAAAAAAAAATAAATACATTTTTTCACTTTTCAAATTGAAAATATCAAAGAAATCATTTTCCAATTAAATATATTTAAACCTCATTTATGTGCATATACTTATCTTATATGTAGGTATGCTGTACATGTACATTTATGGTATGCCCATATTCAACATTTAATAAAATGATATATAACACACCTATACATATTAATAAAAGTATATATGTGTAAATTCTTTGAAATATTATTACAGCAGTTAAGTCAATGTAAAATTTAAATTATTAACATAGAGCATTTGATAAACCTTGCCCTCATCAAATCATCTTTATGTCATATATTTTTTTTTATCTACCATGATTTTATCTAAGATTGTCTTTATTATTTTTGGTTGCCATGAACTTTTAGAATTTCTTTACAAGAATAATATTTTTTTTTTTTATTTCATGAATAGTTATTTAAGTTCTTGGCTGAGGGGCAATTTTATTGTTATTAGGGTAAGAGCTTTTGAAAGATTTCAAATAGTTTTTGTATGCCCATTATTTCAATTTTTTAGTTACGTAAGAAATAAATTTCTTATTTCTATGTACATTTTTGTTTTATCATTTGTTGTATTAGTTTGTAAATATTGGACTTAGACTTAGGTAATTTTGTGTTCTGAAATTCAAGCTAAATTTAATATTTTCTTTTTAAAAGTCATTTGTTTTGATAAAAAAGTGCGATGCAAACTAGATAAATTGGTATAGAGAAAAAAATTTAAGATTATTTTGAAATCACCGCAATTGGGGTTGGGCATTTCTTCAAATAACGTTGTCAAAATCTTTGCCGACAACGATCCGCTGAAGTGTATTCACTGATATATAATTTCGAACCTGTTCGGAATCTTCCTGTATCTTGCTTTTATGATAAAATTAAAACATTGACAGGTGACCTTGAATTTGTTTAATATATTTTTAGAAGCCTAATAATATAAGTAAGTTCAAATGAAGCAAGACTTATTTTATCAAGAAAATATGGAATGTTTATATTGTAAAAATTCAGACAACTCTAGAAAGTATAGGAAAGTTATGGAATCATGATTATCTGATAAACACTAAAAGTAGTTGAGATGTTGAATAACTAATATAGACTAGAAAAATCACAACAAAATTAAATTTACAGTTAATTTATATTACTGAATAGTTAAAGTCCTATTGACTATTCTTATATCCAAAAAAATCAAACACGTTAATTTCATATCTTATTTTACTAGCTTATACAATAAAGGTAAACGGTTTCATTACAAATCTTATTTTAAAAATTTGAAATCTTAAGTAACTAAGGTTTAAAATAAAAAGTATATTGCATACATGTTTTTGCACTTTTTAAAAGGATACTCCCGATTGATCGGTATTACCAATGTATGGCATTTAAGTTGTCTGTTTTCATTTTATTTTGTGTCATTTTTATATATAATATTTTTTGTTTTTAATTTGTTTAATTTAATTGGCTATATTTCGCCCCATATTCGGTAATGTGTGAGGAGGTATTTAATGAGGGAAATGTGGTCCTCTTTTAGAAAGAGGATATGTTCTACTGTGAGACGGGATTTCATTTTAATTTTGCCGGGTATATTTGCATTATCAGTATGGGATCTGGAAAAGCAATTGGAAGGATTCCAGGCTATTTGGCGGCTTTGGAATGGATATAAGACATAATTGAACCTGTTATAAGAGGTTTTTTGGCCATTTTTTGCCTTAAAATCTGCTTTTGTGTTGCCATCTATGCCTGCGTGGCCTGCTATCCAAGCCAATCGCAGCTTGTCATTATTTTTGGCTATGGGATTTCTGATATATGTTGACATCTATTCATTGTTGTAGAAAATTTTAATTGACTTAATTGAACTGAGGCTATCGGTTAGTATTATAAAAGCCTAGTTTTGTGTTTCAGTAACTTGGATTGGTCTGTATATGCCGATAAGCTCGGCTATGAGAATGGAACATTCCCTTGGCAGGGTTTCTAGAAAAGTTGTGGAATCATGATACTCTGATAAGCACTAAAATTAAATGACAGTAACCGCGATAATAAAACGTCAATTCTATTATGACAAAAAATACTAGTTATTGTTATGGACATAATACAATTAGTCAATGACACAACCTTTTTCATAGTTCCAAGTTTTAGGAAAAAATGGAAATAAACAAGGCAAAATGAAAGATTCGAATTTGGAACTTTACTTGAAACGAAAATGTGAAAAATGCGTTGTTAATATTTTAAATAAAACTAGAAGATAACATTGTAAAAATTTTTATATAATGGATATTCAAGAGAATTTTAAACCAGTTAAATCTGAATTGTTTACATAAATTTTCTATATCATTTTTTTTTTTCTATTTCGAAATATAATTTTATTTTATTACGATTATAAGATCTTAAATGAAACTTACTCCACTTCACACTAAACATTTTCAATTTACCACAGAATTGTACAAAAGACCGGTATCGATATAGAAATCTATACTGTACAAATAAATTTAAAAGACACAATCGAGTCACACGATATCCTTTTCGTTTTTTTTTTGCTTAAATTATAACAAATACATAACATTATACTGTACTTTATTTAAAAAGGATATTAAAGGACATATAGATTTAGAATTGAAATCTATAAAATATAATATGAGGAAAAAAATAAAAAGTTACAGGTGAGAACCTGTATTGTTTTAATTTGTTTTTTTTCATTTCAAACTTTTCTATAGAGAAAATTTAACAATGCATCCAGGGACAAAATATTATATTTGAGGTTAGGTGGGTATTAAATTTTATGCATTATTGCATAACAAAAAAGAATTAATATATTATATACATATATATATTTTTTTATTTTTAGTTATTGTTTTTTGTTTCTGCCCGCATTTTTTTTATTATCATATAAAATTTTGATGTTATAAAATAAAAATTATGGACATGAAATGGTATGTTCTTTGGGCTTTAAAGTACTGTTTGAAAGTTGAAGAAAATTAATTAAATTTTTTATGATTAGTAAATTGAGTATAGCCTAACATATCGGAGATTTTTTTAAAGTAACTGTTCGTATGCATAATTACAGTTTTTTTTTTATTATTAAATTAAATAAGTAGGCTGTTCCCCAATCATAGTTAATAGATTGATACTTTAGTTGGATGTAATTGTCTTTTTGGGAAAAATTAGTTGGTAAAACTTAGACTTCAATTATAAATTAAAACATAATGATTTATTTATAGCTCACCTACTATTTCAGATAGATTGAGGTACATCTTTGTTCTCTAGTTAGCGTATAAATGATTACACAGAATTTAATAGCAACTTTATTTTTTTTTCTTTTGAGGACAAAAATGTATAGAAACTTGAGTAAAGCAACAATGTGAAGTAAGATCAACTCATTATGCACGCTGGGTGATGCAGTAGGTAGAGTGCCTGCATTTCAACCGAAAGGTTCCCGGTTCGATTCCCGACGAAGGTATAAAAAGTGGTTTCTGGGTTTCTCGACCTGGTTCAGTACGCTTTGTCATCGAGATTAAAGGAATGACAAAAAATAATTGAGAGTGTATAATATGACAACAACTTAAAATAAAATGGAACTACGCTATTTTAAGAAAACTTAACTTCCACAATAGTAGTAGTATGAGTTGATAAATAATTGTATTGATGTGCATTTACTCGGATTATTGAAGATATTGTATAGTATAAACTTGTATCGTACAGTACCGTACTTAATTAAGCATGAAAAGGTGATTCTACCTAAGCTGCTGTCAAGAATATAAAAAGAAAAAAAAAAAGAAAAATAACGCGAACAAAATAGTAAAATAAAAATTCTGAAAGAAACTGAAAAAGATTAAATAAGAATTCTGAAAATTGCACAAAATATTTTACTGGTAGCGGATTTTTGAACTACATTCTGTTGCAATCGGCAAAAAGTCCTTTTTATTCAAATTTTCTTAAGAAAATTTAATCCGACATCATTTGCGTGCTCTGTTTATTTTGTGTCTCTATATTTATCGTTAATTTAAAACAAATTATTTCTTCCCGTTTTCGATGCAAAAAAACGACCATACATTTTTCCCAACTAACTGATCCATATTTTTCATCATATTGGTTCGATTTAAAAATCTAATGGAAAGTATAAGTAAGTAATATGGAATTGACATTTTACATTAATAGTTATTGGTAGCTGATCTATCTTCAAGCGGTGTAGTACTTTGACCTTTAGATGGACATTATAGTTCAGGAATAGCATTCTTTCCTGGAAACTTTCACTCGGAAATTCAAATTAACGAAAAAGCATTTAGGTATAAATGATTTGCTAGAAAATAAATATAATTTAGTAGATATCCTGAAGCATAGATGTGGTCAAGTCCAATAATAAATCATTTTTAAAACGTTTTTTAATATTAAAAATTTAAAGGAAACTTTATTTTTTGTGAGTTTTAAAGACAAATTTTTTTTTTTTTTAATTTAAAATTATAAAACAAACTTTTCCAATTACTTCAATTTTAAATCTGTCCATATTCATTTTTAGCATGAAAAACTTATTTTAAAGGATAATAAAAAGTATACATAAAATAAACTGATTCTTGTATAGGAATCAATTTTTAAGGACTTATAAAATAATTTCAAGTTTAAACATTTTGTTTTAACATTTAAAATTTTATTAGTCTTTGTTTCAAATATTTGGAAGTTTTGTTATAGAACTTTATTTGAAGGTTTTAATTTCTGATATAGTTATCATTGTATATGATGTATCATGTATGTGTAGTTTATATTACGTGATACTGTCATTCAATTTAAATTACTTTTGAGCAATCCACTACATAAATATTATTATTTTTGAGTAGTACTTTAATAGGTAGTTAAAATCTAGTTAAACAAAATTTTTATTTTTTGTGTTTTATTCGCTATGAGCCAACGTTTCGGGATATTTGTATCCCATCTTTAAGGATCTATTATCTGAAAATATTTAGATTCTTAGGAAAAACCATTTCATTTGATATGAATCTCTTTCCAGCAAGCCATTTGTTTTTAATTTGAAACAAAAAGTAATCGTTGTGGTGGATGTGGAGTCATTTTATACCGTAATTTATTCAAATACAATATACTGTTGGCAAACTTCATGAGTGTGATGGCTGATGTTAAACCACCTTTTTCTTTGCTAAATGTCGTTTTTTCGTCATTCAATCGATTCAATAATGCACAATACATAATATGTAGCATTTATTAATTTTCCTTTTCTAAGATAGTCGATGAATATTCTACCTTATGCATCCCAAAAAAACAGTTGCCATAATCTTTCCTGTTGGTTTTTCTGCTTTTGCTTTCTTTAGTGCACTTTGACCAGGTTCTATTCATTGTTTGGATTGATTTGTTTGTTTATTGTAATAGTAATGGACCCAAGTCTTATCAACAGTTATAAATCGAATGTGCCCGAAGAATTATTTTTTGTGGCAATAAACGCTTTTCATAAGAAGTTCATCATGTAAAATGCGTCCAACGCTATCTTTTGATATTTTTAATAGGTCTACCAGCTCACGAACTTTTGCTCGGGGATCGTTTGTTACTACATCATGTAGTTTTCTTATAATTTCAATAGATATAGTTATATTTGGTTTCTCACTTCTTTATTCATCATTTACACTTATACGACCGCGTTTAAATTCAACTACCCAAAAACGAATGGTTTGATATGAAGCATCTAAAGTATTAGAGATATTCTATTGGGTATCGTTTGCGGATAAACCTTTACCAAAAAAAGATAATGAATTGCAGCACGAATTTGAAATTTATCCATTATCTGAAAAGAACAAAAGTCAACTGATTAGGTATAGTTCATATTTCACTATAAGCTATTTGACAGATCGGTTTAAAAAGTTAAGGCAAACAACGTAAAATATTTTTCTTTGAAATTGCAATCACATTTATAATATTGACAAAAATATGCTGTTACAGGAAACTTTTCGGACTGCCCTCGTATATGTTTTTTTATATAAATTAATTAAATAAAAATATGCACCAAAATAAGTTCATAATTATTTAAATAATTCGTGTAAAAAATTATAAATAAAAACGAAGTAGCTAGTTTAGAAAATTGTTATTATATTGAATTGATATCTGCACCACAATTTATCAATTTGATTCTACACAATAAAAAAGGAAATTGTGTGACATTTTTTTTGGACAAATCAAAAATTTTATAACTATTTAGCAAGTTTGTTGGTTTTATAAATTTTTGAACAGATAAAATAAAGCTTAAAAAGCTCAGGAAATTTGAAGAAAATGACCAAATCTATTACGAATTTAGCAAATAATAAGATGTCTATATGCTGATAATGAGCTAGTCGAATATTAAATCTTTGGAAAATGAACTATTTTTAGCCATTTCAGTATGCATAATGGTGTATTTCATGTACAATTGTTGGTTAATCTTAAAGAAATATGTTAAATGTTTTTGTTAAACGAAACTGTAAACCTACCTGTATATAAACCAAAAATATTGTGAAATAAATTGTTGTATATTCAAAATACAAATGTAGAAGACAGTTCGTTTAGAAAGTTTGTTGTTAATATCTTAGGTCATTTGATAAGATTTAAAATTAATTTAGTTTAATTTTTCTTTTCTATTAAATTACAAAATTTAGGAGTTAAATAGTTTTTTTTTTGTTTTTTTAGTTGTTAAGAGAATTGAGTTGCCCTAATGTTTATTATTCTTAGATAGCATATTATCTTAACTCTAAAATAAATAAAAGAAAGAAAATTGCTATTTGTAGGTGTTAGAGAATTTAATGTTGTTTTTCACCATAAAATAATAATAACAGAGATTTTTTCTAAACAAATATAGAAAATTTTGCTAAAATAAATTTTCCCTTTTTTAATTTTTCTATTTTTTTTTTGTTTTTGTTTTTTTTTTAAATATTAGTTATACTTAAATTAGGTCACACAAATATTTACACATCTAAAATAAAGTTTTTCTTTTTGAAGTTTTTTTAGTAAGTGAAATAAAACTTTCAAGGAGATGATAGATGTGCTGAAAGGATGATGATGAAGATAAAGATGAATAATATTTTGTCATTATAAAATATAATTTTTTTTTGTTTTTTTTTTTTTTGTTTATATTTATAAAACATTTATAAGATACATAATTCTAAATATGTATTCTATTTTAAAAAAGTTTTTTTGTTTTTTTTTTTTATTTTTTAATCTACATTGAATTTAAATAAAACAAAAAAAAATTATGTAAATTCAGTTGCACTTGAAATATTCGTTAAAATTTAATATTTTAAATACATAAAACTACAGTAAAATAAATTATTTTATTTGAGAAACTTTAAAAATTAAAGAATTTAAATAAAACAAGAGAATTACTTTATAAAACGGTACGAACTTTCAAAAACCAAATTTTCAGATTTAATTTAATTTTTGCAATGTTGGTTTTGAAATCCAACCTTCCTTTTTTAAAATAATCGTTTTGAACTTTAAACATAATCTTATTAAAATTGTTAAAATGTTTGAATGAAAATGGCTAATAATTGTAAGCTTGTTAGAACTAGAGAATGTGTAATGAAATTGTAACGTTATTAATTTTTTTAACTAATATTATTTTTTTATTTTGATTTTTTTTTCATTCATGACACTAGCATATAACCGCCTTATATTTCCCTTTAAAATTTAATTTACAATATGCTAGTAATTTTTTAAGTTAAGCCAAACATTAGGTTTTAAACAATACCTTTATGCTCGAAGATACAGTTTGAACTAATTGAGGATTGTAGAAAGAAAAATGTCCCTTTGATCAGCATAAACATTTTGAATAAATTTGTAAATATTACTTTTGAACTTTTTTAGATTGTATGTAGGTATATTTTTACATTGTAGAAACACGTTTGTTGGAATATGATTCCACATTGGGGAAAATTTGACTAAAAACGAATTCCCGTATCCAGTTTTGAGTGAGGGTGGACAATTATTGATGCCTCTTTTGTTTCTCGGCAGAAATGTTTGGGAGGTGGCGTTAGGGTTTTTATTTCATTTGAACAAGCTCCTAAACTTACGAGATATCTACAAAATAGGGAAAATGCTCAAACAGCGCGACGATTTTTAAGTGGTACAAGAGACGAATGGCACGATTTTGAACTTTGACGTGCGGTTCGTGATGCACCGACCCATATATGTGAATTGTATTCAAACTTCGGTCGTAGGTATATGATTTATAGATATTTATCATGTCCTGGGAAGAAAAATACGTTTTGCAGGCACTCAAAAACACCAAATATCTCGCGCCATTTTTAGCAATGTCAGAGATATGGCCATTCCATTTATCTTTGTTGAGACATTGTTACAGTTAACATAATTAAAAAATATAGTTTTGGTAAATAATATATTGATCAGTATTATTAATTTGGTAAGTATTATTGCAGAATTGTTTTTATTTTAATTTTAAATAACTTAAGATCTAGTATTAATTTCAATTCTCCTGGCAAAACAATATATGCTTTTAAGCAATAATATATAGACATAATTATTTATTTGATGACTCGGTCTAAAGAGAGACATATCAAATATAATTTTATTTCTAATATTATGATTATGGATTTCTACACTTCTATTTAATAGTAAACTGTACTTAATTTGATTGTTTATCCACAATTTACATGTATTACAATCACACCACCAATAGTGATTAAAATAATCTTAGGTCATTCAAATTTGAATAATTATAAATTATTAAAAAATTTTGTTTTTTGTAAGGACTTGCGTGTGTGTGTCTTTTTTTCTTAAATTTTTTTGTCCTGAACTATGATGTATCAGAACTGTTAGTGAAATCTATAATTTAAGGTAAAATACTAGAGATCAAGGTCACATGTACAAGGTTGTATCATTAACAGTAATACGTTCAATCAAGTTCGTTTTTGATTTTGAATGGAATTTTTAAATTTTTCAGGAGAAGTACCAAAGTATTGATGAATGCATACCTAAGAGATGAATTTCCAAACTTATTTTCTTCGGAAGTAAATACATAGAAATGTCACAGTTTAACTAATAAAAACATTTTTTGCTTTAGAAATTTTTCCTAGTATAAACCCAGTATGCATTTTTTATATTAAAGAAATTCTACAACAAAAAATATTTTGACTAGTAGAGATTTGGACAGTTTTACATATATAATGTTAAAAATCGATTTCATCGCACTAAAGAATTAAATGGAAAAATATTTCTAGGTCATTATTGCAGAACCCTCATTAGTTAATGATTAATGATTTGCAATAGGATATTTAATAAAAACTTATACAGAGTTATGAACGTATTTAAAGGCTCTCAAACTTTTTTTTATTTACTCATTGGATTCAACTACAGTTTAAAATATTTTTTGGTATACTAAAGTATTTTTTAAAAGAGTTTTTGTAGTTTTAATGACACATCGGTGATTGTTAAAAGTATGTCTGAGTATTTGACACTATCTCTACCGTTCCAGTCTTTTTCGTTTGACACAGATTTTACGCTTACTACAACTACGGGTGTGAGAAAACACGAACTGTTCGTAAATACCGGAACGAATAGAGAGCAAATAAAGAAATATAATAAACATTTTTTTACTGTGTTAAAAACCTTTGCAGTGTATGGTCGTTTTTGCATGCTTTTTTTGCGTCGGACGTTCGGAGTGACATTTGGTATTTTTGCTGGTAAGTTTTGTGAATATACTTAGTGTCACACGAAATTAACTGACAAAATAAATTTTCGACATTTCCGTGTGACATTTATACTTGTAAAAATTTTTAATTTTTTCAGCGGTAATGAGAGTGTTAAAAAGTATATAGAATAATTGAATGAATTTAGTGCTTTAGCTGACTATACGTTCTACCTTATTCACAAATCGGTATACTAAAGTTAGAGATTATAATCCAATATCAAAATAAATTTAATTAATTTAATTAACTTTTAAAGTCGCCTTACATATTTCGAATAATAAATATAATTTTTTTTTGTTTTTCTAAATACCGATTATAATGTTTTGTGTGGCCACATATTCTCATTTTGAATTTTATAATCGTATAAATTTTAACAATCATAACCAACTCTGCAATGAACTGCAGGGTTTTATATAAAACAAAAACCAAAAAAAAAAAGTTTAAAAATTTCGTTAAAACTTTAAATTTTAAAAGCCAGCAAAACACCTTTTGTTTTAGAATTTATATTTTATTTCCTTAGTATTTTACAAAAAAAAAAAAATAAGTAAACAAAGTTTCAAAATTAAATTTGAAAACTTGAATTAAAAAATAAAATTCTATTTTTTTTATTTTTTTTTATCTGAGTTTTTATTTATGTGCATGTGATTTTAAAACAAAAAAAAATATTTAATATGTTCTGAGTCCTGAATCTGTTTGGCAGAGCAGTTCATCAATTTATCAGAATTTGAAAACTTTGAATCCTTTTATTTAATTTTTCTATTTAAGTCTATTCTGATGATGGTAAATAAATATTTTATGTTCTTGAATTTTTCAAAATCAGTCCATTACTAGAACACAACAACTTTTGATATATATTTTCCTTCACCTCCCATTAAACACCTATTCCAGTTGATTCATAAATATTTTCTCATATTATTATTTAGTTTATAAATTTCAATTTACATTTATAATTTTTGTTTTCAGAAAAAGGATTTAAAGTGGCTGAATTATTGGATACTAAAAGAATATAAAAGTTTACTTTAGAGATACGCACTTACAAACGATTTTCAAATATAAAAAAAAAGTAAAACAGAAACAATAATATAAAAATTAACTTCCACTTCAAAAGATTTTTGAATATACATATTATTATTATTCCGTTTATTTTCCTTTAATATCCTTTAAAATCCTTTAAAAAATGTTGTTGTTGTTTTTTTTCGAAAGGATAATTCAATTTACTCCATAGAATCATATTATTATAACTTAAGTTGGGATGTTCTGATCCTATGTTGTTGTTGTTTTGTGTCTTTCTTCTTTTTGTATGGATAGAATTTAACGAAAATCGAAAAACTTTCATTTCTCTTATGAATTTTAAATGAACAGGTAAAATTTACAGAGTACACCAACAATGTAACAAAATTTTGATATGTTGAGTAGCCCTATTAGGATATTATAATATTAATAATGCGTAATTTTAAGAGTAAGAGTAATTTTAAGAGTGTTTATGCGGGATGTTAAAGTGAGTGTGCATAGTAGGTAATAGAATGTAGAAATATAGTTCTATTAGATTTTATGTAATATTTGAAGAGTATATCTTTAAATTTGGTATCTAAAATATTTTCTTTTTGGTTTGGCTAAATTGCTAACACACTTAGTTTAGGTTCATGTGGAGGTTGCCACGGATATCAAATTAGGTAGTTTGCGGCCAGTTAAAAGTGAAAATTAAATATTTATAAGTAATTCCACGAACTATAATAGACCTATAGCTATTGCTCCAGTAGTATTTTTATAGTAGTATTTTTTTAGTCGTGATTCGTAAACAAAATGAAAACTCAATTGGAAAGCCTTTACGAGCCTTTATAGCCTTTAGCAGTGCCCTGGCTTATATACCAAATGTGTTTGGATTGTTTCAATATGAAGCAATAAATGTTTAATATGATGTATCATTAAAATCATTAAAGAAAAACAAACTTTCCTAGCTTTTTATTTCTAATTTCAGTACATTTCCAATATTTTCTAAAATTTTTATTATTTTTGTGTTCCGTGGGTGCTACACAGCAATTTCTTATTGAACTTCTGATCCTATCTAATTACAGTGTTTTTGCTTCCTGAATTACCGTCATACAGATTTAAATGACATGGGCTGTTGTGAAACATTACTATTATTCAAATAAGTATGACATGGCAGCCAATGTGTTAAGCGTCAATTATTGTTTACAATAGTTCCTATTACTTTTCGGATCATGAGCTAATGAATTTTCCATTTACATTTCTATTATTTTGCTATTAGTTCTTGTTTCTTAAGTGACCTTCTTTTTGTTTGAAATTTATCTCGATGTGACTTTGATTTTTGAGTTGGACACGTTAATGTTGGTCATAATTAGTTGAAATCATATCTATCTAATTTTCATTTTATTCTTCATCTCCCATTCCATTTGTAGTAATTATCTGAGGTGTAGCTGAATCTATTTGGTCTATTTATCTCATCCATTTGGTTTTATTTATATTAATTTTCTTGTGTTGCTATCTTTAAGGCATTAAATCACCAACTTTTCTGTGTTGTGAGACCATTTTTCTGTGTTACAGCATTTAATGCATTTAGTTTCGCTTGTATGTCTCTGTATGTGTTACAGAGTAAAACTATACATAATTTGCATTATTTTAAATTAAAACACAAATTTACTTCTAAGTTAGGATACAAGTCTATTAAATTTTTTTGATTAATAAATTTAAAATTGCTCTAAATGTACTTATAATTTTTGAAGCACTCTGTATATGTGGTACTAAAGTAAGATAATATAAATATTATGAGTATAGAAGAAGGAATCACAATATGATAAAATATGATTGAAAGGTTGAAAAAACAAAAGTCTGAGTATATTTTTGGGGTAGAATTATCAGTAAAAAAAATTATGGTATAATTTCAAAAAGGGTTGTCAGATAGAGGTGATATCATTTTGATGTATCAAGATCAGTAAGCTGGCTTGATACATCAAATGAAAATTATTATTATAAAACATTATTAATTAATAACAGTTGTAAACAGTGTGTAAGAAACATGGTACGGGATAGCGGTGAGAAGTATTATCAGAACAGCGTTACCTATTGAAATAATGCCAGATTTATTTCCATTAGGTAACGTACAGGTATGTAAATTGTACAAGTATCACAAATATAGCTTGAACTGGTTTTTTTTTTTGTAAAGAAGGTATTTGGTTGATTAGCTACGAACTTATTCAAAAGAAATGACTAACATTTATGATACAAAAATTGTAAAAAAAAATCGCATAGAAACTGTTACAATGGTACAATAATAGGGGGAATAAAAGTTGGAATGCAAAGTGAAAAACATTTGCAGTGATAACAAAGGTACAGTATTTTTTGGTTGTTGCAACTGATTTAGATAAAAAAAATTATTTATATAACCCAATTAACCTGTAGCTTGAAAATTTTGTAGTTTGAAATTTGTAGACCATTCCTTTCATTCGAGATTTACACTGTTTCTAGTTTCCAACCAATTTTTTAATCTGTAAAATATTATTCCATTCTTACATGTATGTTCCAGCTAGTACAGTTTTCGTAATTTTATTTATTTGTTCGACTAAGTTCTGATTTTTGTCTATTTAACACTTATCACGATCCAAAACATTATATAGTGACAGAAAATGGTTTTTATAAAAACATGTTTTCTAGCGTTAGAGTAAAATTTTTGTATAATTGTCGAAAATAGTCAAATATGTTCCTTTTAATTTTACTGATATGTTTATCAATGTGTGATAAGCATATCAATAAAATTAAAAGGAAAATATATTCGACTATTTTCGACAATATGACAGAAAATGACATGAACAATTTTCAGGCTGTAAAGTTAAGTTTTTAAAAGAGATAAATAAACTTAGATAAAAAGATGATAACTTCAAATTGTACGGATAAGTTTTTAATATATTGTCATAATAATATTGAAAGAAAGTCTTCGATACGATTTGCTTTATGCATTTATGGGGCAACATACATGAGGTATCAGAAATTGATAGAAGACAAACTTTTTATTTAGCGATTTGTTTTTATTGTTTTTTTTACACACACTTACAATACAAAGCACATACGTTAATATAAAAATAGCTAATGGTAGCTAATATTTTACAATACAGAAAGTTCGACACAATTTAGAGGTTAAAAACTTTCATATTTGGTTATAAAAATTTCAAATACGTGATGTTCATTTAATTTCACTTAGAAGAAAAGTTTTAAGGGGTTTGTTTTGTTGTTGTTGTTGCCTTGTATAGAAGTTGAAAATTTATGAAAATTATAAAAGTTAAAAAAATCAAATAAAGGACACGTTTTAAATATTTATGACAGAAGGTCAAAAATTATAGCATTTTCTATATGTGAATAGAAAATATCGAAAACTCTTTTGAAAGTTTATTCAAAGTAGATTAGAGTGAATAAAAATGAATAAAGACTATTATTTGAGAGTTATAATAAATATTATAAATAGTGAGGGTGATAGAATTTCAAAAAAAATATTGGAGTTGTGAAAAGTTCATTTTATTTCTAGATATAGTGATGACTAATTTATTTTTAAAAATTATTTATAAATCATCTGTAAAAGATGAATTATAGACATCAGTTATTCATATTAGATATTCTTAGTATACTCGTATTTAAATATTTTAGTAAAGTTAATAGAAGAGATGACTTCAAATGTTATTGCTACCTAATTAAGACTTTACTTAGTTACTCTACCAATGCCCCAGACAATAATCATTTAAATTCTGGGCTTGATTTAATGCAACCTAAAAAGTATGAGCTTGATAATATTTAACGGTGTTTGAAGAAGCCATCAGTTTGTTATTTTGATTTATTTTTCCTGAAAACTCTATTCTGTTTAGAAATATTTTTCTTAACTTTGACTTTTCATTTATTGGTTAACAAATTAAATATGAATAATTTAATTAAATTTGAGTATTGCTTTTATCTTATCCTTTATGGTGAATAAGTCTATAGTCTGTCTTGTTCAGCACATTTTGAATCTGTCGAAAAAAGATTTTTGAATTTGGTTTATTTGTAAAACAAATTTAGTTTACAAATAAACCAAATTTGTATAATTTAATTTTGCAACCATGGATATATATTTTGTTCTTCGGGCTTTGGACTATTATTATATTAAAACAAGTGCTCCTAAATTAAAAATTATATCACGTATTTAACAATTATTAGCACACATGAGATCTCTATTTTAGCTATACTTTAGTTTTCTTTATTGTTTACTTTTAAGATGTTGCTTGCGAGGTATTGTTGTTGTCCCACTGTCACTAACTGAGGTAGAATACCTTTTCCTACAGGTATTTCAATTTTTTACATAAAGTAAATTTTACCGTCTTGAATATTCAAGTCCTTAAGGTATCATTGTATAATGTTAGAATTTGTTCATTCCAGAAGATAAATTGACTATAATGTCGGTAGAAATAACCATAAAAAGTATAATTCATAATAAAGAACCAAGATAGAGCTTTGAAAAAAAGAGAATTTAGCAATTCGATATCAAAATTGATGAAGCAAATAAATACTCAATGTTTATTAAAATGCAAGAACCTTTAATCTTCAACCCTGAACTAAGAAAGAAACACTAGTAACTAGTGGTTAAAAATATATTCCAATTATCTAGGGTAGTCCTGATATAAAAGGTCATCATAAAATATTTTCTGTAATTTCAATACTGATCTATGTAAAGAAAACTATATTTTAATGAAAATAAGATTTCCTTTAACTTTAACTGAATTTAATTAAAATTATATTGGATCATAACCAAAATCGAGTTCAGTGTTAAATTGATAAATGTATAAAAAATAGTCAAATTGCAGTATTAAGGTTTCATATATATTTAAGTTTATTTATATAATAATTAAAATTTTAAAATAAAATTGAGGTTTAAAATCTAACCTAAGCATTCCCGTCTAATTGGGCAGTTGCATAATATAATAAAAAAAAAATAATAAAAAATATTTACATACATTTAGGAAAATTATTTGAATCACAATAATAAAATAATAATAAGAAATGAATAATAGTAGTTAAGAATAGTAAATTTCTTAACTTTTGTAATTTTATTGTTAAATTTTAAAACTCACAAATGAAATGTGAGGTAATATGAATAACAATAAGTATTAAAAAAAAATAGAACAAATTAATCATTCTGATATAGAAAACTAAAGGGCTAACCATAACCATCATGATGACATTAACTTGGCTTAAGTCAGCCTAATAAAGTGTACGGTCAGAGAGTTTCGCCAAGTTTTCGTTAAATTTAGTTTAGTAGTACTTTAGTGCGATTTTATTCATACATTCTGTACGGAAATTTGACATTTTGGTTTGGGAGCTATTATTATTTATTACTTATTAAAAATTTGTGATATAATATAGCTATAATAAAATAATTTATAATTATTGAATTATTTACATACTTTATAATTAATCATTTATACCTATAATAATAAAAGAAAAAAAATAAAAAAAACATGAATTAAAGTATAACTAAAAACAAAATTCGATTAATAGTAAAAATTAAAATATCATAACAAAATTGAAATGTAAAATTATAATTTATATTTAATAAAGCTCTTGTTTAACTATACGTATTTTTAGTTACATTTACAATTCATAAATGTCAAATTTATTTAAGTTAGCTAAAGTCTTGTTTCTTCTATCTGGAAAAAAAGATAGAAGAAAATCATCAAAAGATCTTCTATTTCTGTTCTTGTACCTCTTCCTCGGTACTAGCTACTAACTACTAACCATTAATACAAATTTTGCTCTCAATTTGGAATATCTTTGAATCAATTTTGGATCAAACAAAATTCCATTATGAATTATTGTAAGATAAAAGATTTTATCCTAACACAGTTCGAACGGTTTCCTCCGTCTAAGTCATCTAACAAAGTTTTGACAGTCAGCTAAGCGTGAAACTTTGACATTGACGTGTTGAGACACACGACTTTTATGGCGTACAGCCAATTTTTTTATTTCGTCTTTTGTGAGAGGAACTCTGAAATCTCTATGAATATCAGCATTGCGAACAACCCGTGGGGCATTGACAATGTTTCGCAATATTTTGTTTTGGAACGTTTGGCTAGTTTGAATATGTAGTTGTTTAGCACAACCCCATATTTGAATACCGTATGCCCAGACTGGTTTTAATATCTGATTGTGGATCAAAACTTTGTTATACGTCGAAAGCGTAGATGTTCGCCCAATTAGCCAATACAATTGTTTTGTATTTGAGATCCAGTTCTAGTGTTTTTTTCATAACGTATCGTTTCCATCTAAGCTTTGCGTCAAGCGTCATGCCAATATATTTGGCAGAATTTTGATATGGTATGATGATATTGTTTAATCTAATGGGAAAAAAACTGGAATATGCGACTCAAACTATTTATTTGTAAAGTTAACGTACGTGGATTTTGCTTCATTCAGTTTAATTCTCCACTTTTTGCACCCAAAACGAGATTTTGTTATTGGCTTGTTGCAATTTATTTGTAGCTTCATTTATATTTTTACCGACTGCTAATAAAACCGTGTCATCTGCAGAAGTAGGACTACTTAAATTATATTGATTTTGGAAATTAAATAATTTTGTATATGAAATATTTTGTAGTTTTATTATATCACAAATTTATATTATTTCTGTTTAACTACTTTACTAGTTACTTTTAATGATAAAATTAAAATAAAACTATTATAGTTATCATTAAAAAAAAATTTGATTTTTGATTTAAAAAAAAAAATATTGCAATCCCGTTCTTTTTACGTAAAAAATGTTTAAATTTTTTTTTGTTAATAATAATAATAATAAACAACCCAAAAAAAAAATGACAATTAAATTAAAATGTCAAATAGTTCAGTGTTAAGTTTTCAGCTTTGAACATTGCTGGATATTAGCTTTAGAAAATTTTCACGCTAATCGTCGACGCTCACATTGGAGAAGGTTACATTAATTTCCATATGTCCAAACTTTATGAAGTTGGAGCAGCATTGGAGAATGACCTTAATGACCTTCATGGAGTTTGAGTTAAATAATTTTTGGTCTACTACGTGTCGCTTGACTTTATACAATGGTTTCATGTTCTAAATGAATTATGCAACAATTCATCAATCTAAGAAAATATTTATTATTAGATATCAAACCAAATTATTTGAAATGGATTTCATCCACGGAGTCCAGATCTAAAATTAAATGACAATTTGGAGAGTAAATTAAAATTAAAAAATGATTTTATAAACATCACTTATTTTATATTTTCTGATTATATAAACTCTACTATTTTATTTCACAAAATTAAAGATTTTTGTTTTCGAAAAATCAAACATTTTTCTTTTACTTTGATCAGAAATTGACCCAATAATTTAAAAATTCTTATATGCAAAAAAAATAACAACAACAACAACAAAAAGATTATTATTAATATTACGTAAAAATACAAGTAATATATAGGTAAATTACATAAAAGTTATTTTCATTAGATATATATACATGTGTATATGAGTACAATCTAATAAGTATCTATAATTTGGAAAATTATTACCTATTCGTTTAGATTAATGTCTAAGAATATGAGATACAGAAAGTGATGGAGAAGAAAAGAGAATTTTAAGGAAATTGATAATAATCCATTTCAGTTATCTTGGAAGTTTTCTTCACCAAAAAAAAAAGAAAAAAAAAACACAAAAAAAAGATAAAAAACAAACGTAAAACAAATTTTCTATCTTTATATCTTCTCTGCATCTTGTAAGATTATATTGTAAGGAGAATATCAAAAAGTTTAATTTTCTAACAGCTCAGTTCTGAATATAAGTAATTTTTTTTTCCTGACTTTGTTACAAAGTTACAAAATTTAATTTTCTTAAAGAATTTCACTAGGTATAGTCGTTATTCACATTCACGTATTACTTTTATTTTTTTGATTTTATATTTTTTCTGAAGAATTACAAAAAAAAAAAAACACAAATAAAAAACTTGTTTATCCTTTCTTATCTAATGATAGAGTCTTAGAGTGTGTAGTAGAAATTATTATATATATATATATTTGCTTCTTATTTAATATACATAAAAAAAAAGTTTAACTAAGAATTTTCCTACTATTTTTGCTTATTTTTATGAAGTAAAATTATGATTTTCTTTTGAACATAAATTACCACCCATCAGAATAGTTGAAAATACAGTGGAGTTCGTTTGTATTAAGGTAAATTTATTTATTTCTATTTTTATTTTATTTTTTAATTTAATTTTCTTTTGTTTTGCTTTTTGTTTTTTTTTCTATTTCTTGGACTTGAAAATTGGTTTTATTTTTGTTTTAAAAGTTTTAGAGAAAAACTTGACAGAAGAAAATGAAAGGATGAAAAGTTAAAAGAAACAAAAAACAAAAAATTGAAAAGAATCGTTAAAGTAGATAAGTAACTGTTTTATAACCTGTTATTTTTTTTTTTTGTGTTTTTTTTTTTTGTATTCAAATGAAGTTTGCAGATCAAGACAAGTATCATAGAGTAAAAATTGAGAATTATAATATGTAAGTTGTGAAATTTTTGAGAATCAATTTCTTCAATTTAGTTGCAAGAAAAAAACTTAGAGTGTTCATTAACAGATGACTCAAAACTGTACTAAAAAATATTTTGATTACAAAGAGTTTTTAATGCAAGACTAGACCCGATGTAGATGCACACATTCAAAGCAGAAAGCTCGACTTGAGGACGAGAACGTACAATAGTGTGCAATAAAATCCGGACAGTTTGAATTCTTAGAAAATTTTGATGTTGCAGGAAGTATTTTGAACTCCTTCACCGATCTTTAGTTGTTTTGTTTTAACTCAGGTAATTATGACACCATAAATTGCTGAATTTTTGTGAGAAATTGTTTGTTAGTGATAAGTAATCGAATAAGTGTCAATTACAAAAAGAGTAAAATAATGTCAAAATTTTGTGATGGTGAAAAAAGTGTTGTAATCGCTTTATAGAAGGAAGGGCTGTCAATACTTGATATTGGCCAGAGAACAGAACTTGGGAGATCATCTGTTCAAGCTACATGATCGATGGGAGAATAATGGTGCGTATAAACTGAGGACAGCATCTTAGTTATGTGTGCATTCAATAAATACCCAACAAAACCGAAGATCTAATGGCTTGGATGCTTCAGCAGGAGTTGTTTAGGTTGGCTGGTATTTGTTAACGCAAAGGTATGCATATGGGTACATATATATCATGGAGATATATCACCTGAAAACATCAATTTTGGAACTATTTGTGAAAACTGAGAGGTTGATTTTTCAAAAAGATAATGCGCACGAACTTTTCTTTTAACTATTTAAAAATTTTGATTAAAACTCGGGTCAAAAATGTTATTGAATTTTATTAAGTCTGGTTTTATTTCCACTTGTATGTGAAAGAGTATACTTAACTGCTAACTGCATAATCCAACACTATGAAATGGCCCCCGTATAGTCAAGATCTTAGTCCTTTTGAAAATATTTAGAGTATTATGAAGAAAAAAGTTCAACGAAGCAATCCACACACAATAAAAATTTTGAGAGAACAAAGAGAGAGAGAGCATTACAGATGACGTCATTGAAAATTTGATTAACTCCATGAACAATAGGTGAGAAGCGGTAATAAAGGCAGATGGCTGTCATACTAAATACTAAATATGAGGCTCAGATTACAATAAAGTAATTTAAAATTTTGATATTTATAAAAAAAAGTTATTTATTTATTTTTTATTTGGGCCTATTCTTGTTACAATGCAATAATAGGCCAACCCGTGATAGAGTTCAAGCAAGTTTTGTACATCTTTTTATTTTCAAAAATCATATTAGCATTCAGTGTTGTGACTTCTTTGAAATCTATTAGATATTCAGCTGATAAGAACAGATACTACACTTTGATCTTAGCCTTAAGGCCTAGAAGCAATTTTCAATCAGATATTATAAACTATTAGTGAACGGAAACCTTGCAGCAATTTAAAGTATCACTACAAATAAAAATTTCGATTAATAAATTAGAAAACTAAAATATGGTTTTAAAATATTCCAACATCAAAAAATGGTGATAATATACAAAATCAACAATTTGTACAATAAAATTTTTTGAAAACAAGGAGTCCTTACAAACATTAAAGGAATATGAAATGAATCATAAAAATAGGATAAAAAGTTAAAGAGTGTACCCTAGAATGGATCAGATCAACTATATAGTTTTTCTTCACATCCTATAATATAATGTAATAAAAATGTCTTAGAAGGTTTTTGTTGTTGCATCATCGTCTACTGAGTAAAACAGGAGGTGAAATTGATGAGCGTCGTCCACAAATAATTCAAAATGTATACATATATATATATATATGTATATTTTTTTTGTTTAACTTGATTATGATCATCAATATTATCATCATCATCAGCACATCACCTTTCTGTTCTCAAAGTTGTGTTGTTGAAACAAAATCTTTCGACGAATGAAAAACAAATAAGTAAGTATGTATGTACATAGTAGAAAACTATATTGTATGTAAAAAAACAAAAATATAAATTATATTATTAACGTTATGTCTTTAAAGAAAATTAGAAATCAGTAAAACAAAACAAACATAAAAAACAAACAAATTCCTAACTAACGAATAAGTTGTATAAAGAACTTCATGAGAGAGAGACAGGTAGAAGAAAGAGCGGGTAGCAGGTGGTCGCGACTTTCTTATCCTTTCATTTTAGTTACTTTTTTGTATTTTCGTCTTAGGTTATTAAATCAACATGAAATGTGGCAGATGGTTGAATATTGAATTCATGACCTCAAATAAAAGTAAAGGAATACTAAAAAGAAAAAGAAAAAAAAAATAAGAACCGTTATGAAATATTGAATAAGAAGATAAAGAGTACATAAACGAATGTTAAATAAATAAATATACTAGAGCAAAAGACGCAGAGATAAAGAGACGGATGAAATAAAGCAAATGTGATTTTAAAAAAGTAAAAAAGAAAATCTTTCTGAACCAGGCTTGTCAATATAAAACATTGAAATTTGTTTGGCCACGTCAACAGCGAGTAATTCAAAGTATATGCAAATCTCTGCGGTCAATTATTGAAACAGATCCACACTTTTGTTGGGAGGGGAATTTTGAGGTAAGGCTGGAAAACAGAGAATTAAGATCACTTAATCGGAGGGTATTAGTTTGGTATTTTAACTAACGAAATGCAATTTTGATTGATCGTGACCTGGGAATTTCGGAACATATACATTTTTGTTTTCACTGACATGATGAGTAAATTGATGGATCAATTGAAAAAACATTTGTGTTCTGTAAGAGTAACCATCATAAAACTATATAGTATCTAAAACTAAGATAAATTGATGATGAATGAACAGTAAAGACTTATTTGCTTTTGACTGAACGAACATTTTTGAATTTATTCTTATCTAGTATATTATTTTGTTTTAATCTGCAACAACACTACTTAAATTACATTCACATTGAATGGACGTTGTTATATAATGTGATTTATGATTTTTTTTTAAATATTTTTTTTATTTGTTTCGAAGATAAATTATTTTTGATTTAAAGTTGGAAAATGCATTTTTTTATGGTGATTATTTATTTTGTTTTAAGAAACACTTTATAGCTTTGTTAGGACATTTATTACCAATCAATTTTTTTATGAGTTCGATGTAATTTAAAAAAGGATTTTTCTTTGAGGTATATATATATATACATAATATAATGATTTTGATTTAAGAAAAGAATTTTAATTTAAAAATTGATGTATTTATTTCGGAACTGTTCTTAAATTATTAAATTTATTGAGAAGTCAGTCATCAAAGACTTTATAAAGTAGCAAGAGCTGATACAATAACAATGTAGATATAATACGGACATTGAATCTGTTTATAGAACGTTTTATGTATGATGTACAAAAACAAAATGACTAATTTGGAGTAGTTCATCTCATAATCATTCCATATATTTTGATGTTTTGTTAGTTACTATTAGTAGTAGTAGTAATAATATTAGTAGCTTGATTCAGTTGATCGCAAAATACTACTTAGAATTCTGTACGTGGGAAATTGTCAGAAAAGAACATTTTTGGTTTCAAAAGTATTTTGGGAAAAGATAACAATTTTCTGAATGTGGGGGATTAAAAAGTGAAGTAAAAGATATAGATTTTGGTGTAAATCAAGGAAGCTCACTTGACCCAACACTTTTCATATGCTATATAAGCCACTTTTCAACTATACCATAAAAGGAAAAGCTTATTTTTATGTAGATGATTTGGTTGTTCATTATTCAGAAAAAAATACTACAGCACTGCAAAACATAATAGATTCTGACATGAAAATGATACACAGATGGATGAATGTGCTAAATAAACTCACATATGAATACGAAAAAAATAAGTCAATACTCATTACTAGGTCTAAAAATGAAAACTTTAAAATAGTATATAAAAGAAGTAAGCATAAATGTGTAGGAGTGACAATCGATGAAAATTTGAATTGGAATCTGCATACTTTGGAATTTAAGTGAAAGACCAGTAAAATAGTAGTAATATTCCATAAAATAGTCAAACGTATACTCAAAGAGAAAAAAGTTGCAATATTTTATAGTCTTTTCTACAGTTCTTTAACATATGGAATTGAAATATGTGGTAAAACTTTTGAAAAAAATGTTAGTAACTTACAAAGAATACAAAACAAAGTTTAACCTCTTAGGGCTTGAAAAAAGGTCGGTATTAAATGAAATGCAGAAGAGCCTGCAAATATTAAAACTCAATGATTTCATAACATTGGCGCAAATGATCCACATATACAACATACAGAATAATCATATTAAAACAAATACTGAAATAACAACCGGCAACTCATTTACGTTATACTGCTACTACAAATCTATTTGGATAAGAGAAAGTAATACATGTTTAATACTCTCTCATTAAGTGTTAAATATTGTCGAAAAAGAATTTATTTCAGAGCAAATGTCAAAAAATGCTAATTTCACAATATTGGACTATTACTTTGAAATTAATTTGTTTTTCGTTCAATCATATTTTTTATTTATTTATCTGCTCATTATTAACTCGTTTTTACTAACATTAAATTATTCACATAACCATCACTTCTTTTCCCATACATGTAATTTTTTTTTCTTCATTTTTTTATATTTTTTTGGTAATATTTATTTGAATTTGTATAAACTTAACTAAGCACTTTAAAATGAACTGTAAACACTCTATACGAGCTACGTTAGCTATATTTGCGAAATTGAATTAATAAATTAATAAATAAGTAGTAGTAATAGTAGTAGTAGTAGCAGTAGTAGTAGTAGAAGTATTTACCATTTCTGGCTGTTTTATGTGATAAGGAAAGATATTAATAATAATTAATATTAATATTGATACAAATTACTTTAAACTAAAAAAAACATATAATAAATAGTTTTGACTGAAGTAATTTAACAAGATGTTCAAAAAAGATTTTAAAAGGGATACTCAAACGAGTATTGAAACAAAGCAAGTAAAAATATTTTTATTAATATTAAGAGTTTGGTGTGGGTTAAAACTTTACCTTTCCTGATGGGGTTAGTCTGACATCAATAATTTAAATAGTTGCTAATTTAACTGTATAAGATAATTTAAAATTAAATTTTAACTGCAACTTAAAATTCAATTGTACAAAAAAATATCTAAAATCATTATAAAAATTTCTATATTCTAACAAAGAACAAAATTCATCTTTTAGATAAATAATTTCAATTTGAATTAAAATAAAATCATGAAATGAAATCCAAATAGAAACAATTGAGGCATGAATCTAAAGACTACTACTGAATAATTTTTAAAAAATTATTTCATAAAAATTAAGAAATCAAGTCTTTATCCATTTATTCGATATTTTATTAAATTCTATTCAAATTTTATTAAAATATTTTCATTTTTAGCTTTTAATTTAATTTATAATATTATGAAAAACAAAATTTGGCATTTACATTTTAAAGAAATAAAACAAAATGAAAAAAAAAAAAAGAAATCTTCCTAATGAGCTTCTCTTTTATTTAGAACGCTGTGCTGTGATCTAAAAAAATTCGTTAATTTTAAAATTTATTATCTTTCATTTTACTGTATTTCCTAATTGAGTTCCAGAGTAAATAAACTCACAATGAAAAATTCATTAGAGTCTTGTAAACAAAAGTCATTGTTGTAATTGCTGTAATTTTAGATTCTTGAAAAACAAAGAAATAAGAAAGAAAAAAAAAACAAAGAAAAAAATGAAAACAAAAATTCGTCCTCCACAAATAAATCTTTTCAGTGACCTGACCTTGGTAAGGATTAAACAGGTGAATTTTTATACAAACTTAATTTTATTTTTTATTTTTTTTATTATACTTAAATGATATATTTGTCTCTTTTCTTTTGTTTTTCTTAATTTTTAAAGTTCAATTTATATAACACCGTTGTTTTTTTATAGAACGAATAAACGTATACAGTTACAGTGTGGAAGAGTAAAGGAATAAAATGAATTTGTTGAATAAAAGAAATGAATACAATAATATACATAAGTCAATTAGTTAATGGAAGATAATGAGCTGGATGTTAATTTAAATTAATTATATTGTAAACAAAAAGTATGCTTGGTTGGAATATTTTCAGTTAAATAAAATAAATTTATTATTTAATTTATACATTTTCTGAAATTTTTTGATTTAAAAAATATTTGTTTTTTTTTTTTTTTTTTTGAATAATGAATTTAGTATACTTTAACAAATTACAACAATAATATTTTAAATATCAAATTTATAGTGATGTTAAAGTTAGTAAATCAGGAATTTTATAAATTTTCTGTCGTGAATGAAATGTTTTTATTTAATTATAGAATTTTGATTCATCATGATTTTTTTTTTTTTTTTTGCTTTACAAAAAATTATGTCAAAGGTATTTAAGTATAACTTAATTTGGCATTTTATTGAATTGAAATTTTATTTTTACCCATGATGGATTTCAAGTACAACGTAATAACTCGCTTTTGAAAATTTTTGGGTCATAAGAACAATACCTGACTTAATTTAAACAATCAATAGGTTAAATAACTTGGAATTTTGTTTTTTGAAATCTTGTTTTATTTGGGATTTGGGGTTTTGTATCATTGGAATTTTGTTTTGAGACTTAAGTGGACTCCCTCTAGGTTACAGGCCTACAGTACAACAATTACTAATGATGTGTTACAACCAAACCTTTATTTTACGTCCATATATAAAAATAATTAAAGCATCAAACATTTTATTGTTTAGGTAGTCAACCGTTATAATTTCGACTGATAAGATTGTTCCCAATTTTTCACACAATTAAAAATTTAATATTCCAAATTTTAAAGACATAAACTGAAGATTTAAGACACTGGAATGAACATTCTAGCTGCCTTGATCAATCATACATTCAGTTTCTTTTGATATTTTATAGTAACTAAATTCAACATGGAGAACTCTACCTAGTAATTTTTTTAGTAACATAGCTCAAATTTATTTTGTATTCCTAACTAATTTTACATAATTTTATTCATGATACAAACGAAATTCGAATACATGATATTCGTGTTGATAGTAAAAAGAAATGACTATTATGTCATGACGCTAAGCTATCTAAGTATATTTATAGAACTGGACCAATATTATGACACAGTTTCTTTATTACCCTACAGATTTTAATTAAATTTTCGGAGTATGTTACTGAAATTGAGGACTTAACCAACGGCTATATTAGAATGTAATCGGTATAGTGTAGATCTACTTTAAATTACGCTTTGGCAAGAAACACACCAAGTGGTGGTATAATCATTTCTTTTTTAGTATAATAAAGACACATTGAAAATTTTATTTGTATTTGTTCTAAAAATATTTCTCAAAGAATATTATTTTGTATTAGTATCAAAACAAATATTTTGTATTATTCTTGTCGTATTTTCCCTTTCGTTGTATTCTTTGCACCAATGTACATACTATTACTACGTATACATGATAGCTTGAGTACTTAACTTGAATTCTTCTTGTAATCTCAAACTGTGTATTCGGTTGACCAGCTTGAGTTGTTATCAAATGCATGACAATAACTTGAGTTTGTTAATGTATTTTTGGTGACAAAAATTTTTTACCTAAAATTTATAAAATTTTCTATAAATTTAAAGATATAAAATATTTAAAAAATATAAAATTAAATTTTGTTTTATTTATTTACTAAATAATAAGAAAAATATTAAGAAAAAATCGTTTAAAATTTTTAACATTAAATGTCAACTCAAGCTCTCGTATTCGTTTAAAATTTTAAAGTAAAAATAAAGTAAGTAAATTTTTCTGATTGCCTTGAGTGAAGCTGATTTCACGAAAATAGCGTATACATGATATTGAAGCTTTTTTGAAGCTATAATGTATACGGGGTATATGATTCCTCATAGAGTATGAAATGTGTTTGAATTATTTTCGCGTATATTGTTGATTCATATTATATTGCTTAGGTTTTCACTCAGAAATATATTCTTTGACTATAATTATGTGTAATATATTTTTTAAGTTGAGTTAAGAATATTCAATAAATAGTTAGATTACAAAAAATTGTAAAATAGGTAATAATAATAAATAAGTACATAAGTACCTAATATAATTTTTTTTTGCATATTTTATGGGCATACGTAAGTATATTGTATATGTATATGTAGATTGATTATGTAGAAATATTAGGCATAGACTTATTCGTAGGATGGCGGGAATATTAACATTGTAATATTAAAATGTAATAGTGTGAATAATTGTGTAGGGAATAAAAACAAACTTGTTGTGCATTCTCAAGTGCAAGCGCACTGTTAAAATATAGATAAATGATAAATATAGGATGTAAAGATGAATAGATTATCATTAACAATGTAAATCAACCTACATATATTTAGATATATAATATAGTTATATACATGTCCATACAATATGGAAAAAAAAAATATAACCTATTTATTTATTATTATTCGTTACAAGTTTTACAATAAATTGTGATATTTTATGATCTCAAGCCCGGGTTCGATTTGAAACAAAAACCGTTGAAATGAGAAAATAAAAACAATAACCTTAAAGTTCACGTTTCTTTATCATGTATATTACAATAATATATTTTTGAATAAATAAATGTAACATTTTCTGAAATTTAAATCTCTTTATTTTTTCATTTCCATATAGATTTATATTTAAAGTCTCACAAAATCTTTGTAAATCTCATTTCCACTAAGGCGGAACAACGTTCGTCGGGTATGTTACTGTTTAATAAAATTTGATTAAAATTATCTCCTTCCATTAGATATTTTCCTGAATTACAAACTAATTTATTCAGAGTAATAGATTTGAGTATTGTTTTGAATATAATTTAAAGGAATAATATTATTTTTACATAATCTACTTTCAAACAAACTAATTTTAAAGTGTTGTATTTTATTATATTGTTTCAGGCAAGGTTAATTTAAAATAAAAAATAATAAGTAAGATAAGTATGCATCATGAACTCTGTGTTGACATGAACCTAAATCATTTTATCGTTTTGTACTACATGTATAAATTATTAGAGGATACCAAAGTTTTTAATATCAAGGACCCTGCTGATGCATATATCATTTGTATTTTTCTCATCCCACTAATCTAACCAATATTATTGAAAGTATTATTTTACGATATTGAAATTGAAATTTTATATTTTAATTTATGGTTGATATTTACTACCGTGAAATAATAATTAATTAAAATTTATTACATAATGTTTTTGAGTTTTCATCGTTTTTAGTTTTAATTAACAAATAAAAAAAACGGAAAATAATTTTTATTATGCTTAAAAAATAATGTTATCGATGAGTTTTATTAAATTTAATAAATTTTAAATAAGATATTTAATTTACTAATATACCTAACGATAACCTATTAAAAATAAAAAATCAAATCTGTTTCTATTAAAAACCAATATTGTTTTTTTTTTTTAATTTAAATTCGTGCTGTGCTACATTGAATAAATTTTTATTTTGATGTTATTTAAAAATTTATTAAAATTCATTTGAACTTTCTAAATTTTTTATTAGAAGAATCGTCTGAATTACAAAAAAAAATAATAAAAATAAAAAAATATAAATTTCAAAAATAATCATAAAATAAATTTATTATCTTTTTTTAAGATTGTTTTTTTTGTGCCTCGAAAATTACCCATTGTTCACTTTTTATAGCACAATTCTTTTTTTCGCACTCATTTTAGACTATTAATTGAGTATTGTACTATATATATATACATAATAATATGTACATAATGGTATCAAATATTCGTTTTGGGAGTGCATAAATAAATTTTTAGTACGTAGTGTAACAACGAACTTTTGAATGGTAGTTTGAGTATTATGAGAGGTCTGTGACTGTAGAGATTTTCACGCCAGCCTAATAATTTTATTTTGAAATTCAGTTTATTTATAAGTCCATTACTTTTACCATCGATTGTAATTCTATTATAATGCCTTTGTAATTCATTCATGTTTCATTTTTTAAGTGTCATGATTCCATTCTTGTATTCTATTTCAAATCGTATTACATTTTAAACAGTTATTCAAATTCACAAAAATTATCAAAACTCATAGTTTTTTAGCGGTTGTGGATTTTGAGATGATTGTTTTAATTAAATGACCGAAACATAAAAGCAAATTATTGTATCGGATTGAAATTTTTTAAATTTAGAACAACACGGTTATTATCCGTATTGCTTTTACTGTACAGAATTATTTCAATATCTTTAAGTCCTGACGGTACTCTTAGTACAAAAAATAACCAAATATTGGTTGCAAAAAAATTGTATATTTTTGTGGTTTTCAAAGGTTTCTACAAAACCCCTGAACGCTATTGATTTTTTATTAGTTTTGATAGATTAGTGATTGCACTCGTTTCACAAAATACTTTATTCATATTTGATTCTAAAACCAATCTGAAATATTGAAGATCAGAACTCCAATTTTACTGCACGAAATATTCCATACATTGCATAGAATATAAATGTTTCACCTAGAGTTCAATTGAAAGTAGGTAATACTTCATTTGAAAAGTATTTTTTATTCATGTTGTTATGTAAATGAGACTAAATTTGTTATTTTATTTTGTTTTCTATTTTTTTTTTAAATTTTTAAAATTATTTTTTAAATAATTAAAAAAAAGGTATTTGTTTATGATGACATTTTAATAATTTATTGATTAGTTATATAATTGCATTTTTGCCTGTTGTGCATTCGTTCGATATTGTTTTTTTTTTAGATTTGGGTTTGTACTGTGGTATATTGAACATATTAAAACTTAAATAATTCATTTAGTTTGATTAAGCACTCAAGCACAGTTATTTTTGAGTTCCCAGACTTGAGTGTTAATATTTAATTAAGTTAAAATTACACACGGTTAAACGTATAAAAAATGCAAACCAGTGGTATGGTAAACACGATTTCAGATCCTAAGGAAGATACACTTCTACTGAATTATAGGTTTTCGAAATCAACACGTGGTAGAATATAACAGAAGTCTAACTATAAATTAATTTGTGAAAAATTAATTATAATTGAAACAACAGCTTTGGCATTACAGATGCAAGTTGTGTTGAAGGCTTGTATTCACAAAAGGTGTGAAAGAGTTTATTTGTTCTATAATATTTATTAAAAATAGATATAAAATTTGAACCTACCTAGAAAAGGGTTCTAAATTTTAACTGTACATTTATGTGCAGTTGAAATAATATAATTATATTAAATTAAATTAAATTCTATAATATTTTGTTTTTATTTTTCAAATTTTATACAGACCTTATACAGATTTTTAATGGGACATCAATAGTAAATTATTTAATAAAACATATGCAATATATTGAGTGAATTGCCTTGTTAAGTTATATTTAAACAAAGACTCTTCAAGAAACAAATTTTATTGAAAATAGTCCAATATTTTTCTTTTAATTTTACTAAATGACAAGTATACAATCAGCGTATTTCATCTACTATTTGCAGACTTCTTCAGTGTTTTGTACTGGATTCTACAGTCGGCAGACATGTGATTTGATTGGCAAACTAAATTGTTGCCATATATATTTTCAAAAAAGCACCTCAGAATTATAAAAAACTTGTGAAAAAAGCACTTTACATATTGAGAACAAACACAATAATGTTTAAAGTGTAAATGAAACTAGAAATCAATTTCAATTCTACTGTTGAAGACAAGATTAAAAATCTCCCATAACAAAAAATATAAAGTTGGATATTCAAAATCGAAAATATAAAATAATTGTTACTTTTTATGCTAAACTCTAATCTACACGTCCTGTTCTTTCTATGGCTCTATAAGTCACTTTTGGCTCACCAATTTTTTGATTTATCCACTACATGAAATATCAACAGCCATAAAAATTTTACTTGAGCATTTTATTACCCTAATATTAGTATGAGGTTAATATACTAGTGTAAAGCGAAGAATCTGTATTTCTGCTCCCTTATATTTTAAAATCATCATTATGTATGTTGAGTAAATCGATTTTCGTATTTAATAGCATAGCCACTAATTACGTCACACATTTTTTTATTTTTAGATCTCTATGAATATCTTTTTTTTGCATACCCACAGTTTAATACCGTAAGTTCATGTAGGTTTTATTATACTTTTATATATTTGCAACTTGGAGTATAAGCTCAGTTTAGAATGTCTCCCTATTAGACAGTGTTCATATCTCTGATTTTCTGTTTGAATTGCAAGAATAGTACATTAAAAACATTAAAAACATTCTTTGCGTTACACCCCATTGAAGTGGTTATTGTAATGGATACCGATGATGATGATTATATAAACTAATATAATAAAATAATACAATGGAATTCATTATGCTATAACTTCGGTCAAAATATTAAGACAACATGACTTTCCCGTTAGTAGCCTAACAAATTCAAGAATACAAGTATTCAATATTCAATAAATTGAAATAAATTGAAATAAAAATAAGCAAAAAATAAGTAAAAAATTTAAAAAAAAAAATTGTTAATGATGATGATAGTTTGGTATTTGTAATAAATTAACATTTTTCCATTACAAAAAAATAAAAAACGATAAGAACAAAAAATGCAATACAAAATTTAGTTTTTGTTCAGAAAAAATTGTAATACTTTTAGAATGAAAGAAAAAACAAAATGTGCAATTATTGCAAAAAAAATTTTTTTTTATTTTTGATTGTCGCAATTTGTTGTTTTTTTTTTGTACTGTCGATTGAAATATATTTAAAATTTTAGGACAGTAAAAATACTGATGTTTTCATTTTTTAGTACTAAACAGTTTATTTTTTTCATTTAAAATTTACGTCGAGGTTATGCCCTCTTTACAACATAATAATGTATATTTGTTGAGTTTTTTGTTATATAACTGTAAAATATGCACTGTTAATGAGAGGTACAAATCAAATTTTAAAGTTAGTTTGAGAGGTCGTTTTTTGCAGGAAATAATTTGGAAATCGTGACGATCATATGAAACAGAGATGTAATTGTGTTTAATATCGTACTTCTGGGTAAATTTTCGATTTCGAAATTAGTTATTTTAGTACGTTTTCTGGTCACCTTGGCTTTCTAATTTTTGAACTTGTTATTTGTTAGCCTCTTTAATAATATTTTAATTGTTCTCGGCGTTCCCCTGGCGTTCGAATTTATGTAAATTTACTTTGTACAAATTTATTTTATATTTAATATCGTATTATTCAAAATATTCAAAATACATATAAGAAAATATTGTTGATTTAGATTAGAGCATTGGACGTATACGAACTTTTCAAAAATCAAAAATGTATTATACATGTATGTGTGGAATTGGGTGACACTTGTCAATAAAGCATGTCATTTTGAGTGGATATTTTAAATCGATTTGAATGCATTTTATTGGTTATTTAACTTTTTTCGACTAGATTTAGATGGTTTCTGGTTTTTATACTTAACTAAAGAATTTCTAGAATTAGTTCAAGGATAATTTCACTATATATCATGTAGCACAGATTACAACTTTTTGAAGATGTATATATATATACTTAAATTACGTATATAACACATTTTTCATTGAAATGATTTGTTCGTTTTTTTTTTAACGAAGACCTGAGTCAATTTGTCGTATGATTTAGCTAAAAATAATTCTATATGTAATATATTAAAAAATCATCACAATGACTACTGTTTTGAAGCCGTTGAAATGTCATTATAACCATTATAATTATGATTTTTCTAATCTTAATTCTTTATGAGTCATTTTTATGTTTTATATTTAAATTACTTTATATAATAATATCATAATATCAAAAGTCGATTACAGAATTAAATTTTTTATGAATCACTTATTTTTCACCGTCAGTAGAGTGTCCTTTATTTTTGAGTTTTGCGAAATTATGTTATCATATGTACTTTTAGTGTATCGGGATACTTACATTAATATTTATTTTTCTTTAAAATATTAAATTTTATTTATAAATTGAAATTTTTAGTGTAGGTCGAAACATTTGAAAATATTGTTTTTTGAAGTATAGCTGATCAGATTTTGATTAAAAACTCCGTAATGAAATACTTTTTGTACCATTAATAATCTTTTTTGGTCTAACTGTGATCATTTTTGCTATCTAGGCAGTTCTATATTATATCTTCATAATATTTCAAGGAGTTAAACTGAATTTATTGAAATATTGTAGTTTATCTGAATTCAAGCTGTTGTCTAAACCCATTTATAACTCCCACCTTAGTAATATTAAAGCCAATATAATTTTACTAATCCAAAAAAAAGTAAAACTGATGGTAATCCACTTGTTTTTAATAAGCTTTGCGTAATTACACCTACAGCCTTGCTTAAATTCGCTTCAAAAAAGGTTAAATCTGTCTTTGCTAACTGGTACCTTCCCTGATGAGCTTTCGAAAAAATCTTATAATTTTTCCAGTTTCTGAGCTTTCCAATTATAGGGCCATTGCTAAAATTTCATGCATTCAAAAGCTTCTTAGAACACAACATAGTTAATGTTGCTAAAACTTTGCCGAACACATTTTAAAATTTTCAAATTAAGAAATTACTAACTCATCATTTAATGAACATTTTTTATTATCTTTTTTAACTTTCTCAGGCGCAGCCCAGTTAAAGAAAATTATTTTCATTGTTTTAATTTTTTTAAGGATTTAACATTTCGCTTTCTCTGCTTTATATTGATGTTATTTTTTATCATATCGAATTTTGTTTTTGGTTTTACTTCAACCATAAAATGCCTAAAGAGATTTCTGTCATTAAAAGTCTTAATATAAATTTACAAGTTTAACATTTTTAGAATATGATTTACAAATGTTTTGTTGTTTTTATTTTGTTCCACTTTTAATTTATGCAGATTTAATTAAATAATTTAATGTATAGGAAGTGAAATAAAATTATTTAGTGTACAAGAATTGGAATAAAATAATGTTACAAAGGTAAAAAATCTAATTTAAATCACGTAAATAAAATGTAAGTTTATAAAATTTAATACCAATATATTGTGCAATTAGTAATTAGACGTTTGTATATGTATAATAAAAAGTGTAAGTGTATAAGTTTTGTAATTTTAGGATTATTTAAAGTTTTCAATCAATAATAAGAATATGTACATGTATGCAATTTAAGTTCTTTGTTTTGATTTAGTATTATTAAATGACTTAAGATTATTATAAAGATTTTTGTACAGTATAGGGTTTAAGCTATGTGCATTGTTGTCGATGATTGAAACTGTATAATGTCTCTTTTCGTTTAAAATCAATAAAATATTTGTTTTAAGTATCTATGTCTTACCTCTCTTTCATTTTTGTATGATATGTTGATATTATGTTAATTTTTAACAATTAATTTAATGAACATTAATAAAATATTTAATTTGGGGAATATTTTCTTGGCTGTAGATAATTCAGCTCTTTCAAGCCAATTGTAGTGATATAAGTTGAATGCGCTTTTCTGAATATTTTTAGCGTTTTTAGCCGTAAGTTAAGTTGAAAAAAATAAATACGCTTTTTAAAAATTGATGTTGTTCTCAATTTATTTATTTACTTCTTTGAAGATAAGTTCTTATTTCAAAATACTTATTCGATGGTAAAGGTCCTATTCTAATGAGATATGAGTGTGAATTGATATAAGTATCATAAAAAAAACCTCTGAAACCCGAAAGATGTTAGTTTTTTCAATTTTGGTTCATAGAAAGTGATTCTTTTACAGTGTTTTTTTATATATATCAATAATGTGAAACTGTATTCGATATACTGTATGTATTCGAGATATAATGAGATGATTAGTCTTTACAATTTGTATAATCTAATTCAGTATATATAGAATATGATAACAATATATATACTCATATAGAATACTCATATAGAACACTCATACATATAGAATATGATACAATACAAACTAAATTTACAAATTATAATAAAACAACAATTAAAACAAAATACTTTAACTATGAGAATGAAATTCAACATTTCAAAACAAATTACAGATGGTTTCCATATCTACAACCTGTTAAAATACTCGAAGCATAGTCTACTAAATGATCTGTGCGTTGGGGGAACGCTTTATAGCTATGGGAAGCAAATTCCACAAGCAAATGGCGTCCCACGTTATAGCGAATGGAATCCTACAAGGATATTACCCTAACAAAAAAGAACAGATGTCTTAATCTACTTTAATGACGAGGAATAATTATTGAGAGCTGGATCCTGAAGATCTAGCTAAATCGAGTTTGTTATAAATATAACAATGAAGTCCAGTATATATTACATTAAACAAAAAATAGATATATTTTAAATTTAAATAATTATTAAATGTGCAATCTAGAATATGCTTAGGGACATCAGCGACCTATCATATGTGCAACAATTTGTGACATACCTGGTACAGGAATTGAAAATAATGTTAAGTACAGCAACATCGTTAGCACTCATCGAAGAGTAAACTAATACATTACAATACAAAAAATGTTGCAAGATGAGAGATTTAACTAATCTGCACTTAGTTCTTAATGGAATAAGAGTAGAAAAATTCTAAAGTGCATGTAATATAGGATACACTCGGTTTGCTATTAGTAATCGAGTAATGTTTTATTAAATACAACACACCAATTTTTAGCATGATAAACAAATGTAATATTTCTATTATTCATTATCAAAGATGTAAAGTTACATGATCTTTATAAATATATCTTTAGATAATAATCTTTAGATAATATCACAATGACTTGTGACTTAGTGGGATTCAGCATGAGTTGATTAGCTGCAGCTAATTGAGAAACAGCTTCCAGCTGTATAATCAGCTAACAGTCAGCTTGTCTATATAACTTGTAAGCTGAGCAATGGGGCAACTAATATAAATCTGTGCAATCATCAGCATAAAGACGATAATGAGCTTTTGTTAAGCAGTCTAGAATATCATGGATAAATACACTGAATAGTAGGGTCCCTAATATGGAAATTTGCAGGACTTCATATCCAACTTCAAGCTGATCAGAAGTAGAGTCATTGAGATACAAAAATTGAGAGCAATTTTTAATTAAGTTAACAGCAGATCCAAAATAAAGTGATAGCTTGTTACATAATAGGTCAAAGTTAAATGCAAATACGATAAAAAAACATAATTTCGAGATTTTTGTTTTCAAGATTTTTACTTTTAATTCATTTTTATTCATTAAGTTTATTTTTCAAGATGTTGGTTTTATTCAGATTTTTTAAAGGTTTTATTTCCTTATTGCCTTAGCCTTGTAAACTTATCTTTGCAAAATAAGCAGTAAAAAAGTGCAAGATTATGTCTACTAATCTTTTACAGAAGTTCTTACAGAAGTTTATTCTGTCTTGAACTTGAACTAGGATCATTCATGAATGAATGAATGTTTTAATTGATTCCATTGAATTTCGTAATCGAATTACAATTTTTAATCTAAGTAAGCAGCAGTTAATTCAGCCGCAGCAAATTCAGTTAATCCAAATTGCGATTTCTAAACCAAAAACGATGTGCGTAAAAGTGACATCACAAGAAAGGACACCCTAATGTTTGTATAAAAACCTTAAAAGGATATTTAAATATCATACAAAATTTACATATACAATTTTTGAAATGGAAATGAATCAAAAGTTACGATTTTTTTATTTTTTTGTTACTTTTTTGAACTTTTCTAGCATACGCATTGAATTATTGAAGAAAATAAAATCATCATCATAACAAATTCTATGGAGAGCTGCACATATTGTTTAAAAAAATTTTTTTTTTCTTTTTGAGATCCTTTTTTACTGTAACAGTATTTTTTTTTTTTGTTTTGTTTTATAATTCTGGTTAACTGAGTCGATTCCATAGAGTGTAGGCGTGAAATAAAATAAAAAAAATGAACTTAGCTTAACAGTTTTATTTTGTTTTTTTTTTCGTTGAGTTTCAATACTGTGAATGTAAATTTTTTTTTCGCCATAGTAATGGAAAAGCATATATAAACAAAAAAATTCGAAACAATGTGAAAATATTCGTTTTTAATGAAATGAATGGAGTAGAACAGGAAAAAACTGGGTGAAATATTTGTTATTTATGGATTTATTTTGTTGTTTTGTTTATTTTTTAATTCAGTTTTTACTTTTTATTCACTATAACCGTCACAATATTGTCGCGAAATAGGTACGTTTTTGTTAAAAAAAGATTTTTTTTTTTGATACAGGCTTATGTTTATAAACTCTTTCTTTCATACAAAATGAAACATTGAATTGGATGGGGTATTTGTATGTGTAATAAAATGTAGTAAATGTTTTGGTATGGAAAAATGTTGCAGGCGATACCAGAGATATTGCAATAACAGAATTCAATACATTTTGATAATTCCTCCTTCAAATTTTAAATAAATTCAATTCGAATTTTAGATTTTCGATTCCCTGATAAGAACGATTTTTATTGTGTTTTTTTTAATTCCTTCCATAATGTATACGTACATTAAATTTAATAACTTGGTTTTGGGATTAATTTTGAATTTTGTTTTTTGTTTATAAGTTTAAGTCAAATATTGTCTATTAAACTTGTTTGTGTTTAAAATTAAATTTGAAGATATATGTGATATTAAATCATAATTCATTTGATTACCATTCATAAGTTTTGTTGGATCGGAAACCGATATTAAAGCTTAAAAGTTTGAAAAAAAGTTCTGATACTTAAGATTTACCGAAAATGATCATTGATTCGCTTAACAAGGTTATATACAAAAAATTATGGTGTAATAAAATTCAAACTTTTCCTCAGCTGTCCTCAGCTACTTTCGTTTCACATTAATTCTTTTACCACGAAAAAGTATTACAAATATTATAATATTAATTCGGCATCCGGAGAAATACGAGCAAATAGAAATTATTTTTTACAAGTTGGATGGCACATTAGGTAGAGCAATTGCTTTTCAACAGAAATGGAACCGTTCATTTCCCCACGAAGCAAAAAAAAAAAACGGATTTTTCGAATAAAATAATATGAAAGATCTTCTACAATAGATTCCACCTTTTAAATTGGTGAAATTATGTATCCTACAAAAAAAATTCTAAAGAAAAACGTGATGTATACAACTGTGTATGCCAAATCTCTATTTAAAAGCAGTTAGGGTGTTCATCAATTCTGTTCACCAATAATGGGGTGCAATTATATATATATCTAAAAAAAATGTGAAATTGAAAAGAATATAGAACCACGAAGAAGAAGAAGATCTTGCTTGAAAATTCACTTCAACGGTTTAGTAAGAACAGAACTGCATTGCTGCGAACTGTAGCGAACTGTAAATTTAATTTAATTTTATTATTCAATTAAAGCCAACAACGAATAAGGCACTCGAAGATGGTAAGAACAGATTTTTATATGGTTAGGTTGTTTAAGACTAACATCTTAAATGTGATTAAATCGGTTGGCTTGAAGTAAACCTTGTATTACCCATATATTTTATTTAAATTACATTAAAAAGTTGACAGCTAATAAGCATATTGCATTAACTTAATTTCCAATTATTATGATTATTTTATTTATTTATTTCGCCTTAATTATAATAGGTTTTTTTATTTTACAGAGTTTAATGTTACTACAGCTTATACTATGTATTTACACCTATGATTCTTTTTATTTAGCTTATTGTGAAACTTTTATTTTATTTTTTGTTTTTAATATTTAGTTTTAAGGAAAAAATGGCTAGACCAAACCTTCTTAAATTTATTTTTATATAAAACTTACTTAAACTTAACCTTTATCTAAATAAAATTATCCTAACTTAATGTTATTAAAAAAAAAGTCCCAAAAGAATTGGGATCCAATAGTTGACAGATTAAACGATTGTCATTTTTGTTTTTCAGTTTTAGTTAACTGAAACTCATTGTTTTACTCTTGTATAAATCTAATTTTTTTTGTTTTTGTATTTTGGTTATGTTTTACTAGATTGCCTAGAAGGCATTTTATTTTGCATATTTTCAGCACTCAATGAAACAGTCACGAAAATAAAAATAAAACAAAAAATAAAAAATCTCTTTCCTTCTTTCCTATTCCTGATCTATATTTCAATTTTTGATTTTTCTGCTTCTGATAAAAGGATACAGATTTATAGCATAGGATTATGACAACATAGTTGAAAATTCTAATAGACATATTATTAAGATAACATTTTCATATCCATTTTATTGTATTAGTTAGAAAGAGATGGAATTATTTAAAATCATTTTTTTTTTTTTGATGATCTGTCGTTTTTTCTGGATCTTTAGTCATGCCTTTATTTTATGGTGTTGATGGTAAAATATTTTGTGATATCAGTTGAAATAGATTAGTTGAGATTTCATTTAGATAAAAATGAAATTATTTTAAAAGATGACGGGACAATGTGTAAATTGTATTTTAGTTATAACATTTTTGTGGTATATTAAATAATGCCGGCAGTAATACCAGTTGAATTATGATGAAAAACAAAAAAGAAAAAAAAAATTGTGATGTAAAAAAGAAGAAAGTTAAAAGTTGGTTGAATTATTTGATTAGATATTAGGAAGTAAATATAATATAATAATGGATGTAGACAGAGTACAGTACATGTCATATTTAATATTTTCTTTACAATATCATTTTTCTTTTGGGATGGGGATTGTATATATGTATATGTATTTGTTTGTTTAAGGAATTCATTTGGAAATTGGTGTGTAATAAAATTTGATGGAGAGTGCGTTAGCAAGTTTCAATAAACCTTTTTTATTTTACAAAAACAAAAAATTGGGTTAAAATTCAATTTAGATGACAGTAAGGCTTTTACATAAACAAATTTATTGAAATGGATATTAAAGAGGGAGAAAAGTTTAAGATATTTTATATGTTAGTAAATTTCATATTATTTAATTCTAGATGAATTATTTGTCTTTTGTCATTTTTCGGTTCATTTTATAGGTTAAATAATACATTTTTGATTCTTAATTTGATGTTGTTAGAAATGAAAATCTAAATTTTAATTTATTGAACATATTCAAAATAGCCTTACTACTCGAAGGTTATGAACATTCATATGCTGCATGTACCTGTAATATTAACACGTCGAACAGCAAATGAAAAAATTTAATATAAAATTGAAATTTGCTATTTCAAAACAGCATATTACGATTGAAATACTCAATTATTAAATGTACCATTGTGTTATTATAACAAATAGGATTTATCCGGTTTATTTACTAAAAAATCACTTAAATGTAGAACCTATAATTGAGAAATGAGATTTTAATTATAATAATTTCTTATTAAATAATGTTAATGATATAGCATTTCACAAAAGGGTTTAAATTTATCGTAAGTCTTGAGATATTTGGTTTTTAAAGAACGATAATATAGATTGATTTTATTTTCAAACATTTTCTACTTTGAACGGAAGCACTAATCATCATAAATAAATTTTAAAATATGCTCCAGAGCGTTATCTTACTAGATAAAAAAAACTGAATAGATATATCTAATAGATCATTTCCTTTAAATAAGAGATTAAATAATAAAGAAATTAGTCAGCTAGCCTAAATAATAATGAAGAATAGTCATAGGTGTAAATACAATAGTACAAGTTCTAAAAATTTTAAAATTATTAAAAAATTATGAATATGTATTATGGTAATAAATAAATAAATAAAAATATAAATAATAGATCAACAGATATAATGGTTTTTATAAATAAAAACATCAAAACAACAAGGATACCGTCTTTTCGTCCTTAAGGGATAAGATGAGCCCTTTTTTTCCTTCTACGGAGGTGGCCCTAGTATGTCAGAGCCGGCATGTAGGCTTTTTAGCCCTTTATGCCGTCCTCCAAGATGCGCCATTAAATATATATATTTTTGGAAACCTGGGAACATCAGGTATCCTTGGAATATAGTCATTAGGTCTTAAGCGGGTACATCATCTCCCTAAGAAGAAACTTTCGTTTATTTTTCATAATTCACATATAAATTTATTTCAACTTTGCAGAAATGATTATGAATCTAATTAAAATCAAATTAGGAGTTTTAAAGATATTTTCAATACTACAATACCTACTGATAAGTTCAGTATAGTTGAAAGAATGAAACACTCCTTTAATTATTAATATATATGTACAGTTTATACATTTATTTTTCAAATCATATATTCATTTTACATTAATTTTAAGGTTGCATATATTCAATTGATTTTCAAGTTAGTTAATTTTATTTCCTTTTTTCTATTTATTTTATTATAATTCATTTTCAAATTTGTAGTCCAGTACATAAAAATTTAGAGTACTAAAAACTTTTCATTAAATTTAATTTGCAAAATGAAAATCCTTAATCCTGAAATTGGTATCAACAGATATATAAATTCGATTCTATATGAATTCTAATTTTTATTTGAAGCTTTTAAATTAAATTAAAAACGTGTACTCATTTATTTCGATATTTCCAAATTTTCATTGATGAGAAATAAGAACATTTGATGAAAAGTAAGAATAGAAAAAGAAAATGATTTTTTTTTTAAATAAATAATAGATTTCTACTCCTAATAAATTATTCCTCAATTTCTTATCTAGAATAGATATATTACCGAGTAAAGGACATCATTTAATTTTGTAAATTTTAAGTCATACACAACTCGGAACAGCATATTAATCAAAAATAATATTAGATTTAAAGGAATATTGAAATTTATTTGTCTAAAAATGATAAGATTATTTTCAGAAAGTGTTTTGAACGTTGAATTTTGAGATCAACAATAAGTGAGCACTTGTCAGAATCATTCAAGTAAATCGAAGTTTACTAGACAAAGATGAAATATATAATCTTTTTTTTTCTTTTTGTGATATGCATTAATGCCTGTTTATTCATAACTGGCTGTCTGCCTTGATATGTTTATTCTGATTTGATTTTAACCCTTCGTTATGTGCGTATCTTTTTAAAAGAAAATCGGGAATGTTATATAAAATTTATAATGGCATAAACGTGGTCGAAATAAATTCGTTTTTACAATTCTGACATCTTTTCCTTTTATTTGAAGCAAGATTTTCATTAGTTTTATCGTTCATTCATAGGTTTATAAGTAACGAACCGACGTTGAAGATTCAAGTCCAAATTAGCTAAGAGGTAAAAATGGTTCATGCGATAATTGTTTTAAATTTCACAACTTTTAAAAAAAATAACGGGATTCGGTGCGTTGTATCAATTTGAACAAATCTTTTATAACTTCCTTTTAAAAAGGTCCAGACACTACTTGAGTACATAAAAATCATAAATAAAAATCATAAAAAAAAAGAATTTACACGATAGATTATGTCGGTATTAACTTTCGTTTAAGAATCATAGACAAAATTACGGTGCATAATGGATACTAGTAAAAAAAATATAATAAAAGAGATAATTCAGTTCCATAAAAAATAAAAATCTAACAGAATAGAAGCTTAAAAGAGTTGCGAAAAAAATTCTCTGTCCAAAAAAATAAATGTAAATACTTCAAGAATATGGTTTTTTTTTAATTTGGTTTTTAAAACTCACAGATTGGTTTCTATGATATCGATATCTAATATATAATAAACAAGATGAACAATGTGGTGAGTAAAAAAGCAAGAATAATTGAATAGTAAATTACACCACTAAAATATTAAAATTTTAGCAAGTTCTTAGTGCTGAATACTTAAAACATTTCAAATAGTTATACCAAATAAATGCCTGTTATTTCTAAGTTGAGCGATATTTGACTGGCCGATCATTGCATTTTTCGTTCAAAAAGCTTCACTGTTGTGTTTTCTGTTCTAATGTTTGCTAAGATCTTACTCTAATACTCAATCTTATGCAATTTATATCCATCCGTAACTAAGTATTTTGTAGTATGTATTTTTATAGATCGTCTCTTTACAAACAATTAAATTGAGCGTGTATGGATTAATTTATCCTTAATTTAAAAAAAAAATAATTTTGTTTGTATAATTCACAAATATTGTAATTTGCTTGTAAACCAAAGAATAAAATATAGGTTACCTTATACCAATTTAAATTTTCCAATTTCTCATTTATAAATTTAAAATAAATAAGTATAATAAGAAAACAGCAAAAATAATTAAACTAAAAAGAAAAATAAAATATCTTTTGTTTTTATTATTGTAGTTGTTGTTATTGTTTCTGTTGTCAATTTTTTTTCTTATTTGCATTTTATTAAGATTAGATAATAATAGATATATTTGTTTAGGTAAAAAAATGAGCCAAAATTCAAAACTATGTACCTCTTAAATATTGTATATGAAATAACGAATGAAAATCATCTATCGTTTTCAACTCTCCTGTATATATAATACCATTCATTTTAGAGAAAAAGGGATCAAATGACCATCAAAATGAATTTATATACCTTAATTTAACTTAAATAGAAATTTATCTTTAACCTAACAAAAAAAAAAAAAATTGAGAATATTTCATTTATTAAGATGATACCAATATACATACTATATTATATATGAAAAACTGATAATAAAATGAAAATGAACTAGAGAAACCTATTATTCAAAGCAATATCTTTATCTAGATGTCCTTTTTTGTCTTTGTATATTCTATTCTTTATTAGTTTTTATTTTTTTTTATTTGCTTTTTGTTGTTGTATTTTATTTTTTATTTTTTCTGTTTTCCTTTTGTTATTTTTGTTTTTTTTTTTGTTAGTTTTGAAATTTCATTCATTCACAAAATAGTCTTGTCGTAAAAACTGAAATCCTCATGCCGTTTGGTGGTCTTCCCAAATTTTTTTGCGTTTTATACATAGTCTTCATGAGAATAATATAATATCAAATAGTTCATTTACCGTTTAGAAGTTTACTTTTAATTAACATAAAATTTAATAGATCCCTATTAACGGTTTTTATATAGTTGATTAGTTTTTATAAATTTCATTTTTGGAACCAATTTGTAGTTGATGTATTTACAAATACTAAAATTTTAGTGTTTGCATTATCTGCAATATTAATGATTTGAGTTGTTGTTCTTATAACCATTATTTTTTTTATAACTTAGGCAGAACCACCTTTTTGTGCTTAATTTAGTATGGAACTGTAGTCTTATAACTTATTAAATTTACTTACTTACTTAGCTGACCAAAAGCCCTTTTGTAGATTTGGGCTTGACTCATCAACGTACTCCATTTTTGTCGGTCACGGAAGCATTCTCTCCAGTTGAAGATGCGAAATTGTTTTAAATCTGCCGATACTTTGTCTTTCCAACGACGTTTGGTTTGCCCCGACGACTTGTATCTTCATGTCTGGATTCAAAGATTCTCTTGGCTGAAGCATTTTCGGTCATCTTCCACCTCATTATACAGCACCGGGTATCTACACCCATTCGTTGCGCTTTTTCTTTAATTTAGATAAAGGCCTCGACAACCGCTCGTTGTGATCTAGCAATAATATCAATGTTCTTGGGATACACTAGTAGCACTATACGTTCCAGTACTAAATTGAAGCAGTTGCTTATTAAATTTAACTTTTATATTATTTAGTTCACCTGATTTGAAAGATTTTCTTCTTGGAGTATATATTATATATCGCTAATATTTATCCTCATCTTCAATTACAAATTTTGCTTCATTCCTATTTGTTTTTATATATTTCAATATGTTTAATGCACTTTTTTGTCTAATTTTTTTCAATTTGACCTTGATTATTCTATACGTAATGACTTATTATCACTCTCTAAACTGATATTTTCCTCTATAACAGTCCTCTGTTTTATTGACTTACCTTTTAGTTATATCACTCAACCCAACTCAACTCAAACCAAACCTTTTTTTTATATTAATAAATTCTATAATAACCAGGTTCTCTTGGTATATGAAGCTTCTTTTCTTACTACGTGACATACTTTCATCTTTCAGCTATATACCACCTAAATTTCGTAAAGGATATGCTTCAAAGTGTCATCTGAACTAAGTGAGGGCGAAAGTTATAAAAAAAATTGGAAACGTGAACAGAAACTACAAAAACAAAAATCAATTAAAGAAACTGAAGGATTTCATAACTGTCAAAAAACTAGAACGACTTAGTTTTTAAATAAATGTTATTCTTTAGCGTTAGAGTAAAATTTTTGTAATGATTGAAAATAGTCGAGTATTTTCCTATTTAATTGTATTAAATATGCTTATCATTATCATGTACCTTCGACAGTTGGGTATGAAACACTCATGCACACTCCATATACCTTCGACTGTGGAGTGTGAAACACTGAGCAAGTCTGCGAGTATAGTAGACAAAATACACGTGTCTGTATATGATAAGCATATTTAGTAAAATTAAAAGCTAAATATTCGACTATTTTCAACAATTAGAACGACTTAATCTAAATTATAAATTTTATAAAATTTGCATCTTGTCCAGCTGAACATGAAAATTCTCACAATCTAGACAATCCGATTAGTGTTGCACGATCTTTGGAGATGCATAAACAATAGTTGAACAATATAAGAAGGCAAGTTGTATTTGTGTATTTAATAAGTGAGTATCTAAGTAAGTGTATTTTTCATAAATTCAATTGTAAGTTAACAACTAAATATTCAATTTCGACCACTGTAACCTGTAACTTAAATCATACCATATTGCTGTAAGGAATCTCAAAAACTCTAATTTTAATTCTTTTCATATTGTTACAAAAATATGTTTTCATAGTGTATAAAGTAATAAGAAAAATATATATGACAAAACTCAATTTGTGGAAAATTCTGTTCAAATTTAGAAAAAAAAATAATAAGAAAAAGTACGACCATAAAAAAAAATTGAAAAAAGAAAAAAACATGGAACGAAACTTTAAAATTTGCAGTTTTTATTCCATTTTATTTTTATTTTATTTTAATTTTATTTTTTTTTTTTTTTTATTTTTTTTTTTTAATTTTCTAAACATTTTTTCCTAAAAAAGCGTGTATAAAACACGTATACAAACTCAATTTGAAAAACTTCATATTAAAAGTGAACTCCGGTGGTAGTTCTAAAAAGAAGAATATTGTTGTCAACAAAAAACGAGTGATTTAGTTGTCTCGCGATGTTAAAAAATAAAGTATCTACTTTTGCTAGTTGTTATTTTTTTTTTTTTTTTTTCGTTTTTTCGATCTTGTGATATTTTAAGCAAGAGATTTTTTTTTTGAATTTTTAAGTATTTTAGAGCATATTTGGACGGTAAAGTTTAAAAAAAGTTTTTATTTGAACTTAATAAACGACGTTATCTTACTGTGGTTGTATTTCTTCTTTAATTTACCATTTTTCCATCCATTGCAAAATATAAGCCTTTTCTGGTATTGATTTCTATTTTGGTTTCTAAATATTTATAAGCTTAAATTATTATTTTTAAATCGTTATCACTCATAGTTTATTGGTAAACTCCAATTTTAACTGTAAAATCATTTTCTTCATTTGTCATCGTATCAGCTAGCTAAGATATTTATTTTATTGTTAATGTCAATTTTTTACCTAGATTAGACCGCATATATTCAAATTTAGACTTTATCAAACCTATCTACTCTGAAATATAAAATATTTGATATAATTCTGAAATACAAAATAGAGTAGAATGCATGATAAATTTATTTAAGTCTGTGAGTCCATAACTCCTCTAAATATATTTTTATACACTGTAAGTGAATTTAAAAATTGTAAAAATTTCTCAGTGAGAGCAGTAAACAGTATTTGTGTAATTTTCAGTATTTGTATATAATCAGCCCTTTGAAATACTTAATGTGATATTAATTCGTTTCATAAACTTAATTGCCCTTTCGCATTCTTACTTACTTAATATATATTTATTTATTTGAAAAATAATGTCAAAAAGCTTTATAGTTTTATTACATTAAATAATTTTATCATTTACTCATTTATTTTATACACTATATCTTATATTTGAGCTTTCTGTTTCAATAGTCGTCTCACTTAGTTTTTTTTAAATTTCATAACCCGTGTTGATTTTTTATCCTGTTGTCAGTATCTGAGGAAAAATACCTTTTCCAACTAACGGTACTACAATTTATTACATTAAATGGAACAAACGAGTAAATTTTTTACGAGTATTTGTAAATTATACCCCATTCTGTTATCACGGTGTTCAGCTCGACACCACTACATAAAAAATGCCAAATCCGATGTATTTCCGATTCACTACAACCGAGGCTGTTGGATGGCTCATCGTAATTCGTTGTTGTCTTGTTTGGTAAAATTATATCAATTGGTTGAACATTTTTTGAGTTATGGATGATAATCCCCTTATTCATTGTAATAACAAACCATTTTTGCAGCCGTTCAAATGAAAGGAAGCACACACTGCAAAAATGGTTATGGAAAAGCCATTCAAATTCATTTTCGTGCATGTATCCTCCGCTTTAGGTGGCTACCTCTACAGTTGTCCATCACATCTCTATTCCCAACCATTACACAACTATGCTGCAACGGGCTTAAACCCGATCACTCGTGAGGGTTGCTAGAATTAATAGGGGTTACTATGGGATATTGGGAGCAGTAAATTAACGTGTAAGATACTAAGTGGCATAAACTGGATACAACAACCATAAAACGCATCATCACGTCATTTCCATTTGACCCACTAATGGGGTAAAATGGCAGTAACGATAATGAGGATGATTTTGATTTATAATCTTTCTGATACATCAATTCATTCAATGTGGAAAACTATTTATAGCGTGCTTCCATTTTCACTTAAATTATTACCAAGTTTTATTCTAAAATTTTTTTTATAAAATTTAATTATTTTCTATCTATAACATTCATAGTCTAAGTGGGTTCTATTGAATTCGATCTTTTGATTAGTAAATTTCACAAAAGCAAAATCAGTAAAATTCATCAAAGGATGCAGATTGGTATATTTCTAATGGATCAATTCTTATATTTGGGCCAGAGCGAATGAAAAGTAGCATAGACTAAATACCTTTGCGATCTCATGGAAAACATGGCCGTCGTATTACATCAACAAAACCAAACCACTCTTAGCCAACTCCCGTACTGATATATCAAGAGTAGTAGCCATCAATAATCTCAGGTTTTCCACAACAATATATGTTTTATCGCGTAAAGAAAAATCGGAGCAATAAGGAGATATTTTTTCAATCATTGGGTTCAAATATTAGTTAAAATTAAACTGTTTACTTTCGTACCATTGATTAGGATAAGAAGGAAGTTAAATAGAAAATAATTGTGGTGGATATTTTAAATTTTTGCAAAGCGAAACAATTCAGAAATTCAAAATATTTGTAATTAGACATTTTTATATCATACATATTATATATTTAAAACATTTACTTCCTTTATTCCATTTTAAATATTTAACTTTATCTATCTGATAGGTTAGTAAATGTAAGGGTAGGTTAAAGAATGCAATTGAACTTTATTTGAAATTAACTTTAATTTAATTGCAAATTTTATGATAATTGGAAAAAAGTTTTTAATTTTTTAATTTTTAATTTATTTTCAAACTGACTTTAGAGTTTACGATAATCAAAATGGAATGTAAAATGAAGTTATAAAAATATCATAAAAAAATTTAAAACAATAACGTTTTAACCAATCATGATGTTGTTGTCGATGATGGTGAGCGACTTGAAAAGGTCTGATCTAATGATTTTATTTAGATAATGTAAACAGAAATAATTCTTTGATAAATTTTTCTTTATTGTGGTGTAAAAAGAAAATTTCCACATTTTTTATTCCATGCAAAAATAAAATTGTAAACAAAAAAATAAATATAAAAATACATCGCATCTTGTTATCATCGTTAATCAAATAACAGAATCTTAATAGAAAGTGAATGAATTACAAAGTTTAGTATAGTAGAACTAATGACATAAAAAACTAAACTGAAACCAGCTGCTAGAAGCCGTATCTATAAGTACCTATCTTTTTTTCATGTTAAAATTGATTGTCAAGGCAATTTGCTTTGTTATGGCTCGTTCGGAGTCATGGTATACACACAATATGTCGATGGCATAGTGTAAGCTTATGCAAAGTGAATTTTTTTTTTTAAAATTGATTATGACACATATTCTATTTTAAATGCGCCTTTTTGCCATCGTGTAAATATCTCAGACATTCAATACGTAGTTTTCGAGATATAAGTGCAAAACCTGTTACAAAAAATACAAAAATCATTAAATCGTAAAAAATAATTTAAGGTATTATTTGAGAAAAGAACAGAGTACAAAAAAAAAACGTTGTTACAGTTTTCTAACTGAAATAGTACGCTTTTGGCAAGCTATTAAACTTTCAAATTGGTGCCCTGCAAAATTATGATTTTGCGACTAGCATAATTGTGTTCTAAGCCATCGATATGTGTTCTTTAGAAATATGTATATTTTAGATATAATTTAGAATAATTTCACTTCATAACAGTAAATTTTTATTTATTCTGCTATAAAACTTTTACAATATAAAAGCGGCAAGCCGGATTTAATGAATGTTTTTTGTGGTAGTGTTGAAATAGATTAAATTAAATTTTTTTGGCTCTTCACCTCTAGTAATGTGAAGAATAAAATTTTATATTGTGTAAATAAAACGTCGAGGTAATTCATAAAATTGAAATTATTCAACTAATTATGATAAGTCTTTGCAGAAATTCATTTAAGTTAGGGTCTTTGATTTAAAAGTATTTAAATAATTCTACGAATTTTACAGCTAACGTGTCTCTTTGATATGGCTACTGTGGACTATGTACATCATTACACCAAGCTCTATGCATATTGGTAATTGTTCGGTATTATTTGAATATCTCAGTAAAAAGTAAAATGAATTCGCGATAGGCCTAATAAAAACTGGACTAACGTGGATGATATATGTTTGATAATCTAAGATACATTTAAAAAATATGTGATATTCACAGATTTGTCACAGTAACGGAGGCTTGAGTAGAGAATAGATAATGACCTGGATTGTGTGTTAAGATCATTATTAGTCCACACGCGATATGATGTTGTTGGCAGCGATATGTTACTCTGCCATTATGTTGAACTCAACTGATATTGTGATATTCAACTATCTTATCTTTTAAACTTTTACTTGCATGTTGCTTCATAATTGTAGAAATAGTACTTTTTTTGTTTCCGCATTATTAAAAAATCGATGCCGTAGATATTTGTAATCGATTTGTGTTGCTTTCAGTCAGGGCAGTTAAAGCTCCATTGTTCTATTTGCCAAAATCTTCTTCCTTGCTTATATTACATTGAATGGAAAACAATAGGAAAAACCTTTTAAATATGTTCAAACATATTAGTTTGAATTTCAGGACTATAACTTATATTACATTCTAATGAATAAATTTTTTATTTGATTGAATTTGATACCTATTCTAATCAAGAATATACTATAGTGTGATATGAAGTAGAAGAAAAAAATTATATAAAGTCTGTTAAGTTTTAAAAATCTTAACTAATCATCCTCCCCCCAAATTCATATAATAAAAATACAACTGACCAAACGAATATATACTTTTCAAATGTAAGGTTATATTTCAAAGTTGATCTATGGCAAATTAACATCTTAAGAAGAATTAGAAAACATAATGTGGAGAAAGTATAGAAAATTACAAAAACAAAATGATTTCGTTTTTTTTAAAGCCTTATTTTTTCCTACCTTTTAAATGGAATAATGGAAAATAGTTCACCACAAAACACCCATTTGGATCTCCATATTAAAGAAATGACCTCATTTCTTATTCATTGACAGAAACTGCAGAAAGGTGACAAATTACTCTACGTGGTTCGCATTAGAAAGCTACAAAAGAAAATAAACATATTTTTTTTTTTGCCTTCATTCTTTATCACCTGATGGAGTTCATTTCATGACGTATATGTACCCACAATCTATAGATATAGATCCACATAGAGTTGATTTGTTTTTTTTTTTATTTATTTTCACTTTTATAGTATACCGGAGGACTGAGGAGACATTATTCAACTTAAAGTTTTTAATATTTAAAGTTCTTTAATGTGTGTAGAAGGACAGAAAAGAAAATATAATAGAAAATGACTAGAAATATATATACAAGGATAAAGTCTTGATACAAGGATACTGCAGGAAAATCTTAACATTTTTATGTATATACATTATGTACACACAAACATATGTATATACAATAATACCTATATGAGAGAATGTAGAATAAATTGTTTTAATAGATTCTAGGTAAACAAACATAACCTATATAAATAATACGAGGATCTAAGTTCAAATGTTGTTGGTGATGATGATTGTGATGATGATGATGATGATGATGATGATAATGATGACAGAAGATCAAGATGGAAATGAAAAATTTGTGAAAAGAAAATTTAAATGATGAAAGTTTGAATTAAATATGTTAAAAAGACCAAATCATATTATATGATGTGAGGTTATATTCATGGTCTGCTATATATGAGTTCTTCAAATAATATGATGTATTTAAAAATAGTTTAAGAGAAGTAAACATTTTGAATTTCGTGAAAATATTTGATTGGATATTATGTAAAAATTGTGTTTATTTTTATGAGGATAGATGTATTGTAATAAGAACGTATACAGGCTTAATTAAATAAAAATTAAATCAATTTAAAAAAATTGTGTTATAAGATTAATTACAAAAATATTATTTCATATCTAAACACAGCCAAGTATCAAGGATGTAAGATTTAAGTTGAAAGAATAAAATTATTAGAGAGAAAAAATGGTTAATCTCAAATAAAGAGATTTGTAATAATAGTCATTATAAAATAAACCCTCTCATTTACAGTCAGGTTCTGAAATCAATGTGAACGTACGAACGGTTTACTTATGGGATCAAATAATAAAAAAAAAACAATGGAAAAACTCAAATTTATTTTCAAAAGGGTCAACACTAGTCGATACGTCAACTTTACACTTGGATTTGTAAGTCAACTAGGTAATTGCAGCAAGCCACAATAAATGCCTTCAAATTTCAATAAACGAGAGATCCTACGCTATTCATAAATAGGGTATTGTACGGTGTCTCAAAACAAACCTGTATGAACTAATTTTCCTCCTATTTCATGAGAAAAACATTATCCAAATTCATCCATATAATTCTTCAAAAAATTATTAGCATGATTTTTCAAAATTGAAGCTGTCAGTTTAAGAATCTTCTCTGGCGAAAAATTATTGACAAAGAATCGGTTACTATTAAAATGATATTTTTCACTAAGTTGGTTTACAGTAATAATTTCTAATAATACAAAATGAACTTAGATTCAAATTTCAATATTAAAGTTAAATAACTGTTATAATTTCAGAGAACTGTATTGTACATTATTGACACTATAAGCGCCTTTATAATTTTTTTTTTTTTTTTTTTTTTGTTTGTTTTTTTATTCACAATCTGTATGTTAATTAAAAATAATACAATAAGTGAATATGTTTTTGACTGACTTAGTTAATAATAGACATGTGAAATTACAATCCAATAAAAGTAATTTCTTAATTTATAATAAAAAATATATTAATAATAATGTCAAGAAATTTCTACAGATCTCCTGGTGTATTTCGTTGTAATCTTGTATGTTGTGTAATGTTCATAAGTGTACTTGCTATTACATTGGGATGACTATTTAATCTAGCACGATATCTCTGGCTGTGTCGGTGAATTTCGTCTTGGACCGTCGACACTTGCAAATCATTGTGTATTATGTAATTTGGCACAAACCAAGGTGCATCAACTAAAGCTCGCAGTAGCTTATTTTGGAAGCGTTGTAATATTTCAATATTTGTTTTTTTGGCTGTTCCCCATAATTGTATACCATAAGTCCATATTGGTTGAAGTATCATCCTATATATCAGCAATTTGTTTTCCAGTGTCATTTGAGACCTTCTACCGACAAGCCAATATAATTTCCTGAAATTTGTGCTTAGTTGGATTCTTTTTGTGTAGATGTGCTTTTTCCAGGTCAGACGGCGATCCAGATGCATTCCAAGATACTTGACACTTTCTGTTTGAGGAACAGCATTACTATTTAAAAATACTGTAGGACATGTACCCCTCCTTAATGTGAACGTAACGTGATTAGACTTAGTTTCATTGGCTTTAATCTTCCATTTGTTCAACCATAATTCGATATTGTTTAAGCTTTCTTGCACGAGCCCAGAAGCCACATTCTTATCCTTGTGCGATGCAAGTATGGCTGTATCATCGGCAAATGTAGCTATCGTTGTGTTTGTTGTTTGCGGTAAATCGGCAGTGTATAGCAAGTAAAGCACTGGACCTAGAACGCTACCTTGTGGAACTCCCGAATGAATTTCTTTGAGGCTGGTAAAATATTCATTTTGTTTGACAAAATAATAGCGATTTTCCAGATAGCTTTTTAACAATTCATAGTAGTGATATGGCAAATTTTGTTTTAATTTATAGAGAATTCCTTTGTGCCAGACTTTGTCGAATGCCTGGCTTATGTCAAGAAAAACTGCAGAGCAATAATTTTTGTTTTCAAAATCTTCATTTATTTTATTTACAATTCTATGTATTTGTTCCACTGTGGAATGTTTATGCCTGAAGCCAAATTGGTGTGCCGGGATTAATTGTTTTTGCTCAACTATTGGTTGAAGTCGTCGTAGGATTAGTTTTTCCATCACTTTAGATAACACTGGAAGAATACTGATTGGCCGATATGATTTGACGTCTTCAGATATTTTGCCTGGTTTTAGTATCATTATGATTTGCGAAATCTTCCATTGGTTCGGGAAAAATTTGAGCCTTACGACCGCATTGAAGATTTGTGTCAGTTGAATAAGGCCCCGTGGTGAAATTTGACGTAATATGTTTCCAGTGATCAAATCATATCCTGGTGACTTTTTCCCGTTGATTTCCTGCATTATTACTTGGTTTACCTCTTTTTTATTAAATTTTTTTATTGGTAACTCCATCTGATAAGCAGCTTCCATATGTTCTTGTATCTCTTTTTCGACTTCCGAGTTTGTTGGTAGAGGCCAAGGTGTGAATACGCTAGCAAGGTGTTCTGCGAATGCATTGGCTTTTTCTTCATTATTTCTTGCCCATTTGCCATTTAGCTGTCGAATTGGTGGGTTTGACTTTTGAGGCTGTTTGACTTTTTTTGTTGCCTTCCACAGATCATAGTCAGTTGTTTTGATTGCCGTCAGTTTAGACAGATATTGTTGAACTGCTTCATTGCTTTCTTTTTTTAGCTCATATTTTAGTTCCTTAATTATACGATTTAGCTGTCTTTTGATGTTCCTTTTTTGTTCTGGGATTCTTGTGTTTTTCCATTGGTGCCTTAGACTGCGCTTATTTTCAATCATTTCCCTTATTTTACGCGAAGTTCGATTTGTAATAAGCCTGTCAAAGGAATCGGGTGTAGCTGCCCAAGATGCTTGTTGTATGTTGTTGGTGAAGTCGTTGACAGCAATTTCAATGTCTTCCTTTGTTTTCAACGGAATGTGTAGATTGAGTTTACTATCTAGATGTTCCCGGAACTGAACCCAGTTTGTTTTTCGGCTGCATAACGTCGGAAGTTTCTCCTTTTTTATTACCGAATCATGTAGAGTCATAATTATTGGCGAGTGATCTGATGATAATTCTAACAATGATTCTATCTTTAATTTTTTAAGATCAATTCTTTTTGCAATAAAGAAGTCTAGTAAATCTGGAATTTTATTTGTATCAGATGGCCAGTATGTTGGAGTATCAGGTGATATAAATTGCAAATTTCTGCTTTCCATTGACATTAGAAGCTCTCTACCCTTGTACGTGATTAATCTGGATCCCCAATGGATATGTTTCGCGTTGAAATCTCCACCACATATAAATTTGTCTCCAAGTGTATCGAGAAATTTGGTAAACTGGTGTCTATTTATAGTATGTCGTGGAGGGCAGTACACTGATGAGAATATATATTTTCCCAGACTTAGCCTTTATAATTAAATATAATAACTAGAAACTTAAATTCAAATTAAAAACAAAATGGGATTATGTTGTTGTTGCTGTTATAAATGTTGTTATACTCAAAATATAACTTTGGTCATCAGTTATAGGAAAATGGAGTTTGATTTACATTAATTAAGTTACGAAGGTAGCTCATTTTCAATGTTGTTTTGGTTAATTTGAAATAAGCTTGTTGTTTGCGTTTGTTTTGATAAACGCAGTCAGTTTCAATTGCATATTATCATGTAGGAATTGCTAGGAAGACCTAAATCATCGGCATATAATATCCCATAGATTTTTATTAAAATTCTAATGATTCATTTGATTAGCGCTCTGCGTACGTTATTTAAAAAATTTCCTTTCTTATTCATAATGAACATTGGTTAGAAGAGTTTATGAATTGTTTCATATATAATAGCTTGAAAGAAAATCATCCTTTAATTAAAATACAGTTTATAGTTGACACTCCACTCTATACCATAATATAGTCATTGAAGTATCCTTGAATTATTTAAGGTGCAAATTTTCTTTTTTCTAAAAAATTTTCTACGTCTATACTTGTCGATGAAATTATTATTTAAATCTATTATAAATATATTTATCAATTTTATTAATAAATTAGGTTTTATTTATTATACTTACATATTTACTACACATCACTTACTGAATCACACACACACATATACGCATCAACATATAAAACAAACAGCAAAGGAAGAGAATGTATGAGCAAAAATAAAAAGGATAAAAGCAAAAAAATTGTGACTTATAGGCCTTGGCACAAATTTAAAATGTGTATACACAAATTCCATATTAAATGTAGTCCACATACTGTAAGGATATACAAAGTATACAACATATCGATAATGTATTGTAAAACTATAAATATAAGAACACTCATTCACTCTCATATATGAATTTTCTGTTTTTTTTTTTTTTTATTATTTTTGTTACTTGAAAATCTGAGAATTCCTAGATATTAGACCCAGCATGGTAGAAAATAACAGAGAAAAATTAAAGAATAATAAAAATAAAAAACAACAGCAACAAAATAACAAACAATAAAACAAAGTTATCCTCTCGAATTGGAGTCCTTTTTCAAGGTACACATTAATTTTTTATAAACATTTTGTTTGTTTTCTTTCTATTCTTCTATACTTTTTTATTTTTATTTTTATTGTGGCTCATAGAAGGAAATAATATGTATATGTAGTGTACTTAGTTTGTTATAAAGAAAAGGAAAGAACATATAAGCTATATAGCTTGTATGTAGAAAGGAAATGAAGAAAAAAACATTTAAAATTTACAATGCGGTATAAGTCATGTTTTAAATTTTCAATAAAAAAATGAAATGTAATATCGGCAATGTAAATCGTAAATAAAAAAAAAACAACAACAACAAAAAATAACTCAAAATAATAATAATAATAAAAAAAAAAAAACATGCAAAATATAACAGGAAAATAATAAAAAAAAAAAAACTAAACAAACAAAATTAAAATATACAAATAAAATTTAAATAAATAAATTTATATGTGCATGAATGTATAGGAATGTAATAATAGGTGACGATAAGTGAAGCAAACAATTATAGTGCAAAGCCGATTGCGCTCTTATAAAACAAAATTTTTTAAATTGTTTGAAATGATAGAGAAAAATGTTAGAAAGATTTCTTGTATTGGATGATAAAGCAACCATTTGTTATGGATCATAGGATGAGCACATTAACGGTTCTTTATGGGTCTTGTATATGAAGGGTAACTGGAAAATTTGAAGCTGTTACTTTTAATTTGTAAACAATATTTCATCATTACGAATTTTATTTAATTAAAAATAAACAGACTAAAATTCAATATTTATACACATTCTATATTCTACATTTGTTTTTATTTGTTAACTCTAAATTCGTTTCTCCAAATAAATCAGCCTTTTTTGTTAAATTTTATTTTGTTAAAGTTTATTCACTTTCCTTAAATTCAGATTCAATTTCAGCCGCTGTTAGAGTACAAATTTTTTATAGTTATTGCAGCTTCTTCCTCTCGACTTAAATCAACATTTACATTCGCAGTGTATGTCGTCGTTATGTCGTGTATGTCGTTAATAAAAACAAATGTAGAATATAGAATATGTATAAATATTGAATATTAATAAAAGTTTGTATTAGGAAAATAACGATATTCTGTCCCTTCACTTCATTTGATAAATCCTAAAAAATACAAATTGCCAATATTTTGTGATATGAAATTTAATTTAATTTAATTTAATTGACAAGGCAAGTCACAAATGACTCAATACATAATATGTCACAGATCTTTAAAGGAGCAACATAAATGTCTGTAAGATTTAGGGAACACGTTTTTGATTTTAAAAATTTTATTTTATCTAACATTTTTGTCTTGAAACATTCCGTTTGTTTTACTTTTTTTTCCAACGACGTGAGCCATTCTCTTTTTATTTCTCCAAGCAATTTCTATCCATATACGAATAACAGTACAACATGGTGTGATTCTTATAATCCTATTTTGTTTCTCGTTCTGTTCCTGTAACATTTTCTATCATGGGATGTCAAATTAAATATATTTTATATTTGATATTTTCCTTTAGAATGCCCGAAAATGTTTACTACAGTGCTTAAATTTGTTTGACTTTGAGTTTTGCTGTTATTATGTGATTTTTCTCTTTATGCATTTATAGGTTAAACACTTTTAATCAAAATAAAAATCATAACAAAAGTGAAAGGCGTTCGTTTTTGTACTCGGCTTGAACATGATTTGAGTTTGTTTTTGCACTGCTAACTTAGAACTACAATTGCTGTGTGTTTTTGTATGTAGTACCGCTTAAAAATCCGCAATTGTATCATAAAAATTTGTTCAAATAATTAGCAGGAATATTAGTAGGAATATTTTTATTTATTTATTTATTTATTTATCACCTGAATATTTTACATAATTGTTTTTTTGCCAGAGTTTAGAGTATATTTTACAGAAATTAGGTATTTTAATTTCTATTCACCTTCACAACTGAAACATGGGAGTTTTGAATATAATATTTTATTTTATTAATTCTAAATTTGCAAGGAAATTGTAAATTTTAATTATTTTAAACTTAAAACTACTTATAACGAATTTAAAAACTACTTAAGACTAAGCTGTATACCTCTACGACAGATTTTTTATAAAAGTATTTTTAGAAAATTGCAATTTATGGTTGAAATTATTATTTAATTGTAGGATTTTGTTAACATTAGTATTAATTTTTGACTTTTAGTAGGAATTTAAAATAAAAATTCATTACAGTTAAAATTAGTCTCATAAAGAATATATTGTTGAGAATTATTTATTTATTTATTTCATCTACTGGGAAATTAACCTTTACAGATATTACTTAAAAACTGAACTTCATGAAATACATTTTGTCTTATTTCTACATTTAAATATAAATATTTAGAAATAAGTAATCTATTCAGTATATTGAATCTACTGGGAATCCCTTAGAGATTTTTGCTGAAGCCCAGACAATAACTAAAAGTACGAAATATAATTAATTTAAAAAAATTTGATAGCATATACAAATTTAAAATAAATGGGCAATTTATTCTAGCTGATAAAACATCAGATGAAAATATTACTTAAGCAATATTACGTCTATATTCAAGAGCTTGAATATCAATGAGTTGATATTTTGCAATGTAGCTAGTGAAGTGACATTAACCTGCCAATTAAATTTACGAAAGCAAAAGATGGCATCCAGATAGGTGACGCATGTTCTAGATGAGGACAGATTAATCAATGTAATATTTCAAGTTATAATAAAATTTAATTTATTTCTTTTTTCTATTTTATTAATTAAATATTTTTAATAATATAATAGTATTTTTCTCTATGCCAGCATATTGATAAAATGCTACCTGCTTTTTTGGAAAGTTATTAATACTCAGAAAATCCGCTCATTGCACGATTATAGATTAAATTAGCATAATTTTAGTTAGTTATAGGCTAAATTTAAGTAAGTTTTATATAAAAATAAAATTAAGAAGGTTTTGTCTAGCCATTTTTTTCTTAAAACTAAATATTAAAAACAAAAAATAAAATAAAAGTATCGCAATAAGCTAAATAATAAGAATCATAAGTATAAATACATAGTATAAGCTCTACTAAAATTAAACTCTATAAAACAAAAAAAAACATATTATAAAATTAGACGAAATAAATAAATAAATAAAAATAAAAAAATAATAATATTTTTATAAAAATAAATAATTAATTAAAAATATTATTTGTAGTAAAACTAACCGTTCGTTGATTATAATAAATTCTATTCGCAGTTTCTTATAATTCTGCGACAGAAAATATGAACTGCATGAAAAATGAACTCAAACCGTATCTTGATTATCCTATTTCCATTTTTATTATTATAAGATTACAAATTTTTGAATTTGAAATAAAATTGTTCAAATTAGGACTTTTAACATGTAAACAAAAACTGTTCCTATTTTAAAATCATTTTTTAGTTCTTTCTTAATTGCGATCTTAAGATTCAAACAAACAAACAAGAAAATATCTTATCACGTACAAAGTACAGCCAAAATTTATTTTTTAAAATAACTATTTTTGTTTTGTATTTTTTCAATTATATTTTGGGAAACCTCAATCCAAGATGTCTAATAAATAGGTGTATTGAAGTAAAATGAAAGAATTGGTTTTAAATACCAAAATTGAATGAAGAATTTAAGTTTTTATTTTATTTTATTTTTATATCTCTGGTTCCCTGATATTATTGGCCGTCGAATATTATATTTGAACATTTTTGTTTTTATATCTTTTATATTATTATGTTGCTTTTATGAAAAGGTTAACGTCAAACAAGTTGTAATACACTATTCTCTAATAAAGAATATGGCAGAATAAAAACTAAATCGAAATAAATAAAAGGGGTAGTTTTATTTTTCGAAAGATAAAATTACTAAAAGATAAGTGGCAGATGCCAATCTAAATGGTGTAGTGGGTGTTGGTTTTTACAAAATTGGATGGGATTATAATTTGGTAATAATTTAAGCAAAAGTTGAAGTATGCTAACTAAAACAATAGTCCTGACAATAATATAAATTGTCAAGACTATTGTTTTGTAGAAAACAAAAGTTTGAAAATTATATAACAAAATAAAATCAAATTTATTAGATTAGTGGAAGGAAATGCAACTGATATTTTTGAGATATAGTATTAGTTTTCGACATTTATTTAGTTCAGAAAATTAACAAATGAATAACAACGCGAAAAAACATTCCACGGTCTATTGAGTAAAACTTATACTACGGTTAACGTTAATGTACAAAAAAATAATTTTACCTAAGTACAAGTGACAAGAACATAAAAAACGAACAATTTTATATAATTAGAAGAAAATTTAATGTTTTAGGTAATCTTACTCTTAAAAATACCACAAAAGTACGATGTCGCTCTTTATACTCTCATGATAATAATTATATACCGAAATATTTATTACAGTTCAGTTTATTTATAAAAATTAATAATTTTTTTTACCTCCTTCCTCACTCTAATTGGCAGTATGAGTGTTCTACAAAACTTCATCAACGAACTTTATTTTGAATTATTTACTTTGGTCAACATTTTTGTTTATAATTTTATGTCATTTTCCACCGCTTTTCTCTTTCTGTTTTCAGATTTTATCAATCGTTATTTTGATATTATCGATTCAGTTATAGTGTTATAACAACGGGGCTAAGTCAATTATTTTTTTCTTGATTTGTATTTATATGGTGTTTAGTTTTGTTGCGAAAGTGTACGTTAAGTGGCTTAGGAAGTTGAAACGTTGATCATCAGTAACGACTCAATATTTAATTAGTTTCGGCTAAAATGGGAAAATATTCGAATACTTTTACTTGTTTGACATGTTGATATATAATATAATTAGATATGAAATAGAACTAAAAGTGGAATATAGTTATACATATTATCAATACTTGCCTTAATTTTGTTGGCTTCTTATTAAACGTTTTGTTTTTTGTTTCAGATTACAGTATCTAGTAGATAAAATGAGTCCGAAATAAAGTTGAACTTATGACAATTATAGGCCCATCATTTAGTTGATATATCCTTGATTGATCAAAAGAATATTTTATTATTTTATAAAAAGTGAAAACATCAAATTCAATTAGTTTCGGGTTTTGTAGAGATACTGTAACTTTTTTCAATTCGACAATTTTATAATTATTATTGGATACAAGGGGTTGAAGATAATCATATCTATACTAGAACCTTTTGATAAAAATTAAAACTCCCAATGATCTGTATATGTCCAACATTCTAAACCTTACCTGTACTGGGGTTTTATGTGATATCCTACTTTCGTTAGATAAAATTCGTTATACGAACTAACTTCTTAGTTTAACAATGCATTTTGCTCACTGTACACTGTTTTACTTATCTTGCTTTTCTATTTGTTTATCTGGGTTAAATCTTGTATCTATATCTCTGAAGTTGGTTTTGCTCACATTTATCACACATTTTCAATTTGGGATTGGGACACAATATAAAAAGTTGATTCCGGAAATCTAGAAAACTAAACTATAATTTTGAAAATAAGTTTAATCTCAAGTCATTATTTAATTCTACTTTCATTAACCTTAAGTCCTACTTAATCCTACTTTCGTAAGACAAAATTTGTTGTGCTAACTAACTTCGTTGTTTAACAACGAATTTCGTTTATTAAAGCAATTTCATCTTATTTTTCGGGGACTTAGTATTAAGACGAAAGTCGTTGGGGTCCGTTGGGGTCCCAATGCGCTTAGATATTTTTATTTCGATATTTCAATTTCAGCTTAACTAAAACGTTTATATTATTGAATCCGAGAAATGAAACTTAGACCTTGAAACATACAATTTTATAGCAAAAAAAAAAAGTTTTTTTTTCGTTTTTTATTGTAATGATTTCTATTCTTTTTTTTTTGTGTGCTTATATTTGTAGTGAGCTTTCCAATAATCCTGGGTAAAGATGGTTGGTTTGTTTTTCTATACAAAAACTTATTTTTCCGTTTCATTTTTCTTTATATTTTAAATAAAAACAACAATAAAAAAATATAATAAAAAAAAGTGAAATTTGTTTGCCTTTGAATTGATGTTGAAAAACGTTTCAATAAATAAAATAATACTTCAAGATTACTTACTCTTATATTGAGAATCCTGTAAGGACAAAAAAAAAATGACTACAATTTGTTTTGCTTTTATTTTCAATTCCAAGTTTTTTTTTCTGGCTTTTTTTTGTTTTCTTTTATTTTATTTTATTTTTTTTTTTTTAAATATTCATTCTGTGCTATAAAATTTGCGGAAATTGTAAAAGTTTTTCTTTGTTTAATGTTTTGCCTCGATTTTGTACTTTAATAACTGATATTTCAAATTTCAGTTAGGTATTTAAGAATGAATCCTTTATTTGTAACATTTATTTTATTTGATCATCATCAAAATTTTTGAATTCTCAAAATATTCATAATGTATACATTATATAGCATGAAGATTTTTGATTTATGTTATATGGACTTTATAATTCGGTCGAAAAAATAATGAGAATGAAAAAATTAAAGCCAAGTAAAAATTACGAATGCAAATGTGTAATTAGACGATTGTGCGAAGCATGGATTAATAAATTTAAAGACTAATCAAGATTTGAAGGAAACAAATAGATCTGATAAAATATGATATTAATAATACTGTCTAAGTGAAGTTAACTATACATCTAGGCATTGATAAAACAGCAGTTTTCAGATAAATGCTTATAGATGAAAAGAAGAATATGTAACATTTCTGCAATATGTTCGTGATATCTTGTATAATTACGTTTTTGTCAAGGATAAATTTAAAATATAAATTTATAAAGGCCGTTAATATATAAAGATACACAAGAGTACTTCGATCCTCATGAATATCAGAAGTGTTTTAAAATCTTATTTCCATCTAGAAGTTATTTGGCATTATTAACTATTGCTATATATGGAAATTTGAATTTGAAACTGAAATATTGTTGAATCGATATTGCAGTGTCAATCTGCCATTATATGCTTACAATGTTTTTATTATAAAATTATTCTTAATAATTAACGGTCTTAATACAGGTTAGAATATTTATTCGGAAGAGAACAGATTTGTAAATTTTTTTTTTAAAATTTATTAACAATTTTAAGACAGAAATATTCATTATATAAAAATTATCAAAACATAATTCTTCAAAGGTGGCCTACAAATGACAGGTTCTATATTTAATGTTGAAAAAATTTTTGACATTGAGAATAAATTTTTAATTTGATGTCTGGAAAATTTCAAATGTTTCCAAAATTTTGAATCTTATGATCATATTAAAGAAGTTTTTGCTCAATTATACCCTTCAGTTGACAAAATCATTTAGTTGTTGTTGTTTAGTTATTGCTGATGAAATAAATTTGAAAATTAAACAAATTTCTGATAAATTATTTAAAATATTGAAAATTATTTGGATTTTTTTTTTTCTTTTCATATTTTATTTACATTTTTTATTCTATGATTAGAGTTCTGAATTACTCAGAAATTGAAAGATATTGAAATATTTATACATTTATATATTTATACATGTATTTATTACAACTCTCTGGAGTCTACAGCAACGGAAAATATTTTAAAATATTGCAGTGAATATTGTTTTTCATTTCATGATTTTTTATGTTTTGTAAATATTGTAAATATGCAGCAATAATTAAAGTATATAGTGTAGGAGGATTAGGTATATAATGCAGATATAATTCTAAGATAAAAAAAAATATATAAACTAAATCCTGAAAACCGATTAATATACATGAATGAGCATACTTTTTTGTTTTATTCAAAGATTTGTAAATTGTAGAATTTAAATTAAAAATTATTTGAAATATTTAAGTGGTGTGCTTGTTATACCTCATAAGCTTAAATTTGTTTGATATAGGATTAGTTAAGATTTGTAATGTGTTTTTTTTATAGTTATTAGTAGATAACATTGTTCGTATTAAATCGGGTTGCAAGATAATGTACTTGGATTAACATTCCTAGTTTCATTAGTTTAAATCTATAAGTTTATTAAATACTCGTAGCTTAACTTCGTGTTCTTGTTTTACGTTAATCATTTCCAATATGAAATATAAATATAAATTGACTTCAAGTTATCTTTTTTATATAGTATATTTATAGTTAGTATTAAACTACAGCTTAACTTGAAACTATTGAATTATTATAAGTTCTAAACTGCACTTGAATTAACTAAGCCTATTTATATAAAAGTGACATGTATATGTCATACACTTAAATATTTTTTCTTAAAAGTTATTTCCAAATGGAAACCAAAAATATTCAAATATGATATATTCTTCTGTTTAAATAAAATTGTACTTCCACAGTCTGTTACTAAGTAAAATTGTATTTACCAACTGAATTAATCACGTGTAAGGTTTTTAGTGTATAAGAAGTAGAAATGTTGTAACTACATACTTATTATTCTCTGAAGGGACGTAAAAATAATCAACACTTTGATTGTGGTAACTTTGTCAACAATAACTGGGTTTAATTTAATCGGCAAAACTTAATCAACTTACTGGAAATTATATCAATTCTCGAGGCTCATTGAAATATAAAAGAGGCCATGAATTTCGATTGACAAGAAAATGTGATGATAGACATAATGACTGCGATCACAAAAAAGATCTAGTGGAATTTTCATATTCCAAATACTAATTTATTAAATTACTTTATATGATTCGAATTATTTCGATGGTTATTATTGCTATAAAAATTGTATCCGACTTATATATGAAGTGAAAATTTGAGTGAAAATTTGGAAAACAAAATGAAGATTGCTTAATTCGCATTAGTAATATCTCTAATATTTGTGACATACAAAATATTATTCAATGGAACTTCGCTGAACAAAAAAAATTCAAAGGACCAGAATTGTGTAACGGATAGGGATTGTTTCAAAAATGTTGACTGGCGAACTCAGTTTAAAACATTCAACAGAAGGACAATAGAAAGGGTGTCGTCAACATCACGGGACTGAAATAAAACGTGAAGCTGGGAACAAAGAGATGACAAGAGCATAAAGAAGCTAAAGAAGATGTGCAAAAGAATAAAACATAACTTCAAACAATCAGCTTCGTCTGCCTTATTTGCAGCGTGTTGATTGTTTGACATTGAATTTTTTAAACCCGCATGTACAATTGCTCCTATACTCGTAATATATCGTCTTTTCTAGATTCTAAGCAATTAAATGTCACAATAACAAATGTGAAATTATCTAAATTGTTGTGTAAAACTGTTATATTAATTGAATAGATTTACATATTGCATCGTATTCAATTATCAGCATATGTACTTCTAAATTCAAAATTTTTCAAGTCACGGAAGCATAATAATTTCAAGAGTATAGAGAATAAATTGACCTAATGCTTTGGCAATATAATGTTACTTGATATAATTTTTTTTCTCTTTTTAAAATCCCGGTATAATAAACCAGGAATATTTGCTATAGGCACTGGTAAGTTTAAAATTAAATGTTGGTTCAGTAGGAAAAATTGTTTTCTGAAAAATCAAAAATCCCAAAATTTAATAATATGATCTTTTGGGCTGATTTTTATCTTTACATGGACGGCAAAAAAAAAAACCAAATGTAATAAAGATTTTCATTTAGCAATCACAATTTAGCCGTCCTTGATAAATCTTCTTCAGAAATAAGTATAACCTTTTAGAAATATTTCATAATATTGATTTAATTTCAATGGAGGTAAACATTTAAATTAAGGTTAAATGTATTGCTCTATTTAAGATGGTAAAGAAAAATAAAAGCTTTTTTTTTTTTTTATTCTATAGAATTAAATCTGCATCTGCATACAGGTACAATGCAGTTTGTCATTTTCAATAATGTACATTCAAGGATTTTTATAAATTCTGATATCGTAGAATTTTAATATTCTTAACAGAATTTATATTGACCAATATTAAAAAAAAAATAATGATTTCTATTTTTAATCAGTTCAAAATCACAGATTTTTAAGAAATTTGCGTTTTTATGCATTAATGAATGGTGTACATCCAGCTATGTACAAAATGTTTTTTAATTACATTAAAAAAGTGGTAGTTATTTTATGTGATATTAGTTTTTATTTTTAGTGCTTATTGTATTGAAGTAGTATTTATATTGTACTATGTAGTTTTAGAGAACCATTGTACGAGACAATATGAGCATTTTATTTGATGAACTCACAAGAGCATATTCTACAGAAATATAGAAATTCTATATGTGTTCAAATTGCAGGTTTCAGAAAAACTATTTTTAGGAAATATAAAAAACCAGGATATTAACGATATGTTGAATGGCAGTGATATTAAATGCAGAAAACATATTACAGTTTCATACCGTTCTTTTATGAGGTTGACCAACGAAGTCGAAACCAAAATAATATGTTTGGCCTGTTGATTGGGAAATTCTAATATTTTTTCTTTGGTTGGATGGTGGATCTAGTTATAGAATAGCGGATGGTTATTTCATTGTGTTCTGGAATACCTATATCTACTATTTTTGATACCGTTAGAAAAACATTAAGTTATCTGTCAAGCAATATTTCAAAATATATTCAAGAATAAAATGAAATGGTAAATTGAAGTAGGTTCGCAAGAAAAGGTTTTGTATTATTTTATTTATTTATTATTTATTTATTTCATTTCACTGTCACTATATATTAAAAAAGTGATTATTTTTTAAGAAAGCATCCCTTTCAATTTATAGAACTAGAAATTTCGTACATAGCATCAATCCGTGCATTATTATTTTTCTAGATAAATCAAATATTTTTCAATAAGCTGAAGGTGCAATTAATGAGAGTTATGTCAATATAAGATGTCCATCAAGCTTGAACGATCAATATGTTACCGGAAAATTAAATTATTCTATTCAAATTTAGGCTGTGTGGACGTTTCAAGATATCCTGCATATCCTCTGGTATAATTTCGATCAATAACCCAGCATGTTTTATCCCTCTCAAATGAATTAGTTTCAATATATTTGGTAACTACAAATGTGTAACAATCTTTTAAAGTGTACAACACATAATTTAAAAACATAATAATTTTTATTTTTTACTTAAATTTCATTTTTTCTCCTTTTTTTAAATTAATAAATTTTAAATAACAATAATATTTGTAATAACATAAAATGACATATGCATAAAATTCATCTAATATTGCTATTGTGATTAATTTAAAATCATTGCTAAATAATGCTAGAAAATATCACTTTTTTGCTGTTTTTAAAATAAGTTTGACATAAAAATGCTAAAAAAATATGCATTTAAGGCAATACTAATTTTACTCCAAAAAATATAGTACTAGTGTAAAAAATAGTGCGATAAATTTTAAATATAAATTTTAAATAGTATTTTCGGACGGTGCAAGTGCGAAGTGCGAGTATCAAGTGCTAGTGCGAGAGATCCGGAAAAGCCCTAACAATTATTCAATGGAATAAAGAACATGTATGTAACTATCCAGTTGTTAAAGTATCATTAATATAGGTAGGATGAATTACAGAATGAAGAAAATTATACAATATTCAATTTAAATAACTGTTAAAAGTTCAGCAGATTTGTCTTCAATAACGGTCGCAGAAAATGGCACACCTAAATGGTGTTTCAAAAGCAATTGGAATAGTTATTTTCACCGCAATAATGGTCGCAGTTATGTTTTATATATCAAGGTGTATGTATCAAACTATTACAGTTATAGCGAATAGGGTAGGTTAGATAGTACAAAAATGCAATGTAGATGTGAATCAAACATAAAGTTTATCTCCCGTGGGAGATTTAAATTCATCTTTTCTGGTAGATGTTAAGTGTTGCGAACGACATTAGGTATTAGAACTGAAGTTATATATTAATCTCGGTTTTGAAAATTTAATGATTACAGAAAAGTCAATATTTATATTCTATTCCATGCCAGATGTCATCCATTATAATCGTATCGATTTTTGTTATTAATTTCTATATAAGTTGATTTTTTGATTTAGTTGAGATTTTCATTGAATTTTGTTATTTAACTTTTTTTCTCAATTTAAAAACATCTTAATTTTAACGATTATTACGAGTATGAAAAAAAGTAGAACTCATTTTCATTTCAATTTTCATTATTTGTTATCTTCAAATTTCATACCCGTAAATCCTAAAAACAAAAAACAAAAAAAAATAAAAAATTATTTTGATCAATTTATTCAGATATGAAAACTATTTAATTTTCTTTTTTTCATCGTATTTTGATTCAACATATTCTCATCATATACTCGTACACCACATCAATGTGGTAAATTTTGAAAATTTTCAATTTTCAAAGTAAAAATGCTATTTGAAAGGACTTAATCTCAATTAAAAAAAATATTTTTTTTTGTTTTTTTACTTTTAATACTTCTTTATAACTATGGAATTCCTTTAGAATTCTGCTCTTCCAATTGTTAAAATATAATTCATTTTTCTGTTTTTTGTTTTTTGTTTTTAAATAAATTAATCCTTAAATATAACTGGCTTAGTATAGAGAAAAAATAAAAATAAGAAAAAATTTTCTTTAATTAAAAAATTAGACTTTATGTTAATCGTTCTCAAAAATAATTGGAATCAACTCAGATCTCGACGGTAATTTGAATATAATTTCAAAATTTTCATTTGTCATCTGTTTTAACATTTTCAAATTGAAATGAAATGTAATTTTTTTTTTGTTTTTTGAAAACTATAGGATATTTATTTATTTATTGATCAAAATAATTTTAAATTCATTTTTTCGTACTTTTATTCTCTTTCATAGGACATCCAGATGAATTCTAAATCTTATACTCTTTTAATGGCCATTGTATGCATATTTGTAGCGTATGTTTTGCCATACTTCAAATTGTATTCGTGTTGGTTTTTGGTTTGTGCTTCTATTTACATCTCTTCATTTGTGTCATTATTTGGTTTTTTGGTAAGAATTTAAGACTATATAGAGAAAGAGGTAGATCAAGATCAAGATCGCTGGACTAAATCGAAGACAACTTACTGTTGCCCAAAAATTGGAATTAACTAATGGAGGACACTTACACTAAATAGAACACAATGAAGGGAAGTTGTAAACGAGACTGAGCCTCCTCCCTAAGCTGTTACGTCAATAGATGATGATGTGCTTTTGATTCGCAAGTATTATAAATTCTTCATTTTTAATTTGTCTTAATCACAAGATCTTACATATTAGGGAGTTTGGAAAATTTATATAAATTTAGACGTAGTTATGTTATACTAGTCTATTTTAAAAGAGTTGGCCCATACCTTGTTTGTATTGTAAAGTCGTTTCAGTAACTGGTATAATGATTTCTCATTTTTTGTTTTTCAATTTTCCCATAAAATGTCAGTAGATGCGATATAAAATCAAGTTTTTTATATTTAGCAATTAGTAATTACGTACACAACATTTTTTATTGTGATGATAAGTTTAAAGGTGGGTCAACTTTTTTGCAATAGAGTAGTACCTGTAGAATATAACATTTTAATGTTGATAGCTACATATTTGTGAGAGCTGATTTGTGTCTACTAAAATGTTTTGAAAAGTCTATACTGAATGAATTTCCAATAATTTTTTTTTCCCGATTTTATGTGTTTTCATCAGACCCTCCATTTGTAATTTGTAGTAGTTAAGCTATGGAGATTCATAAAGCCGTATATAATTCAATATTATATATTTTTTTATGTTTTTGACAGTAACTTAGGTAATTACTGGCTTAACTTATTAAATGTGGAAAACTACTTCTTTTGCCTCTTCTTAAATAGAGTAGCTCAATTTTATTTAATTTGTAACCAGATTCACTCAATTATTTTTTCTCATTTATTTTATAGCAATGACAAAGTGTACTGGACCTGGATCTATAGCAATGACAAAGGGTACTGGATTAATAATCATAAACAACGTATCTGCACTACTTTTTTCAAAGTTAGAATCAAGTTTTTTTTTTTAGTAAGCAGTTTTTCTTTACCCTATCTGAGTACCTACATGAGCTTAAAATTTCAAAACTATTTATGGTTTTTTATTTGGAATATGAATTGAACAATTCTGGATATTCTAGAAATGATTTAGAAATTTTATCTATAATTTCGAAAATTAAACTAAAAATTTTAGAATTATTAAATTAATTATTAGTTATATACTTTCAACGGTATTCTAACGGTATTTCCCACAATTTTTATTAACTTCAAGAGTGCTAAATATTTAAATGAAATCATAAATATTACATAAATGTTATTCTCTTAAAAGTTAATTGAAAAATTGAATACTTTTCTTAAAATGTGTAAAATAAAATTTCTTAGCAGCGTTAAGAATTTTTTTCTGAAATTATGACATTTCAGATTTCTTCGAAGAGATAAAAAAAAAATCATCTTAGAATATTTTTATGATGTTATATGTTGTAGTTGGATGACAACAGCATCGAATGGTCGTTTTCAAATTTTAAATATGCGAAAATTTTCATTCACACAGTAAACGTTACAAAAAATATCTCCTGATGGTGGGTTGTCGTCTAGCTATGAAAAAATTAAGCAGTTTTCTTGTCTCTTTATAATTTTTTTTTTTATAATTTTCTTAAAAATAATTTTCAGACTAATATCAAATGCTTAATTTAAGAATATGAAAGAAAATAAAAAAATAAAAAATGTGAAAAACTGAAAAGTGAAAAAATTTGTATAATTTTGCGACAAGACAAGCAGTTCGGATCGAAAATCATGAAGGATTCTAATCAGGGATGTTACTATAATATTTATCAAAGTAAGTGATAAATAGGCAAACCTATCTGCTTAAAAATAGTCCAAATAATATTAAGTGGACTTAGAAAATAGGCCCCCTACCGTGTATGACATTCGGATTCGAACGATAATCCGAATTTGCGATTCGAATGTAAAGTTAATTGGTACTGCGTATCAAATTCTAAAGGAAATAAACGTCATTTAAGTTGGTAACGTAAGTTTGCGAATTTCTAATTGTCACTAATTTTGATTTTATACTTTATTACTTTAAATTTATTTGAAAATGTGTGTTTACTATTTTGAAAAGTATTATTTTTTATTTTTTAAATTATATCAATTTTATTGTATTTTTATTTCGATTTGAAACTCCATAATTATTTTAAATTGAGATGGTGTTGTTTTTTGTTTAAGCCTAATCTATAAAACATACAAATATGAAATAATATAAATTTTTTTAAATACTAAATTAAATATAAATGTATTTTTTTATATGATTAGTTATTGTAATATTTAATATAATTATATTTTTAAATAACTCACTTAACTTTTAAAACACAAATAAAGTTTTACCCCCATTCGATAGCAAAAAACGATTCGAATACAATATGTTAAAAAATATTCGAAAGTAGTATTACATGGTACCAATCTTTCGAATACGAAATTCGTTTTACGAAAATCGGAATACGCGGTAGGGGCCTAGTTCTGTGCAGTTTGTAATATAACCTATAAACTGCTAAATTACAATAATATTAGAAGTATGTAATTAAAAAAAAGCCTTATTTTTCAAGGTTATAAACAATTTTTATTAGTTATTCAAAATAGTTGAATATATTCCTTTAAGTTTTGAAATCTACTAAGGACCTATTGATCAAATGACAAAATGGGAAATAAAAAAAATCTATATAGGACAGACTAGAAGGAATGGCGGAAATATGACTACAAGGATATTTCAAAAAAGCATAAACAGACAGGAAGAAGAATTTTAGGTAGGTGGGTAGAAGTGTATTATTTTTTGTTAACAACCCATGCTTATCATGGCTGTCTTCTTTCTTTTATTTGGTTTTAATTATTTTTGCCTGGATACGATATAAGTGTTTTTTAATAGGCGATATTTATGGGCTACATTTATTCAATCTTTGGTTTTGCATTAACATATACATATATCGTTCCTTACAGCTTTGATCATCACTTTATCACAATGTTTAATTAAAACCGTTTCAAAAAATTATTTTGGAATTGTATTTTAGAATACGTTTAGAAAATAAGATTTAGATGTACAAATGTACTATATACAAAATTTCTAATATATAATAAGAAATATATTTCATATTCCAAAATCAATGGAAGTAGTTGAATATCGAATGCATTTTAAGTGAGAATAGGTGTCTATTTTTTTTTCCTTGATTTTTTGTTGAATTTTAAAGCAAGTTTTAGGATAAACAAGGAAGGTTTTAAACATATTTTTGGAAAAATTGAAACATATTTATTGGCAAATGGCAGAGATAGGTTGGTCAACAATTGCTTCTTAACTTTTATGATCGAAACAGTATACCTACCAAGGATTTGGTTATACAATAAAAATAAAATATAACAAAATAAATTCGTTGATTTCGTGTGTCAATGTCAACTATTTCCTATTTGTTGGTTACGCCACTGTTTTAATTCTAATATGAACGCTAGTCCTTTTCTACATTTTTATGAATTATTTTAGATTAGATTTTTAAATAAGGATAAAATTGAAACAAAACTGTGGGTAAATTAAAGATAAAAATAATAAAGTAAATGAAATAAAAAAAAAAAAAAAAATTATTCGAATTGTGTGGAAAAGAAATGGAAAAATATGGTAAAAGATGGCGCGGATGAAATCGCTGGGGAATTGAAAATTTAAAAGGAGGATAAAACACATTTATTTAATTTTCCAACGATTTAAAGGAAATGTTTAGTCACACAAAAATGTTGAAATTTATTTAACAAAAACAAAATTTACAAATCTTAGGGTATTTTTTTTTTTTTTTTTTTGATAATTTTCTTAGCTTTTTAATATGAAATTTGATGATGCTGGGGTGAGAGTTCATTACAATAACGATTTCAGGGGTTAACGATAATTTTCAAAGGTTATTTATAAGGAAATATTCAAATTTATTTTTATTGTTTTTATTTTTATTTAAATTGTTTGGTATTTTATAATACAATTATTATGAGTCCTATATTAAATGAGTTTTATAAAGTATGACCTATGACCTGTGTTAATTTACTCGCATAATTTTTTAAAATTTTACACATTTTAAAATTAATAATTTGACCATAGTAGATTTTAATTAATTATGATTATAATTTAGGGCTCGAGTTCTTTTTAGAAATACCTATTTGTAAAATCGTTCTCTTAATCTCTATCTTTTGTGCAATTACGATATTTGCAATCAAATAAAATTATTAGGGTAAAGAACCCGATATTAATTAAAATATTACGAAAATTAAGTTTGATAAAAAATAGATTGTAGACCAATTGTAAACCATTAGAAGTAAAATCAAACTGTTCAAGTGGTATAACAATTTGTAATTAAATTAACAAACTGTCTTAGAAAAATAATAATCAGTCTAATAATACATTGGAGTATTAGGAGAAAAATAATGGATTGGAAGATATATCCAATCTGGTGAGTTTTCTTTGAAAACACTAAATCGATACGAAGGTTAATGTTTTCACAGAATTTAACTCTTGCAAAGAGATTTTTTAATTTTACAAATAGCCGTTCGCTAGTGGTTATGGTGGAAGCCTTTATCTACATCTGGGCTGAGATTGAAACAGAGAACGAGCAAGAAAAGTATTAAATAAATATAATTGGAGTAGGAACAAATAAGGATTAATGTTAATGTTCAATTTTTTCAGATTGTATATGTTCTATGGATTACCATTTGAATGTGGAACCACATCGAAGATACGTAAAAGTGATTACAATCCAAAAATTTATCCGGTAAGAAAGCACAATTGGTTGGTTAATGCATATATATATATCGAAGATACCGCTAATTGCAAATATTGATACATTTTTAATTACCGAATCCTAAAACTTAAATTTTTTGTACACGATTTGATGTTTTGGAAAATACTTGTAAGCATAAAAATATCTAGAAATGATTGTTGTCCCGTAATAAAATCCTTTGACTCTAAAGTGTCTAATACCCCATACAAAAATACCGAAGAAAAAAATTTAAAGTTCAACCCCCTGGTTAAATCAGCCCCTCATGTAATTACTGTTTTTGCTTACGTCCTTTTTTTCTGAAGCCAGGACAAGTACAAAGCTTTAAAAAATAAATTAGAAAAGGTGAGTTATATTTGAACTGAGCGGAACCCGTGGAGTTGGATCCTGTTTTTCTTGACATTTAGAAAATAGTAAATTGCAGAACTTAAAAAAAAAGATATTTTCTTCCAAGTTTTGGTGAAAAGCAATCTATTAAAAAGGATCTTCTGAAAACAAGATTTTGAAAAACAGAACTTGGATTTTACTTGATATTGGTGGGCAATTAATAGTTTCGATCCTTGCATATCCTTAACCATACCCTATATATATATATTTCTCCTATTTGCTGCTATTACACCAGTAAACTGATATTAACTTATATTTGGTCAGCTTGTTTCAGTAATAAACAATCTTCAATTTCAATTTTTAAACAATAAGGAACCAGTATAAAAGAACAGGACATAAATTTATAATAAGAGAAAGAAGAAAAAAAATTTACAGTTCTTAAAATCGATAACCATTTTTCTTTTGTACTTGCAGATTTGTTTCGTATGTACTTGCATATACTTACTTACATGTACTTGCAGATTTGTTTCGTATTTGGGTTGTACAATTTGTTTTTTCTTTTTTCGATGTGTCTAGTGTAATTTCGATAACGTATTTTGATATGAATAGTAGTTTTCTATATAACTTTCAGTCTGGATTTCGTAGCCAACACAGTACGTTTTCAGTCCTCTTAGAAATCACGATAACGATTTTGTATTATTTTATTCTTTTATTTATTGCCATGATACACTTTTCATAATTTTTTGTTAACATTTTTAAATTTTTTTAGAGCTTATACTATTGTATTTATACCTATGACTATCCTTTAGTATTATTTAGTCTAGCTGACTAATTTATTTATTATTTAATTTACTATTTAAAGGCAAAATGGCGACAAAAAACCTTTTTCAATAAAATCACTTTAACATTTACAGTGCAATTGATAAAAAGCTTACTGCATGCCTTACGTTTTATTGTTCTTAGATTTTAATAAAGCTTTTGAGTGTTTTGATCACGAAATGTAATAAGCTTAAACTTTTTTATCACTTTGATTCATCTGCCATAAAATTGCTGCGTAGTTACTTTGTCTATTAGAACCCAGTTTGTGCACTTGAATGAAGCCAACTGTTTTTCAGTTTATTCATCAACGATCTTCCTCAGTGTTTATCTAACGCCCATTGTAGATTATATGCTGATGATGCGCAAGTTTATATTAGTGTACGAGCGAATGAAGTTCATAAATATGTTGGTAAAATTAACGAGGAGCTTGAGAGAGTGGGTTAAGATTGAACCCAACCAAATCTTAAGCCATGATTGTTTATGTTCGAAGCATTGATACTACACTTTTAGCTAAAATTAGACAGATTCATTACGATTAAGCTCTAAATGTTCAAATTCAACATATAATAAAACTGCAGAAATAGAATAGAATGAAAATGTATAATGAGAATAAAATGTGTTGAATTAAAGTACTAAAATTAATTTCTTCCTTAATTCATTTCGTAATCATAACAATTCAAAATTGAAAAATTTCCTTTATTTTAATTGGGAATATTACAATAACAACCATAGGCTGTGTTAATATTATTGAGAAAGAACTCTTTTGGAAATTATCCTCTAATCTATTCGTATTTTTTTTTACTTAAAATTTGTTTCAATTTTTATTTTTTGTTTTTTTTGGTTCCCAAAAAACTTCCGAAAGAAAAAACTTTGTATAAGAAAAAAAAATAAATATATAATGCTTAAAAGGATTATAACGTGAATTCTTTTTATATCCTTTATAATAAAGTGGTAAGCTATTAATTTTGGTTATAACATTAAATATTATTCAAAATTAACAATTGTACAGTTAGTTCCTCGAAGACAAATAATTAAATTGTTTTATTTTTTTGTTTTTTTGGTTTTTGTTACTTCAAATCTGCTGGAATCACAGTTTTATTAATAACGGATTATATGACTCAGCACGAGAATCAAACCAAACAAAAAAAAAAAATAATATGAAAATTAATGGAAATTAAAATGAAAAATCTACAAAATTGCTTTAGGGTCATTTGGTTTAGAAGAACATCAGAAATATTTGTTAAAAATTTTTAAACTTTTTACTACCAATGTACTCTTTCTACTCCCCCTATTTAAAATCATTCTATTCCTAATTTCATCTTATGAGTGAGTGTTGAGATCATGACCTTTTTGAAAGAATTTTTAAATTCTTAGATTGTTAGATTGTTTGTGTACGACTGGTTTCTAAGATAAAAGGTAACGATATGAAAATTTTTAATCCTTAATGAAAATTGGTGCACCCAAAATAGAAAAGAATATAAATTCGCACGAATGGTGTTATAATTTTAAATTAGAAAAAAAAAAAAAAAATGAAAATAAAATAATAAAATAAAAAAATAAGTTTAAGAATTTGAAAATCTCTAGAATTCACAGCATTACCATTCTGATAATAATTTCGCGTAATATTTACTATTATCTAGGTATATGTAAATGTACGAATGTGTAGTTACTACAGAATTTTTCTTTTGTATTGTGAACTGCTGATTTCGAAATTTTATGAAAATATCGTTTTAAATCTGGTTGATGTTGACTTGCTATGATGATGAAAATGTAATAATTTTATTTTGTTATTTCCCTACATTTAATATTCTTTTATCGCGCCACCACCACCACCACCACGCATATTACCTCGTTTCATCAAATGTCATATACATAATAAGAAATTATGAATCGCGATGAATTAATCCTTAAAAACTTAATATTTTAAAAGGAAATTTTTTATTGATGGTCCCTTTTTTTCCTGTTTTACTTTTTTGGTATGTAATTGCGATGAAATTGTGTATATGTGTATTGCGAGTATACTGGAAGAAGATACATATTATTTTTACCTATAGGTAGTAGAATAAATTTTAATAATGTAGAAATTTAGTGGTTTGGATTTATTTTGTTTTGTATTTAACAAAAACAAAATTACTATAAAAACAGTGATGGGACTGGGTTTATTATAAGTGACACTTGAATATGCATAAACAAATTTTCATTGAACAAACTGATTTTAAATTGGTGCTAATGATAAGGGTTTTATTAAGTCTTTCGACTTATTATATTTAACCCACTTGTATTAGCATGAAGTTGATTTTCATGAAAAAGGTCAAGTATACTAGCTAAGTAAATTAAAATTTTGTTAATTAAAATGGATGAAAAAATTTAGGTTAATTGAGAGGACTACCAAGACTCAAATAGTTGAGATTTAACTAAAGACAAAAAAGAAATTTGATAATTTCTGCATGTCGATAACAAAGTAGTATACAAATACGTATCAATTCTAATGCCGAACGATATGGTGTAGTGATTATGTCATCTGACAACTAATTAGAAAGTCCTGTATTCAAATCCATCCACTCAGGGCATTGATGTTGTAAAAATTTTTTTCAACTATTTTTTGGAATTAATTTGGAATATAACTTGGTTATTATTAAAATAAAATGGAATTGTGCTATTATGAAGACGAACTTAGTGCATCAGATGTGATGTTAAGTTGATGTGGTAGGTAAGTGATAGATTTTCAATTTAAATCAAATCCCATTGCAATAACTTGAAATAAAAATATCTACTGATTAAAAAAAGTTGTGACGTGTAAGAGACGTGTTTGGTATCTTTAAATAAAAATGCAATTATTAGTTTAATACGGGTTTAATCTTCTTCGTTTTCAAGTTCATTAACAACTAGCTTAATCTATTCTTACTATACAATTCAATATTTTCGTTAAGTGGTTATAGTCACGGAGCGTGCTGCTAAATTGTGTTACGTACTCTTTTGGTTCGTGCTGCTAAGTTATGTATTGGTTGGATTAAGAGGACTCCACAAATGTAACCAATTTTTGGTTCTGCTTTGAACATTAGAAAATAAACCGTTGGTTCTATAAACATTAAAGCATTTATACTTAAGATCACAGAAACAGGAAATAGCAAAAAAATAAAGTTCTTAGAATTTCAAATTTGGCTTATAAAATTGCAAAGCAAAGCGACATGCCAATTGTAATAGTAGGTACATGCCAATTTTATTTTTAAAAACAAACCTGTCCTTAACTAGAATGCGAGTTTTATCTTATGAAATACCCGATGATCTATAACACTTGATTTAACCAATTTTTCTTTACCCAACTGGGAAAAACAGCTTATTATAAAATGAATATTGCTATATTCTATATAATTGCTATATACTATATTCTATAAGTTCAACTAGCACTCCCAAATAAGCTTCTGTTGTACAAGGCAATCATTAAGTCTATACGAACATACAATATCAAATTATTGAATACCCTGTTAATTTTTAACTGTATTACTAATAATATGTTTTTAGTAAGAACAACAACTATTTGTATGATAGTTATTAATGTTACTATCCAACTGATTCATTAAAATTTAAAAATGGTTTAAAATCAAATCTACTCATATTGCTCCGCTTGAATATACTCGTATTTCTAGAGCTCTCTCTATCTCTTTTTTTATAAATATATAGCAGGTATGTGTACATGTTCAGTGAAAATTAAATCAATATGACCTCCACTTACTCAAACGATTGCCAAGTCATATACGAAGGATAGCATGTGATTATCACTGCCCCGTTATACTTATGCCCACATAAATTTAAGACGAGCATTAACATTGTCGCTTTTTTCACAATCTTTCTTTTCCGACTTTCCCTTCCAAACCAAACATACCAACTTGTATTAATGTTCTTCAGCTAATGTTTTGGTTATGTATACAAAAAAAAAATTCAAACAAAAACTGAAAAATCACCAGTCGTCTTTATAAAAGTTTCAGTGCAAAAGTTCTTCAATGCAAATCAAGTTTAATTAAAATTAGGATGATTAAAAATAAAATCGAATAGAAATTGAAGTAATAAGAACCAAAATAATCAACCAAAATAACTTTTTTAAGTTTTTGGTACCAAAATGTTGGAAATGTCATTATGAGCTTTTCAATTGAACATCGTGTCAAAACCAAAAAAGAAAAATTTAATTGCTTAGGGCAAGTTAAAAAACAAAGACAAGACAATAAACAAAGCAAAAAAAAAAGTGAATATTTCAAATTCGGTTAATATCGCAAAAATTGATGTGGAAAATGAATAAAAAAATCAAGCAAAACCAAAAACAAACAAAGAAGCATTGTTTCTGGAAATTATGCGACTCAATACTACATTGTATACATTGTATATCTGTAATTATAAAACAAGGGTATCGTATTGCATTTGATGTTGCGTTAAGTAGTAAGGTGTGAAGCAAACTTAGTTCACCTCTGAATAAGAAAAACTTTCTTCGGATTTTGGAAAATTACTTTTTCTCACTCCAAATTTGAATTTTTTTTTGTTTCTTTTTTTACTATTGTTGTTTTGATTTTCTCACTCATTTTCTGCTCTTTATAAATGTGAAGTGGTTTTTTTTATTGCTATGTCCGCAGTTATTTGTCACAAAATTTTTTCCGTCTCCATCGTTTATCTTTCGGTTTTAGTTTCTTATTTTTATTTTTTTTTTTATGTAAAGGATAAAATTTGTATACTTTTACTATTACAGAACTAAAAAGGATGTCGCATTGGATAAAATTGAAGGTTGTTAAAAAGAATTAAGGATATTAACAGAAAAAAAAAAATACGAAATATTATCTTGTTTTTTTTTTCGAATTTATAAATGAAGAATAAGAAAGAAAATAACAATGAGAAAAGAACAAATTTTTAAATGTCGTTTAAAAAATCGAATTAAAATTTTTAAAGTGTCTAGTTTTCTTTAGAACTTTTCTTTCTTGATTGAACTCAACATCTATTAAAATTTTAGTTTTAAAATTAAAAAAAAAATTTTGTGTAATGGTGGTCTTGATTGATGCATTTTTTTTTATTGTAACAAAAAATTTAAATCTGTTCTAATGCAAAACTAGTTGTGAGGAACGACTACTAACACCCGGTTTGATGGAAATGCAATCATTGTTATTTGTAATGTTCGCAACAAATTTATTTTAAATTATATAGCAATTAATAATTGTATAAATATATATGTTATGCATATATATATATATATGTATATATATATATAAATATATTGTATATGCATATATATATAAATTGTATATATATGTATATATATATATATGTTTGATGACCCTTGTGAAAATAATTTTATAAAAGATTTCTATTATGTACACAACAAACTTAAAAATAAATATTGAGTCTAATCTGGTTACGACAATAAGCATTTCATATTGCTATCTTATAAAGTTGCATATTTTCATCCATCTACTCATTAGTAGAAATTCATCAGTAGGTATGTTGATTTTTAATTCTGATTGAGTCTATAACCGACATCAAGATGTTGTTAATTAATTTTTATAACTCACAGATGTTGTTTACAGCATCTTAATATTGTTCTAGTAGTGTCTCTGATGACCGAAAAAGTGCTTTAATAATTTTTGAAATAAAACTGATGTTTGCGGAATTCGGTAAAACATTTTACATATGGAATACATACCCATAACAATATTTTTTGTCAAAATTTTAAGGTTCTGATCCCAACCGAAGATCTTTTTTTAGACCCAAGTTCATATTTTGATTTGTGCCATCTATTCACATTTCTCGTTGTTTAAAGACTTGAAATCTTGAAAGCAGCTTAAATACTGAAAGTATAACTTTCCTTCAAAATTTGGATAAGCTAGTAATTCTTACATATACTCAAATCCATATAATTTTTTTCTTGTGAATAGGGTAGGTTGGCAGGTAGAATTGGCTATTACAGTTGCTGCTGGAAAACAAATTAGCACTTAATTGTGCCTTTTTGATATCACGATTTTAGTGATCTATTTGTTGTTATTGATTCTTATAGGGGATGATTTTCTAACTTTTTACTATCCTAGAGCCACTGTGCGTGATTCAGAATATTGATCAGATTTACGATTTATTGTGAATAATATAATGTACATTATGTTTTTATTTTACTTTCGAGAAATGTTTGTAGTACATTAAAATAGTTTTACTGTCTGTTTGGTAACACACGTTGATAAGATAGTTTCATCAAAAAGTCACCTAATCCAATTCTATATCAATGACCTAATACCATGCAAAAGCTCGCAAAGAATTTATTTTTAGAATTCCAGCCTAACCCTAGAAAAGCTCTAAGTACTGATCTCTATACTGTAGAACTCTGTAGTAAGTCCAAAAATGGTTTCAGAAACTCATTTATTTTATGAACTGCTAAAATATGGAACATGTCCATCAAATATATTTTCCTTCGATAGAAATGCCTATCACTGGTGTTCACAAATCTTTTTTCGAACAGTATTCGTCTATTTTGGCTATACGTCCTAACAATCGTACTTTTTCTATCTTTATTTGTTTGATTTATTTGGCGTTGTTTTAAAGTCCATATATTTATCTTATGTAACTCCGTCTGCAAAACCGATCTGATGTTTGTACAATCAAAAATCGTGCACATAATTTACCTCTAGCAAGATTCTATACTATCTAGTCTATGACTTTGAAACAATAACTATTAGAAAACTGATAATCTTTCAATATTAATATGAATATTATTTTTATCTAAAATATGTATTCCAAAAGTCATGAACTTAGGTACAGATATGATTTAAAGAGAATCAACACTTATGCAATTTGTTCTTATGTAAAATCCCGTAATAATCTGTGTTATATTGTGAGTTTTTTGTCAAAAAAATTACATGAGATGTTTTATTACTATAAATAAAGATTTCAATTCATTTTAGGGAGCAGAATAAATCATATATGTAAGTCTTACCAAAAAAAATATGCCTATTTCCATTAATTTTACAATCCTTTTAAAATTGTCGAATCAGGCCTATACAATGTATATTCACCGTGAATTTAATTATTTATAAATAGACTTAAAAAATGTCTCTCGAGAAAATAATTTCAATTTTTGTGTAGAAAAAAATAAGCTGCCATCAGTAGATACAATTATTATCAACATTTATGTCATATCCAATAAATATATATATGAATCTAATACAATATGTATACTCACTTGTATATCACGAATAACCTTAAACAATCTTATTTGGAGTATACACCAGTAAATTTATAATTTTATGTTTTAAGTATATTAAAAATTTTATGTTGGAATCATAATAATTGCAAAATTCAATAAAAATTAAAAAAAAGACAAAATCCATTAAAAAGCTATCAAAAATAAAAAAAAAAAAACAAATGCAAAGATGAAAGTTTTCAAATAAAAATATAATATACAACAGAGTACCACAGAAATTACTTATAATTTTCAAACAATAATTAAATTTTATTACACATGAAATATAGCTGTAATGTTTATAGGAAATAAATTCCAAGCTCAAAATTAGAGTTTTATTTTATTTAAAAAAATTCAATACATTAAAATTCCTACTACGATTTCGAGTGCAAGTTCTGTACGATCTATCTGAACTAAGCCCTCTACCAAACTCAAAACAAAAAAAAAAAGTAAGTATAGTAATTTATAGTTTAATCGCTAGAGAAAACAAATATTTTGTAGAGTGCAAAATGAGAGATAAAAATTATAATAGATTTTTACTCTGGTCCAATACAAGCTAAATGTAGAAAAATGTTTCACTGATGAGGGTTATCTCAAACTAGTTAAATTGTTATACAAGAAAGGACCAGCTGAAAGTTTAAGTATTACTTTAAAAGTAGTCTAAACATGATTTAACAGCAATTTGAAATATTTTGAATACTTGCAATAAAATTTAAAAAAATTGTATTGTCCCGTAAAAAACCATGTAAACTGTAGAGCAGCTTTGAGAAAGAAATATAAAAATAAAATAATTCAGTTTTTCAGTTCATTTAAATAGGCATGGAAGTCACAATCGAAATCTTAGTTCGAAAAGCACTGAGTACTGTAAAGGAATACACAACTAAAGATGGAAATTAACTTTTAAATAGGCTTAATATTAGCCTGAATTATTCTCAAAAATGCAAATACATTTTTTTTTAATAATAATTCACAAAACTATAAGGTAACGACAAATAAGAAAATTTGTAAATAACCCACTGAGTAGAATTTATAATTTCAGTTTTACGGAAGTTTCCATATTGGTTTAGAAGTACTTTTTATTAACATGTGTAACTGTGTTTATCAAAAATAATCAAAATAACATATAAATTGTTTACCTTAACAATTACCCATATTTTTGAAGACTCATCGCGTCAGTGATATATCAATGTCCGCTGTCCAGGTATAAATAAATTTGTTTTCTGAGACTTTAGCTACCATAACATAACGATATCTTTCACAAGTCTTCCAGAAATACAAATTTATTTAGACGTTGGCTCGGTTCATTTTTTCATCCCTGACGCGATGAGCCTTCAAAAATATGGGTGAATATCTTTCAGTAACATTTTTCGAAATATATTTATATCTGTTTTTAATTAGTCTACTTAATATCAACTTGTGAATTTCATACACTCAAACCGATTTGAAAATCATTTAATAATCATTTCAATCAGTTTAATCCTTATTTCTGATGCCCATTCAAATAAGTTAACATTTTTTCAGCCTGTGGTGTTAGAAAAAAATCATAAATCATAAATTTATTTTGGACCACGTTATCTCAGAGTATATTTTGTATTTTCAGTAAAATATCCAATAAGATTGTAAATATTTAAATTTTTGCAAATTCGTGTGTTATTCTTTCAATTCAATATTTTGATTACTTAGCTCAATAAACAGTTTTGATTAACTGCGCCCGAGCTAATCCTTTTTGCCAGTAGAATCAATAGAAAGAAAAATATATTTTTTGTGTAAGTTCTTTAGTTCCTATAATTAATGTTGCTAATTTTTATTAAATTATACTCAAATACTTTGCTTCCTGTAATTTCCAAATTCCCTGGGATATTGCTATGAAATTGTTCCCATCAGTCTACGTTCTAGAAGAAAGACAAATTTTGTAGGAGGTCTCCTTGAACCCACATTTTCCATTTTCTTTGTGGTGTTGCTTGTTCTGACGTCTGTCTAGTACATCTTCATAGTGCGTGTGATGCCGCCTATATGTCAAATTTGGAAGATATACCCGGCGTTGAAGTAACATCAAACAGTTTATTTATAGTTTATATATTTCTGGCTTTACGTTTTTCGTATTTTAATAAATAAAAAAAGGATTTAAATATCTAATTTATTTATCAAAAAAGTTATTGCTTTTGAAGGAGGTATTTTGTTCTTGCAACACACCTATACTCATTAATAACTTATTCAATTTATTCAAAATGTCCCTACTGATCAAACTGATATTTTTCTTTGTACAATTCTCAATTAGTCCATGCGTGTATAAAGTTATCGTTGGAAACTTAATGTTTGGCTAAACACTTAACTTAAAAAAAGTATCTGGACAACTCCTAATTTGAATTTTAATAATTGCACAACTCATATACTTATGTATAGGTTACAAAAGAAGCTATATGTGAGTTATAAAAACCAAACAAAATTTCCATTTTTTTGTTACACCTATATATATTAATTAAAATTATAGTTTATTAAAATAGAAAACCTATATAAAATAAATTTTTTACCAACCTGTACATCTACGCACAAAGTACAGCCACAATATTATATAAGTAATAATACATAAGACACAATTTGAATAAACCATAAACAAAAACACATTAAAATCAAAAGCAATTTTATAAATATACACCATCTATGAGTCAATGTGTGAAACCAATTTGCTGCCAATAAAAGCAAAGTTGTTGTTTTTATGATCGAAAAATAAAGAAAAAGTTTTAAATTTTCTTTTCGATTTTTCTTTTTTATTTTGTTTTAATTTTTTATTAGAATGTCTTATTAAAAATTCAAAAATTTAAATTATAAATTCATCAGAACCGAACCACATCAATTCATAAAATTTGAATTTTTCAAGAAAACAAAAAAACATATTTTTTTTTACTGAATTTATCAGAAAATATAGCAGATATACCTTATTTTACCGCATACTGAAAAATATTCACAGGTAATTTTCAGAACAACGATGTTGAAAAAAAAAAATAATACAAAATAAAAAAAAAAAACAAAAAAATACTTTTCAAGGATTTAATTTTCTTGAATGTTTTTTTCAGTGAAAATTTTACAAATAAAAAATTTTTTTTTAAACGAAATCAAATTTTACCAAATTGTATTTGAAATGAATTGTTTTTACGGTACGATCCAGATTTTTTATATTATTCAAATAATTTGAATTAAATAATGCAACTCTGTGGAATTGAATTGTGAATTCAAATTTTATCTATAAATATTTAATATTTATTTTAATTTTAAAATTGCTAAAGAATGCAATTTCGAAACAATTAATCTCGATAAATTGCATTATTTTACACACTATACTCTCGCTTTTTACTATCAAGTTAAAAATTAAATCTTAATTATCTTCTCATCTTCTCATCTTAAAATGAAAAATTTCGAAAGATTTTCGTATATTATTAACTGACCGAAAATGTTTTGGAATAGTGTTACATATCTTTAAAATTATAATTATTTAGGGCATCAGTAGTTACAGTGTAATTATTATTAAAAATTTGTTTGACACAATATAAATATTATTGGAATAAATTACAAATTAAAATTTCTTTCCTAATGTCCATGCATAATCATTTGAAATACCATAGACATTATTGTGTGCACTTAATAGTCTAGACATAATTGCATCCAAAAAATTTACTAAATGTAATTGATTCCATTATGATTTATTTATTTTTAATGATTTTATCTATTTATTTTATTTATTAATATTCAAAAATTAAGATTAAATGAACTATTTATCAACTTAAGCATTTGTGAATATTATCTGGAATAAGATATTTCAAATTTTGATAATAAATGCAAATGTTTTTATCCATTATAACAAAGGCTTGCTTTTACAAAATTCATGTGCGCAACAAAAATGCCTAAAATGCCAAAAAATTAAAATAAGAATACAAATAAAAAAAATTTCACAGAAAAGGAGTACACAGTTATATTCTAATGCAATAAAAGTATTTGTGTGAGCTACATAAACTTAATTGGTAAGTTAGTTTAAAAATAACAGATATATTAGTATTCGTTGTTGCCACATATAATTGTGGGTTTATAGTGATTTCATACAATGAAACGTGGACTATTTCACTTGCGCGTTGAATCTATCGAACTCTCCTATGTTATTTCAAACATTTCAATCATCTTGAGATCTGTCCATGTCCGGAAAATAGCAGAGAATATATTTGATACTTAACTGTACATACTGGTTAATCTTTAGCGAGTGCAAATTCCTGTGTTGATTCGTGATATTTACATTTTTATGAATATCTTTAGATCACAGAGAATATTTTTGATATATATAGCACCACAACTAAATTCAAAACTTGACAGCTTGACTTATTTTTTTTTTAATTTAAGAATTCATTGCTAGTTTCTTCAATCTATAAAAGGTGTATTGTACTAAATAAGTAAGAGTTAATATGAAATTTAGTAATTCAGATAATCTAGTAAATTTAGATAAAGCTATAAAATTGTAAGATTTCAACTGTAGGACGATCAGTAAAGATAAAAACAATCATATAAAAAGTTGATTTAAATTTATATAATTCTGTCATACCTTCTTTGACTATAAATTGTCTTCATTATTCTCGGCTCAAGTCAATAAAACTAATTTTTTCCAATATCTTTCAAAACTATACATTTTGATTAATAATACATTTGAGATTAATATAATATAAATGAATCAAATGGATTTGAACTAAGCTATTGGCTTAACTCAATAATTAAAAGTAAACAAAAAGGAGTAAACAAAAGATTGTGGCCCTACAAAGTACCAATGTTGTGAAATGAAATTGACTATTTCAGACGATCGTGGCTATGAAAATAAAATAAATATATTTTGGTAATCCAGAGTGAAGCGCATGAAATATTTAAAATAAGTAAAAGAAGAACAAATAACTAAATTTTTTTTATGATCATGTGTCAATCTTTCACTTTTTTTCGTATGCTTTTTTTTCAACCGTATACTGGAACCAGACATCAAATTTCTTGATTCTCATTGAAGAGTTAAATTACTTTTTTAGTAATTTAATATACATAGTATGTATATATATTTTATATTTATGATCATATATATGTAGTGTGTATCATTATGGTGTTATCGCATATAAATAATTATTCGTATATTTCTTAAATTTGAAATGAAAACTCTAATGAATGAAAGAAAAAGCTAGAATTTATTTTGCTTCGGTCATTTATGGCCGGTTACAAAGCTACTTTTTTATAATTGTTGATTGTTTGATTGACTGATTAATTTAAATTAAAAATTATAAGCACTAGTAACAGATGCTTTCGGCTTTTAAAATTTTAAAATTAGTTAATTAATGTGAAATAACGAGAAAAAGTAATTGGAACCGAAATATAAAGAACAAAGCAATTTTATTCACATTTCTTGTGCTTCATTTTGTTCTAATCATTTCATCATCATCTTCCAATTCATCGTTTGTTCTTAATTTATATTTTTATTAGAAGATCAAAATACCATTAACAAAATCCTATTAACAATTAATATTTGATAATAATCTTTTCAGTTGACGACATGACCATATCAATTTTTCAGAATCTATAAAATCTTATAATTAAATTATTTGCTTAAACTAATTTTAAATTAATTTTTAATTATTTAATTATATCTAAAAATAAATAATAAAACCTTATAAATTTATAACTATGTACATACTTGTATTAAATATTAAGAAAATTCTATATTTTGTATAATAAGTATATAATATACAACCATCTATATACAAAATTACCATAAATTTAAAACTGACTAAAAGTTATGTCCTCATTTAAAGATTTTCAAAAATATTACCATCAACTTTTGTTTGAATTTATTTTATGTTAAACATCATCTGGTACAATAACAATAATAATAATAATAGTAATAATAAAACTCTAATTGTTGAATTTAAATAATTTAATATCTGTTCAACACAATTCCATTAAAAAATTCACCTCTTTGATTAGAATATTAAATTTTGTTCTGTTTTTAATGTTCAATAAATTTTTAAATTATTATAGGAATAAATTTCAAGTAAAAAAAAAAATGTCCAACAAAAATTTCCAGTCCAACCATCATCATTCTTTTTATGAATTTCACAATCATCTACCATCATTAAAATTAAAGAATATAAAGAAAACATTATGTAAAAAATGAAAGGGTTGCAAATATATAAAAAAAAACAAATTAAATAAAAAACGATCCCAACCCCAACCCTCAAAAACATTTGTAATAATGCTCATTTATTTAATTTTTGTAGATGAGTGTTTAATTTTTAAGATTGCCAGACCATTGTTATTTGTACAATGCTTTTTTTTTTATATAAAACAAAATTAAGTAACAGAATATTAATTGTACCTAGCTATGTAATTATTTTTCTTCAAAAACCATAACGATTAAAATTTAGGTTTAATAGTTTGGGTGTTCATTAGCTCTTTGCTGCTTATTGCGATTAAAACGAAATTTATAAAAAATATTTAATTTTTTAGCAGCAAGCTTTGGTTAAATAATTGTTCAAATTTTTTGCAACCCTTAGAGGTTAGTGATTATCATCTGATTATCACAGAGGTTAGTGATTATATAGTGATTATCACATTTATTTATTTTTTTGCAAATATAGGCTTGCCGTCTTTTTATACATAATATAGACTAAAATACCTAAAAACGAATTTTAAAACCTAAAAACTCTAAAAACTAGTAGGTATTAAATAAATTTTATTTCGAATTTAATTTAATTTTTTTTTTTACTTTTTTATTGCCCTTGTAAACTGTACAATCTGTCTGCGATGGAGACATTCAGTAGGTTTTATGATATTTGTATATGTAAGCAAAAAATATTTAGAGCGCTTACAAAATTTAATTATGGAATCAGAAGTATAGATGACTGATAATATGAAGACTGGTAAATAATTTCAAATGTAAATCGTAAGAGAGCCTGATTGTAAGAGGCCTTTTGTTATTGTGCAATACGATCAAAATATTATTAGAGATTTCCAATTAGAAGATGGATCAAACTTCTGAATTTCTTACAATTTGGCTACTCAAGAAGAATTACAATTTTTACTATTACTATTATTAATAATCTTATCTATGGATTATCAGCGACAATTTGAAGATATTTTGGATCATCTTTAATATACATATAAAAAATTGGATACAAAGTGGTAAATTACAGCACCTGCATTTATTTTTATTTAATTTTAAAATCTGAAAACATTTGCCGTCACTTTAAATGTTTTTATTAAAATTTCATGTGTTATTTTTGTTTTTGTTGGAATTGGTAATCCTATTGTAAATTTTACCCTTATAAAAATTATTTTGTGTATTTTTGTATAGTATTAGAAAATTGCGAGGAATTTCTGTAATGACCCAATAAAAGTTTTCCCGATATCCTCTAATAATAATTTAAATTAAATTGTGGCCATAATGTTGAGTGGTAGGAGAACATTTTGGTTTTTTTTTCATTTTGTTTTTTGTATTTTTGTTTTGTCGGCCTCGAAAATTTCATTGAAGAGAGGAGAAAGATTTATTTTCAAATAAAAGAAAGATTTTTTTGCCATTGTATCTGTAGCCACCTGTTCAAATCATAAACTAAAAATGAAATCTCACAAAAGAAAAAATAAGAAAAGCAAACGAAAACAGAGAAAAAACAAAACTGTTGTCAATAGAGTAGATTTTCATATTTGATATCGTGTCGATGTAATATTAAGAAAACTTCCAGACTTTCCTTTATTAAAAATTTTCATTTTAAATTTTTCAGTCCACCTCCAATTTTTATTTCGTACAAAAATAATAACAAAAACGAAAAATAGGAATAATTTTAAAAAATTTTAATTGAAAATCAGATCTCGTGAAATAAATTTACAAGTCGGTTTTATGTTTTTTTTTTTCAGAAGTTTTCAGATACAAATAAAAAAAAATACGAAATACTTGGTTTGCTTATTGCTTGGTTTGTTTGTAATGGGTGTATAGTTAAATGGGTGTACCAAATTATGTAGAAAAAATTATAAAAAAAAAACAATTAAGTAAAATTTGGTGATTTGTTAAATAAAAAATATATTTAAATAATTAGTATGGAAGACAACAACATGGATGGGGAGAATACGTGGAATGGTTTATATGGATGGATTATTAACTAATTAGTCGATAGAATTATTTCTCGAGAAAACATAGGTTAAAAACAAATGTTACCTCAGTAATAAGACGAACATTTTTTCATTTTATTATTCTTTTATACAACTTTGTCAACCAATGGTATGGTTTCAGGAGAGGTTATAGACGTCAAACCAATTTGAATAACAGACTGATAAATTAATTTTTGAAAATAATAAATTGTTTGCACAATAGATGTGAATATAAATCACCATAGCTACATGTCGCCTGTAAGCTATGCAGAACACAAGTCTCGATCCTTTATAGTCGTCTAGCTAAAAAGATAAATAGAACTGTTCATTGTAAGATTTCAACTTATTGCTAACGTGAAGAACTTTGAATTATTTATATAAATATGTTGAAACTTTATTCTGAACTAGTTGTTTTATCATAATTTTATTTCATTTTACTCAACAGGGCTATCAAAAGAGTGTTTTTGAATTCAATGGATCTAAACTTACATAATTATCAAATTTTTCAGTATAGTTTTGAAAAACTAATAAGTCCGTGTAGAATGAAAAAATAGTATTATAATTACCATATTCCAAAAAGGTGTCAAATTTGATCTAATATAGATACCACGATTTGTTTTCTAAGTGTAATACTTAGGTTTTTCAACAAAATCGTGACTCTAGAAATAAACTTTATAGCAAGTAATTAAGTAAAGTCTAGCAAGTCAAACAAGTAAAGAACAACAGAACTTTCAGCAAAACCGATGAAGCAAGTTGCACTGTTGCACTATATTTATTTGAAGCCAATGAGTCGAAAATGTAAAATTATTTATCGGCGGTTTAACAAAAGTATTGGTAAAGTAGGGCTTGTAAAAGAATTATGATAAAAAAATCCTTAATGCATAAATGTTATAAAATACTTAAAGATAGTTTTAAAGTCTTCTATTTACTTTCACCAACATGTCGAAAAACTTATGTTTGCCACAGATAACCACCGTAAAGACAAAATTTTTAATTGCTTCAAAAACACAAATTAAAAAAAAGCTGGTCCAAGATAATCGAAGAAGTCAAGTATAACATCTAACAGAGACTAGTCTCTGGTCAGTGGATGTTTCATCTAAAATAACAAATACCGTACCAGAAAGAGAAATATTTCTTCTACCTAGTTTGACGGGAATTATTAGAAAGAATAGTTGGCGACATCAAAGATATAGAAAAAATGAGACCAGGCTGGGTTACAAAAATAGTGCACAATATTAACCCACGAATCACCGATTTTCAGGACGGATAGAAAACTAGGCTGTGACTAATAAAGAAAACGTAATCTGACTAAAACGAGAAGGACAATGTAAAAAATTACAAATGACAATAATTACCTTGTTTCAAGATGTATACTGTTCATATATTAGAATCAAGAAACTGGAAAACATTTTGAAATACGGGTATAGATACAAGTATATCTTAAAATGAGAAGAAAAACATGAGTATGCACATATACGTGAAAATAAAACTAATTGTGTTAACTGCCTAATGTTATATATCTATACTCTTAATTAGGTCATATACTTCATAAATGAAACATTTTATTTTCCTTACTGCTCTTGGGAGCATAGGGTTTCCACTTGACATTTTCATCGTACTTGATTGCTAGCTGCTAGTAAAAAGCACTTGTTCCCACGTTATGTTTGTTTTTTCTAGTTTTTGTTTTATTGTCTCCCGTCAGTTGTTCTTTGAACGACCGGGTTTTCTTGTACCTTGTAAGTTCCATTCTAAGCTTATTGGCGCGATTTTGTTTGACGGCTTATGGAGTGTATGTCCTATTTGTCTTCCTTGTTGCTAATTTTGTTTGGCCAGAATATTCGGCCTATTAGACATTTTCTAATGAAGACTTATAACTTCTGGTTGAAGATTTTTGATCTTAACCAAGTTTCACTGCCGTATGTCAAAATTGATTTTACACAAGACCGGAATATTCTAAGTTTAGTTGCTCTGGATATTTGACTGTTCTTCCATATCAGTTGCAATCTTTTGATTGCAGCTCTTAAATTTTTTCAATCTGTTTTCTACATCTTCTTGAGTCCCCCAACTAGTTGGTACGATACTTCCCAAGTAACAGAACTTGTTTACAAATTCTCTTTGTTCTCCTTTCAACTTTAGATGTTCTGGGTACTGGTAATTATTTATTCTCATAGCTTTTGGTTTTCTCCAGATTGATTTCTAGTCCGACATGTTTGGCAAGTTTATCCAGGTGTTCGAATTTGCTGTACATGTCGCTGAATTTGGGTGAGAGAAGACAGATATCATCTGCATATTCGAGATTTTCAAGTTAGTGTGAGACTCCAAGTTATTCCTCTCTTCGTTGAGCAAGACTATATAGGACGATTGTGAAGAGGAGTGGTAAGAGTGGACTTCCTTGTTTGACTCCCGATGTGATGGTGAAGGAAAAATTTTTTTGTCCCCTGCGTATAACTGAGAGTTCAGCTTCTTGGCTTAATGCTTGGATTAGACGGACTATCTTTTATGGTATTCCTTTGCCACTTAATGTGCTTTCCATATCGCAGCGCGCTTGGTTGTGTATAAAGCCTGCTTGAAGTTAATGAAAAGATTGTTCTTTTATTATTCAAAGTGTGTTTGCTCGATGGACGTAACTTCGGTGAGGATGAAAATTAGCTTGTTCTTCACGAATTGTTTTCTCCAGCTTTTCCAGCAAGCGGCTCAAATAAAAAATATTTATCTTTAAATAATCAATAATGAGTAGAAAAACATTTTTAAAAAATATTTTAATACACAAATATAGTTGAAGTTGGGCCAGATTATATTATTGGACAATATGAAAACATCTTCTCATAATTATGTTGGTTTTTTATTAAATATTCGAGCAAATAAAATATGTTATAGTGAAGTTTACATTTACAAAAATATTTCCAAAAAATTATTACAAAAAAAAAAACAAAAAAAAATTTAAAGTTATCACTTGCACCAATTCTCACGAATATTAAAGTAGAAAACATGTACAATTGAAAATGTTTTTGTGTATAACGATTACAAGTAAAATTAAAATTATATTTTTTTTTTATTTTAGTACTGTACAAGGTAAATATAAAGATAAAGAAAAAATTCATTGATAAAAATTTAACATGGGAAAATTATGGAAAATATAAAAAACAATATAACTAACTACCTTAAGTTTTTCGTTTTTATTTAAGTATCCTTTGTAGTATATTTCTGTATGTGTGACTGTGTTTGTATATACTTAAGAAATTATAATCATCATATTTAACTGTACCTACTACCTACGTATATAATATTTTCATAACTGTGTAATGGCTAAGAAAATATTAAATTTAAAATATTCTGACACCTCCCTTTCCACTTTTACCCATCAGTTTCAGTTGTAGTTGTAAAATTTGTTCATGTTTTAATTTTTTTTCTCTGTTTTTTGTTCGTTTATGGTTTTTATTTTATTTCAATCGCGAGAAAATTTATGACAATGTAATACAATATTGGATGGGAAATGTTTAACAAATTCTCAGGCTTGTTATACATAAAATATAGAAAACTTTTGTTCAATTCATCTCACTTTCTTATTTCATGTTCAAGGAAATCGTTTGGTTTACACCTTTTCAAAACAGGGATAGCAGCAAAAGAATTGTTTTTGTTTTTAGCTATATAGGAGTATACAATTTAACTTGCTCGGTTGGTACATGTTGGTTCTATTTTGTTGGAATTAAATTTTGTTGGCTGTTAAATATGTTTTTAACATTTGTATTCCAAAAGAATTTTAATAATATAAACTGAGGGTTGAAAAATCGATTTACAATATATTAGAATATAATAAAAATTTTATAGCTATATGACATGTCTCAAAAGTTATTACAGCAAAGGACATTCAATTTTTTATATTTTACTATATTTTTTAAAATTTTTAAATCGTACCTTCTTCTCAAAATATTCCTTCTTTTACTGTACTTGGCTTTTCTGATGTATGGAGTCAATTTTCCTCATTCTGTTTCTTTAATTTTTGTTTTCGGTGGTTCTATGATTTAAGTGTAGGTTTTTATTATATGATTTTTGTTTCCAGGCATTAAACCCCTGTATCATTTATCTATATTTTTTACGATTTTGCAGAATCGGAAAGACGTTTTGCTTTCAAAAACATTTGGAAAAATTCTTGAATGCTGCAAAATTCAATTTTAAGTTAATTTAAATAGACATTGTGACAATTTTTATTCAAGTTTTTATATATAATGTGTTTTAAAAACTTATGATAAGATTGAAGTAAAAAAGTAAAATAAATTATTAAAAAAGATAGAAAGAGTGAGATAATATTGTCTTGAACTCTAGAAGTTCCACAATAAAGTATGAGAAATCTGGTGCATAACTTATCATTATCATCTGTTGGTTTTACCAATTGGGATGGTACTTAACCTCGTTTACAATTTTTTTACATTAAGGTCTATGTTATGTAACTGTCCTCCATCTTTTAACTCCAATCTTTCGATAATTATCCTTAATGACAGATCTTCTTCTGGGTCTACCTCTTTCTCTAGTATTGTATGGTACAGTGGTATATTATATTCTATTTATCAGGTGCATAACTAACAAAATAAAATTATTCATTACATTACGTTGTCAAAAAAACCTCATGAGGTTAATTAAAAACTTGAGAGCAATAACAATTCTATGAAATCTGTCCATTATCTTACAGAAACACTAGCTAATGCACTAAATAAATTAATAAATAAAACCTAAATCGATTTCAGGCAAAAATTATGTACTATCGATCATATTAACACCTTTATAATAGTTATCCATAGAATTTCGATCATCCTGTATATGTCATTTTAATCGATTTTCCGAAAACATATCTCAGACAATATTACTGCTTATTTTTAGAAAAATCTATAAATGTTTTCGTTAACATTTGATGAAACGCAACGTAAAAGAGTTGTGAGTAGGCCCCTAAACATTTGAAAAAGTATTGAAGAATACTTAATCAATAAATTTTGAACCGAGATAACGCTAATAGCCTGAAATCATATGAATTAGAGAATCTATAATTGCTTCAAATCGCTTTTTTCTTTTTTTTTTAATTCTCAGACATCAATGCAGACCTAAGATATGTTTTTTTTTAATTTTTTTTTTCATATCATCTCAATCAAGTATATATATATATATATATAAATACATGCATTCATTCATAGCCCAACAAGAATTTTAACTCGAAATTTTTTGACTCTCACATTTCTGGCTTTGATTTAAATTTTTCTTTTTCCTTTTCCTAGAATAACTACTTAAAACTTTAGTATTATACTTCCGGTTAAGATTTTCCTTTTCATACTTTCATACTTTTGACAGGTAATTCGATACTAGACTCACTACTATTTTTGGAGTAAACTTTAATTTTAGTTCTTGTGTCACTGTCTGAAGTTGAAGCTTGAGATGTTAAAGCCAATGATGTCAAGTATTCATGGTTAAGCTTACTGACGCATTAGTGGTTGCTGCACCAGTTGCTGTTTTTGCAATAGTTTTTGCATCAGGTTTTGGTGATGCAATTGAATTAGCTCCAACTACGTCGTCTTAAACGACCTGTTCCTATAGATGTCATTAACATAGAACAACCTAGTTTTCTCTTCATTTGGCTGAAAATACCCTTTATACGCTTGCTTCAACCAATTTATGGCACTAACTGTTAATGGTGCAAAACTCAATCAATTAGTAATATATTTTCATTGATTTCAACTTGTATAACTGTGTTGTATCCTCCGAATTTTTAAACATTTCGAAAAAGACAATATAAATCGAAGTCACGATTTTGAATTGAAGGAATTTTATTTATCGGTGTTCTTCTATCATCCATATAATTGTACAACTACGCGATCGATCTTTTTCTTCCGTTGGCTCATCATCCGAGCTGTCAGATCTACTTCACCCTCATAATCGCTCTTACTATTAGTTAAACCGAATAAAGAATTTTGGTCTCAGTGAGGTGGCAATTCATTATTTTCTAAAAAGTTAATTTGCTGCTTCAACAGTTGGGCCATCCATTTTAAAAGCTAGCCCTCTTGTAAAACTTATGGCTCCCTTTTTTTGGCACAGTGCAATACCCGGTCATATTTAAATAATCGCACTTAATACTCATCATTAACACGAATTTTTACAGCAGACTGGGCAATAGGTGCAACCACTAAGACCGACATATATGTGTATTTATTCTTTGCATCGGGTATTTCTATACAACTCTTCTTATATTCTGTTCCTTTTCATTTACAATTTATTTTCCTTTTTCACAGATTTTTCTTCTGATTTTCTTAATTTAAATGTCATGATCGTAACCCACATCTTGCATCAATTACAGGTGTACTAAAATGTTCCGAATGTGTAAATGGTAATGGATATAAGGTTTCACTTTCATCAATTCTCTTCTTCCGGGATGTTTTACTTCAACTGTTACCCCAACTCGAAGTATTTCTGGTTTAATTGCATCATCGGGGGAACAATACCATAGTCTAACCGTGGTTGTTTATATATGACTTTTACTTTGATATTTCGAATTGTGTACCACATTTTTTCAAAACCACATATTTTACAAACAGGCCTCTTTAACAAAGGTTATTTGTAATCAAATATTCAACAAATTGGGGCGAATAAAAGAAATAAAATGATGCTGCAAATATCGAGGAAAATAATTGATAAATGATGATTACCTAAATTCTTAAAAACAAAAACGAGAATTAAAATTACTACAGATTACGGCCTAAAATATAAAATTATGGGTAAATAGAGTACGTTGAATGCAGGATTCAATTGAAATCTCTAATAGGTTTACAAAACAAGTATTCAACTGGCAAGATGAAATTAATTAGTAGGTGGTTATGGTTTGGAAAGAAACAAAATAACTGTCATCTGTCAACCTGTCAAAAATGCACATTTTTGATAATCCATTAATTATGATGGAATTCGATAGTAATGCTTTTTTTCTTTTGTTTTTTGACTATTTTTTATTTTTCTACTAATAAACAATACAATTAAATTTCAATGTCCTTTTTCGAATAAAATATACACAAATAAAAACATACTAATTAAGTCGAATGTGATATTTTATTTTTAATTTTGCATATTGCATATTGGTTATACGTAGAATTGATTAAAATTAATTTTATTTAAATGAATACAACCCTAACCCTGACCCAAATTTAATAATAATAAAAAAAAATATTGTTTTTTTTTTTTTTAATTTTCATCCCATTATGATATTCTCTAAATATTATGGCATTCATATCATCAAAAACTACTATACGTATGATAATGCTTTTATATGTTTTCATTGCATATATGTGTATGTGTATGTCAAAAAGAGAAAACCAAAAAAGATATTTCAAAAATAATTTTTTTTCAACATTGAAATCGGAGAATATTGGTCCTTTCAATTTCATAAAAACTGCATTACTTTTTCTTTTTTTTGTTTTTTTTTGTAACTTATTTCATCATAAATTTCCATCTAAAAATAAAAAAAAAATTATTTTTGAATGATGTAGGAGTTAAAATTTCCTTTGCTGCATTTCATGATTATCATTATCAATATTTACATTATCAATACATCATCGTCATCATCGATGCTGGTAATAATAATAATAATAGTTATTATAATAACACATATTAAGTATGTTATAAGGGCCGGTTAAACGAGGTTACCACAAATATGGCAATAACCTAATACTTGCGCTTATTATAAAAAAGGACCCTATGTAAATGCAAGATAAAAGAAAAATCGTTTTTATCTAACAAAAAAAAAGAAAAGAACATGCAACAAAAATGGATATTATTACGAGGTTAAAAAGTCTATCTATGATCATATCCGTTTTTTTTTTTAAGTAAATGTAAGTGTGTACGTGTGTTGATATGTGTTATAAATATTGGAGTAGGATAAATGTTTTATGGTTGGTTTTTTTATGCTTGTTAAAAAAGCAGTTTTTTTTTTTTTGGTTTTAATATGTTGTATCATGATGGAATTACTACATTTGATGATTTTTTACATTTACATAGGAAATTAAAAAATATTCAAAATTACCGTTATTGATGTAAACCGCATTGATAAACTGAATTTCCATTTATGTAATTTTTATATATATTTTATTTAAAATACGGCTCTGTATTTTTTGCACACTACCCAAACAGTGAGAAAAGTTTCCTTTGTGCAAAATTATTGAAGGTTAGTGTATGGATAAATGGAGGGAAATATGATAATAGTGAAGAATTGGTATATGTAAGTTGGAGACAAACCTGAAGAAATTGTTTTTGAAAAGTTGCAAATTGTAAAATGGAGCATTTCTATCGGAAAGGAACACATGAGATAGAAGCATGTTCTACATTTTAGAAAACCACCTGGGTACCTCAACAGTGTAGAAATGAGTAATCAAAGCCTCATTAATGCTACACTGAAATTTTTTGAAAGAGAGAGTTTATGGTTTTATCATTTAGATGAATATAGATCATGACCTCTTACTAGAGCAATTAGAGCCATATAAATAGAAACAGGGCATAGTAAAATGATTCCATAAATTTTCAGCATATTTATTAATTTTAGGATTAATTATTACTATCTTAACAATATACCAATGATGACAAGATATAACAGAAAGATCATAGACATCTACAAAAGAGAGGGTTGTGGTTTGGAAATAATTTTTTGTACACAATATCAATAAAACTTTTAGGTTTAATGAGTCTTTATGATTTCGTACTATTAGCCAAAAAAAGGGGTAAGTAATATTTTGAGAAAATGGCAAATGAAGTTTTTAAAAATGTGGCTAATGTACACTTTAAATTCGCAAATAATAAGCGTGTGCATATTTTAAAAGACTATTAGTCGTATTTCTAGAATATGTTGAGTAAATAAATAAATAACTATAAACTGTAGTCGTTCTAACTATATAAATGAATTTGACTAACCGGTATTGAGTTATTTTAGTATTCTTACGATGTGGGGATGGGCATTTATTTATTCTCATATTAATGCTTTGGATATGGAGACATTGATTTTAATTCATTTAATTTATTTTTTGAAATATTTGCTCATATTATATGAATTGTACTACATCTTAGATCGTATGTCAGATTTATAGATATTAAGTAGATTTTTAATTGAAAAGCATGCTCCATATAATATCGATCTCTAATATCGATCTTTTCAGATCTTTTGTAATTCCCTGTTTGTTATCTTAAAATTCAAGGTCTATGTTCTTGGTGAATGATAATATTGCTTTACATTCAATTTCAGAATTAGGTGACGTGTATTCCTTGTAATAGTTATTTCTTTTGCAAATACATAGGTATGCGTTTGAATGAGTATTGCTTGGCTTTGGTATTAGAAATTGAGCCCATTTTTGCAAGGATATCTGCTTCCTTATTACCTTGTATTCCGTTATGTTCAGGCGCACACATGAGAGTAACTTTATTTTTTCCCAACTAGCTTTATTAAGCTTTTGTTACACCTGTAGACGATCTTTGATTTGAAAATTGAGGAAACCAGAGCCTTTAAAGCATGTTGGCTATCTGAAATTATGTATATGTAGGTGCTAACATCTGTACCCTCTTTTACTGTATTGTAATGCCAATTATTCGATGGTATAGGTGTCAGTTATAAAAGATAGTAGAATATGTGCCAGGCGCAGCTTTTAAAATTAGTCCAAATATGCCTGATTTTTGAACCATCAAAATACCATTAATGTTTTCGACTCGATTGCGAAAATTTGTTTTCCAGATAGTACGATCAGCAAATGATAGATCAAAACGCTAATAAAATTGCTAATATTGAATATATAATTTATTTTAAATCATCACCAACATCCGATTAGGAATGTACAGAAGAGCAAAAAAGATGAAGTTATAAAATTCGATAGTAAAGAACAAATAAAAAAACTACTTATTGTGAATGTTATATGGTAGCAACTAACCGGCCCCAACAAATCTTTTTTTTTTATAACAATCAATTTAAATAACATTACCACACTAGCGATTTAAAAGAAAACAATTTTATCACAAATGTATTACAGTAAGAGCATTAAAGGGTTAAGGTAGTTCCATGAGTTGATAGGATCAATAATATTTTTTTCTTCCTTTTCTGTTTCTTTTTTTTTTTTTTTAATAATAAACTTTTCTTTTCTCTCTCAAATTTCCAATTTTACCAATTTATTTTTGAAAAAGAAAAAAAAATATTTCAATTTATATGCTGCAATGATTTTATCAACATAACCTAGGTTAATGGGATCTTTAAAAGAACCACATACACATATATGTATGTACATAAATATACACTCTAATAAAATGAAATAAATATTGCATTTTTTTATACTTTTTTCTATTTTATTTTTTTTTTGTAAATTTTTTTGGAAAAAAAATTCTAAAAGAATTTTTATGTACATATTTCATATAACAAAAAAAAAGAAAAAAAAAAAACGAAAACAATGAAAAAATTTTAATAATTGCGCGTAACTAAAAGTTTTCAATGCATGTTTATTGTACAATGTATCTACTAGCTATTATCTGTGTACGTATATATCGAAATCGAAATAAAAAAATATAGAGTAGTGGGGTAGTATTATAGTAAAACAATATTAAATTGAATTTAATGGGGTGTAAATATTCTGAAAATAAAATGAATAAAATTTTAAAGAAAATTCGAGAAATTAAAGGAAAGATTTAAAAAAGAAAAAAAATATATTAAAAAAGGTTCAAAGAATTTATTTTGTACAAAGATTTTAAATTAAGAGATATTTGTATTTTATTTTTTTGTTTGTTTTTTTTTATAGTTCTTTAATAGGAAAATGCAGAATAAAAATATATAAAAAAAATGTTATTAAGTTTTTGTTTTTTTTTCTCTTTATTTTTGGTTGTATTCCTGGCATGTTATCAAAAAATTAGACGATTGCATAGGTATACATAACAATTTTTATATATTATGTTAGTTATATATGTAATAGTAATATACAAATGAACAAATATTTTATAAGCTTTAGAAATCGTTGCTGGCATCACATACGCATGTTATCTACTCGAAAAAAGTAATGACATTTTATTTTATTTGTTTGTTGTTCATTTTTTACTATCTATTAATATTTAACTGAGAATTATTGATTCTTTAGTCAAAATGTCAACGAGGCTCTTAAATTGTACAGTACAATACCTAATTGTACTGTGAAATTTTTATAATGGTACTGACCTAAAAGCATAACCATTACACAACATGAGGTGCACAATGACGGCAATATAGTACAACTATTAAAGGATACTAGAACAGACTACATTTGTTGAGCTAAAACTAATTTAATTGCATTGAATTTGTGACTATACTGACAATTTATTTATCGGAACATCTTTCAACTTCAAAATACGATTGAACATAAAACACATGCCTTGTAAGACCGAATCTTGATAATTACGCCACTTGTCATGGTCTAATAATCCCTTTATATTTCATTTAAGAAAAACATAAAATTGATTGATCTGTGCACATTGAACTTTAGATATGAGCTTTCTGATGTTATTTTTACAGGGATTATAAAGGGTTTACGCTCATTTAATTTATTTAAAATCAGTAATCACCAGGACTAATTATGGCAAAACCCTATTAATATGTACGTTCATACGGATAGAAAAATGGTAGAAAACCAGCAAAACTTGATGGTGAAGGGTAAAATTTTTGGTAGATTTATGATGTTTGAATTTTTTTCTACACAAAGTACACTGAAATTGTTGTTGATAACGTAATTTTTACAAATAATATTGTTGGATTGACATTAGAATAATAATAACAATTTATTTCTTTGGCGATCATTTTATTTTCGGCCATCTTGATAGTTAAATAATCTGGCAGCACCAATGGCACAAATCTACCAGATTTCTCTCTCGTTTATACATGGGAAATGGAGCGATTATTATAGGTAACAAATATAAATTCAACATTAGCTTTATACTATCAAAACATTCCCAAAAACAAAAATTATACATTCGCTATTTTTAAGATATTGTTATTTCTTTTATTTTATTTTGTTGTTTTATTAAAGGGTATGTAATTGTTTATTAAATTTTAATTTTTGGTTTTAATTTGATTTGTAGCAAATATATGTACAAATTATATGTATATATCTAATCATTTTTTTTTACATTTTTTAAGCAGTGTAAATAAATAAATAATAATAAATAAATAAAAAGGAACATAACATTATTAGAAATTATAAATGAAGAAGACGTAGTAGAAACAATTTCTGCAAGGAATACACCAAATAAAAGCCATATAATTGAACTATTTTATATAGCAAACTTAGTTATAGTCAGAGCAAGAGAAAATATTTGATTGAAAATTTAGTTTATCTAGTTTTATAGATTTTATCTTATTTATTTACTCAGCTGGAAAAATAATGAAAGTTGTTGCAGTTGCAAAGGTATAGTAGTAAATTAGTAAAATTAAAAATGACAGTTTCGCTAGTTTAGGTTTGCTGTATTTGGCTTTATATGATGCGAAATAGTAAGAATAAACAAATATATGAAAATATTAGTGTAAAACTTACGCCTATATGAAGGAACCTGAGATAAAGTTAATTTTTTTGTTTGTCTTTTCAAAATTGCCACTATAAATAGAACAAGTCACAGAAAATAGTAACACAACTTGGCTTAATACATGAAAAAAAATCTTATCATTTGCAGTACGAGGTCTACTTCTACAAAAATATTATAAAATAATTACTATTTTTCGAATAGCACAATGAAAGGCTTTTATATAAAATACACGTACCAAATATCTTCTATTTGTAAAATAGAAACATTAGCGTATATACAATAACGATTCTTATATTTTTTTTATAGATTTTTAAAAATAATTTTATTTATTAAAAAAAAACACATAAAATTTAAGTGGCTTAACCGTTTTAATAAATAGTCAAAAATGACAAAATTCAAAATTGAAAAAATATATGAAAAAAACTAATGAATTTATTCATTAGTGGTTAAGTGGTAATCGTGATTCAATAAAATTAAATTTGTATAGCAAAAATTTTTGAAATTGTAATACAGTTTTGTAATAGCGTTTAGAATATTGTTCGAAAATAATATTACATGAAATTTAAAGTATAATCTGTTTCAACTTCCAATTGAGGGAGAAATCAACTTAGATGGTGTGTGGACATAGAAAAGAAAAATATGTCTTGTCTAAAATTTATTTTAGTTACTGTGATAAGATCCTTCTGATGATTCTTTTCCTAAGGTAATTGGTTCATTTTAAGGGAGAGCTTTAGAAGCTATAATGAAAAGTTATTCGATTTTGACTCCTCTTCAAAGATCGCGCATGTATTTATTATATTAAGTGAAGAAATTCAATTTTAAAATTTCGGTAATGCTCTTGAATAATTCTTTAATTTTTTTCGTTATTATTTCTTAAATTAAAAATATTCATCTGAATAATTTATGATTTTAAACCCGATTGGATGGGATGGTACAGAATATAAAACAGTAGATTTGATAGTATTAAAGATATTTCCACAGTCATATTTGATTGTATCTTTGAAAATATATCTGAAATATAAAAACACATGCTTTATCAGAAAAATTATATTTAAAAATATGCCAGAATATCTCTATGAAAAAATGTCTGCTATATTTGGAAGGTGTTTTTGTTAGGAGAAAAAAAATTGCATTTAAAAATTTTATATAGATTTTAAATTTTATTTTTTTATTTGTTTTTTTTCACTTGTTTTACTGTCAGCTTCCATAGATTAAGCTAGTTTTAGTACAATTAATTTACATTTTTTTATCATATGCTTTTGTAAAGACTTACCGTTTCATGTATATGTAGATAATGGTATAAATAAATCAAAAAAAATATGGTTTAGAAAAAGACTAGGAAGGATTTTCTCTTATTTGAAGTAAAAATAAACAGTTTATTAAAATTTGAACATTTATTTTCTATAAACTTCAAAATATATTTTCAAATGAGAAAAATAGAAAATATTGAGGCATCGATTTAAATTAATTTGAATTAAAATTTCTAAGCCTCAATATATTAAATCAATTTTAAATTTAGAATAAGAATTTACTACCCTATTTATTACCCTTTTTTAAATTTCATGCCCCACAGTTGAATTGTTAACTTCATTTTATTAAATTTAAATATATTAATATATATATATATATATATATATATATATATATATATATTTGTATGTATATAAATGTATATAAAGATATAGTTTTTTTTTTTTTAAATTTAATTGAATTAATAAGTTAAAACCGATAAAAAATAAACTAATTATTCAAATTCAATTATTGGGTAAAGTTAAGTTATGCAACAAATAATTTACAATATTTTAGTTTTACTAACTTTTCAGTATGTTTCGAGAAAAAAATTGGTAATGAAATTAATTAAATTTAATTTTAATTTCTTGTAATGCTCAGTCATTTTATTTTTGTTATTAAAATAGTTTATTTAAATTTTTAAGAAAAAAAGAAACATTTTTTGACTGCTATTTATTAATTAGATGTCAAATATGTTTAAAATAATAAAAATTTTCTATTAATTTTTGAAAAGCTATGAAGGGGTCTTTGTTTTCTCAGAATTTCTGATATCTGTTGTTTACTATATGGATATCTGCTTCATCCCCAATGCTGCACCAATGCTGCTTCCTACCAATGTTTTTTTTATGTCATTAACTTACGTGGAACAACCTCGCACTTATTAAATACGCATGTTTTTTACTACATATATTTTACTACAATGTTTTTCGAGCATTTTTTTTATCAAAGTTCTGGCTTATCCAATTAATAAATGTGGGATACTATTGTTCTTGTTGGGAATTAGACCTTTTTAAATAGAATAGCTTCATTTTATTTAATTTGTTACCAAACTATAATTTAAATTATTTTGTGTCTCTTATTTTTTCCGAATGACAAAAAGTACTGGACCAGGTCGCAAGACTGATAAAGCCTTTTTTTTTGTTTCGCCGGTAATCAGCTTGGAACCTGGAGCCAGGAGTTGAAGAATTGAAGAACCCAGCGTGTTGACTCTGCTACATGAATCTTTTAACATTACGAATTTTCCCTATTCCATGAAGTTTTCAGAACTTAAAATGTTTTTTTTTCGCGATGAGCGATGGACTCTGCTACATGAATTTTTAAAAATTACTAATTTTCCATACTCCATGTCTTTCTTTTTAAAATACGTTATTTTAACGTCTACTTCATGCATGTTTTTAGAGCTACGAATGATATTTTTTTCACTAATTTTGAAAATTAATAAAAAAAATGTTAAGCAAATCATGTTTTTTTTTTTTGTAGAAAGCATGAACGTTTATTCGTTTATGCCCCAATTCCTCTAAGAATAGCTAGAGTATATCAATATATAACTACATTTTTTAACCCTGATTATTAGGACATTCTATGATTTATAGGTATAAATATATGTATTGCAAAATAATCAAATAATAATAAAAAAAAATAAAAAATAATATTTTTTTTTTGCTTTTAAATTTTCCTGTACTCATGTCCTCATTTTCATCATTATTTGATTTATTTTTCTTATTTTTTTTTTTATTTCATTTACCTAATTAATCATTTATTTATTTTTTTTTTTTTTGCTCCATATAAATATACATTCATATACAAATGTGTGTGTCTATTCGAGTATATGTTTTGAAAATAATATCCATATGTGAATGTCCTGTCGTGTCCTGCCTATTTCACATTTAGCCCATTAAACTTATTAAAACAATTACCACCAGTATGTCTGTCGAATAAATTAATTATCTGCAATTTTAATGAATGTTTCTATCCAAGGATGGTGTTTTTTTTTTTTTTTTTTTTTTTTTACAAAGGATAAGAAAAACGAAATGAACAAAAATAATTCAAATTCGTGTTTTTGTTATTGTGCTTTCATTTTTCTGTTTTGTGTTATCATAAATTAAGCTGATGATGGTTGATTCTATATATTTGTTGTTTTTCGTGGAAAATTCGTAATCTGGAAGCAAATTTTTAAATCAATTTTTTTTATTTCTTTTTTTGTTTTTATTAGTATATTTTATGTATATGGACACAGATATTAACTTTTAACACAAATTAAAGATTAAAGACCTTTTCGTATAATTTTCCGAAATTTTAATGAAAAATTGATAAAAATTTTTTATATTTCGATTTTTTGCTATTTTTTTGTTAAATTTTTAGTAGGTTTATAAAATAAAGAAAAAAAAATATTTTTAAATTTTAACAAAAAGGATACAGTGTTGTTGTAATTGTAATAAATATAAATAATGTATGATTTATGTTAAAGAATAATTTTTTTAAAAATAAAATTTATAGATTTTAAATAGCTTGCCTTGTACAAGCAAAATCTACTAGGCTTAATAAAAACAAAAAAATTTGCTACAATTATGTCTCATTAAAATTCAGGCAAGCGATTGTTCAAAGTTGTTTTATTCTTATCATGTTTTTCGATTATAAAAAATATGATTTTAGGACTATCACGTTTCGGAGAATTGAATGTTTTTTTTTTTTTTATTTTTTTTTGTTTAATTTGGTTCATTGTGAATGAAATTTTATTTGTATGTCATCATTGAGAGATACGAGGATTAAAACGGAGTTAAATGTGTATCGAATTTTTAAATTAGCTTTGCTTGTTGTAAGTGGTTAATTTGATATTATTTGGAGGTTATTACATAGACCTTTTTGAAAAAAAAAAAAAAAAAAAAAAAAATTTCAAAAAAAAAGATATGATAGGAAGAGAATTAATTCTGCAAATGGAAGCAAAAAAAAAATATATAGCCTGAAAAAGAATTCGTTTGAAATATTTTATTGTTAAATAACTTTTATAATTCTCTTTATTAATTTCTTCATTAAAATATTTGCTATTCAAAAAACTTTTTATTTTTTAAATAATTTAAATTTATATTTCTTTTCCATATAATTAAAAAGAAAATTGAATCGAACCCATAATTATTACAAAACTTTGTAATCTATGGGTAAATTTATAAATGCAATTAAAGAAATACAATCAAAAATAAGACTGACAAACAATGTAGTGATATTCTATGGTAATATTGACTTAACGATCATAATTCGTTTAAGAATCGAATTAGTTCGGAATTCGGAAAATTAAATTTTCTTTAGATCAGAATAATAATATTAATGTTATTTTTAAATTGATTGTTCTTCTTTATGAGTTCTTCATTTTAAACTTTGGTGTTAAAGCCTGAATTTCTTTTCGAAAAATTTAATAAGGGTAGTTAGGATGAATATGTACAAATGAAATGGTATTTATTTATTTTTTCGTGTTATTTGTTCGCTCAAACATTAATACAATATTTTTTTTTTTAGAACACAAAATAAAATAAAATTTAAATTTCACTTAAAACTAGTTCAAATGCATCAAATAAATTGCAGAAATATTTTAATTACTGCAGATTATACAATTTAAGTTTTTGTGCTCTTCTAGAATGTGTGAAGTTAACATAATTTCTGTTAAATCAAAACCCATTAGAAATGAATTGGTTCATAATTACCATAATTGGTCATATAAAAACTGAATGTAAAAAAATGTGTATTACGTAGGCGATTATTTAAATTACTGTTAATATTATTACGAATATGGCGGAAAGGTAATATTTCCTTTAATAATTTCAGTAAGTTTTTCTTCAGCCACTTTTCGTTTTAATTTAAAAGTTTTCAATTGTTTATATGTACATAAATACAATTGATTTGACAATTAAAAGCTTCGAAAAGCAAATCTTAAAAAAATTCTCTGCACTGGTTCAATTTAATTGATATGAACATCATAGAAAGGTGACAAATTTGACAGGTATACTTCAAATTAGGGCTAATGGGACTCGAATACAAGTATTTGAAAACATATGAGTCGTGGAATTTCTTTGACCAACGTTTTATAAAACCTATCATAAAATTGGCTTTATTGATAATTTTTACAAAAAAGTTAAACTTATTATGAAAGTAAGCCCCTAAGTCTTTTTTTTAAATTTAAGTATCATTTGGTCAAATCAAAATTTTCAAGCAACAGTTATCTAATAAAGAGTAAATAAATGAGTAAATAAACATTTTTAATTAAACCGAACCTTAGGTGGAAGTTTACTTGTGGAAGTTGAAAAATAATGAATTTTATAATGAAACAATGACCGAGTTTTTCAATATCCTTTCTATTAATATTAACTTAAATTTTGCAAAGAAAGTAAAAATCGAACTCGAAATTATCAATTTAGGTTTAATCTTCGATAAAAAATCAAATCAAACAGCATTAGAAAAAAGTTATCTCAACCGAGTTCAAGCCTAAGTACTATCATTAGGTGCAGAGTTCGAATCCTGGTAAGACTATGGAAGATTTTTTTTTCCTTATTCATTGGTATTAATTGAAAATAAAATTAGACTATAAAGTAGAAATTTCTCTGCAATGTCTTGGTCTCTAATTGTTTATCCTGGCGCACTAACGGGCACATCATAATCTTAGTGATTTGACAAATTTGATCATAACTTTATTATGTATTAGTTATTCGTGTAGTAAGTTGTGTTTTTCTTCTTATAAACATAGTGATTACCATATAAGTGCACTTTGTGGAATTTTCAACTTTAATCATCATAAACCAAAAAAAGATTATTATTTTATTTTCCTTTTATTTATTTACATAGCTAGCAAAGCTAGTGTAGAGTGTTTCTACCTTATACTAAGCCGGGTGATCTAGACCGTGCGTATCACATTTTTAAGATCATCAAGAAAGCGTCATTTTAAAAGTAAAAATTTGCTGTTTTTAAGTTTCATATTTTTTGATATAGAATCCGAATTTGTATAAAAAATTACCTAGAATCATTTTAAAACCTCGATTTCGAAGAATATCCGGTTTAAAAACATATTTCCTGTCTTTTCCAGAAGTTGAAAATATCACCAATCCATAGAGCACCATCGATTTAATAAATACCGGCTCCTTTCCGTTTCTTAAAAAACTAATGGGCATGCTCTGGAACATCCTATATACTTTATTTCGTTTAGCAATTTACCCTATTCAGTGATAAGCTAAGTTACTGTTTATTAAACCTCACTCTCGAAGACATGACTCTTATATTACTTGCTGAAAATCATGTTCATGAATTGCTTTTATTCTGTTTCCTTATGTTGGATAGACTCTCTACTTTTCTATTTTAAATTTTCTATACGTAAAGAAAAATATAAACTTTTCTTTATTCACCTTCACATCAGTGTTACAATAAACCGTCTTTATTAAATCTTATTACAATAGTTTTTTTTTTTTTTTTTTTTTTGCAAGAAAGTTGTCAACAAAACTATGACTACAAAGTTGCACAAAATAAATATTTTCGTTGCTTTCTCTTTCTTTTTGTATTTTCTGTTTATTTAACTGTTTTTCTCACTTTTTTTTTGTTCTTGTTAAAATTTTACTTTAAAAATTAGTATCATTATTACAGAACAGTTAGTTGGCAGTTTATAAGAGGTGCATTATTTTACATAATTTTGTTTTTTTCTTATTTGACGTTAAAAATATTTTATTTTTGTTTTGTTTTTTTTTTTTTGTTTTTGTTAATTAAAATAAAAAAGAAATAAATAAGACAAATTTTAAAAAAAAGTTTTTGTATAGAACTGAAAAACTTAAACAACAAAAATTAATAACAGAAGAAATATAATAAGCCATGTTGGTATGTTAGTTTCTTAGGTATAAAAAGAAAAACTTGAAAAATTAAAGCTATTGAATCATTATTTACATTAACATTGTGAGTTAATTTATTTACTGATAACTTAGTAAATGAGTGTAATTAAAAATTTTATAGATTCTGAATCGACACAATCTGAAAGGGATGTAGGATCTTGATGACTGCCATAATGTTGAATCTGCTCAATATTGATTTCAATCTCATTTCTTTCCCTTTTCGTATGAGTTAATTAAAATATTATCTTTTGAATATGTCTATTAAGACAGCATATGTGTTTAAGTTTTTTATATTGCAAATTAGTTGACCTAACAACGATACATGTCTACACGATTTTGATAATGCCAATCTCAGGAAAGAATTGTCTAACATATGACATCAGAGGAAAGAATGGTGAACGATCTGTAAAATAAAAATTTATCAAAATCAACTATACGCTTAATAGTCCTTCTAGTCCATAAACTAGACTAGTGGAACGAAATCCGAGTTAAAATTACAAATAGCTAAAGAACAATAAAATGAAGAAATACAACAAAAAATTTAAGAACTACAAATGTTTTAACCCGAAACACCGTAACGTTTTTGAAGAAAAAAATGTGTTCGATGGATTCAGGATTCTTGACAATGAAAAAGGCCATCAAGTTGAAGAACGAAATCGAGCAATAATTGAAACTGAAAAAATAAGTTGATGTGAATAATAATGAAAAAAAAATCAAAAATGTTCAATACGCTTAAAAATAAAAATTAAAAACACGGAAAAAATTAAATTGTATTTGCATTTGGTTGGTATTAACAGCCTCAGATTTACCACAGCTTAACACTACAGCTTATTAAATTCCGCAGAGGTGGTATTTGTATAATCTAGTTCGTATTGGTGGAATAGAAGATCAACATTAATATTTCATTGTACACTAATTTTCTTTAATTTATTCGGACCTTGCAGCTTCTGTAGACTCTATTCCAGAGATTATCGAGAAATGATTCGGACTAATATTTTGAATTTGTTCATTTATACACTTTAATTTTTGTCTCTTGATTATATACTACAATTTTACCCTACTTCGTAAATAATCAAATTTTTGTGTTTTTGTAACTGTACTAAACTAGAATCATACCATCAGTCATATAAATGCCACCAATATAAATCTGTCAAATGCAATTTCGTTAAAAATAAAGATTAAAAGTTCTAGAGATATTTAACTATTTTTATTTACTATGTTGATCGATTTATTTATTTATTTATTCCAACCATAAAATGCCTTTGGAGATGTTTATCATTTTTAGGCTATATACAATTTTAATTAAATTTATTTAGAATTTCATAGCAATAACGTGATATCTGTTATTACACCATCATCAGTCAAAACTAAAAATGTTTCACCAAGACGAGCCTACAGCATATTCTATGAAATATATCTTATTATCATATAACAACACGTTACAAATACCAAAAATAAATATTCCATAAGAATTGACAACCAATTAAATAAATAATTAATTTACCTACTCGGACACCCTATATTTCTTCTTTGTTCGCAATATTATTAAAAAATGTCATCTTCATTTAAAAATCATCTTAAATTCACCATCATATTTCATGTCTTTATAATTTTCATATTTCTAGGCGAAGAGCTTATTTACTATTTAATGAAATATTAAAAGTCCTTCTTTAAAGTTTTGTTTTCATCTTCTTAAATTTTTTGTTTTTATTCCACTAGTGCTATCGTACTATGCTATAATATAAAATTCAAGGATTTTCTTTGTAACTATATACTTTTTTTTCGAAAAAAATTTCGTTTACATAATGAGTTGTTCTGTACTGTAAAAACAATAAAATAATAAAATGGAAATTGCATGTTGCTTTCTTTGAACATCACTGCAGCATCACTTATTATCATATTTAAGACAAAAATAATACTACTACCGCTACAATATTATTATTACTACTATTATTAACCGTCATCATCATAGTCATCATTATTAAGGTTACATAAACAAGTAAATAAATAAAAGTTATTTCAAGTCGTTAATAACTGTGTATTATAATAACAATAACAAAAAAATAAAATACTAAAATAACAAAATGGTGTGCAACGGTTGAATAGAATTTTCAGAATCAAAATAAAAAAAAAAAACGTAAAATTAAGGTGTACATAAATTAATTATTTTTCCATTTTCTCATAACTTGAAAGGATTTCTAATAACAAAAATTTTTGAAAGAAAAAAATAATAATAATAAATATGAATTTTAGGACAACAAAAAATGAAAAGGATAATTGCACGAAAAAAGGATGTTAAACAAAAAACAAATGCAATTTACTTAATTTAAATAAAAGGGAGAATATGGAATAATAATCTCGGCAAATTTTTATAAGGAAATGAGTCAAATAAAATTAAATGTTTCTTTTGATGATGATGTCCATTAAAAATAACAGGGATATCTTGTAGTTTTTGATTAATTTGAAAAATTTAATCGTATCCATCCTTTTTTGTCATAAAAAATTTTACGATTGAAAATAAATGTAAGTAACTAGCATGTATTTACAAAGATGGATAAGTCTATGTTTAGATAAGTTCAATAAAATAAATAAAAAAAAAAGAAGCCACTTGTTACACTTTTGATGTTATTTTTTTGTTAACTAGTATATGAGGTATAAAGTATAATATCCAGTAATGGATAGGCACTGAAGAGAGAGAGAGTTAAAAAATTTGATAGTTACTTTTAACTATATTATATTGAATGATATAATTTAGGATAGTGATTAAGGAGTAATTAAAGGGGTACAAATGCATTGTGATACCCTGCAATAAGAATTACGAGTGAATCCAAGACTTAATTGGCAAAGTCAAATTCAATATTTTGCAAAATAATTTTCCACTTATTTTCATATTCTAATTTTGCAAGTACATATTCACATTGACTTATATTACGTTATTATATTAAATTATATAATATTCAAATAGCATTTATATATAATATTTACAAATAAATAGATTCTAACAAATTATTGAAAATATACATATTAATAAATTTAATTAGTATTAAACGATTTATTTATTTACACTCAACTAAAAGTTTTAATTTTATTAAATAGAAGAATCAAGTATGCAAAGTATTATAAATAAGTTGAGGTCATGCACTTGCTACAAATAAGCAAGAGTTAAATAACCTGATATACAGTGTCATAATAATATTCAAAAAAAACTTTAAAACGTAACTAAATATTTTAAATTTTTTTTTCTTAAAAGCCAGATAAATTTGACAGATTCTAATTTTGTAAATGAAAAAGATTTGAATTTCACAAACAATTGGTGTACTAAAAATTAAAAGAAAAAAATTAACAAGAAACTATAATAAAGAATAAAGTTAGTTATTAAATAATTCAATTAGAGAATTATTATCAAATTGAAATAACCAATTTTTAAGTTTTTTTTAGAAAAGAATGAAAGACCACGTTCTAATCTTAAATTTCCAGGGAGACTGTGAAAAATTCTGGGAGCTAAAGAAGTATAGAAACGTTGCAAATGAGCGGTATGAGCTCTAGGAAACAATACTAAATTCCGGCTATTGATTCTAAGATTATAATTTAATACGACTCACTGATTTAAATAGCCGGACCTAATCAAAAAATACTTTCAAAAACTTATAAAAATAGTCGATTTTTCTTGAGAAAAGTCCATACTTGTGAAACAAGAAATGAGTATATTTTATTAAAATAAGCACTACCCCAGTAACTGTTACCATACTGAAGTTTTGAGTTAACGATAGCATAGTAAACCATTCTCAAAACTTTATTTGACCAATATAAACTTAGATGGTACACATATATCTTGCAACTTTATGTACAATAATCTTCTTCAAGTTACGTGAATGATTAGACTAGTTTAAACTATTGTTAAGAACAATACCCAAATATTTAAACGATTCAACAAGTTCAAGCACAAAACATTAGTTGGCACAAGACAATGCGTCATTATAAGAATAAATATTATTAACATATAAGTCATAAGAAAATTTTGCAGCAACTTGGAAAGTGATAGAATAATTATTTACAATCGTGTGGCATATTACATGATCAACTACTTAAGTTGAATAAGACATACTTAGTTTTGTGACTAAGAACTAGCTTATGACAAAAAAAACCATTTTCTAATTAGATCTACATTATTATACTTATTATAAGGCTGTCTCATCCACAAATGCAGTCAAATTACCTTCAAAATTTTGCTGAAACACAGAGTTTATAAAAATGAGAAATATAATAGAATCGAGCCTTGTGGAACACCTACTTTAATTTTGTAAAAAGAGCTGAAGGTTCCATTTATTCTAACTAATTGATTCCTGTCTTTGAGAAAAGATTCAACCCAATCCAGAACGAAACCTCTGAAACCTGCATAGAGCTTTTTCAACAACAATTCATTACAAACGGTATCGAACACTTTCGTAATGTCAATAAAAAGAACAGCACTAGACTTATTATCTGATAACTATATTATCACTAAAGTTATATTGAGACCACTATAAATTTCAGAACGAAGTTTCAGTAGCGCATCTTCGGTAGATTTCTTTTCCTAAAACCAAATTTATTAAATTGGTAGATTTCTTTTTCTAAAACTAAATTGATTGTTACTAAAAAAGTTAGTGAGATTGAAAAAATTTACAATTTAATTAATTGTAATTAATTTATTATGCTAAGAGAATAGTTCGTGGCATCTTATATTAATATTCGTATTTATATTGAATTTTGTTATAAAAAAATGCATTAATCGGAGTTTGTTTTACCACTTAATAAAAGATGTGTATTGTAAGGTGTTTCATTAGAATACTAATTTAATACCGATATGGTACAGATTGTAATTTCATACTATTAAAAAACTTTACAAACTATAATAAGAAAATATTCAAAAATTCTTTATAATTAATTTAAAATTTTTGTAATCACAAATTAGTTTTTCATATTGCGTTGAATAACCGTTAAAAGCGGTAAACATCAAAGGAAAAATGTTAATTTAAATAATATTATAATGAATCAACAGCCAACCCAAGGTAATGTTTTTAATTTAAATTACTTGATTTCAATAAACTCATAAACAAATTATAATATCAGATGTAAGTTGAATACGAATGAGGCAGGGCAAGCAACTTTCATTTTATAATGCAATGCTAATTGTTATAGTATACTTTTATTAGCCGTTTATATGATAACAGCAACTAATTTAATTTTGAAATAACTGATATTGTTGATTTGGTAATTTAACTTTTTAATTGTATTTTATAAAGTTAAAATATATTTAGAATGAGGTACGATATACTCAAAACAAGCACTATAAGTTAAAATACCGTTAGGTAAAATTCTCAAAGACAAAAACAAAGTCTCTACATATAAAACACCAAATAGAGATATTTCCTTTTTTGTATCCAACAGCGAATACTCAATACAAACATTTTTCCCAAACTCTAGAAAAAGTGATAGATTGTTTACCTTCGTCACTTGCAATTACAGATAGATGTGTCGTCATTTCGGTCTCGGATTTATTAATTGAATCACATTAAATAGTATTACAAAAATTTTAAATATTTAATTATCAAATTTATGCTCAAATTTAGAACATGAGGCATATTTAATACTAGATGTGAGTTTGCTACATTTTTTTTTGTGTAATATATCCAATAAGGTTAGTCACTATTTTAATAAATGAGTACATATTAGAAAATTTAACTGAGAAGCCGATATTAGTAGCAAAATAAATAATTAATGAGATTTGCGATAATATAACACATTCACACTTTTAAAAACTAAGTTAAATTAGTATATAAGTTATTAAAAAAATTAATTAAGCCATCATTTTTTATTTGAAACTTCAATCCAAATTGAAAAAAAAAATGAAACAAATAAATCACGTCGTACAAGTATTCGTAGGGTGTCTCAAACTGCGGCACCAACCGCTTATTGTAAATTTGGTACCATTCTATGTAGTGTAAATGAACGCCTCTTTTTTGATTCACATATTTCGGTCCACAGGATTTTGTGGGATTTTGGGGATTTTAATTTGCGGATATTCTAATTGGGAACTTAAAGGGTAGGCCTATTATTCATATCATAAATTATCATAAAAATATCTCAAAACAAAAACAATCATTCTTGATTAGACTCATTTTAAGTCACAAGATTTTACCAAACAACTTAGTCGGTCTATACAAAAGCATGTACGACGTTGTTATAACAATTAAGCACACATTGCAATTTAAAGCAAATATAGTTTTATTAGAATTCTTTAAACTAATAAAATAATCAAAGAAAATTTATATTAAAAATTTTTTCTACCAAAGCGTTTTGTTATTATTACTTTTTTTTTATTTCTGTTAAAGAGCTGTCATTTTCTAATGATATGATACCGTTATTCGTGTTGCTAATGCTGGTGCAATGCAGTACAGAACATTTTTGTCCTTTTAAGTGGTATTCTATGTTTTTTTTCTTTCTTTACTAGTTTTTTGTTTTTTATTTTTTATTTTTCTTTTTTGGTTAGAAAAACACTACCCATCAGAGAAACAACGAAGAATATAGAAAGAGATTATTAAAAGCTTAATTTATGCAACAATATTTCTTGGATAACCTGAAATTGTGACCATTCTCATTATAGGGAATGAAGGTGTAGTTTTGTTTCATTTTATTTCAAAAGGTGAAAATTCATAAAATTAAGAATATAAACAAAAAAAAAATGATGAGGGAATAACGAAGTAAAGTGATTTTAAGAAAAAAAAAGCAAAAAAGCAAAAATAAAAATATGGTTGCTAATGTTGAATTTTTTTTTTTGCTTAAAATGGCCACCAGCATTTCATATTATAGAAGAGAGAAATATTGTTGTATATTCAGCTCGATTTGAGTTCTATATTTTTTATATGAAGTAAATTAAGTACATATATATAGTATAAAGTGCTGGTAGTATATATGCTATGTGTAGACTAGACCTTGTTATGAAAAAAAAGATACATCATCATTTATGAGTTCATTCATTCGCCTTCTTGTTTAACATTATTATTTTTTATTTAATTTTGAAAAGAATGAGTTTATTCAATTTCATTTTTTTTTTCTTTTTTGCTCATAGCCCAGATTTAACTTTTGGTCATAACGTTGATTATATTTAATGATGTGGTTATTAATTGAATTACAGAACTTAGATGTTTCTTTAGTTATTTTTAAAGAAAATTCACATTATAGTGACAGTTGTTTATTGAGAATGGCAAGAAATATGAAATTCAGAAAAAAATGCAGGTACTTTTCTTAACAAGTACATATTTTTTATAAAGAGGACGTTCTATGATGGAAAATATGGGATTATATCATATAAGATAATAGCAAAGGGTCAAAAAAGGCTTGTTATTTAAAAAATAAATAGGTAGCTTTGTTTTTTGGAATATTTTTAAAAAGATATTCGAAAACAAAATTAAAGTGCACCTTTTCGATTGTATTTTTTTTAAAATGAAATTTTAGTTACGTTGAGATTTGATACAATTTTTAAAATTCTTGTTTTTATTAGTTATAACAGTGGAATCACTATACACTTGCAATTTCCATTAGAACATTAAAAGTAAAACGGGATAACAAAATAGATCTTATTGGGTGATTTTGAATTGAAAATTTATTTGTTAAAAACAAAGTATAAAGTCCTATAATCCAGACAATTGTTGGTATCATAAGTAACCGCTTTGATCTAATAGCAATAAGTTTTAGGAGTTGTTTCGTTAGTGTTACTCTACCTATACAACTCCTGATTTTTGCTTTTATTGATTTTATAACTTATTTATAGATGTTATTAATACATTTGTGAGTTATAAAAATCGACCAAATGTTTTACTGAATTTCCTTGTTTTGATTTAAGTTTACTGAATTTACGATTAATTTGATCTTCATACTATGATCAAATTCGCATATTAATACAGTGAATAATTTTTAAAATTAAAACAGCTTACAAGCAAAGTTCGCAAACGATATTTGAATAGATATCTCTTCTAAAAAAATTTAGTTATAGTTTAGTTAGAGTTAAGATATGCGAAATAATAATGTATACAGTAGACATCTATACTTTTGCAAATACACAGAAATATTTTTGTTTTTTAATTTTTTTATAGCTAACATAGTAAATTTTGTAACTGACTGTTAAATACAGGGTTTTCCAATAAGAGTGATATGATTTCTTTAAAAAAAAAAACACACTAATTGTTAAAGAAATTCAAATGTTTTTTATTTAATATGAAGTACAATCGATACAATTAAGTTCTGAATAAAACGTTGTTCAAATGGCTTCCACGACTTATTCTGCAGGAACGAATTCGATGAACCGAATTTTCGAGCACTTTTTCCACTAAATCCAGTCGTATGTCATGAATAGCACGTTCAATATTGACTTGTAAAGCTTAAAGAGAGTCTGGTTTATTGTTAAAGACCAAAGACTTCAAATAACCTCACAAGAAATAGTCTAATGGTGTTGGATCAATGGTAAAATCACAACTTCTTGGAGGCCATTCAATATTACAATTTCTTGAAATAATCGAATCTCCAAACTTTTCTCGCAATGATTCAATTGTTGCACTTGCTGTGTGGTACGTAGCCCCGTCTTGTTGGAACCAAATGTTGTCAAGATCAACTTCTTCCAATTTCGGCCATAAAAAGTTGGTTATCATCGATCTATACCGCTCTCCATTGACAGTAAAGGTGTTACCAGCTTCATTTCGAAAGAAGTACGGACCGATGATTCTACCAGACCAAAAACCACACCAAACTGTCAATTTAGGTGAATGTAATGGTTTTTCGTGTCATGTAATAACTTTTTTCGCACCAGAATCGACAGTTTTGTTTATTTACCGCACCACTCTGTTCAAAGTGGTCCTCATCGACGAAGATGATTTTCTTAAAAAATCGTTATCATTTTCAAGCTGTTCCAAGGCAAAATCAGCAAATTCACGACGTTTACGGTAAAATTGTAAACATTACTAAATTCAATGAAAAATAAATGACAGATCATGACATATTACAAATGGCTGAAACTGTAAAATTCACTGTTATTACAATACAATATTTTATATTTATGGTGTTGTTGCAACGTTAGCCTTTCAAATTATTAGGTTTGAATACAATAAAACTACACTATTGACAGTACATTATTTTATTTTCTTATGATGTCGGTATTTTAGTACCCTCACTGGATGATTATATATCGCAGAAGTATGTATCAAGCTCTCATGTTTAATTGAAGTCTGATGTGCTTGATCTAGCCATTAAATGTTACATTATTAAATATGTATAGATTGTACGTCACAATAAATTTACATTTCTATGCCATATGTCATATTATGAAAAATAAGAATTGATAATAGAAAATAAACTTCCATTTAATTATATTTCTTCTATAAACAAAACTTAAAACATCTGAAAAGTCTGAGAAAATCACTAGATACTACATGTGTAAATTATGCTGATGAAGTAAACGTAAAAAAATTTTTATATGAATTTAAAGTGCTAGCAAACAAAATATTACTTCTTAAGAAATTTACAGCAAAAGGAACTGTAATTTAATTCACTGAAAAATGTCCTCAGATTAATTGAAAGATCATAGATACCGTAAACTGAATATATGAGGGACGTAAAAGTAGGCCTATCTCCGCAAGCATTGGAATTAAAGACATAAGTGCTCCTTAGAAAAATAATAATAATCTCTAAATAGAATTTGAGCAAATCAATAATTTTGGATAACAACCAGTGCGCGTATGCATATCATTCCAGTTATCGAATTCTTTCTAACATTTTGGTTTCGACTGATATTTTCCTAAAAATAAAATAAAAAATCAAACAATTAAAATAGTATGCCGAAAATCAGTCTTCATATTATTTTTCTGATAATAATTGTAACAAATAAAATCTATAAAAATATTTAAATAAATTAAATGAAAAACTAGCTTTCCGAAATTCGAGGAAGTTTGATAAAAAATCATATCTATACTTAGGTACTCAATTTCATTATTAAATATTTTCCATCATTTCAATTTATTCTAGGCGCTATATATAACTTTTTTTATAGACTCATCTTAGACAAAAACCGCATATGTAATCATTTATAATAAAAAATTAAATTTTCATTTAGTTCTGGTGAAAAAAAGAAACTCTGTTTAATTATGAGTTGATAAATTAAATTTTTGTACGTTTGTGTATTCCTACTTCTGTATGGGGTGAAAATTCAAATTGAAATTTCTAATTTAAAATTAAAAATAAATGGAAAAAATATTTATTTTCGCTACGTCTCCTTTTAAATATCTATCAGAATAATAATGAAAATCGATTGTGAAATGGTGTAGTTATTATTGTACGGTACTTTTTTCAATTGACAGATTAAATATAATGATGATACTCTCAGTTTTTTATTTTATTATTTTAAAAATGTTTTAATTAGAACTCACAACAAATTCAAAACTTTTCAATTAGGAGTATTTATGTTTCATATTTACAGATTGAGAGAAATAATTCCTTAGGGATTTTTTTTTATCGTTCTGTATGTAAAAACACTTTCACAAAGGTAAGTGGTGAATAGCCTTATGAGACTTTTTAATATCGTTATATTATCTTATTTATTATTGTTATCAATTCAATGATAATATTATATTTAAATTTAATTTGAATGGATGAATAAATAACTTATATTTAATTCAATAGAAACCACTAGATCTTCTTATTCAGTGATGGTTCCTACTATCTCAATAATGAATATCAAACATTTACCTAAACAGAGTAATAATAATAATTTAATGCGGAAAAATCAAAATCTGTATTTATTTATTTATAAAAAAAAAAAAAAAAATGTCCTGCTGCTTTGCTGATTTAATTATGTAATAAAAAAATCTGGTATAATTTTTGGAACATTTTATCCAATGTTGTTACAGAATCATTTTTTTTTTTTGCTATAAACCTACAATATTATTATAAAACATTTTTTTATTTATTTTTGTTATGAATGAAAAAAAAAACTTAAAAGAAAATCAAAATTTATTACAGTTCTTTTTTTTTTAATGTTAAAAACATTTAATGGGAGGATATTCACTGGTAGATTTGATAGAGTATTTGATGTTCTTGTTTCAATTAAAATATCTGTGACTTTTAATTTTGAACTGAAATTTGCTATAAAAATAAATTTAATATTGACTTTCGATAAGTTTGTCAAAATTTTATTTATGCATTAATGATAGTATTTTCAGTATTAAGAAGCAGAATTATCTAGAAAGATTAATTTGATTGAACTCGAATTCAAAGTAGCGGGAACACATTTTCCAATAGAATTAAAGCATTTGCAAAGAAGGCATATTAATGGTGAATCATATCAGAGAAATCTTTCATGGAAACTAGAGTCAGCTGAAAGTATCGGAATATACAAGACTAAGAATGGATCACGTCTGAATAAATACCAAAAGAATGGTTATTCTTTATTGTGTAAACGTAATAAAAACCGTAAAACAGTTTATACAGACACCTACCGGTTAATTCCACGTTAAAATTGATATTAATAATAACAATCGACAAATAATAACAATATAATAAATAAACTCTCTACTTGTGCTATCTCAATTGAATATAAGCCAACCAGCTGCGAAAAAGGTAAAATTGCTACCTGTCCAGCAAACATAAAAAAAATGAGTTTAAATTTTTTTCCTCAGTCCAGTACAAAACACATAAGAAATCTGCAAGTGGTAGACAAAATAGGTGTATCTGTTTGATAAGCATATTTAAAGGAAAATATTCAATAATATTAATTAAATAACATTCTTTTTATCTTCAATATTTATTTGAATAACTGAGTAATTAATACTTTAAGTATTTGAGTAATTTATTAGAGAAAAAAAATTAGCTAAAATCAGCTAAAACTTTAATACTTTACCTCTATTTGAAAAAAAAAATATTGCATTTGAAATTCTGTTGCTGTTGATTCAAATACTTGAAATCAAATACTTTTACTCAATGAGTAGTATATAGTACCCAGCTTTTACTAGCTACATCCATTGCACCTTTGAAACACGATGTACAATATATTATTTTTCTTTTATTTTTTTGTTTGTTTTCTTATTTAATTTGGGATAGAGCAGCTTCGTAAATCGATATTTTTCATCTAAATTTGATGATTAATCCACTACTGCTATTCTACTTTGTGTCATACGTGTCTATTAGTTTATTTATTCATTTATATTAGAAATTAAATATTTTATAAAAAATATGAATTTATATCGAACCTGTGGTTGACACAGCACTTTTTTCTTCACTCCTATCGATGAAGGATTAACTAACATTAAATAAATCATGAATATTTAAATTATAATTGAGATCACGCATTCAAATTTTTTTAAAGACTTTTATTATGGTCACATGCCCCCCGTAGTATTTTATTAATTGTAATAAATTTATTACATCGCATAAAGCTTCTAAGTCATTGGATTTTTTATTTTAATATTTGTTTTTTTTTATAATTTTTCATAAGAAGATATCCTTTTTCTTCTCTACTACATTTTTATTCTTTTAAATCATTTCTTAAGTTTTATTTTTATATTTATTTATTTCACATTTTTTTTTTCGCTTAAAAATTGATTTTCGGTTATTATATTATCCTTTTTATATTCTTATACTGTCGTTATACCAATTTTTTGAAGTAAAAGCAAGCCAAGTTATCTTTCATAATATTCTAAGAAAATATAAAAAAATTAAGCCTTCCATCTTATTCTCTTCGCAATCAAAATAAACAAAAAAATTTTACTCTATAATAATTTAGGTCAGTCTTCCGTATTTTGTATTATGTATATCCATTCCCCTCTCTCTCATACCGTAAATAAATAAATAATAACGGTATATAAAAGCTTAAAAGAGAAAAAAAAACAACCATAATATTTAACTCATTCAATTTCTATTTTTGGTCCCAAAATAAAAGTTACACAAATAATAAAAATTGAATCCTATATAGAAAAACAACAAAACAAAAAATACATTTTAACAGTTAGTTATTATTTATGATCATAAAATTGAAAGTGTATCAGGTGATCAAGCAGAATAAATGGACATCATAAAATGAAATTTATTCGACTATAACGGTTTTTATGCACATGTTATACGTATATACTATTGTGTGTAACATAATATATTATTATAAATATAGGAATTTTTCTGTATTTGATATGAATGACATTTTGCGGAAAATCATATGACATTTTTTATTGAGTAGAATTTACGTTACATAATAACTTAAACTAATCGGTTCCATCATAAATATCAACGATAAAATAAAAGAATCTAAATAAAAGCCCTTAAAAAAAAAATTGGAAGGATAGACATTTTGATTAGTACTTAAAGTAAATTACAGAATTTATTATTAAAGTACAGTTATTGGACATATTCATTGAATTGAATTGTTAGTATAATAATGTCATTCTTGTTTTGTTCTGTTTATGAAATTGTTTCAAGTGAAGAATATAACTTCTTTGGGTAATGATTAGATATTTCAAGTTTTAATTCATGTTTGAATGTTTGATTCTACAATTTTATGGGCTTAGAATACTGTTTCAATGATTAGATAGGTAGCAATTATAATATGCTTTTCTAAAAAAAATTATTTTCGTTGTTATACCTACAGCGGCTTGTTGAATGTAATATGGGTAGCTAGTTTTATTACAATTCCAAAAATATTGGATGAGTCTCACTAGAGCTTTTACGCAGACAGTTTGCATACATAATCGAATAGTTCGCAACAGTTTTTTATCTTAAATTATTGATATATCAACTAATTATTAAATATTTTAATGTGGAAAACTACATCTAATGTATATAGCAACTTACACTAATTGATGCATGAATAGTTCATCTAAATGACTACCAATCTTATCACATTTACAAAATATTTGAACTGCTGTGTGAGTTTTTTCAACGACAGCTATGCCCTTTACTACTTACTGTTATCTATTATTGTATGCGCCCACGTTTTTCTATTAAAAATTCAAAACCACAATTTTTAGGACAATCTGTAATGGATTATAAATCTGTATGGAGTTATAAATTGCATGGGATAGGAGAAGTTATTTAATATTTTTTAGTCTTATGTATGTGAATAACATTCGCGAATAATACAATAGTACTGTTATACGACAAAAAAATGTCTCTATTTTAAAAGAAGATATTAGCTAAGTACACAAATGTACTAAATTCGAGTATGGCCCTATTGAGTAAATATGGCACGAGGTAAAAAACAATTTCTAATATTATTAATTATTATTGTATATATAGAAAAAAATTTTTCTAAAATAATTCAAAAATTGTAAATTCAATACAATGTTTTCATAATGAGTTAATTTTGTATTGCATTCCAGTTCGAAGCTATATTTAAAATGTTCGAAAGATAAGAAAGCCAGTTAATATTGCACTCTCGTCTAGATTTAAGCTATGTTCTTCCGATTTGTTCTCCAGATTTGAGTTTATAGCTCTTATCGATGAGCTTAAAATCTAAAAAGGTAAAATTTGTTATGAACAAAAACAAACATACAGACAAGAAAGTCAGTTAATAAACGTCTTACTTTAAAATTGATTGTGAAATTAAAATTATCAAAAAAAGTGATTAATATAGCAAAAAAAAAAATTGACTATTCAATTTTTTTTATATATTTATTTTTTATTTTAATTTTTACAGTTTTATTACTTAGATAGTCAACATATTGTTGCAAGTGCGCAGTCAAGTCAAGCTAAGGTATTTGCTGCAAGTTCAGTACAATTAATATACAGTACGCAAAGTAATTATCAAACATTTTTTTTATTACTATCTATTTTATTTTTTTATTACTGATCATTTTATTACTATTTGTGTATGTGGCAAGTTTTCTTGCGTGACATAGTGACATCTAGACATGAAGGCATTATAAATTTAAATATTGAGTTATATTTAAAGATTAATTTTTTTTCAAAAGGAATTTAAAAATTAATTTCATTAAAGGAAAATACAGTTGAATTAAAAATTCATCTTATTTTTTGAAAGAAATCGAAAATAACAAAAAAAAAAATCAATTTAAAATAATAATAATAATTTAAAAGCTATTAAAGCTATAGTAAAAACTTATATTTAAGTAGTAATTAATTTCTCAATTGACAAGTGACAATTGGATATCAAAATACAATCAATTTATCAAAAAGTTATTCCTCATTAGCAAAACATTGATATTTTGGGTATATTCTACCGAAGCATATCTACAAACCTTTAATCCTTTGTCGGGCGCATATGTATCAAATTGATACATCCAAATTATTTTTTTCAACGATTTCTAAACGAAAGTTAGTACGACGTGAGTTGTCGTGTAAATTAATTTTTTTACAATTTTTATTTTAAGGTAGATATTTATGTTTGGACCTTTGTAGAGTGCAGTTATAAAAGTTTACTTGTTGAAATTGATACAGCGCACTGAAACCTGTTATTTTTTTAAAAGTTCTAAAATTTAAGACAGTTATGACATGAACTATAGTTTTACCTCATTTAATTCGGAGAAGGTCTATGACTAATTTAAAGTTGGATCTACAACGTCGACTCGATACATACAAGCCTATAATGGATGAGCTAAAGGATAAAACTAATGAAAACCCTGCTTCAAATAAAAAAGAAAGGTGTCAGATATGTGTAAACAATAGAGAACTGAATAAATATAACTGCCAGAATTATGAAAAACCAATCTGTTTAGACCATATTAAATTTTTTTGTCAAGATTGTTGTCATGTCAATATGTGTATAGATTGTACCTGTTATAATATCTTATTATAAGCCTTTATTATCTTAATATAATCTTTTTTGTGTTTTCTTAAATTTTTTTTATGAATTAAAATATAATTATGTTTTATTTTTCTGTTTTTTGCTTTTTAAATAAAACATAAAGAAATCGACAAACTAGGGTTTGTTTAATTAGACATGTATGAACATGTTGTAAAGAAATAAATAAAAAACATCATGATTAAAAAACCAAATCAAAGAACAAGAATACTATTGTTTCAACTTGCGCGTCCGATGAAGGATTAAAAGCCTCCATATTTTGTTATACTCGATATATCAAATTACTTACCTTGGAAAAAATTATGCCAGTGGAATAATCATGCAATTAACTAGCAGGTCAAGTAACTAGGTTAGGAAACTTAACATAAACAAAAAAAAATCGATTTTCAACGAAACAACGAATATGAATAATATCATTCAATCGATTGATTAAAATGGTGATAAAATAGTAAAATAGTATAGAGGTGTTCATTATTTACTCTGATAGCTCAACTTGTTTTAGGTGTTTTTAAATTTACTTGCATTATAAAACATTTTAATGGCAGTAGTATTGACATTAGAGTACATTAGTACTGACAAGTGCCATTTATCAATAATATTTTTATTTGGACTACATATAAAATATTCAGTTGAAGTAGATTAATGCACGCTATACACTGTACACTGTACATTTAACAGTCTACACCTCTACCGATATTTCGATTTTAGTCCATACATTGTAAAATGTACACTATGACTTTATAAGTGACTTTAAAAACAACACTTTAAAAAAAGATTATTTCCAATACTCTCTCAATGATCATTTAGGAAACTTTCAATCATTGTCTTTATTACTTAAACTTGAAATTACAAAAAAAAAAAAGTTAACAAAAAACTTGTTAAAAATTACTTATTAAATTTTTCTTAGCCTTGTATAAAATTATATCCTTTAATGTCTTTTCTTAAATTCTTAAACTAAATTGAATGACCTTCTCTAAATTAATTTTTTTTTGGTTTTCTTTTCTAGGTTTGAGGCTACCTTTTGTTCCTTTTTTTTTTAATGAAAATTTAATTTCGTTACCGTCTGGTTTCGTTACCTGTACATACCTTCAGACCCAAATTGAATTATAAATCAGATCTTTTCTTTTTTCTATAAATGCAAACACTACTACAACTGTTGTACTCAATAATTATATTCATATACATTTATATACACATATAATTTTTTATTATAGATGTACCTCTTAATAATTTTTGTGGGACTTTTAATGGGACTTTTGAAATTGTTTTTATTTTTTTTTTGTTGTTGTTTTGTTCATTTTGACAGACTCAAATGACTTGTCAAAATTATTGTGACCCTGATTTGAATTTCTAATGAAATTATAAAAGGCTTTTGTTTTGTTTTTGCACTTTTTGTTATTTTTGTTTCTATTTTTATATTTGTTATTAAATTCTTATGGCTATCGGTCCCAAATTTAATTCTTAAAAAGGCAAGATTTAATATTTTATTTTGTCTGAAATACAAAAAAAAGGAAAAATAAAACTATGAAATGTTTTAAATGGTATTGACTGAATTTTTATAAACACCATCATCAACGTGCACATATCATATAAAAAGTTAGAAGACTGTTAATGACCTAGGATTTCGATTTTATTTTTTTTTAACATTTGTTTTTTTTTGTCTTTTTTTTAATTCTGTGATGTTTTTATTTGTATTTGAGGCTATGTTTTAAAAACTATTTAAAACAAATTTATCAAAGAACGTATTTGCGGTGGTTAGTGTTTATCGTGAAAATTCTGTCCAAATTTTTTTTTAGAATTGGGATAAAAATTATTATTTGAATGGAAAAATAATAGAACTCAAGAACCAGGTAATTTATTTATTTTTTATATTTGCAAACATTTTGTAAAAGAAAAAAAAAAAGAAAAATGATTTATTGACAAAAATTGAAATTTATAGGCCAAAAAAAATGTATATAAAATTTGGGGTGGAATGAAGGTTGATGTTCAATAAAAAACAAGGGTAAAACAAAATAAATAAATTGCCTTTGGCAGATGTGATTCCTTGGTAATAATTTTCTCTAATTATTTTTGGTACCGATTTAATTTTATGGTAATATTTTCAAATGAAATATTTTTCGGTCCTTCTGTTCAATGTCAAGGACAAAAATTAATTAAATTATGAACATAAAAAAGTTCAAAGAAATTTTTGAGATTAAAAAATGTTACAGTTTATTGAAATAACATCGAAGGAAATCGATGTGGCTTAATGATAGTCTAATACGTAAGATTGCAGAAAAACAAAAATTTAATTCATCGTCGAACAGATTCTATTGTCGAAAAATATCGTCGAAAAATTTGTCGCATGAAGAACATTAAGTAGAATAGTAACAGTAGACTAATCGTTTACTTGATGAAACTGTGTGAAAAATTAATACCACAACACAGCATTGGCACCACAGATAATATCGTAGTTTTATATTACGATCAGGGTCATAGAGTCACAATAATCTCGACAAGTCATTTGAGTCTTTCAAAATAAACAAAACAACAACAACAAAAAAAACACAATTTCAAAAGTCCCATCAAAATTCCCACAAAAATTATTAAAAGGTACATCTATAATATAAAAAATATTTAATTTCGAAAGAGATATACAAAAGCCATACTTTCACAAATTGGCTAAGGCATCGTTTAAGTTTTCTCCTTCAAAATTCAAATTGTTTTTGACTTCGAAATTTTCAAGTTTTCAGTATTGCCGAAAGTTTAATATAAAACCTTAAATTGCTAGATACTGTCGTACTTTTACGTTTGTGAAATAATTTATTTGTTCACTTTATTTATTGATAATAATTATACACAAAAGGTCTTTCATAGCCTGATTAGCATTCTTGAAACATTATTCATAAAAATTTCAAATTAACAATTTAATAAAACTTAAGTTTTAATTTTGAAAACTTTAAAATTACAACAAAGAATTACAGCAAAAAAAAATTATTAATATAATTTACAAAATTAAAAAATCGCTCAATTTTCTTTTGAAAGGATTAATGTTTGCTAAATTTTTAAATTTTCTTGGTGATGACTTATATAATCTTGAACCAGATACAGCAACTCTTTGCGACGCTGATAATGATTGACCACCTACAATATTCTAATGTGATCATTTCTGTTTCTGTTATAGAATCTACGGTTATGTCGCGATATAGAAGTAATATTATAGTGTGATCAACATTATTTATGATTCTTTAATTTTTTACAATCTGCTGATATTGAGATATACCTTACATATAGGTACAATTTAATTTTCTGATTATAATCTGTAAGTAATTATGTACCAATGGCAAGTTCAAAATATTTTTAGTAACTTATTTTGAGGTACTTGCAGATTACGAGTTATATTTTTAATACCAAATCATACTTGTGTGTACCATATGATAATAAAGAATGGCCAAGAGCAAAACTCATTTTTAGTTTAAATAATATACCATTTAAAGAGCTTAACCTACTTTCTAAATTGTTGACATGGGCTTACTAACTCAAATTACTATCTAATATAATTCCTAAAAACTTTATTCCGTTAATTTCATCTGCATACATTTCACTTGTGGCCGGTTTTGATTTCATTTTTCAACTTTTCTTTTTGAATTTTTCAATTATTTTAGTTTTTGTGAATCGAAATACCTTTCTGAAATCCATATTGGTATTCAGTTCTTGTATATAAAAGTTTTTTTTTATTATTTTCGAAAATACAGAGGGTATTGTCATAGGCCTATAATTAGATACAGACTTATCTCCACTTGTCCATATTAAAACTACCTTTTGAATTTTTAGAGCTGAAGGACAAGTACCATTAGTAATTACTTTATTGAACAAGGACGATAACTATTTTACAAAACTAGAAGCAGAATTTTTAACTATTTTCGTTGGAATATATTTAAGGTTTAAAATCACATTTGATACTTTTTCATTTGTGAAATTAAAATTAAATGGCGTATATTCAACATTTAGTGTTGCGGAAAATATTTATGTTATGTTATACACTAAGGAAATCAGAAAGTGATATAGCAAGAAGAGCTCTAGAGTGGAATCCACAAGGACCAAGAAGACCCGGCAGACCATACAACACATGGAGACGCACAATTGATCAAGAATTAACAATCAACAATTTTACCTGGGACGATATTAAGGAAACAGTATTCAACAGAGAGGAATAGAGGTTCACTATCGAAGCCTTATGCTCCCACGCGAAATAATAGGAGAAAAAAAATATATATATATATATTTATGTGGTGTTGTTATTATAAAGCTAGATATTGAATTACCAACACTAATAATATAGTTATAATTTTGTGAATAATATCCAACGAATCCAACAGTTCATTCCAATTCCTAATTTCAATATCCTGACAAAACTAAAAATGTTAACTAGCTGAACGCAAACTTTTTCAAAATTGATTATCTATTTTTACTTATTATCTTTATTCTTTTCCCAAAATTATTAAAATGTTATTTTCTTACAAAGGATTCATTGTAAATCGATTTTAAAATTGAACTAAAATAATAAAAAAAAAAAACTAAAAGTCCTCCATTTAAAAATTAAAAGAAATCCCAAAGGATATTTAGAGAAAATTTTGTTTATGTTTTTTTTTTGTTTTGTTTTCTTCTTTTTATATGCCAGAAGCATTTTATTTGTTGAATTTTGTTAAAACAAAAACCCCCCAAAAACTTCAAATTACAAAAATCAACAAGTTGATAAGCTTTACCCAAAGTATTGAAGCTTGTGCGAAAAACATAAAAACATATATTTAAGGTAATTTTGTACAGTCATAGTACCTAACTAGTTTCTAATAAAAATTATTAAAAATAGAGAAGGAAGTTAAATAAAGTTCTTTTTTTTTTGTTTTTTGTATTTTCGAGAACGATTTTCCGAATATATAGAAAAAAAAAATTAAAATAATCCTTTTAAACAAAAATTTACTGGTCTGTTAGTAGTGTGATAAATTTTATATTCCTATTTTCATTGTGGTTTTCAAGTTATGAAATTTTGTGTTTTTGTATTATTAGTAAATATATTTAACTTGAAAACATTTAATATTGGTTAGGGTCATTTCAATAATTTCAAATTATATAAATATTTAATATTATACAGATAAAGAGAAAGAGAAAGAGAAAGTGCTTATTAAATTGAAGTAAAAGATTTTATAGGTTGTGGTTCTATTGTACTCTTGATTTTATGAAGTGTGGTCAAAATTTAGAATTTATCAAAATTAGAATTTCTTAAAATATTTTATACATAAATAAATTACTTGATTTAAAAAATTTATTTTAAACTTAATAAATGATTAGCTCAATGTAAAGATAAGTAGAAACAAATATTTGAGGTTTACAACACAATTTCATATAATAATTACAGTAAATATTTTTAGATTTTTAAAATTAAATTAAATTAAGGAATAATTAAGTAATAAACTATGATAACCAATACAGAGGTAACAGTTCAAAGCAATAAATTTTATAAGTATGTTCGCATTACAATATTAATATATATATTGTAAAGTATTCTCTCTTTCTAACCCAAATTAAATGTATGAGGGTTATTCGACCAAACACTTTTCAAATATGAATATATTTATTTTTTATAGATTCTTGAAATTTCAGGAATATTACAATTTAGTTAAATTTCATCATTATTCATTACAAAAACGAAATAAAATACATATTGTAATAGATAAATCTGTAAGCCAACTTTATAGGTCCTTTTCCCTTTCGAAATGTGGGCCATTTTTATTAAACTATATTAATTATTTGGTATATATTTTTGTATATTATATATTTATTATATTATTTTTTATTAGTTATATTATATCTTTATTAATTATTAAATTATATTTGAACCGGTATGGTTGTATTGAAAATTACATTTTCAGTAATTTTCACCATTTGAAAAATTTTTCGGTTCTCACGGGGTTACCGAGAACCGAAAACTCACGGGGGGTACCGAGGTCACTTCCTATAATCAAAGTATATTTAAGATGTATTTAAACCTATGTGTTCAGAAATCTTGTAATGTTAATTCATTCTTGGACAAATATTTGATTGGTGATCTAAATTTTTATTGGTTAATTTTGAACTTAATTAAGAAAATTATTATATTTGAATAATAATGAAAGTAATTTTCCAGCCATCATTGCTCTATGCCTGTCCTTTGTTCCACAACATTGCTGACACACAAAAAATTGCAGATAACGCAAAACAAAATATTAAAGATAATGTTTAATCTACCTTTTTATTACTCGACTAAAGACTTCATTACCAAACAAAAGTCGAACTAATTTCTGATCAAATTGCATTAAAAACTAAAAAGCTTATGGACAAGTGCCTATTAGCTGAAAATGATTTAATAAAAAATTTATAGCAATAAATTGTAAAACATATAGTTTTTAATAATAATAGTTAGTTTAAGTAGCCGTAAGTAGTCGTAAGTAGTGTAAGATAATTAGCTGTAAGTTTTATTAAAACCATAAATTTTATTAAGGTTTTCCCCATTTTCTTCTCGAAATTAAATATTAAATACAATAAATCTTAAAATTAAGAAAAAAAAAAATTATATTTCAGTTCTGCAGATTAATTAGTATAAGATTTGATATTCTGATCTCTGTAAAATTAAAAGTAATTGTATGTAAATGTAAATATTTGGGTAAATAAATGAATTAAATTGTATTTAATCTAGAAATTGAAAAAAGTACGGTATCAATATCTGAACCTTATTATTTTTTTAAATGTTAGATCTTTAAAAGGAGACGTAGCGAAATCAAATATTTGTTTTTAATTATTTTTGTTTTCAATTTAAAATTTCACCGCATGGTTAAGTCGTTTTAACATACAAACATTTTAATTTATATAAATTGCTAAAACAACTACACATCGGAATTCACATTTTTTTTTAAAATAAATTAATTCATATGAGGTTTTTCGTTTAAGATAAATGCATAAAAAACAATTATATAACTAGTGTCCACGATAAATTGATGAAAATAAAATGATAGAATATAATTCATAATGAAATATTGAGTACAATTTTTTATCAAACTTCTTCGAATTTCGAGGAGCGAGTGAATACTAGTTTTACTTTAATTTGAAAATTTAGTTCGTTGTTGTTATTTAGCTATATTCATATCGTTGAAAAAAAATAGTAGGCCCAAAAAGATAATGGTTTTTTATTTAAAATTTATTTTAAGCCCTTTCGTTCGTGAATTAATTCTAGATGTGCAAAAAATATATTGATATGTCATAAATGTCAAATTGGATCAAACTAAGTGATAAAAGTTAACTTTTTGACTTTGGTTCCAGTAGTTTGGGTTTTTTGGGATGTACAATATATTGTACAATCCGAATCAAAGGTTGTGATTTTGCAATAAAAAAATTATTTTTCGCAATTATTTAATAATTCAATTTATTTTTTTTTGTTTTAAATCTTTTTTTGTTTTAAACAAAACCATAAAATTATATACAAAATTAAGTCTTTTTATTTCATATTATCACTCATATCATATAAAAATATAAAAAATATATATATATATATATATATATATAATAAAAAGTAATTATTTATTGTCGATAAAAATCACAAAAGCAATTTCTGTTTTTTAAAATACAAAGATGAACCTTGCGTTTACCACAATAAAAAAAAGTTCTTCCTTTGCAACCAACAATATTACATCTATAATTAGTTCGTTTTTATTATCGTGTTGTGGGAAATTGTCAATTTTATCATATCGATTCATTAATGGTGATTGATAGACCGTGAATCGGTGACCGATTGATAGAGAATTCAAAAAGGTTTTGCCTTGATATAACAGGGAGCTATATGGAATACCACTCTTCCCGCACAAAGCATAATTTTTTGCATAGTGATGGTTTCCTTTTGCAGTATTGTTTAATTGAAATCTTACCTTAATAAGGACCCCCGAATAACTATATAAAGAAATTCATAGTATGTAAGAAATAAACAATAACTTGAAATGGTATAATCTGTTATCAGTACACAGATTTTCTTCCAATTCAATAGAGCAATAACGTGTTCTTATACAGCTTCAATTAAAGCCTAACTTTAAAAAAGTTATCGCTACAATTTTTGGGTTATCTAAATTTTTAACTATATGCAAATTATTCTTAAATTGGAAAAATATATCAGATATCATATTTTTTTTTCTAAAAAGGTTAATATTCAAACAAGTACACCAATACATCTTAACCCGCGGAAACTTCAAGCAACCCATAAAAATATGAACTCCAAAATTTTGTTTCCTTTACTTTTTTTTTTGCAGTTCGCATTTTGAAAAAGTTTCTAAAATTTTTTAGAAATTTTTTTTCTTTGTTTTCATTTCTAAAAAATCGGTTGCAACAAAATTATTAACACATTTTTGCTTCACCTTTTTGCACTTCATCAGTGAAATATTTTTCAAAATATTGTAGAGGTGTTAAAACGTTGGTCAAATTATTTTCCGAATATTCATAACTGAAAGAAATTGGGTTTGGCTCAAGTTCTCGACGTCGCCACTGAATATTTTCTTTTTTAGTAAACGATAATGTTTCATCAATAAATTCGATAGGTATGCTATCATCAAGAATGATTTCATTATCTTTAATATAATTTATAATTTAAATTTGTATTTATTATTTATTTACATATTATAAATAAGTGTAAGAGAAAACACGTTTTACCATTGGTACCAACTGAAATAACTTTCGTTTCAAGTAGGCTTTCAGAAGCAGAAACTTCTTCTTCCACGTCAACTGTTACAAATTCTCTTTCAGTATATTTTACTTTCTTTTTTTTTGGTTTATCTATCTCAATATCGCTTTCGCTATCACAATAAGATTTTCTCAATTGATCAGATTGACAGGTGTCACAATTGTCCTTAATTTCTGAGTCTTCAAATAACTCATAAATTTCTGTTTCAGAGAGACAACGACTCATTTTTACTAACATTTAATCGTAGCTCTTGGTTCGAAATGTCCAATAATTTGTACATAAAAAATTATCTACAATATATTGTACATACAACTTGATTCGGAATGTACAGTATTTTGTACATTACTTTTTTACAACAAAAATATTTTTATTTCTCGGATATACACTATAATGCTAATATTTTATAATTTTTTTATTTTTAAATTAGAAGTGAGAGTATTAGCTACGCAAAAACCAACAGTTTTGTACATTACAAATTCTTTATTATTACTAAAAATAATAAATGAAAACGTACTTACATGAAATACACCTTTACTCTATGAATCATTTTTATTAAATTAATGTAAATATTTAAATTTGTCAATTTTTGGTGCAAAATTTGTTTTAAATTGTAAAGGAATATTTCAAACAACATTTTCCAATACAAAAAATACATGTACGTAGCTATTATGTTTTATAAGGTTAGAGTAGGCTGTTCAATCTGATGTACAATATATTGTACAAATTGAACGAAAAGGTTAGAGTAATGAAACTTTAACATTAATTTCAAATATTAAAAAAAACTATGCAAAATATTGTCATTTATGGTCAAATTTGATTATTCAAAATAGATGTTATGGGTACAAATACATTATTTAATAAACATAAATTATGTTTTTGAAATTTGTGTAACTTCTGCAACACAGTGATAGTAGATAAACTATGAGAGTTCTAGCTCAGTTTCCGCCATCTTGCACTTTAAAAGATAAATCTTGCAAGCCTAAAGGACTACAAATTTAATTTGCTCTGCATGATTTTAGGTATTAAAATCCAAAAAGGTGGATTAAACAGGTAGAGAATAGTGGCAAACTGGTTTTAATAAGTATCATCAGAGAAGCGGTAGCTCATAATAATATTTAATACCACACTAATTGTAAAAAAATTTGGTTTTGAGCACGAAATTTTAATTCTATATTTTTTAATTAAAACTTTTTTATTTTTTAATTAAACTTAATTGTATCAAAAAAACGTTCAGCTCTAATTTAGATATGTTAAGCAGTGACAATGAAATCAGAAGATGCTGAAATTATAGATTACAGTGAAATTCAAGGTCAAAGTTTGTAAAAATAATATATATTTTTAGTTTTTATAAAAACTTGTTTTCCAGCGTTAGAGTAAAATTTTGGTATAACAGTGAAAATAGTCGAATATTTTCCTTTTAATTTTACTGATATGCAAGTAGTAGAAGTCTGCAAGTAGTAGACGAAATACGCGTATCTGTATGATAAGCATATCAGTAAAATTAAAAGGAAAATATTCGACTATTTTCACTGTTATATATTTTTATTTTTTATTTTATTTATATAATATTTTCAGAGTCCTTCCATAACTTAGTTTTTCTCAGATAGTCCCCATTAGAATAAAAACGGATTAAATAATATTTAATTAATTTACATACTGTTTGATTTTGAATAAATATTACCAAGTTATAAATTATGAATCATTTTTGATAAATCTATTGAATCAAATTTTCTAAATACCATTAAAATGTCTTTTAATAAAAAAAAATCTATGGAAAATTAAATAAATTTTCCACAGACTAACTATCAATTATTTCAATGAATAATTTATTAAAATAATCCCCAATAGCAATGAATGCTTTTTCAATATTCTAGAAAATACAATTTATATATATATATATATATATCAAACAAAACTTCTATTAAATTATATAGTTTTAAAATCACTTGAAATTGTTCTTAGCCACACCTGAGAGTTTTAAATTGATTCACTTGATTTGATTTATAATTAATTTTGATAAATTCATTAAACTAAATCTTTAGACTCGATATAACTAATTTTATTATATATAAAGTGATGATGATCTAGTACTCTACTTCTTTCCTATACAATGATGGTTTTCCTTTAAAAAAAAAAGAAAGAAACAAAAATAATGAAGGAAAAACAACCCAAGGATTGGAAGAAGGTTTTTATCCGTTTTTTATTTTTTGTTTTTTTTTTTCATTCATTCATTCTACCATTTAGCTACTACTGCAGTTAAACTAAATGTGATTTGTAAAAATTTAATTAAAACTTCAACTTGACTGAAAAGTTTTTACATATAAAAAACAAAGAAAAAAAATTTCTAAAAAATTTTAGAAACTTTTTCAAAATGCGAACTGCAAAAAAAAAAAGTAAAGGAAACAAAAGTTTTGCAACTCTTACCGAAAACAAAAAAAAAACATGTTCTCGATTTTCTTCAAAACAATGCTGACATCCTTTCTCAACTTTGTCTAAGTACTAATTTTTTCTATTTTATACGGAAATAACAATTTCTCTTTCTTCTTTTTCATTTTCCTCTTCTTTTTTGTTTTGAATCAGTGAAAATACGATCATGCACAAGTTGAATAAAAACTTGTCCTTATGTTTTGTGTTTGTGCATATGTAATACCATGTATGTATGTATGTATGTAGTCATATGAGAGCACCTGTTTTTCCATACTTAATTTTGTTTTTATTTTATTTTATCAATAGTGATATCAATTTCATATACCGGGTACAGAGGGATATAAGTTAGCTGGGTATCGTAGGAGAAAAATGAAGAATTTAAAGATAAATTTTTAGTTGTACCATACTATTACAAGGACGATATGATATGATGTTAATAAAAAATCATAAAAATTATTCTAAAAAATATTATTTAGAGTCTGTTTGTAGAATTTTTGTAACCTTATATTAAATTTCCAAAATCCAAATTTTGCATATCACAAAAAGTCTACTTGAAAAAACATAGCTATTCCTTACAAATCCCGAACATCAATGATCAATGAAAAATTATATTTCTGAGAAATAACTTTTCTGCCATAATATAGTAGCTATATCAATCATGAATGGAATAGACTGGAAAAAATTATATATTGAAAGTAAAATATTAAGAGCTTGGAACGTAACTGGATCAGTTTTGAACAGTAAAAAAATATTTCAAGAAATATTAAAATCAAATTCAAACGCTCTCTCACTTCTTTGGCTCGGGTGAGTGTCCAAATGCAAGTTCAAGGTTATAATGATATCGTTTGAAACCTGTAATGTTTGGCTTAACTTAGAAAAAGAAAAACTAAGTTATGGAAGGACTCTGAAAATATTATATAAATAAAATAAAAAATAAAAATATATATTATTTTTACAAATTTTTTCCTAAATAAATCATATAAGCCACAGCTTCGTATTGGAATCTTCAAGGTCAATCTTCAATCGATTTTCAGGCGAAGAAAAAATAGGTGTGTTTAAGCCAGATGGCACCGAACATTTGTTGCGCAATTAAGCTTAAAATTAGATTAAGTAAAAAAAATTTATTCTAAATGTACGGGGGCTTATACATTATTTATTGTATAGTACATATTCAATTACGAATGCTAATACCGTAAAAAAGACCCGTTATTTTAAAATTTAAAAAAAAAATTATTAACTAAATCGAGAGTGTCCTATCGATTGGTGATATTTTAAACTTCCGCGGAGAACCGGAAAAGGGTTTTTTAAGCTCAAAGCTCGCTGAAATTGGCCGAAATCGAGGTTTTTAAATGGGAAAAGGTACTTTTTAATGGAAATTCGGATTTTTTAATAAATTTTTGCGCAACTGTGTACCTAAAATTAAACAATTCACATTATATTATGTGATTGTTTGCAAAATATAGTCAGATGATATTTATTCCTTTACAATGATTGTTAACTATAATTGTAATGTAAATAATGTAATAAAACAATTTGTTTTTGAACATGGCATTTCTACTAATATACTGAATTGAAAGAGTTAGAAGATTGCAAAATATTAGTTTTACGATAAAGTATATATAAATATTTAATAATCCGAAATAAATTAACCGTTATCATTTGCCCACTAAATGTATAAGAATAATTGTTTTAATGTATAAAAAGATTGGTTTTAAATGTATATAAGACTACATTTAGATCACAGCATGGAGCCGAAAATTTTTCCACCATTGCTTCGAGTACATCTTTCACTTCAAGATCTGTCAGTTTTTACTGCTAATTCAAACTTACAACCATGCTACAGTGTACATTCTTATACAGTTTGTAGCCTGCCACCTAATGGTTATTTACCACCCTTTTTTATTGCAGTTATAAAACTATAGGTTTTTCTCTTCGAATCTTCGATGCCAAAACTACGAAGTTACAAGGCAGGGGCAGACCAAACCTTCGTTGGAGAGACAAAGTATCGGCAGATCTACCACAATTTCGCATCTTCAACTGGATAGAATCCGACAAGTAAGTATTATCATATTATTTTGAAACATTCAACCACCGTCAAAGACAAAGGAGTGATTTGAAAGTCACTTTAATTGACAGAAGTTAGTGTATACTAAATCTGACAAATGCTGCAATCCGTTTGTTTTTATCTACCCAACACAAGAGGTAGCGCATTTGAATATTTTTTTAATCATAATATTCTACTTTCATTTAATCTGTAAACTGACATTATTATTTTCAATATTCCAATAGTTGACTTAACCAAGGTCTTTTTTTTATGAAGAACTGTAGGTGAAAGTCGCTTAAACGATAAATAAGTTTTACAATTCAGTTCTGATACTGCACATTTGAATGCAATATACTGTAACAATTTTTTTTCTTTAAATTATTACCAAATGTGAAAAAATCATGATGGCAGTATCCGTTTCAGATCGGAACCATAAGTTTCTTGTCATTTTTCCAATATGTTCGAATAAGAGTATAAAAAATATAAAAAGAATGAAAGAACAAGAATAAATTTTCCGAAAAATTTTTCCAATTGAAAAGTAAAATGTTTTTTAGTTGAACGATTTCAATTTTCACTACCAGTTTCCTTGGTAAATTCCTTTTGTTTTTTTATTTTTGTTTTCTTTATGGTTTTTTAAGTTTATCTCTAATGGCTCACCAAAGAATGTTTTTTGCGTTTTTGTATCAAATTTCCGAATTGCCAATTCTTATCATATAATATGTATCCATCCACATGTATTATTATATACATTACATATGTGTTGTATATTGTATATACATAGATAGGTGTGTTTGATAATATGAATTTAAAACTGAAAACTTTTTTTTTTATTTTATTATTTTTTTTTTTTATTATTATATTTTTGTCTCAATACCAATATTAAATTTTAGAAAATATTTGAAATATTTCTTTTAATTTTTACAGAAAAATTTTGAATTTAGAAAAATGAAATGTATATTCTACGATATACAATTTAGTCTGATAAAATACGAAGAGATGAAAAATAAATTTAGAAAATAATTGAGAGATATTTAGAAAATTATTTTTATTTTTAAAATAGTTCAAAAATTATTTTAAAATTTAATTAAGAGTTTCAAATATTTTGTAAAACCAAAAAAAAAAACCGAAACGTATTAAATTGGAAATATTTCCAATTTTATCTAGTTCTTTTTATCCAGAAATCTCAAATATATAGCAAAAAAAAAACAGAAGCAAAATTCTAATAGTATTTAATAAATATTAAAACGAAAAATTTCTTGAATAATTATTTTTTATTGTTTTCCAAATTAGAAAATTGTTTAAGTAATCTTGCTGAAGAATAGTAATATTTGGAAGTATTATTTGGAGTACCTAAAAGAAAAAAAGCATAACAACAGAAGTGTTTCAGTCATTTTAAATTGAATATTTTTGCAAGATAACTGTTTATTCATATTCATTAATTTAAATTCATTCAATAAATATAGTTTCAAAACATAATTCAATATATAGTTTTCATACTATAAATATTCAAGAAAGAGGTATTACCAAGTGAGAATTTTGTTTAGTTTTTATAACTCACATATATATTTATTTTAAATCTATAATCTATAATTAGTATTATTTTATCCTATACGCCAATTTTGGGTAAATTTACCTAACAATTAATGTAGAGGTTTAAAGGTCTAATCTATCTGAATATCTGGTCCGTTTGTTTCTATCTCATTTAGTTTCTGAGATAATGAGTATTGATATTTTTTCATATCCACCTATTTTACAAGTATGTAATAAATTTTTATCCAATAAGCCATAAAATGTAAATTTTTTTTGTATACGCTATAAATTATTTTGTAAATGTTATTTTCTCCGACTTTCATTGACCATGGATTTGAAATGAAATAATAACCAAAAAAAATGTTAACATTATTTTGTTCCATATGCACAAGAAATTTTAATTATACGGATTTGGAACAAAATTATGTTGAATTTACGTAAAACTAGTGTATATTGTACCATATCCATTTCAAAAATTTAACTTAAAAAGCTAATTCATAGAAATTTACTGAATGAGCATTGATGATATTGACATGTGAACTCTTAAAGTGAAAACATATCTTACGCATCTGACTTAATTATTTAGAATAAATTTAATCTGTAAAGGACAAACTGGCAAGTAAAAATTAATATTTTTATGCATAATTAATTATTTTTATGCTAATATACCTAATTTAATCATAACCTTTTATTAAAAGTAAAATGACATGGAAATGTTAATAATTCACACTTACAAAAGTTTATAATTACATAAATTTATTTTATAAAAATAGCATTTTACATTCAAATTTTGTTCAATTTTTAGAATTCACAGATGTATTATTGACATCTTCTAATAAGTTATAAAATCAATCAAAATGAAAATGGGAGTTGTATAGGTAGTCTAACACTATATAAATCCCTACTGATGACTTCTAGTAGTGTTATGATGAACGAAACAATTCCTAAAAACTAATTTAATTCTAACCTAAAGCTGGGCATCTGTTAAGCTGATGTAAGTCTGATGTATTTTGACATTCAACATACAATTTGTAGAAATTTAAAGAAAATATTAAGACCTATATTAATTAACTTTCTACTAATATAATTGATATATTTCTTCCTATTCTATTCTATGTCAACTAAGCGTTGCGAAAGTACTAAGGGTAGTGTCGAAATGCTTCATTCTATTTATGTAAAACGAAAAAATTACAATCTCTCAATCTCAAAATTCTACAATCTTATTTATTCTTTACCAGTTATCTTTAAATACATTAGATCTTGTGTTAATTTTTTGGCACATAATTCTTTGAATCAACAAAATTGTTATAATGTGTTCTAACTCCAATATATCACTTATGATTCTCTTTCTATCTTCACATCGTCATTTTCAACCACAGGTTGGTGGGTAATTTCAGAAAGGCGCAATAAACTCTGATTTGTTGTGTTTTCTGAAGAACACTGTATAAATAAATTGGCATTACGTACAGAATTTTTATTCATCAACCCACACTATTCATGACACTAATTACTAATTTTGTTTTGGTTTTTATTATAATTTTATAGATAGACTACATTCAGCGATGTTTCTTCAAGTTCCTATTTTATTTTTTTTTACTCATATTTCATAAAATGAAATGACATTATTTTATAGAACATTGACTATGTGGCCAATGTTAGCTACGTGGAGGAGTTATATTGATTCATATAGTACCACATCCGATAACCACATCTGATAGCGTGTTTCAGATATTAATTAAGGTCTTTTAATAAATATAACTCTAAACATTCACTCGACATAACTCTATATGTATTACCTTTAAACAGAATTTCCGTAAAAGCATTACAATGCTGATTTAAAAAAAAATAAATAAGCCTATTTCTATTATTAACAACATACATACTTTTCTTTTTACTTCTGCGTTCGTGTTCCAGCCCAACTGTATGTGAGTATCAAACCTTTCTACGCTAGCTGCACGGTTGTTTATAACAAAGAAAATCGTTAAAAAAATTATTTTAGATCAAATTTGTAAATTGAGAAAAAACTGTGTCACGTGTATGTAGTAACTTGCAACTTTATACGATTTAATATTTAATCAAAAAATTCTATTTAATAATGTTAAATCACTGGAACACTACAATCTAATCCACATATCGTTATAGTTAAGAATAAAATAACAGAATACATTTTTCTATAAATATTCAAAAATACACAATTAAGTCGAAAAACGACAAAAATGATAAACCAAACCGTACCATAATTCATTCAACTGTACTCTTATTACTAAAAAAAACAACAAATTATTAATAAAATCATAATACAGAATATGCTCTCATTCTCACATACAGGAATACCTAAATTATTTGGTTATTTTTTGTCATAAGGATCATAACACAACGAATATAAATTTTCTCTAATGCTAACAATTTTCTTTCTTCATGCTTGTGGGCTGAAGAGTAAACTCCTTACAGCTAAAATAACACTTTCAGGTGATTGCATTTATTATAAACAATTTTGTGTTTCTTATATTTTTGGCTATATAACCATTTTAGTGACCAACAGAATATTTTAACCGTTTTTATAACGTTATATTTAAATTAAAGTTGAAAATCATATAAAACTATTGTCAGAATATTCAGAATTTTTATATAAAGTTAGATATTAAATTATTTGGGTGTTAACAAGTCTTATATATATATACATTTATATATATATAGGCAGTAAAAAAAAGTAAATAATTAAAGGTTCAGTTATAATTGCACAACATAAAATATTTGTGCTTGTTTGACTCTGATGTTTTTGTATGCATAAATGACACATGAAACTGTATAAAATCACATTGTAACGGTACATATTAATATTCATTTTGTATTTATGTTTTTCCTTTTTATTATTGTTGCATTTTTTATTTTATTTTTTGACACAATGTATTATGAAGAATTTTAATGATTCCAGGTTGACAGAGAATGTTATGTGTTTGTTTGGTAAGTGTGACAGTAGAAATACGTGAGAATTTTTGTGAATTTAACTTTTGTTTTTTTTAGAGAATTCAGGAAATGTTTTTGTAGAGCATTTTATGAATATGAAAATATTTATAAAATTGGATATCACATTGTTAATTTTAATAGTTTAATTAAATGGAAATGTTATTTAGATTTTAAAATCAAATTTGTTTACACTAATTGAATTTGTGCAGGGTTATTTAAAGAGTTGAATTAAAATCAAATTTTTTTAAATTATTTAAAATTGTTGAGTTGTACAGTACTTTGTATTTAAAGAAATGGATTTATCCATAATTAATTTGTTGCAATAATATCTTTTACTGTTAATTCTATTTTGTATGGTACATAATTTAGGATTAGTAGGTATTTGAATTTACACATTTAAAGCCTCAAGCCTCAGCCTTGTATCTCACTCACTCTAACTTTCCCGTAAAATTCTTCACTCATCCTTGAAAATATTTTATATTTTTTATCTCGAAATAATTTAGGTGAGAGTGAGTGGAAATGTGATAAGAAACAGATGTCAAAAACATTTGTTCAATATGCTCATATTGAATAGATTAGAGTCAATGTGTGCATTTCATTTGACTTGATATGCTGAATACTGGATATGAAAACAAAAATTTCGAAGTATTCGGTCACGACACTTGGGATGCCGGACCTCTTGTTTGCTTCGTACTTAAGACTCATATTGTATTAAAGACAAGTTAAAAAAAAACGAAAAAAAAAATGTTTATTCGAGGGTTTTGCGAGGCAGGACCCGCCCAATCTATTTCTGCTCGAGCCTAATCAATTTCTTGAATTTGGAACCTTCCACCAGTCGCCACCTAGAAGGTATTTAGGGTTCTGATGCCCGTTGATTGATATAAACTTGCTATATGAAATTTTTATTATGAATATTTATCATATCCAGTGTCCAGCATATCCAGTCAACTGAAATGCAGGAAAATGAAATTCAGAAAAATGAAATACCGGCATGTGATAGTAACTCTAATTTTTCAATTAAAATAAAATTATATTATAAATACATTTTATTTTAATAAATATTATTTTATTAAAATAAAATTATATTATAAATAGAAGTTATATGCATTTATTAACATCTTTTTTTTTAGTCACCTACTTACAACAAGTGAATAAAATATAGTCGTTTTTATTCATCTTTCCTTTAGGTGGTGAGATACAGAATACATATTTTTCACTAGGTAACGATAAAAATTTGAAAACTCGTCACCGGGTGTGTAAAAGTGAAATACAGAATATAAAAACTGTTTCTTCACCTTTTTTTCACTAAGTGAGTAAAAGTGAGATACAGAATGAGGCTGTTAGTGTCAGTGAAATATTTTAAATTCTTTTTCCTGTATATTTTAATTGTATATTCAATAATCTTTAATCTTCAATTCAGTCTTGCAAATTTATTATGTAAAATCAAATAAGACCTATTTTCCCTTATATCAGCTAAATTAGTATGGAAAATTATCACCATTAATTGATACGTTCTAACATACCTTAAAAAATTATATTATTTATTCATTTATATGAATGTTTAAAGAAAAAAACTCAATTAAACTTAAAGTTGAACGGCAGTCGATTGCAGAATCTGCTTATACATAATCCTATGATATATAACTGCTTCAGCATATCAGTCAGGTTCAGTAGCTGGTTTCCAATCTTGGTTGTTCTTCTAAAGTCATCATTTTAGTGGGTTGAAGAGATCCTGGTTGATAAAATTACATTTTATCTAACAAAAAAAATAGTTTAATATTTTGCTTTTGTGGACAAGAAGCCTCTCAAATCAGTGAAATATAATCAAAAATACGCGTAATTAGTCGTCTTTTTCATACACACTAATAAATTTAGTGAATATTATACGCAATAGCACTTAAATTAATTACTCACTTGTGGGTTAAAGACGTTGGATATTAATAAATGCAATCAATGATGTTGGAGCATTCAAAAAATTCTTAAATAACACCCGCCAGCTAAAAATAATGAAAAATTATGAGTTGATGAGATAGCGTAAACGTGTAATATGTTCACAATAATAAATTGCTAACAAAAGATTGCGAACAAAAAATGAGTCATATTAAGCTTGATATGTAGGAATTATTGCAAAGATAATTTTTCCATATGGACAATATCACTCCAATTTTTATTTTAAATTAAGAAAATAATTAAAAAATGAAAAAGAAAAGAATTAAGAAAATAATTTTCGTCCACAGCAGTCGTCATTATGATAATAATTTGCCTCCTTACGTAAACCAACTGGAAATAAACAAATATATCACAGACATTGGTTATGCCAAAATAAAGATAGTTATGACTCTCAAAGAAACAAGATACACGTTGCGTTGGATTTCATATTGCATTATCTTTTGCAAGACAAAAATAAAATTTTTTTTTAGATCAAATAGAGAAAAATAAGTAGATGCGTGATGAATAGAACATCACTGCATTTGTTTTGAAATTTGTATTATTTTCTATTAAACATTTTCAAAATTAATCCATGTACTGAATGAAATAGCTTTTCGGATTCAAGAAAATTATTAAAACTATTGAATTATTAACAGAACATTTATTTTAAATCTTATACGTCGATTCCATAGAATTCTAATTTGAATTTTAACAATCGTTTTCTATTATTCAAATTTCAAATTTTTCTATTATATAAATGACATGTACAAATTTAATGTCACTGCTGTAAAATTACCATTCGAATGGTTGAAAATTTAAATTAAAATCTAGAATCCTATTTAATACTTCTTAATCCTTTTGCGTTCGTTTTTATTTTTTCTTTCACGTTTTTCAAATGAATTTTCTCTTTTTTTCTTTTGTTACTTTTCTTTCTTTTGTTTTAATTTTCTCAAAATCACTTCATATCCTTAAAAATTATATTTTAATGGCAACAGATGTTAATTTTTACTAGTGCCGACAATTTTACTCGATTCGAAAAAATATTAATACCATTCATTTGCTTCTTTTTGAGCTCTTATCCTGCATAATTCCAATCCCCGATAAAATTATTAACCATTTAAGAATTTTCATCTTTAAACTTACTTTAAATCCTAAAGTATTATCACCCCAGCAGAAAAATAGAACAAAACTGAAATATAATAATAATAAAAAAAAATGTTGTAGATGCGTGAAAATTTTTACTTTAAAAATAAAAATAAGAAAAGGAAAACACACAAACACACAAAAATAAGTTTTCATGCAATTTTCACATCTAAAAATGAAAATCTGTTTTTTTTTACTTCTGTTAATTTTTTTTTTTCTTAAAAATTCCTTCATATCGAACAAATAACAAAAAAAAAAAAAATTATAAAACAAATCGAAAGCTCATTTCAACATTTAGTCAAGTGGAAAATTAAGAAAAAAAAGGATTCTTCTTCTTGTTTTGTTGTTGGGTGAAAAAAAAAAACAAAAATAAGAAACAAAATAAAAAAAATTTGGTAAATTAAGAAAAGAACAAAAAAATTTTCAACTGAAAAATATTTCTATATAAAATATTTTATTTGGGATAATCTCGTATTGAGCAATCCACATTGAAAATCTGAAATAATAAGTATTTACGAGTTTTTATTCCTATTATTTATTTCATATGGAATAGCACACAAATACATGTACTACAATCCCCGAAAAATAATGTAAGAAATGCAAATAAGCACTTTTTTACTAGAAGATACGTAAAGCGATTGGAAATAGATGCAATGGCAATGGTAGACGTCGTATCTAGTCGTGTGTTGTAAAAACTCAATTATTAAGTAAAACCTCGAAACTATACAATGAATCTTTCAAAGAAGGTATGAACGGCCCAAAACGCAAGGTATTAGAGCATAATACAAAAAAAAAAATTGTGGCTATCATGGTGTCAATTTTGAAAACTTCATTGTAGAAATGTCTAAATGTAAAACTTTTTGAATCAAGAGTTTTAAATAAAACAAAGCTATTCAGAAACTATCCCAAGCTTTTATATAAATATAACTGGCGCAGTCAGGAAACAAAAAAACAAAAATTGACAAATTAAAATATTAAAAAAAACAAACAATTTAAATTGCTATGTGATAAAGTGGATAATGAAACGTTTATGAATAATATTTAAATAAAATTTATGAAATCGGAAAGAAACAAACGGAGTCACCTTTTATAATAAAAACACCTAAAAGAAAAAAATATTAGTAAACCATTTCTGTAAATTTTAATTAATAGTGAATATAAAATTAATAAGCTATAAATAAATTAATTAACATTATATAAAAAAAAGCAGAAATAAAAGCTTTGATAGAAATAGAAAAATGAAAAGTGAAAATGCGAAACAGATAAGAAGCAATTAAAAGAAATTATTCCACAACAAGAAGCTCAAACTATTTCTATTCGGCAATAAGTCGAGCAACTCACTGTAAAAACAACAAAACAACCATGAAATCAATAACAAGGCCAAAGTTTTACCCTTACACTAGTACAATCCCTGAACTCTATCAACAAACTTAGGGAAAATAATAGAAAATATAAGTATACGATACAGGAATTCATCAATTCAGTGGAATGCAGCTTTCAGCTTTACCAAAACGTAATTTTGCCTTATATAATCAACGAAAAAATTCAAGGGGAAGCGAAAAAATATTATAAAGAACTAACATTTCATTTCCATCCTCAACACGATTATGCTGAACTACTTTAAAAGTTTTATAATTTGCTATGACTTTCTGAGATTATACTTAATTCGTATAGCAGTCAACATAGTCAAATTTGGATTGTTATATAGCTATATATACATAAATGAAAATAAATCGAAATGTGATAAGTAAATTGGGATAACTCTAAAACTTCTCCTTAAGGGTCCTATCAAGATTGGAGCCTTGCTTGGCCAGTACATTGGTTCTCTCCTTTCCATATATGTTACTGTGCCCAGGGACCCAGAGTAGAGATATTAAAAAACGGCTATCTACGGTTTCAATTTCTCATCATCATTTTCTGATTGTTTCTGGTTGCCTGATGTTTTCTACAGTTGCCTACATTCTTTTAAAATATTTGAATATAAAATGTTGTATATGGCATCAATAATGTTCAACCATGCCAAATGGAAAATGATAACTGCAACATTCTTTAAAATGAAATTTTTCTGAAGCTATTTTTAAATGTTTGAAATATTTTTTGTACACAGAAGCTAATATTATTTTCAACTTTTATTTTCTTGTCTCATTTTATTCAAAAAGAATTACCTTACTTTGTTTTTGATTTGCTTTTTCATTTTCTTTCTCATTGCTATTTACACTTTTTTTTTAGTTCTGGCCCAACCGACTGTTTAATAAAATAATACAAATAAATAACTGTTATGTAGAAATGGATTTTGCCTAAGAAATTATCAAAAGCGAAAAAAGAACTTAGTTTCACCATCTTTGAAGTAATTAAAGGAACAAGAACAAAAAATCAAAAAAAAAATAAAAAGGAAAAATTTTCTTTGAAAATAGTTTCACCCATAAAATAGAGGTCGTTTTTTATTTTTTTTATTTTTGTTGTTATTTTCATTCAGTTAATTCGAATTAACTCTTTTAATTAGAAAATTATAAATTCGGAAAATGTTGAAAATACTTTCTTTTTTTATTTCTTTTTTTCGTTTTAGTGAATTTAAGGATATTTTCGTTAACAAAGTAAGTAGTTTAATATTTTTTATGATGTCATTATTATAATTAATTTTATGAAATTTTATATTACATTTATGGGTTGCATTTGCAATTTCCTCGTTTAAAAATTATTAAGTAATATTGGTGAAATTTGAAATAGTAGGAAGTTAAGCTTAAATTTATTTAATTAAAATAAAATTTAATCTTTATGAGTGTCATGATACTTATAAAAAATGGGATTTTTATTTCTTAGTATGTAAATTTAATTGAAATTACGAATTAATAAAAAACTATTTTTAATAATAAGTAAGTTTTACGTGGCTCAGGTGTTGTTATTTACTAAGAAAAATAAAATTTTTCTTGTTATAATCCAAATATCCTTTTTGGTATAATCCTACTTACTACAACATCCTTTTTATTCAATATTTTTACTACTATAACTTTTTGATATTGTATTTGAGCTCTTAATATAATATCAGGAAGTTAACTATCATAGTAAACTAATATTTCAATTTAGGACAGGAGTTGATGAATGCGTGATGAAATTGGAGTTGATGAAATCTTACAAAATTAAAGTTTTGAGTAAATTCAATTCAAAGGTTTTTTTAAAGAACTTTTTCTTTCAAAGTTAATGACGTAAGAAGATGATTAATAATAATAATAAATTTCACCTATTAAAAGTTTATCAAAAACAAACTTAAATTTTCTGGTAGCTATATTGAGAAAAATGTGTACATAACCCCTTCATCCAGGGAAACCATTAACAAAAATAAGAATTTACTAAAAACTAAACTATAAAAATTTAATTCATTTCACTTTTGAAAAAGAAACTAACCCACGTAACAATTTTATTGCTATAAGATTCTTACGCACTCTTATAACACTATTATAAACTTATAGCAGTATTAGTGTTAATTTTAGCGCTCCGCAACTGTTGCAAAACGTTATAAATACGTTATAGCACTAAAACTATCCTGTAAGGCACCAGGGCAATATTGTTGCTGTAATATTGTTATAGAATTAGTATACATAATAATATATATTAGTGTATATGTTTTTATTTTGAAATGAAAGTCTTTTGAAATAGTTTATGTTATGCGAGAATGAGATAGGTATTATTTTTCATTTTAAAATAATAGTTTTATGGAGTTTAAATTTTTTTTTAAGCACTTTTACATGACTTATAAGAACATTGCTGTAGCACTTGCTGTAAATCCCATTATAACAACTACCGCAATTGCTATAAGAACATCCTTAGAGCAATATTAATCACATTATTCCCATAAAAACATCATTATAACACCTTTAGTGATTATCGGGATTCATATAGAATTATTATAGCACTAATTTTGTTGTTATCACAATAAAATGTTACATGGATAAATAGTTTTGAAAATTAATAATATTAATAACATTAAAATGAAAATAAATAGTGGATCTTTAAAAGAGCATCTATTTCATTATCATTTGAATTTTCGATTTTTTTTATAGATATAATTTTTTCGAAACGGCGAATATTTATCATACGACTCTTTGCATAAATATGATCCATATTCTTCAAGTCGTAGCCATTATTCGTAGCCAGCCCTCAATCTTACTTTTTCGTTCAGTTCGACTTTTTTCCTGTTCAATTTTTTATCTAAATAACCAATTTTTCTAAAATGTTCAGTCATGTCGATTATTTCATTTTTGTTAGCTGCATTCTTTATAACTTGTCGGCATTATTCGCACGTACACTGTTTTATGTTTTCTTAATACCTTTTCTAGCCTACCAAAGTCTTTGTCGGAATCAAGGTAAAAATGACCTACCTCAGAAATGTATCTATAAAGAAAACGTATCTATATAATGGTCGATTAAAGTATCCTTTTAAAATTAAATATTGGTATAAACATTGATGGATATAAGTTTTTATTTTGACCTCCGCAAGAGTGGGATCAAACAATCAACTCTTTGACTTCATGAATATTTTCTTCTACTTCAATATATTTTAATAACGAGCTATATATCTCCGAAAAACCTCTATTAGCTAAATCTTCTGTGCGTGAACAGAAACAGGCTTCTTCAAATTTATTTGTTAATATATGTATTCCAAAATTATTTGACCGCATCTGTCTTAGAATAAAAAGCTTTTGATGTACATAGTTAGTTTTGGAAATGTCATAATTTGTTGTAAATCTATTGTCATAAAAATAACATCTTTTTATTCTTTTGCTCTATTCTTATCATATTGCATCATATTGCACTGCTTTAAGCGCTCTGCAATAATTTTTGCTTTCTTTGTGTTCATCATTGCTTTGACTAGCATCGCAAATACTACAAGTATCACTTCTTATCATATCTTTCGACGGTCAGAAATGATGAATTAAATACTATATTAAAAATGTTTGATTAATATTTGTTGTTTACTTTAAATTTTTCAGGTAAATTTTGTTTAGCACATTCTTCAAGATAGACCGAATGAATTTTACTTCTTAATGAAGTAATCACTAAAATTTAATTAGTGCCGCGGACTTACTGTCTTTATCACATTTGAAGGCTATTGTACTGATGACAAAAACAAAAAAATTGAAGATCTTCGGTCACGACACTTGGGACTCCGCCCATCTTACTTGCATCGTGCTTATGAGCCATTGTACTAAAGACAAGTTAAAAAAAAAATTTTTCTTCTATTTGTGAAAAAAAACAATTTTTGAATATTTTCTACATTATTTTTAATTACACTTAATTTGAAATAAAAATTTCTGAATTAAAAAAAAATACCTGAATTTATTTCGTAAAAACTGAAATTCTAAAATTATCTGAATTTCTTTGGCAAAATTCTGTGTTTTAAAATAAAATCTGAATCTATTTAGAAAATATCGGAATTGGTTTAAAAAATACCTGAATATATTTAGCAAAAACCTCAATTTGACTCGCAAATGCTCTAAATGTTTTACGACTTTTATGCTGTTAGAGAAAGTTCAAAAACCTCTTTATGCTAAAAAACTTAATTTGAAAAAATTGCTAGATAACGCATTCTTCCACTCGTGTCTTCAATTAAAATATTGAAATTAAAAAAGTAACATAGTGCTTAATACGATATTTCCATCATACGACAAACAAGGTGAAAATTATTTAGATTAACTTAATAGTAATCTATTTTCAATCTTACAAGTTAATTATATACGTTAAGTTTAATAACAATAATTAGTAGTTTAAAAGTTACCTACATATTTCTAAAACGAAATTTTTATATGAAACTTGCCAAATCATAGAAAAATAGCCAAACTAGCAATGTACACTTTTAATGGTCCAATATTTTATAAATATAAGGAGCATTGATGCAATAATTTCACTTACAACAAAAATTTCGTTTTCAGAGAATACCTATCATTTTATTTCTAATGCTTTAATTTTTCTATATATTGTTCTATCAATTCCATAAACTTAAAACCCTGCCTATCTAATTTATTTATTTATTCAATAATTAATTTTTATTAAAAAAAATATTAATATTATACCCAACAACAACACAACCAAACTACTTTCAACAATAAAATTTAGTATAATGTTAAATACCGTTAATAATAATTATATATGTTAACAATTGATTGCCAAAAATAGAAATTTTATAAAAAAAAAAATGTACGGCATTAAAAATTTTAAATTCTTAAAATTCAATGTTAGAAAAATGATTCTCAAAATATAAGTTGTGACCCCAAGGATGTTTTAATGACTTTAAATGCTAGTGGGATTTTTAAATTTCTACGATATATAAATTTAGGGCCGATTTATAAAATTTCTTTGTTGTTTGCGAAATTTATAAGTAAAAGTAACTATGATGATAGCAAAAGTAACTGGGCTACTATTATGAACTGCTTTGAAAACTCTGAATCATTTTGAAATCGAAAATAATTTATTGAGCTTACATACCTGCTTAGAAATGATGATCATGTAGTATAAGCCAGCTTGAGATACAACGATATTTGAATTACAGTACGTTATTTATTTATCATATTAAAAGCATCTTTGTTCAATCCAAAATCACTTAAAGCTTTTTGTGATATTCGATTCATATTGACACATGCAGTGTATCCATTGTATTTACATTATGGAAGTATAAATATCCCATACATTACTCTAAGTAATGCTGAATACTTTCATAAGAGTTTTTTTTTACTGTTACCTTCATCATAGAAAATTGAAAACTTAGCTTGAGTGAAACTTGCGAGTTTAGATAATTTTTTGGAAGGAATATATGGAGAAGATAATATATGTAGGAAACAAAGTATGACATAAGAACATTTGTTAAAACGCGCAACACCTGTGATGCACCGACTATAAGAATATACGGTAATAGAGCTCAATGCAAAATATTTCATGGGATAATAATATAGTCAAGATGTTTTGATAGTGTGGACGGAAAATTATAGATGTAACTAAGACTCAGCCATTAAAGTTATCTCTAACAGAGAACAAATCACAATAATCAATAGCTCTCACTTGAGCCATCATATCAACAGAAACAAACAAATTTCTACCGTAACTGTACGGTACAAATAGTCTTCTGAATAGTATTTTCTATCAACTTTCCTGAATGTGAAATTAAAAAAAAAAACATAATACTTACATTACCCGTCAAATACTGTACAGTGTACGATATATAGTATATACAAAACACAGAATAAAGTAAATTAACTTTAGGCTGTTAGTTTGCATAAATAATTATGAACTTTTTATGTATACAAATTTAAAAGTAAGATCAAAAAAGTTCTTGAGTTAAGATGTTGTCACAGAAGGGTCCTATAAATGCTTATCATTTGTTGTAACCCGATTATTCTTAAAAATACAGTTATAGAACTGATCCAAACTTTTTTTCTATTTTAATATCCCCAATATCCAATTTCGATATTATTTATGATATGTGGATACACATTGAAAAATAGGAAACGTAGCGAACGAAATCAAAGACGCATGCGACATTCAAGACATTGTCCGTAGAGTTGAAATAGACGAGGAAAATTGCGAGATCATGTAAATGAAATGGCAGAAGGTAGGCTAGCGAAGGTAGTAATGAATTATTATAAAACATTTACCAGGAAGATCTCAGAAAAAATGTTATGAATGCTAGACGTTGTCTTCATAAAATTCGGTATATAAAATATATTGAAAAAGTATGCACTAAGTGCCTAATTAAAGAAGAAGAAGAAGAAGTAGAAAAGGATATTCTTTATAGGATTCTTCAATTTCAAATTTGCTTTTACTCATTAAAATCAGATCAGTTCCAAAAACATTTAAGAATATCTGATTTAATATAAAATATAATTTTAACATTTGTATAACGGCATATACTATAAACAGGATACAAACTGAAACTATAGATTTAGATATTACCGTTATAGCTATTTTTAGCGAAAAATTTTTCAGTGAGAAAATAATATGTTAAGCGATATAGTATAAAAAGAGATAGCATGTTCAATTGTTTTCATTTTAAAAACACAGTTAAATAAGAGAATACGAGCAAGTAAAAACCACTTAAATGTGTTTTGTTATTTTTTTTTTTATTCTTTTTTTTTGCATGTATCGTTGCACATCTTTGGTTTTTGAAAACGGTAAACCATTATACCATTATAATATTATTCAAATGTATTGTTTTCATATTATATCCTTACTCATTATCATTTTATTCATTACACAATTATTTTATAGTGAGTATAAAGTGTACTAATTTTCGAATATTTTTTTTTCGAATTTTAAAAATTTAATTTCGAACTCGAATAAAATGCTTTGAATTCTTTAATTACATATTTAGTGCATTTTTGATGTAGAATGTTGCGATTTTAAGTATTCAATAGAGAATACGAGTACTTCATCTGAATTTTTTAAATGATTTTAGTAAAAAAAAATGTATATATGTCGCTAATTGCCATATCGTTGGAATATAATCAAGGTATGTGTTCCAATTTTTTTATAAATAATTCAAAAAATCTTTTTTTGAAAATAAATTAGGATATACATAATACATAGTATTTTCTAAAATTGAAATTGCTGTCCAAAAACACAAAACATACAATTTATCAAATTATTATACGTCCGCTAGTGACGTACGGGTGTAAAGCGTTGATACTAAAATCAGTTAAGGATTTAAAACAAAAAAAAAAGTAAGAGAAAAATGTTACGAAAATATTTGGTGCCAGAAAGCTTGATAATGGAGAGTTCGTAAACGAAGAAACGAGATAAACAATCTAACAAAATAGAAAGACATAAGAACATTTGATAAGACGCGCAACATTTGTGATGCACCGACTATAAGAATATACAGTAATAGAGCTCAATGCAAAATATTTTATTAATATCGGATCAAAATAGAGTCAAGATGTTCTGATAGTGTGAATTAGGTTACAAATACGTTGATGATACGATATGTATCATGCTTGCTATATAACAAATCGATTCATTATTCTAAAATAATAAAACTTAAATAAGTATAAAAAAATTAAAGCGTACTGAATCGTCTACAACTAATCAATAGTTTTGATAAATATTCAATAATCTGAGATCTACTGTATTGCGTATAATTACAAAAAAAAAATACAAATATGTTAAGATAATCAATACGTATCTATCCCAACCGCTATGATTATTAAGACTATACTTAGAACATTTATTTCTATGGCAAATGTTTTGAATTCAAATTTAATTATGAACAACAAACTTTTATACTATTTTTTAGAAGAGTTAAAAGAAACTTCATATCAATGTGACAATTACAATGTTTAGTGATAACAAACTTAAGAATGCCGAACCCTTCATTACCTAGAATTAGATGTCAACTCAAAATCTATAAATATGGGAATAAAATTAGGGAAATAATTACACATTCTTACTCACCAACATAATATAGAAAAATTATTAATAGCAGAATTAAAAAACCTAGGAAGAGAAATGAACCCAAGATCTATAAAAAATATATCTTTAAATAATTCGAGGGAATGGAAAGAAAAAATCAAATGTTACATAAAGCTGGCAGCCTTTTGTATGAATAAAGACAATATGTTCAGAGGGAAATATTTCAAAATCACAAAAAGCAAAAATTATATATTGAGCACAGAGCAGAAATAAATGGAAAATAATAAAGACGAAGATCCATATAAGTGAACTGGAAAATCTATCAACTTTATTTGAACAAAATAAGAGCATGGAGAAGCTAAAATGAATTTATCTAACAAATTCCGTATACACACACAAAAGTCAGTAATATATTATTTAGAAATACAACTTAAATGTAGTCACTACTAGCAGAAATCTCAAATTGTCTAGTCTGTTAGGATCTGCTAAAGATAAGAAAAGCATAGAAGAAGTAACTGGCATATACAAAATATTATGCCAAAATTGCACAAAAACTTATATAGGATAATCCAAGAGGATAGAGTCGAGGAACATATGAGAGAAGCAAAATTGGCAAGGAAAAAAAACTATACGAATTTTAGCTCAGCGGTAGCGCAGCCTATAGTTGAAAAAGAACATCATATACACAAGAATAATTTAAAATTAATAAAAGAGGTAAAAAAAATAATAAATTAGAATTGTATGAAAGTTTGGCGAAATCCAGAAAACATGTTAATAGACTTAATAACTACAACATTATGTAGTGAATTTTCACCATTATTTAGATTAATTCACAATTCAAATTAGGTTCAGGTAGAATTTATATCAAAAATATTAGCATTAGGATTATTAAGTAATTAATTATAGACTAGTTTAAATTTACTAAATAATAATTTATAATAATAAAAAAAAAGTGTAGAATAGGTAGCACTATTAATAGGAGTGTCGACGTACTGTCGGCAGCCACTACTACCTACGTAGCACTATTAAGAAATTACTATTGTATACAAAATGAACATATTATTAAATGTTCAAATATTATAAAAAAAGTTAAGTATTATTGAAGCACTGATGATTGAAGCATCAAGCACTGATGAAGGAAGTAAGTTGCTTCCGAAATATCTATATTTACGAAAAAAAAAATATAAATGAAACAAAACTTTGTCATAAATTAAATATATCACTAAAAACAAATTTGATTATCAAAAATAATAATGTGACAATGTTCGAAATTTTCTAGGGTTTGATTTATAGTATACGAGTGCAAAAGAGCTTAAAAATGTCACTGAAATTTCCTAAAATGCTATTATTACTAAAATCTTCATTAATAAATAATTATTTTCAACTAAAGATTATGAGTATTACCCAACCAAATGAGTTTTATATTATTTTCAGCTGGTCCAGACCCACATTTTTATTACTAATTCATATAAAAAAATTTTATTTATGAAAAATTAATAATTTTTCGGTATAAAGTTATCGAAATTTTGATATTAATTTAAAAAAAATTTAATTAATGTTTATAACTGTTTTAAGAATTAAAATATCAATAAACTCATAACAAATAGGTTTCCTTTAACTTCAAAGGACCATACTTTATATATATATTATTATATATATATATATATTTTTATTTATTTATTTTATTATCTTATCTGATATTATATACTCGTAAATAAGAGTATATCTTATATACTATTTAGTTATAACTCTTCTGTTCTTGAGTGTTCTATAAACGAACTTATATATATTATAATACTCATATACAAATATTATACAACAATACTGTAGCAGTATCTGAGTATAATAAAATTTATGAGAATCATTTCATATACGCATACTTAAAAAGCATTACGTATTTAAGTATTACAAGTATTTATATATTGTTAGTAATTTATTATTTTTCTCTCATGTATTATATCATCTCTTCTTTAAATTTGATAAAAAGAGTCGGGTAATGGTATTTAATTGCCTGTACATTTTGCTTTTTGTTTTTGGAATAGAAAAATATTGAAAGCAGAAAATGGTTATTATTATAAGACTGAGTAGTATAGTGGCTCCCGCTATTTACTAACATATTTTGAGCACTAAAATCCATTGTGGTATATAAGACTAGTGCTATAGAGTACGTGAAAGATAATAAGTAATAACAAATCTGGAATTATGAAAACTCATCTAAGAGACGTCCACCTACAGTAAAGCCCTACAGTAAAGAGAAGAAAGTAAATTTATCAAACTGGATGAGTAAGGGTGTGCACATTACGTAATTTAAATGGTGCAATATAAAAAATATACTTAAGTAAAAGAAACAACGCAAAGGTAAGGATTAAAAATGTCGTATTGCATGATGGTGGAGAACCAGATCGAAATAAACAGAATTTTTAGAGATCATTATTATATTTTGAAAGAGAATAAATAATACAGGAAGAAAAATTAAGCTATATTTTTCATTTTTCTGTAATCAAAATTATAATTTTTGAATATTAGGAACAAAAAAGACATATTATTTTTTTAATTCGGAATCTATCAAAAACATGGATAAATTGCAGCATAATTCTGTTTTTAGTTGAATTATTTAAATGAAGATTTTATGGTGGGAGTGTGGAGTCATCAGGAGGTGAGTTTACTAGTCTCCATACACCCTTATTTAAATCTATTTTAATATCTAACTAGGTAAAACTTCATTGTCTAACAATTTCGTACCGTTTTGTTTTTTAATTCACACACATTTTTAATTCACACACATTCAAAATTGCAAGTTATATTCATTTACTGCAATAATCTTGGATACGTGACTCTTTTTTCGTTTATGAATTTTTGTATATCTTAAGGCTCTGTATCTATAATATTATATTATTGATTAAGCCCAAGTCATAATTTTTCAACATTATGTTGTAATGGGCTGAAATTAATTTATGTAGATTCTATCATTTTCTGTACTAATCAATTTATTTTTTGTTTTTCTTTTTAGTTTTAATAAGTAAATTTAAGAAATTAATAAAAAAGTTTTGAATAAATATCAAATTTGCTTTTATAAAAATGTTCATGCAAATCTACAAAATATTGGTGGAAAAACATCAATCTAACTAGAAAATACTGAGTTTTGAATTAAATTTCTTTGTATAGTCATTTGGTTATCAATTCACTGACTATGTTTTTTCTATTTTAGTTTAGTTAAGTTTATTACAATGTTAATTTATTACAATGATAATTAATTCAAGCCACCTAACAATTATATTATATTTTTCATAGAAAATACCATATTCAGAAGAAGCTGAAGCCTGGTTTTATCAAAATACTGACTACATTACCAACTCATATTCGTTGTTATTGTTGTGTTATTGCTGCTGCTTCTGCTGTTGCTTCTTTTATAATTTTCCAAATTATTGTATACTATTTTACAAAATATTTTTCATCCTTGAAAATTCTCTCTAGTTAATTCAATGGAAAACTTTTTTTTTTTTAACTCATAATTCTAATTGAATTAACAACCACATATGTATATATAGGTAAATACTAATGTATCTGTATACATACGTACATACGTACATTGTGTATTTAAAAGAAAAATAAAACAAACACGTAACATAAAAAGCGAAGATTTTCTGAATAAAAAAAAAAGCAAATAACAAAAAATAAGTACAAAAAAAAAATTATTAGAGAAACAAAACGAGAGCAGGAAAAACAGTTAGAAAAACATTAAATTTTCTTTACAAAGTTAGAACCGTTATTTATGTGTATACATAAAAATAATTTTTAACATTAACGGTATACTTTTTAATTTTATTATTATTATTTTTTTTGTTTTACTTTTTTCTTTTCATGTTTAGTTTTATTTAAAATATAAGTACCGTTATCAAATAGAAAAGGAAGCGCTAGAAAAACAATTCAGACTTAACCGTAAATATTTGCGGATTTAATTAGTTTTTAAGTTAAAAAATATACAGAAATAAATGCATATTTCAAAAAAATAACAACAACAAAAAAAAACAAAAACCAAAACAAATAAATAAAGAAAAATTTAAAAAAATTATGAAAATTATTTTAATTGGTTTGAAAGGAACGTAGTAACGGAAATGCAAAAAATCTGATTTTATAGAGTACAGATGAGGTTCAGATGGTTTTGTAGAAATTAAAAAAAAAAAAAAACAGAAAAAAAGAAAAAGACGCGCCTTTCGACCATTGTTTAGAGAGCATATTAAAGGAATTACTTCACAATAAAATAAAATTTCTTGGTTATTCCCACAGCAAGTTTAAGAATGCAATTAAATGAAAAGAAAAACAAAAACTAAATTATTATAAACTGGAATTTTAAATAGATAACATATGGTATAGTAAATAGCTTTTTGTTTAATAGATTTGTTTGTATATGCTTTTTTTTTTGGTTTGTTGGAATTTGTCTCTTTACTACTATACATAAAAAAAAAGGAATTTAGAAAATTCTGTTAAATTATATTTGCACAATTGCAAAGATTTATTTATCAAATTTTTGTTTTTTTTTTTTTCATTTTTGTAAATAGAATAGAAAATTATTTTTGTCATAAAGTTTTAGAACTTTATTTAATATTTTTTGAAATTAGTTTCACACACACACACAAATTACTTCTTTTGTAAATAATTTAAAGAATTTTTGAGAATAATGAAGGCGAATATACAGAGAGTAGATTATCATATGAATAATAATGATTATTTTTTAGAAAAACTTTTATGTTAGAACGTATCTACAAACAATTAAATGGTTTAAGAAATTCTATTGTCTATCTAGAATGTTTTGATTATTGAATTACTTGAATAAACTTATTTGGCCAAAGTTAAATAAATTCATTAAACAAAAATTTTTTTTAAATGAAATACAAAATTAAAAATAATCCCCAAAATTCATAATTTTTAAAAATTGGGCGGAAAAATTTGTAGTTAAATTTTATAAAATAAACGAGTTAAATAAATATTAAAATTCTAGGTATGTTTTACAATTTTTATTAAATATCTTAATCGTTTTCGGTTATTACAACATCATCGGCTGATGATTATCGGCTTATACTAAATTTAAAAAAAAAACTAAAATTCTTACTCTTGAAAATAAATCATTTAACAAATACCTATCCGTTAAAAAATGAATACTATAGAAATTGCTAAAAATTTTAAATACCTGGGTTTATTTATAGACAGTAAGTCTAACTGGAGCTACCACATAGACCGAATATTAAAAAGTGTTACTTCCACGTAAATATTCTTTATGGTATCATTGTTTGTCATTTAACAGGGGATGACAACCTTAATTTAAAAATAAATTCGAATAATATGAATGTAGTTACAGACAAAGTTAACGAAATAAATAAGACAATTTAGAACTATTAATAAGGTCGCATAAATACGAAATACATATTATAGTTCTTACGGAAATATGGTTACGCGAATCTGACAATTAATTTTTAATATACCGGGTTTTGTACCTTTTTTCTCGAATAGGGAAGAATCGTATGGAGGAGTAGGCATTTACGTTCGAGAAAACATTCACTCTACACTAGTCACGAAAGAACAATTTTTTAAAACAAATTTAATAGTTATAAAACTTCTAAAGTATAATTGTAATACTATGTGATTTGTATTAGGGCTCCAAAAATTTATCTAAACAAAAACAAGCCTGATATAGTACATAAAAAATGCATATGAATAGCTCAGAGCCTTCCTATACTACATCGTACTAGCAGTTTGTATACTGAAAAGTATGTCAGCTTATCAAACATTATTAAATTAGAACTTCTAACAACTGGCATCCAAAATAATTATAAACAATCAAATTAAGTTACCTACACAGTTTCCTATTAAATAGAAGTGTAGATATCCATAATCATAATCCTAGAAATAATATTATAGATTTTATCTGTCTCTCTTTAGAACGAGTCATCAAATCAACAACTGTCTATATAAATGCTGAAAAGCTTATAATGATTTTCCAGGAGAATCGAAATTAATACTAGATTATCAAGTTATTTAAAATTAAAATAAACATAATTCTGCCAGAAACTAATAATACTAACCAAATTAATAATACTATTATATAACAAAAAAAAATTTTATAACAAAAAAAAATTTTTTTTTTTAATTGTGTTAACAGTAATAATGTCTAATCAAAGATAAATTCAATCTATTCTACCTAAAATTGTTATAAATAACATCTTAACAAAAACTTAAAACAAAACTTAAGATCTTCATATATTTTTTTTATTTATTTATTATATTATTGTATATAAAATAAGTTTACAATATAACCAACTATTTATGACATAGTTTCAGATTCGGTTCATATTAAATTAGGTGTACCACAAGGAACAATTCTGGGTGTAATACGATTTTTGATATACGTCAATGATATTGAGAGGGTTGTTCAATTGTGAAATTTGGCTCTGTTTGCTGATGATACTCTAATATATGTTTTTGGTAACTCTATTCAAAAATGTACTCAAAGAGTAAATGACGATTTAAAAAGATTATATGAATGGCTTATAGAAAACAAATAAAAACTGAACACTCAAAAGACTAAATAGATTTACTAATAGATGATAGATTGAGCTTTAAACAACATCTAGAATATATATGTAAAAAAATTAATAAAGACCTTTACTTCTTTTCAAAAATAAGAAAAAAATTATGTCAAATCAAAAAATTTAATGTGACAATAAAACCACATTTTGAATACTGTTCATCAATACTGTTCATGTTTAACGCTGAAATGATGAACAGATTACAAAATATGCAAAACCGAGGAATGAGAATAATATTAAAACTTAGTAAATTCACTTCAAAATCCTTCATGCTGAGAACATTAAAGTGGATGAGTGTGTCCCAAAGAAACAAAAAAATAATATTTTGATAATGGTATATAAAATAAAATATAAAATTATGTTATTTTACAAGAATATGCTAATGTATAAGGGTCTGCTGTTTTTAATAATTAACCACTTAATTTGAAAATGGAAAAAAATGTTGTCAAATATATGAAAGGCTTGATTAAATACTTGAATGAATCAGTTGATTGAAATATTCTGTAATACAAATGTTAAACCTACCTAATAGATAAATAAATGAATTGTTAAAATAGATTAGAGTAAAATATAGTTGTTAAAATAGATAACACAAATAAATTTTTATAATTATAAATAATGTTATAATTGGACACTGTACATAAATAACAACACTAAATAAATTAAATAATAATAATAATCATATTGCTCCCTCTGGTGTCATAAAACATAAGCAAGTAAACTCTATCAAAGGTATGTCGGTATATGATGGTTTAACAATTTTTTTTGAACTCAAAAGCCATCGAAAGTCAAAAATTATATAAGAAATAGTTTTTGTAAATCATGTAAATCTTAACTTTATGAAAAATAAGATCATTAATTATAGTAGTGATGGTTCTTAGCTATAATGATTTTCTGTTTCAATTTCATTTCGACTCTATAACTTCAACGCGGTTGAGTACAAAACATTGGAGAAGCCTGCAAGTAGTAGACGAAATACGCATATCTGTATGATAAGCATATAAGTAAAATTAAAAGGAAAATATTCGACTATTTTCGACAATTATATTGATTTTATAGTTTATTTTGAATTCTATATAGTTTATTCGTTTATTTGTAATTACTCAAGAGCATCTTTTGAAAATTAATGAATAATACTTATTTGGCTAATAAATCTGGATAATGAAATTGTCCACAATATTTGGATAATGAAATTGTTAATCTTATTTAATCTTATGAAATTGTTAATCTTGTTAATCTGGATAATGAAATTGTTAACAAAATTAAGTTCTGAATAATGAAATTTTTTCATGACTGTCGATATTTCATTTCTCAAACGAAAGCTTTATCTGCCCAATATCTTGTTCCTTATTATAAGCATTCAAAATATCAAACTCACAGTATATTCAATTAGATTATTTTGAATGTATATTAGTTAAAACTCGTCTAGTTTTTATACTTTAAAAAAGGGTTTTGCAACCTTAAATTAGTTCTCAACTCCAATATACGTTTAATTATCGTTACTATATACAATTTAATTTACTACACTTTGAATTAAGCAAAAGAAAGAATAGAGCTAAGAGTCATGTTTATTTATTTCTGGAATTTTAATTGTCCGCTTTTCACCTCATCTCACTTCATTAATTTTCCACTTTCATTCGTAATTTTCTCTCTGATATGTTATTTACCATTTTCGTACATAAATGCCAAATTTTAGTTAATATTTAATTTTGATTTCGAACATTCAAAAGTGTATACTACACAAATTCGTTCAACTACAATCAGATTTATATTTTCAGCTTTATTTTAACTAGGTTTTCATAATTTCAACTTTAATTATTTGATTTTCAGTCAAAAACATTTATACACAATTTGAGTTTTTATTTACCGAAATGTTACCTTAGACTATGTGAAATTTTAAAATCTCTTAAAGTTTTGTTGTTATTTTTATATTGTATATTTTCAAATAGGTAAGTACATTTCAATTCAAAGTATGGTTTCCTAAAGCGACAATAATATGCTGTCCTTAGAATAGTAAATATCCTATCTACCGAATTTCAATAATTTTCAAAAATTTATTTAATTTTTATTCAAAGGAAATAATTAATTTTCTCTAAAATTTTTACATTGAAATGTGTGTGTGTGTGTGTATGTAAAGCACTTTCAGGACCACGAGTAAATAAGTTAACTATAATTAAATTTGACAGAAAGTATTTTTAAATTAAAAATCAAACAAAAGAAACTGAATTACAAAGAAATTTTCATTTGTACAAGAACTAATAATAATAATTGTCAAGAACAAAAGAAAATTCAAAATTGCTCCAAAAACAAAATGTTTATACAAAAAAAAAAGGAACAAAATAATAAATAAAAATTACAATTAAATTTTTTCCAGTATATTAAAGAAAAAAAAAATTAAAGAAAACCTTACAGCTACCATTTTATAACTTTAATTGAAAATCTTTGTTTGACACCACCAACAGCATCAGAGATTTTTGGAATTTTTCCTAAATGTCCAAATAAAAAGCAGTAAAATGTTTGTTCTTTTTTTTCTTATACATTTTTTATTTATTTTTTTTTTTTTGTAATTCTACAACTCAAAGTTTTTCCGAAATTAGTTCAAATTATATTGCTATTGTCATTATATATACATATACTTAATTTTTACTGTTTTAAATATAAATTTTTACTCGCTAGTAAATGACAGTGACGAATTCTATCAAATATTTTTGATATGCATTATGATGACACCTAATTTATGTCTTACATTTTATATGGAGTCGGTATATTAAATAAAAAATTTGGATTGGGATTAATAATTTTATTTATATAATGTATAATTAATATTTATTTTATATAGTATCAAAATTGTAGCAAATTTGGGAATTTTAGTTAAATAAAATTGGGAATGAGGGATTACCGTAATTGAGTCATCAAACAAATATTGGCGTCGAAAAAATGAAAATTTAAATTTAAAGCAAATCGCAATTAATTTGTTTTAAAGACAGATTATCAATAAAAAAGCAATACTATACAAAATAGATACGCAAAACATCTTATTGTACAGGCTCCTCTCTTAAGTAAATATTGTATTTATACTTATTTCGAGTAAAATAAATAATATTATATAATAAACTTTAATGACAAATTTAAGTAAGTATTTTATTTCTTTTACTACAAAAGTACTACAAGCCAATTTGGGATTCGAACTTATGTACATTATTGTTCAATCCACTGATAATATTTTAAAATTTGTTACATTAAGAATAATTTTAATCTTATGTTACGCCCCAACGTTCCCTCTGCTAATTTCTTCAAAATTGCTAATATATTTTGCTGCTCTCTAAGTCTGTTATATGTTAAATAACAAATTAATATTAGTTATTGTTATGCCTGTTTTCAATTTTCTGGCAATAGCAGCTGCCAATGTTGCACCTTTACCACTACCATCATCTGCTAAAATAAATTTGTCCACCTTTTTCCTCAGGTCCAATATTTAACCAATTGAAGTTAATTAATAAAAGTTTTATTTAATGAAATCATAATATTCACCAATCTGTGTTCATTATTAGTGTCTGTCTAATAACTTGAAAGCATAAATTTGGCATAATATGTGATAATATGGATTATCTTATTATAAATTTCAAAAGAAGTCAGTCACACATATTTGCATAACATTATTAAGTATTTAATTAACATATTATAAAAATCAGCCTTTCTTATATTTTTTTGCTTAATAATTTCAAGCAACTTAAACACAGTTTTGGAATCCCAACGGATCATAATGTTAACTTTTTTTTTTGTTTCTTCCAAGACTGTCGAATGCACAAAAAAAAAAGTTACAAAAAATGATTTCTATTCTTTCTTATAACTAAATTTTAAATATTTAATTTTTTAATTATTTAGTTTTAACTCCGTTCTCGTCACATACTGACACAAATGTATAAACATTACTGTTGTAAGTTTGATTTAACATATATTTTGGAAAATTTGGTCAAAATAAAAATAATGTGTATATGTATAGATTAATAATAGAACTTATACTAAACTTAAGACCTAAACTAACCTAAGTAAAGATAAAAAAATAATAACAAGTAAAATACAACACAAAAATTACGAATGTCTCGAATTAAGATATTATTTTTAGACACGAATAATTTCGGTTGATATGTTCATCCTTATCAGGAATGGACCTATCATATTTTAAATGACGAGTCTCAATATTATCAGGATCATTTGCCTTACATGCAGCCCGCCTATTATTGATGATATAACAGGGGGACATGATCATGGTTTTGAATGTAACCCTTAGAATCTAGATAAATGAAATGTTCGGGCGCTATGAAAGCCGTTTAAACAATTTTTAATGTACTGTTCATTATGGTTTAGATATTAAACCATTTTCCTTTGTGTTTAGAGCTCTGGTAAAGAAATTTCTGATTAATTTTATTAAAAAATTATCGATTCTATGTATTTGAGCTGTGCGGTACAAATATTTATTTGATTAAAAAGGTTTGTGATCAGTTTCAGGGTTTCTGTATTTGTACAATCTTTTATGCATTTTCGTTAATATTTTCTGATATTTTCCATCAAGCTGGAACTTACGTTAAACCATATAGGTCCAGGATATGAAATAATTGGCCTAATAAATGTTTGATATGCGATTAATTTGATTTTATTGCTGCATCTACACATTCTTTTTCTGATTGCTATATCTACACATTCTTTTTTATTTATATACCAACATATGTCTGATATTAATTTATTAATTACATTGATTGTGCTATGTTTATATCTAATGTCGAATGAACACCCAACAGAGTCTTGATATCTACAACCACATGCAATAGTTTTCTTTTTAATTTTTTTTAAAATTAATCTGTTGTAGAGTAATCTCTTCTTGATAATAGCGTACTTTTTTTTTCTGGAAAGGCTACTATAAATCATATTACGAAATATAACAACAATGATATATTATTTGATTATTTGACATTACAAAGATATGTTCTTTCATTCTAATTTGCTATTTTTAAATCAATATTTTTATTTTAACAATATATAACATCTTGGTTGTTATCGCTCTTGTTCAGTAAATAATATACAATGCATATTTTAGGTTCGATTTACAATAAACCCTATTTTAAAAATTTAAAATTGAAATTTTGTATTATGCATGATGAGTAAATATTATTCACTTCATGTACCCCATATGTCTTCTATCATTTATATAATACAGATTCACACTTAAATGTGATTGATTTTAATAATTCAAATTATTTACAATGATTGCTTAGGCTATAGGAATCAGAACCCAAAGATAAAAGTAATTATTATGAGTTTATTGTACTCTTATTTGAATTTACTGCTCTAACTGTATACTATAATAAGTTTTTCTATTATAATATTATAATAGGTTTTTCTAATAATAATATTGCTAAATTACAGCGTTCAGCATCACGTAAAGATGGGGTAGAATGAATAGGTGACAGTTAATAGTTGTACATTTTTCAATTCAACATTTTTTTAAAACCTACACTGTACCTACGTTATAATAAATTATTTTCAGTTTTTATTCTAATTTGAATCAATCATATTAAATTAAAACTGTACCATAATTTTTATACGAAGCCAACAAGAATTTTATTTAAGTTGTTATCCTGATATTAATTAACTTATATTATTTTTCTCTTTTCTCCCCTATTTTACATTCATTTTTCTTATAAGACACCCTTATAATATATCTACTTACACCACTGATATGTATATTATTTAAATATATACAATATATATATATATATATATATTAATCTACTAATATGGGGTAGGTCGAAATATTAGGGGTAGTAGAATTTTTTATTTTCAGTTATTTTTAGTTCACAAACCTTCAGTTTTTTTTTTTGGCTCTTGATTCTTGTAAAAAATTACAATTCTAATAAATTCGAAATTATTTAAAAGAAAAATTAAACAAAAAATTAAAAAAAAACAATAAAAACAGACCTTATTACAAAGAATCAACCAAAAGGAATAACATGAAATATTTAAGACAATAGCAATTTTTAGCCCATTTTACTGCCATAAATCTGACAACAAAAACTCATAAAATAATTTTCTTTCAAGTGAAAAGAACTAATCACTATAACAATACAAAAAAAAAAAAACAAAAACAGAAACAGATAAAAAATAGAAATATTAAAGAAAATTCCTTTAAAATGAAAATCTTTTGTTTTCTCATTTCCAAAGTACAAAAAAATTACAAAAAAAAAAAAAAACAATAATAAATTCCTTTTTTTGGGAGAAATTTAAAAAAATCGAAAAAAAAACAATAAAATTTTAAATCTCAAATTTTTCAAAAATATAATATTAACTTTAAGTCGAATAAACTGTTTCCACCATTACCTACACCATCAGTAAAATGGGTAAGTAATAATAACAGAGAATATTAAATCCTAGTAGGTAGCAGATTTATTATGATACTAGTAAATGTTCTAGTCGGATTTACAGTTATAAATCATTTAAACAAAATGAATGATTATATTTTTTTTCTATTTTGCTTTTTGAATTTTCTTTCAGTTTTTCTATTTTTTTTATCTTCTTGTAATATTATTAAAAACTAATTTGAAAATTCCACTACACTTTTGAGAATTTTTTTATTTTTATTGTTTTTTTTTTTTTTTGTGTTGTGAAATTATTATCTGAATAACAATTGTGAATATTAATTTTCTTATATTAATTATAAAATTTTTGATAACCCCAGAACACAGCTACGTACACAGAATTATGTTTACTTAAATTAGGTAAGTAGGTAAAAATGACAGTTCCAATTACAAATTTTGAAAATTAAAAAGTCTAGACTTATTTGTTCAAGAAATTTTGGCAGTGATTAATTATTATAATCAGGAAATGGCATTAGATTTTAGCATAATCCAAACATTAATAATACAAGCAACCAGCATAGTAATTATTCTTTTTTTTAATTCTTTATTTTTCAAATTTTAGATAACTTTACAATATAATTATAAAATTATGTATAAGAAATTATAAACTAAAAAAGAAAGAAAATTTAATATTGACTTAAATATTAATTTATAGCCTACATATTATAAATATTTCCAAAAAATTATACTTTCAAAATTACATTTTTTTGTTTTTTTTTTACTATTTCTAAAATTGCAATATGCTTTTTAAGTTTACTTATAAATATTTCCAGTTTAGACTATTTTTAATTTCTGAGGGTAGAGTGTTGAAAAGTTTTATAGCATTACATTTTTTGTGTTTTTTGAATGTTCTAGCTTTATGACAATGACAATGATTAGATTTATATTTTATCATGAATTGGAAATCTAAATGAATTATGACTGCTTTAATGAAATTATTTGGCATTATATCTATAAAGTTAGTTTAGATTATTATTAGGTATAGTCACGCCTAATTAAAAAGAAAATATGCGCTACTTGGTAAAGTACCAAACACTTATTATTGTATTTTGTTAATAATTTATATTAGGTTAAGTATACATAAACAAAAAAATGTATTTACTATATATACATATTACAGTTATCTTCATTTAAACCCTTTTCCAAGTTGCATGCTATAATTCAATCCATACTTAAAATTTTTTTAATCAACATTTTTATTATTTCGTTGAAGTTAGATGAAGAATATTTTTCCTCCTTTTTTTTGTAGGGATACAGGTTCGTCTTCTTCCGTTCACGATCAAAATTAACTGTTTTACAAATTTTTTGTTTGCATGTATTCGAGGGCCGTTTTTGATTTTTGCTATTCTGACATCTATTGACATTCTTTTTTTCCACTCTATGCTCACTCATTTTACATCCGCGACATAAATTTAATTCTTCCTACATAGCTGACCTCAATCTTTGCGCCTTATCGAAATTATATTTTAGTTTTAAGCTAAATCATTAATTTAACGATTTCTTCTTCTATATTTGAAAATTGCAAGCCTTCAATAGAGACAAATATATATATATATATATATATATATATATTTTAACTTTAATATTTATTTAACTTTACAATCTATCTTATTTTTATCTAATAACAGTATGTCACTATTAGACGATATTGAGTAATTTATTTTGGTTTCTTTTATTCAACGGGTGGTGGGTGAGCCTATTGGTATCGTTCCGAAGTTTTATATTTCTGGTCAAGTTAGTGGGGATTTCTGGTTTTTTGACTATTCATAAATCTGCTGCTTAGATCTAATCTGTAAATATCTATCAGAGTATTTTCCTTTCGAAGTTACGTAAACTATTTTCATCCGCTTTTATTTAGGTCCATAGTTCACAACCAGGTATTGGTTTTATAATGGTTTGATGTAGAGAGTGAAATTAGGCTTGGTTTGCCTGGATGTTATTTGATGGTGTTTTATACTCGAAATACTGTAAATAGTTTCTGTTACCGACTTGTATTTTGTTACTAATGGAGAGTTGTGTACTCAACTATTATTATCATAACATAACATTGTTCTGAGTTACATGAAATTGTTCTGAGATAATAGTTCCATACTTGTCTAAGTTTCCTATTGTATAAAGCTTAATCTCAGATTGAATTATAAATCTGTTAGGACGTCTCCCTTCTTACACAAGTTTTTACATTAATAATGCATCCAATGATGGGGAATGTTAAAAAATAAAAAAAAATTATCTTCGAAAATATTATATTTCAAAATAAGCATTTTAACACTTTTTTCTCCTTCCATCTTATCCAGTGCACGTAAAATTAATATTCCGGTATTTAATATCACATTGTTATATTATTTTTGTTTCTATCAAAATGACCAAAAAATCATTTTTATTAATTTTTTAATAACCCAAACGTGACTTTACTGTCACATTTAGAAACTGAAGATGGCATAAGCCTTCAGAATAAAGAAACAAATCTTAACATACCTTGTGTTCAAGCTGGTGTATTCAAATAATTAAAAAATATGAAATATATTTAACAGTTTTTTAAAGGATTGGCGAATTTAATATTTGTACAAAATATATTTATTCTGCAAAACAATCCAGACTATTAATAATAAATATTGTCAATGATTTCCTCAATTATGAAAATCACAAAAAAATATTTTTATAAATTTAAAAATAATAATTCCTTAAAAATTATATCTCTAATATACTAGGTAGATACATATTAAATACTTTAAAAATCTTATCGAACTCAACCCCTTCATATATAACCTATTAACAGTTTTGCAGATATTTTCCAAAATACTTAATTTCACTACATAACTCAAAAATTTATCACATTTAATCGAAAAATAATTCCAATTGAAAGATTTTTTGTTCTTCATTCTTTCATTTCATTCCATTCAAACAAGTGTTCCAAACATAAAATATATCACAGTGGAGGGATTTAACCATTATGTAATAGAAAACCCATTAAAATTTTGCCCAAAAACTTATCATTAAAAATCAATACGAATCTGTTTGCATGGCGTAACAATTTATTTTCGATTAAATTTTCGATAATAATTTTTTTGCTTTTTTTATATTATTTAGAAGAAAAAACGTGTCCGATTTTATACACATATTTATAGTATCCATGTCCAGAAAATTGATTTTCTAGTAAGAAAGTTGATAAATATTTTAGCGTAAAACAAATAGTCTGCTAAAAAAAATAGTTTTAGTTTATTAAAAAAAAGCAATCACACTAATCAATACTATTTGAAACCATTATTCCGAATTTGTACATAATTTTCCTTTTATGATCAAATTTACTGCTCAAACGAAATCTTACATAACTGTAACTGAAAATGTCACAAATATTTCATATAAGACAATTTTTGATGACAAGGTCATTTAAAGTTCAAATTAACCTTTTGATTGAATTTTTATGTAATTTTTTAGTGTTTTACTTAAAATGTTATATCTTTTCGCTACAACAATATAGATCCTATACAATATATTCTTTACAACACTGACACCAGTAACATTGATCCAGACTAAATATGTTTCATATTAAAAGCTGGAGAAATCCTTACAATGTTGTTGTAAAGAAGCTTCTTTATAATTGTTGTAGAGAAAATATAAAAAAATTTTTAAAAAGGTCAATTTAACTTTTAAATGACATTATCGCCAAAAACGGTTTTCTATAAAATATTTGTGACATTTTCAGGTAGCGATATGTAAAATTGCGTCTCATTCGGACGCCCCTCCTTTTCCGGAGTTTATCCTAAATGCGTTTAATGAAATTTAATGAAAATTAGTTCTATTTATGGGTTCAAGGAGTATAAAAAAAAAAAAAATAAACTGATAGGAGGATTAAAGGAAAGTGAGCAATAAAAGAGAATAGTTTTACTCAATTCTATTTGTTTATTCATTCATTGAAAATTTTGTTTACAAAAAATGGGTTTTGCTTAAAATAGAGTTAATTAATTTTATATAAAGCCTTAGAATGAGATAAATAGCTTTAGGCATTTAATGGTTGAACATAAATAAATACCACTAAAATTTAAAAATATGAAACAAGTTAATAATATATGAACTAAAGCAAGTTATGGTCTATATAACCTACATCATATTATCAATCAAGTCTACAAGTACAGTACAAATTAGACTACTAAAATATCTGTTCAGATTATTTGTTGAAATTTATTAATTAATTTATTCAATTCTCACAGGTGAATAATAATAACAAGGTAAATTATTTGACTAGAAATATACATTTTCACTCCATCATATCATCGTTGTGCATATTAGACACACCACACTTATAGCTCTATTTTTTTGCATAAACTGAATTGAATCGAATTTTTAATATGTAATAATGTTATACAATACATCGTACAAAGTACTTATAAGAAAACAAAAATTCAAATTTTAATCGTCCAAATTACAGAGTTGCTAATAACAAACACCTTTAACATTAGGCTAGATAACTATTTATGTAGCACAGCTCTCAAAATTAGGCTACATAACAATGGCATAGCTCTCAAAATAAATAAATCTGAATAGGTCACATCTACATAGAGCATATACAATCGTTAAATAAGACTTCAAAACAATCTGATTTTCAATTTTGACACAAAATTTAAAAATTCAGTTATAGAAATGATGAAAAAATTCTAAAAATTAGATGCACCCCCAAATTTTAATATTTTAACTTCAATGCAAATGAAATCTATTTCATCATTTTATTTTTAAGGTTCATAATAATTAATGTTTTATTCATTATTCATTAATTATCAAAAAAAGCATTGATTTTGATTGTTTTTGTAAATATTTATTATATTTAAATGTAAGTTAATTATCTTAGAAAATATATTTATTTTATTATATAGCTACTCTGTACGAGCTCTTTTTGAGATAAATAAATTTAATTAAATTAAATAAAATACATTTTATATGAAATATTGAAATTAAAATAATAACATTTGGAACTGAATTTGTCTTTTTACAACAATATTTAACATTACTATAATTTTATATTAAAATGTTATGTCTACGCTAGCAATAAAATTGAAAAAAAATGTATTTATTTTACGAATTTGTTATTGCGGCCGCTTAAGTATAAATAATTACCAATAGTTGGGAGACAAGTCAAGAACAGTTTAGCTACAATAAAATTTTTTTTAAAGTTATTCAAAACTATTTAGCAGGTTTAAATTAATTTCTGAAAGGCTACATCTATATATAACATTTTAGTCTTAAGAGCTAATATACATACTTCCTTTGTCTTTAACACAAAATTCGAACTGTAGATGAAATCTTACAAATTAGAAATCTGCTTAGACGGACTTACGAAATACCTCAATTTATATTTTTTTTTTATAATCACATTAATTGTCTTTCCAAATTAAAAGAAAATCAAGGACTTTTAGGGAATAGCATAAAAATTTTCAGTTTTCCATATTTAGTTTTAGACAAAAATACCGTTTATTATCCTTAAATTCTTAATATTTTTTTTTGTTTTGTTGTTTGTCAAAAATGTGTTATTAATTTTACAGACCATTAAATAAAAATTTTATTTGTTTCAATTTGGATACGATAACAAAAAAAAAATCGTCCCCGAAAATTTCAAATCAATAGCTATTTACATTAATATGAAATGTGACCAACATAATGTGCCTGTTCGTCTTTTATTTGGTCAAAAATTGTTCGTATAATCATCAAAATTTCAATATTTTTATGTTTTTATTCTTTTTGTATTATTTTTATTGTTATTATTATTATTATTATTTGTTTTTATTTATGTCCTTTTATTGCTCATATATGATTGAGTAATAAGTTATATACATATATGAAAATAAATTTTTTATTGCTTCCAATTGGCATAATAAAAATAAATTTGAATTTCCTTAGCTGCGGTTAAAGCAACAGATAACTTAAGCAAATACTAAAATTTCCACAAAGAGGTCGTATAAACATTTAACAATCAACAAAAATTATCCTGAATATAATCAATAATTGCGATTCGTTACAATTAATTACAATGAGTGGATTAACTTAGTTAAGTAAAGGTATTAAGGAAGACAAGTTATCAATATATCTAATAATATATACATAATGGCTAATACGCTAAAGTAAATCGATAGAATACAAACAATATAATTAAGAAGAAGAGATAAACAATAAGCATATTTCAAACTAATATTTTTTCGTTATGACGTTGTAGATTTATTCATTGTTTTTTTTCACCTCGAAAACCCATAGGTACAATTATCTATTGTTGATATACAAACAAGATGACATACAAACTATAAATTTATCTTATTTCAGATTACTGTTTAGTATTAATGTCGGCAACATTTAAATATTTATCATATTGGTCAACGTCTAAACGAGAAGAACTAAACTTAAAGTTACATAAAAATGTACTGGCTACTAGGTAGACACTGTGTGTCATCAACTAAAAATAAGCTTCTGTTGTACCAACAAGTTCTGAAGCCCATTTGGACATATGGAATTCAACTCTGGGGTTGTACCAGTCAAAGCAATAGAAATATAGTACAAAGTTTCCAAAACAAAGTACTACGTGGTATAGTAAATGCCCCGTGGTACATACGCAATAATAATCTACATAAGGATTTGGGTGTAGAAATTATAGACAGCGTCAAAAAACAATCGCACAAAGTCATCAAAAAAGACTATAAAAACATATCAATGCCGAGGCTATTCAACTCTTGGACAATGATGATACAACTCGAAGATTAAAACGAGTAAAACCGTTTGAATTGTGGCAAAACTAAAATTATAATATACATATATAAATTTTATAATCAAAAAGAAAAAAGAAACTGTCATAGGATAAAACTTTGAATTCTGAAAACGTAGCCAATTAAGATTTAAGGAAAAATAGTTTATTAGTATGTATTTTAATTACTAGATTACTATCAATAAATTCACTATTAGGTGATTTTTAAAAAAAAAAAAATATTGGCCAACGTCCGAAATTCCAGTAAATGGATGTAGGTACCGGAATTAGGAATGCTTTTTTAGTGAACAAAAACATTATCAGACTTTAGTTGGTTATATTAACGTATATGAAACAATTGAGTTAGATATAACAAAAAGAGGTGTATAGTTAAGAAAAAGAGAAGAGATACATAAAAGAGGAAAAATGATGAGTCATTCAAGCATTGATTTTCAATTATGATTTTTTTTTGGAAATTTTTAAAGTATGTAATATGAATTCATTCTGCAAAGCGTTGACATTGTTCCATTCATATATTTAGATTTTTAAATTCATCATAATTTGCGACTTCTATTTGTATTTACTTTGAATTTCGCTTAACCTTTAATACCACTAACATCAACTAAAGTTCATTTCAAGCTCTAAATACGAAACATTTAAAAGTATAGTTAATTTGTTTTAGGGTATTCAGAAATTACCTTACTCTAAATTTGAAGTTATTTGTAAATTGTTTTAGGGCATTTAGAATAATTACCTTTGTTCTAAATTTGAAGTTAAACGTAATTTGTTTTAGGGTTTTTAAAATTGACCCTACTCTAAATTTTGAAGTTATTGGTAATTTGTCATACGATTAAATTGTTCTTTTTTCATTATTTCTTCACCTCAGATATATTTTCTATATACTGTAATTAATTATGATGAACAGATTTTTAAAAGGATTTAAGAAAATAAGTCATTGATTTGTGATATGAAAAAAATATTATTATTTACTTGAATGATTAAAATAGATTTTTTTAAAAGTAAGGAAGCAGGAAATTTTATTGAATAGGTATTAAAAAATTTCAGAATATAAAAAATTGTCTCAAAACAATTTTAATCTGTAAATAAATTATGTAGAATCATATAATTTAGAGACTGCATTAGTTAAAAATGTTTGCCGTTACTAAAGAGACCACTTACAGTTAGAAATCGATGAAAGAAATTTATTTTTGGTTATGATAGTGTTTCAAAACATTAAAAGATTTTTCAACAACCCCTTATTTACTGGTGTTGGCAATCTTTGACCTAATAAAATTCAATTATAAATAGAACATTAGATTGGGAATATGTTGTAGTCTAATGTTCATAGTTCAAGCAATTATTACGTACAATGTTTGCAAATATTTATTTGTAACATGCCAATAAATTTCGTTACGTTCGATAAAGATTAGTTTCGCTGAATGCCTGTTAACATCTATACCAATAAAGCAAATAAAAATAATTATTCAAAACTTGTTGGATACTAGTAATGTGGTTACACCTGTTAAAAACGAAATAACTCACTTATTGAACATTTTTTTGGCACAGAACTATTTTCAATTCGATAAGGATTTTTACAAACAAGTAGAAGGACTTCCAATGAGTTCATCTTTAAATTCGTTGTTGGCTGAAATATTCATGGATGACTTTGAAAAAAATTTTTAGAATCTACAAATCTACAAAAATGGTATAGATAATGTAAATGATGTGTTTTACGTTTTTAGACAAACTGACAGGCATTTGGATCAGTTTCTCGAAATGTTGAATGCTGAAAATAAAAGAATTCAGTTCACTATGGGAAAATGGTCTCACCTTTTTGGACATTTCTACAAGTCGCGTACACGGAAAGTTTTTTTTAAAAATTTATAGAAAAGACACATGCTCAGATGTGGGATTCCAGGGCATTCTAACCATCTAAAATGTCCATACAAAATGTCCTCTTTTCATAGCTACGTTCATAGATTATTGAATATTCCGAAGTCGAAATTAAAATTTAACCATAGCGAAGAATAACGCATATGAGGGGAACATCATCGAAAACATAATAAGGAAGAAAAAGTGGAAACTTCTATTTGCAAAATTGTATAATTCTTCCAACGAGATAAAATCTGAAATTAGTTACAGGAAGTTTAATTTTATTACAGGAACTAATTTAAAAATAAGATATAGCATGAAAAAATACAACATAAATCCAGTTATCTACAAACTAGTCAAAAATAAAATCGTTACTAGGAATAATATGAACAAATCGGGTGTTTACCAAATAATATGTAAAGATTGTGATTACATATTATATTGGACAAACTGGAAGAAGTTTTCAAACCAGATTCAAGGATCATTTCAGACCTGCGTTTAACGGAAAAAATGATTTAAACGTAGTTAAACATCTCTTAGCAAACAAAACATCATGATTGCTAGAAAAGGGTAGGAGGTTAACATACTGGGAAGCATATGAAGTTTTATCAGCTCAAACGCGACTAAGTAGACCTAATAAAATTAAGTCTCTTACAAAATAAATAATATTACAGGTATTATATAAAATAACAAAAATACTATAAATGTTAACCCATGTGTAATTATTTTATCAGTCTTCTGATGTTGGTGTAATAACCGCAATCGATTAAGGCATTTGATAAAAATTGTGAAGCATACCTACAATTTTTGTATTTATTTAATTTTAATAATGTTTCACCCAAGCAGCATATTAGCAAGGGTAGCAAGAAACTCAATTATATGGGTTGTCGTAAAAACCCAAAACACGCAAAAAATATGTTTTTTTTTCATCAAAAAACCTATTTTTTAAATTTGATATATTTTTTTGTAAATATTATTTAATTTCTTCAAATTTAAGCAAAAGTGTTCAAAATACATTAAATTACAAAAAAAGTGTCGGTTTTTTTCATGAGAATTTACTAAAAAAATCAAAAAAATCAAAAAAAAAAAAATATTAAAAAAAAAGTTTAGAGAAAAAGCGTTACAAAATATAAATTTTTACAATAATTTAATATGCAGCATTAGATACCGAACTATTTTTATTTTATATATTGATGATAAGACATCTCCTGGATACCTAAGTACCGTTAGAATTTTAATTTTTTTCATTTACCTACTGACAATGATGTACGTTTCAGCTCCATACAAATTTTATTTCATTTCTATTACAAAATTATCATTAAGTACCGAACTATTCTTATTTCATGTTTTGATGATGATCTGTCCTTTGTGTACCTAAGTACCGTTATTTGTTATATCAAACTTTATGTAAATGAAAAATTTTAAATTTGTTATAATAAATAACTTCTGTGATATAAAAAATAATATTTTCTTATTTTAACACAAAAATTCATATAAAATGCATTATAGGCACAGCTGTACCTTTCCAGCTGACCACGTAGACAAAAAAAAATGGCTGGTTTACCCACCCCCTAATTATTTTTTTTACTTCGAAAAAGTGTTAAAATATAAATTTTGATGAAAAATGGATTCTCACAAAGATTCTAAGAAGTCTAAGTCAATTTTCATCAAAAATGTTCACAAAATAATATGCAAAAGGTACAGCTGTATACCTTTCCAGCTGAATAAAGGTTAATTAAAATTTTAAAAAGTTTTTCTTTCAAATTTGCCTTAATTTATTTTTATTTCATAATTTTATTAAATGAAAATTTCTAGATTAATCAAATATATTGTTTCTCTTAAAATTCAAATTGCATTTATATAAAATTTTAAAAATAACATTTTAAAAACAGTATCATCAATTAAAAAAAATTATAACATTTTATAACATTTGAGAGATAGTATCATTTAAAGATTTAACAACAATTTTTGTAACATTTGAAAGATAGAAAGATAATTAAGAATTTTTAATTAAATTATTTTTCGTTCCAAGTTCCTATGTGTGGAAATTTTCATTCATATGAACACACCAGTAAAATTTTGCAGAAAGAAGAAGTTGTAGAGAATTTATCAGGAAAATGTAGAAGATAATTAAATTAGGCATCAAAAAGGGTTATTTTAAAAAAATATATTCATTTGGTAGAGGGTGCCATATGTAAGCCATATGTAAAATCATCTTAGCTATTATTATTTACAGCGTTATAAATGTAAATTGTTTTAAATTTATTTTATTGTATGGAAATTATAAAATTAAATGACTAAAATAATAATAAAATTGGTTTTCCACAGCACTTTTGTCAATATTAGTTCAACATAAGTTTATGTAAGTGTTTTTCAAGTCACTTTATCATGTAATTGGCACCTCTTTGCAATTCAAAATTTTAAAGTATTTATATTCCTAGATTCTAACTGGATTGAATATCATCAACAACTATTATAACGTAAAAATTCAAATTGTATCCTTTGTTTTAATTGATTTTATCAATTCTTTTATAACTACATTTTAAAATTCATAAATTCTTATTTTTCTTTTATTGGAAATATTTACACTATTTTTAAATTGTTCTAGATGTCTCAGAGTTGTGTTAACACTGTTTAACAAATAAAAAATTTAATTAAATCACTTTAAAAATATTGACTATTCATTTTTAATCAAAAACAAAAAAATACATAAAATAAAACATTTTCTCAAACTCATCTCTATTCAACCCAATTTTTCTTTATATTTTCTTTCAAGTTCCTATATATTTCATTTCTGAATTCTAACAATCAAATAATCACATAAGGGAAAAAAGTTCAGACAAGAAACAATTGAAATAACAAAAATGAAAATTTTCAAAGGTAGCAAAATAAAGAGAGTGAAAACATCATTCATATGTTCTCAATTTTCTTTAATTCCCGCGCTTATAATTTATTCATTAATTTACCGAACAAGAAAATGAACAAACCGAAAATACAAAAAAAATGGGATTTTTCCCAGTTAAAAGGGACAAAATATTATACAATCGGCCATTTTATCATAAAAGGAAACAAATCCCAACAAAATAGTCAAAATGAAAAGAAAAATTTATAAAAGATAAACGCAACAACTGCTCATTCTCTTAATAATTTTTTTTGAATGAAAAGGAATCCAAAGTAAGAGTTGGCTAGTCAACTCAAGGATGTTCGCAGGACAACATCATAATGTTTCATCAATTAAAAGTTTTATAAGTTTTGTAATTTATTTTGAATTTTATTAAAAATGCATATTCGTTTCAACTGGAAGCTGCGGATGTAAAAGTAAATGAGCAAAATATCTTAGCCTTATTTAATTTGAAAACAAAAAATTGTCCTATTTCATTATTGTGAATTGGTTTCAGTTGGGATAAGATTTGATATTAAAAATTATACTTACTTAGGTAACCAAATATAAGCCTTTTTACTTTACATTTTTTTATTCTTCTAATTTTTAATATCTATATATGATCCTGAAAGCGACGGTGGGGTCTAGAGAAGGTCCCTTACTCCATTTTTGTTGATCACGGGCGCATTCTCACCAGTTGAAGATGCGAAATGGTATTAAATCCGCCGATACTTTCCAACGAATGTTTGGTCTGCCCCGAAGTCTTCTATCGTCAGGTCTGTATTCGAATATTTTCTTGGCTGAAGCATTTTCGTTCATCCGCTCTAGGTGTCCGAGCTACTGTCATCTCTTGATTTTAATTTGCATAACTATGTCCACTTCATTATACAGCTCATAGAGTTCGGCATTATATATTCTCCTCCAGACCCCATCGTTGTTTTCAGGACCATATATACATAGATATTAAAAATTAGAAGAAAAAAAAAATTTAAAGTAAAAAGGCTTATTCGAATTAGGGTACTAGAGAAAAAATATGTTAAACAGAAGCTAAGTTTAGTTATGTTTAAAAAGAGGTGGCACTAGATAACATGTGAGCCTATAACGATCATGTTAAACAGTATGAATATGAATAATGAATAAACATAATGAAAAAAGTTGAAAATTAAATAAATATGTACACAATCATTATGTCAATTTACTGAAGAAAACAAAAATTATAAAAAAAAACATAACAACGACCTACAATACAACAAAAAATTAGAAAGAGAGCTTTACCAAAACTAACTTGACCTCATGTCCTTATAAATCAGCTACGCATTGTTGTTATATTATTATTTATGAATGATTGAAAAAATAGCCTTAACTGGAAGTTAATTTAATAATTAAAGCTAACTTTATTGAATTTGACTATGAAAAATAATAGATGAAAAAATTAAATTTAAGTTTAATTCTGGCTGTGGGTTAGTTAGGGCTATTCGATCAATTAAAATTGTTGTATGTTAAAAATTACTTATTTTAAATTGAATATTCTTATTGAAAATTAAAACAATTTTCAAAAATATTAAATTTTGCTACGTCTCTTTTGAAATGAAAAATGGATTATGAAATGGCTCAGGTATTTGTACCGCACCATTTCCAATTTACAAACTAAATAGAATGATATCAAGTAATCTTAAATTTATGTCTACTTTATTTACAACAAAATATCTTATTATATACGAACTGTAATTCAGATTTATAATGTCTTTTTAATTTTTGTTATATTAAAATACATAAACAATAAAAATAAATGCCACACACATTTAGGCATACACAAAATAAAGCTAAATGGTTGAAAAAAAAAAAAAAAAAACAAAAATCTTTTTAATCCTTTTGGTCAAACACAATAAAGTTTTTAATGCTTCAGCCGAGTTTTATTCGACTCATATACCGTCGTTAGTTACTGACATAACTGTTTTACATTTTTTATTTTTCTTTTTTATTGTCTTGTTTCAAATATGATCAAAAAGTTAACCGGAAATACCTAAAAATATAATTTATGAGAAGAGTTTTGTGGCTTTTTAAGGTTTTTGAAATGAGATACTCCATCCAAATTTTCTTGATACTCCATCCACTTTCACAGCTATTGTAAATCTCTAACCCTTTGTCTCATTTTCTTTTATTATGATTCGTTACTTGACTTGATTTATATATATATTATGGGTAAGATGTAAATTTGGTGAACAATTTAATTTATTTATTTTTTTTTTTTAATTTAAAAGTAATATACCTAAAGCACAGAAAATTATTTATTAAGTTTGAGAAAATGGGTTTGCTATTGTCTAAGTTTAAGATATTTAGATTAGTGTGTATCGAATTGGAAAATTATGAATTTCTTATTTGGGTTCATAGTAAATCAAAATGGTCTAAATTATTTTTTAATGATTTTCAGTTATTTGGAAATTGATTTGAATTTTGTATCATATTGTTATCAGATGAGGTAGGAAAACCGTTAATTATTAATTATTATACTGCAATTTAATTATAAATATATTCATCAGTGTTGTGGTACAAGAAGTAATTAAACGATATAAACTTCAGCTATTATCCGGAAACAGTTCTTCTTAAACCAATTACCAAATTTTAATCTTCTTTTTAAAATAAAACTCATATGATCTCAGAATAATGAATAATTTAAAAATATTCATGGGAACAATATTTTCATTTTCGATTTTACTCTTTTACCAGAAATTTGGTAAAATCAAGTTTTAGCACGGGTTCAAGCCCCATGAGAGCCGAAAAATTTTTCAAATAGTGAAAATTATTGAAAATGTAATTTTCTATACAAGCACATCGGCTCAAATATAATTTAATAATTAATAAAGATATAATATAACTAATAAAAAAAATAATATAAATATATAATATACAAAAATATATACCAAATAATTAATATAATTTAATAAAAAAAAATAAAAAAAAAGGCCCACATTTTGAAAGGGAAAAGGACCTATAAATAAATAAAAAATTTTAGGAACACAATTAGAGTTAAAGACCATCAACATTAGCACTTTGATCTAACCTGACAATATTTTTGTACAGATATCTGCTCAAGATACAATTCAATCAATAAGATTTTTTTTGTCGATCAAATATACATAAGTATTAAATAGACGCCATGCAAATTAATAGTTAATATGTAAATAACTAAATTTAATTCAAATAAAACTCACAAAATTGTTTATAAATGTGATTTGAAAAATGTTCCAAGTTACCATCATTCACAGCTAGAACCCTCCGTAATTGATAATCTTATTACGATCAAATTCAATTCTGCTGTCACTAAACTGGAATCATTACATCACTCTTCCAACTCTCTTCTGCTGGATATACTTGAACAGTTTAAAAAATCTGATGACACATTAAATCTGTCTCCAAATCTTAAAAGTAAATCTTAAAACTGATCCTGAAATTCTAAATGCAGATCCTGATATTGTGAGTGCTGATCTCGTTATTTTGCAATAATAATTGTCCTTGGTATACAAAGGACTTTTGATGAATGCAATGAAAGGATTAATATACTTAATTATTCTTCAGCCGATAACGATATTTCATCTATATCTTTATTAAATGAATTTCTTCTTCATTTAATAATGAAAAACTATTTATATTTATAAAAGATAATTTCAACATTGATTCCGAAAACTTGCAGGAATATAACATCTAAGAGGATCAAAAAGAATAAAAGTAAACATCTTTGCTTTATTATTTCAGAACAATGTAATGAAAATATTGCAGCTGACAAGTAACATAGGGATTTGGAGTAATATTAAGGCAGTTATTGATATATATATAAGCTTCAGATTTAAGTAAATGCAAGTTCACATGATCCAAATATTGAATATTCTAATAAAAATGCTAAGCTAATAATAAATCTAACACTAACGTTAATTCTACTAGTGTACCTAATTCTCTTACCAGTATTAAAACTAAAATGACTAATTCTAATAACTATAAAAAAATAAACAAAATTCTGAACTAGTAATGGTAGATAGTCACTATGGTAGTTTCTGGCTCACTTGTTTGAATCGTTAAAATATTCAATCGGATCAGATACGTCACATACTTCAATAAAATCATTTAAAATTCCTTAAAGAACGAAGTTTATCCCTTAAACTGTTGGGATACCGTGATGCCTCGCAAAAAATAAAATTAAAATGAAAGTTTGTGAAGATTAGAAGTCGAGTCGATGCTTCTTCGCTTCTCCGCCTGGTCACCATTTTTTTTATAAAAGTCAGTCATGATGTTGCACTTCAATATTTTTATTTTTTCAAATTTATTTCTAATTTCAGTTCAAAAAATCAGTTTACAGTTCTATTCTTAATGGATTTGCTGTTATTATTACTTTATTACTATGAATTTAAAAATTTATCTATATTTTCTCACGGAAAAAATTGGCGTCACAATTTTAAAAATCTGTGCCAAAATCTATTTTACCATCATAATTCAAAATTCGAAGCATTTCAAAGAATTATATTTTATTTTGTTTTATTTCTTGACAGATTGCTGACATGTTTATATCGAGTAAAAATCGATATAATTTTAGATCCTGTTACTGTAGTAATTCTATATGTATTTAGGTGAATCAGAAATACTGCATTTTTACATATGCATTTTTTTTCTCAACAGAGTATATTGGTATAAAAACATACTATGCAATATGTATCACCCTTGATCGAATACCACTATTAGTTGGATCAGTAGTTATTACAGCAATTTTACTTTTATTATCCCTTTCTGGATTACAGGAGGAATTACAATATTATTAACAGATCAATTAGAAGAAAATTAAATGCTTCTTTCTTTGAGATGCAAAGGAACTACATAATAAAGCCTATTATACAATTAAAATTAATTTTGTTTATTATTAGATATTGGACTGGATACGATTAGCTGAGACCGTTATTCTGAGTTTTAGATTTCTTGAAATATGAAACTTTATTTATTGTACAGCGTTATTATACATGCTGGATGGGGCAGTAGGTGGAGCGCCTGCCTCTCAACCGAAAAGTCCCAGGTTCGGACGAAGGCAAAAAAAATGCTTTCTGGATTTTCAACCTGGTCCAGTACCCTTTATTATTGGGATAAAATAAATTATAAATAGCTGAGAGTGTTTGTTATCACTGAAAATAAAATGGAACTATGCTCTTAAGAAAGGCGAAGTACTGTACAGTAGATATAGTTTTCCACATTTAAAATTAGCAGATATATAAAGCTCTACAGAAAAAGCTGTTGTATGTGATTGTGTATTCCAAATCTCTGTGTAAAAGCAGTTAAGGTGTTCATCATAGACTTGGAATTATATAAAAAAAAATTGTATAGTTCAAATATTCAACTTATGAAGATAGAAATAAATAAAAAAAAAGAATTGTGATCGTTTTAATGAATCGCAATAAACAGTTTAATACTTTGAATAGATTATATTCAACTTATATAGACCTTCAATATCAATGAAAATTTTATAGAGTCTTTCTATTAACTTAATAACAAAATAATTAATAAATTCATTTGCATAATAATGAATGACTTTTTTTTTAAATCGAGTGCGTTTTAAAAATCGAAATACAATTTATTCAACACATGCTTACACCTTTCATAGGACCCAAGATAGAATACATAAGCCCGAAATTGAATCTTGTGGAATCCCAACTGACTCAAAGTGGATTGACGAAGTTTTGAAATGGACAATTCATTATCATACAAGATAGAGCATAGTTTCCAAATATGAAAAGCGTGACCCAAAATTACTCAGAACCTCAAATTTGTCAAATACATCCAAATTAAGATTACTAGCCGACTTAAACGACATAATGGTTTTTTATTTGACTACATTAACAAACAATAGTTCTGTGGTTTTACAACGAAATATGATAACTGCATATTTGACATTTCCTGTAAATCGCAATTGAATAAAATGTAGTATAGTTTGCTATACTTTTCTAGTTATTTTTGATTTTTAAAAAATATTATGAATGAAAATCTTTTGCAAATCTTTAAAAAGATATGATCTTTGAAATTATTTCAATATTTTTTTTTTTGTAAACTAATTTTTTAAATTTTAAATAACTTTCATTTTTGTTACATCAAAGGTTTTCCTCAAGAACACGATAACTTCAGTTATTCAGTTTATACAAAAAAATTAAAATGTATAATTCTCCGTCAAATTTTTCAAGATACATTGAAATGCAAAACTGTATGTCTTAACATATCCTTTTTTTGTTTTGAACTTTTTGTTAAGTGTTGCCTATATAACTGCATAAGTGAAGTTATACGCTTATGTTAGAAATATTTACAACGACAGTTGCTAGTTATTCAGTTTTTAATTCATAAATTACTTAATATTATTAATTTTTTTTATTTGAAAGAGCCTAAAAATTTATATAAAGTGGCATTCATAAGCAAAATTCGACAAAATTGCAGTTATCATCTTTCGTTGTAAAGCCACAGAGTTATTATAATTTTATACTTTGCTTGAAAATTTTATACATAATAACTTAAATGTTGTGCTTGTTCGATGATGCATTAACTTTTAATAATTATTATTTTAGCAAAAGTAGTTTCATTAGATTTAGTGTTGCTAAAACTAACACGTGCTTAGAACGTTGATAGGGAAAGAATAATGACTACCTATTCAAAAATAACATTATTTTTGTGACATACAAACTGTTTAGGACAAATAAAAGTAAAATCTATTGAACTTCTGCTTTGTGAATGTAGACGTCTGCCTTGTAGTAGACTTCATCATTTGGGAACGCATTCTCTGAACAATGGAAGCCAGTTGCTCAACTGAAGGATGTCCTTAGTGTAATCATTAAATTAGGAATCATTTTGAGGACTTAGATACATAATTGCACTAATAAGCGCATTTGCACCATCTCATTACAAATACATCTATCCATCTATCTATAGAACAAATCCTTCTTTTACTTTTTACAAATGTTGTTACTAATTTTTTGCAATTTTTTTTTACCTAGTTTCTAAATAATCTGCAGGAAATCAAGTGTCATTATTTGAGTTATTATATTTTGCACACTGTTGTTATATCATGTAGCAAAATCTGATTGTTAGCATTTACTTGAATAACCTGGTGTTATCTGATAATGCTCGCAAAAAAATAAAATTCAAATTTAATTTCTGTTAATATATATTAATCCTTTAAGCACATTGGTGAATTACCAAATCATTCATAATAAACCATGATAAGCGGCTTGCATCCAACAAATGGTTTTCCTTTTTCAAACTAATCAAAGCAAATTGGTTTTGATAAATCAGCTTTGATATCTTTTATACTTCAATAATATATTATTTTATTGAAAATTTATTTCTAATGCTGTAATATTAGATTTCAATTACTAAACTTTATTTCAATACACTTACTTATTATGTTTTTGTTATCTTCAAATTTCTAGAATATAAACGAAAAATTTATTTTCTAAAATAATTCTATTGTTTTTCTTTCAAAATGTAAATAATATTTAATCTATTAGTATTAAAATAACATTGAAATCACTCCCCCTATACCATCATCATTATCATCAACATCTGTTTAAACTAACTAACAAACAAACAAAATATTTACAAACTGCATATACAATATTGCCCACCTTTACATTTACATAAATAGGTCCTTATATATGTAGAGTAAAGATACTAATACGATACATGATTAAATGGATATCTATAAATGTGAAAAACTCTCTAGAAAAGAAAATAAAAATCTAATTTAAGCTTATAGAAAAGCCACTTTATAATATCCTCTGAGTTCTAAATTTATATTTTTTTGGATAAGTTCCAGAAAATAAAAATCAAGGAAAACAAAAGAAAGAATAAAATTTGAAATTTTTCATATAAAACTTAAATTATTTTCCTTTAATATCCATGTGTGTTCCCATCATTTCATATGGATAAGGTAAAATGGATTTTATCCTGAAAACGGTAAAAATAAAAATTGAAATAATGGTTGTTATTGTTACTTTAGGAATTAGATATTTTACAGCGATTTGCAATAAGGTATCATACAGGATATATAATTTACATATACGTACGAGTATCTATGAATTTTTTTATTTTTGAAAAAAGGCTTGTTTTTTCTAGTTAAAAAGTTCATATAAATAAACTGTAAAGGATGAGTAGTTATTACAAATACATAAATACATATACATAAACATATACAATTATTTCTATTCATATAGATAGATATTTATGCAGATTGCATACGTTGATACAAACGTATCAAACTAAGAGATTGCAATAAGTTTATAGAACAAAAAATATTCTTTTTCTATGTTTTGCATATGGGTTTGAAATTTGTTTATAAGTTTATTGTTTTTTTTTCTATTATTATTATTGTTTTTTTTTCAGAAACTAATATCATTGTTGTCCTTCCATACTAGGATTTGGAAGTTATTTTACAGATATTCTTAAAGTGTTCTTCATATATTTTCAATTTTTTATTTGAAATTTAATTTACAAGTGAAAATTATCCGAATCTAATGGATTACAGAAATTATGTACTAATAATATATTTTTAATTTAGTTTCCATCTCGAGTGGTTATTTTTTTGTTGTACGGATGGGTAGTTTAATATGGCTGTTTTGGTTTATTTTGATTTCTTTGTTCAACTTAAGCTTTGATATCCTTGGCGTTACATTTTAACTTCCATTTTTACAACATAACATGCCAGAGCAGTCATTATAAATATTGTATTTGCTCGACTTGGTTGATGTTGATCCAGTATACAAAAAATTCTAGTATTGTTGAGATATAGTGTTGTTTTTATAGAATTGACCAATAAATCTCATTCATCAAATTGACGGATCTTATTCATAGAATTGAAAAAACTTAATTATATCTATAATTTGGTCCTAAAATAATATACTCATATTTTATTGTAAACATTATTTTATTATATATATTATATTATTTAATAATATGTAAAATCTGTTGAAATTTAATGGAGAACTTTGGGCTGTGTGGAGATGACCTCATATTACTAGGGGCAACAAACTTAGACTATATGATGCTTGTGTGAAATCAACGCTACTGTAGCGTGAAAAAATAAAAGTCTATCGTTAACAAATGCCTACGAATAGTATGCAAAATATAGTGGTACAGAATAATTAGAAATACTGAACTCTGGAAAATGAAAGAAAATGGAGGTGGACAGTCAAAACAGGCATTGGATTGGAATCCGCAACGGGAAAAACTGGGCAGATCATTCTATAAAGAAACAAACAACAACTCAACATGGAATGAAATTAAATACCTAGCGCAGAACATAAAATGTGGTTTAACATCATTTCCTCATTGTTTGCGTTTTACGATTCAATAGTTATTATCGTATGTGATCGAAATATTTTCAGTACACTATTACCGCAACATCTATATACCAAATATTTCTCTATGTTGTTTATTATGTATTTTCCATCCTACGTATCTCTTCTGTATAATAGGGCAGTAAATTATATTGGAACCAAATAATTTTAATATAAATATTTGAAAATACCTCTGAGACTAGACTTCGCTTAAAGCTATATTTATTTTTTATTAGCTGGTTGTTGTAAACGCTTACCCCCACGGCCCCACGACCCCACGCCAGAAGTTATATTGACAATTTTTAAATTATAGAAACATATCATATGATTAAAAGAAATAGTTTCTAACTATTATTAAAATAGCTGAACAGAAATTGATAGATATTGGGACCTAGTAGAGTAGTTATAGTTTAAAGATAAGTTGTGGTTTGCTGTTGAAACATAGATAATTTAACGTTAAATAAGGAAATTAATATTGAAGAAAAATTGTCACATATTGCAAGTATTCCTAAAAGTGTAAACCTAATATTCTGACCACTTTAACATTTGAATTGTAATTTAAAATCTAACAAAATAAAGTCTAAAATTCATTAATTTAAAAAGTCATTGAAATTCACTGATAAATATCATACTAACCTCAAAGAGTCCATTTCATAATATATATTTGAATACAACATTCGCTTTTTTTATTTTATTGTGATTTTTTTGTTTTTTACTTTTTTTTTTGTTTTTGAGATTCATCTTAAATAGCTAGATGAAGTTTGTTAGTTTTTCACAAAAAAATCGAAATAAAAAACAAAAAATAACTATTTTTCCAGTTCAGCAAAAATTTCATAACATAACATATCTCTACAGTGGAGGAAATTAAATTAAGCGTTATGCATTTTTTTTATAATTTTATAAATTCATAAAATATAAAAAAAAATTTCGAAAGATGTCGAGTAATTGAGAAATAGGAGTTATCAACTTTTACAAATAATCTGCGAACTGTAAATATTTTTCTCCTTCCATTTAAATAGCCCATTCAAATGGTTCGCAATTTCCTAGATTTATTTGATACTATTGTGTGTTTTACGTATTGAGTTATTACTGTCTTTCCTGTTGAAAAACTGTTATTAATTTGTTGAACGTGTGAAAAATTGGCCTCTTGATATTTTTCGGCTGACTCTACCCTCTACTTCTAATTTATCTATTTCACTTTAAAGTTTGCTAATGTGTCTAAGATATCAGAGAAAGCACTAACTAATTTTTTTCCAAAATTTAAATTTCACGTTAAACTCTAATTTATTAGTCCTGCAATATTGTGCCCAAAAAATTCTTATTACTCTTTTATAAGAAAGTATATCCAATCTATTTATAATCAGCATTTAGTTGAACATTCAATTCATTAACATTCGTTCTATTGATAATAATCAATGGGTGGAGGCATCAATTTGAAACAGTACTAAGCTATACCAAAGACAAAAAAATAAAAACAAAGAAAAGCGGAATCTACAAAATATCATGCAACAAATGTGAAAAGATACAAATTGGATAAACAAAGAGATTAGCAACGTGATCACGATAATGGGTATACGTGGCTATTTAAATTCATATGAAAATAAAAATATAAATCCTTTTATTATCAGGTAGAAATAAGTAAATTTAAAATTTAATTTAATTTTTGTAATTTTTATTGCCCACAAAAAAAAACAAAAAATTATATATAACTAATATAGTTCTCATACGGCCACATATTATTGCCAAAATATCGATATTTGAAAAAATAGACAAATAAAGATTTTAGTAAAATAAAAGGAATTATGCGTTTTTCTTTCTTTTTAATTTTTTATATTTACATTTTTTTAAAACCGTATAATCGTTTCAAAAAGGTCATCTGTAGCTAATATTTGAGTGTCATGTGTCTAAAAATTTATATTTAGTTAATATATTAGCTACATATAATTCATATATGTAGCTAATGTTTGGTTGTCATTGTATCCGGAAATTATACTATTAAGGTAATGTTATAAAAAGTGTTACAATAATTACATCTTAATCCTTCACTCAGACATATTCTCAGACATATTGAGTGAATTGTGTAAAATTTTCCAGTAAACAAATCTTCCAATCGATAAATTCCATATGAATCGCAACAAATTAAGTCTATAACACCGAAAAACAAAGTAATAAAAAACTATTAACAATTAATGTTAAAATCAATAATAATTTTAAGATAATTAAATTTCCTCCACTGTATATGAAAAGAACTTAACTAGATTCTTTTGGCCTACAAAAAAAAAAAAAAACAAATAACGAAAAACTATGAAAAAAAAACATACAAAAATAAATGAAATGCAAGTCATCTTTTGTGCACCGGTGGTAAGCTTAACTAATAAATACCATTTTTTTAAGCTATTCAACTCACCCACCACCTCTTACTTCTTCTTTCGTAACTAATTTATGCAAAAAACAAAAAAAAAAAAAATTTACAAAGCCTAAACCTAAAAATTTTATATTAGTGTTGTTTGTTTGTGTTGCAATAACCACAAAACTAAAACAAAAGCAGACAAAAAAAAATTATGAAAATGGAAAGCATGTGGTCGCTTAAAACATGAAAGACTGCTGTTTCAACAATAGATGATTTTAGTCGGGATTTAAAAAGAAAATCTCAGTTGAATTATAGAGAGTTGAAATTCGGTCGGCTGTCTCTGAGGTGTATTAAATTACTGCAAAACACAAAAATAAAAACAAAAAAGGATATTTTTTTACAAAACTAAAATATAAAAAAAAATTAAGCATAAATTTTCATGGTTCGGGAAGGTTGTTGGTGGATTGAGGATCTGGTATGCATTAAAATTTGGTTTTTTTTTTTTAGAAAATAATAAATTTGTTTATGGTTTTTATATTCAGCATTTTAATACAGTGTTCTGCAATTTTTTAGTTATCGCGGAAACTTGATGATGGTATCAAAATAAGATAGGCATCAAAATAAGAGAGGCATCAAAAATTATGCATTGAAATTGATACTGAAGGTAATAATATATTTGTTAAAATTCAACCTATTCTCGCATACACTAGAATTCGTATTTAGCTCTTAAATATATTCCTTCAATCATATAAATAAGTGCTTACATAGATACTTAAAAGAAAAAAAAGATATGTATAAATTACAATATTTTTAGATACCTGAAGATTCAAATGTGAAACATGTCAGTCTATTTTAGTACATAGTAAGTCTGTATTAGCTTTTATTTAAATTATCAAAGATTTTATTATAATTATTATTATTATTGTTATAAATAAATCCCATTTCAAAAATAATATAATTATATTTTTTTATAAGATCACAGCTTTTCTGAAGATTATAGGATCAACATAAATCAGGACAAATCAATTAAGAAAAATAAAAATATTCAAACAATTTGCTACAATATGTACAAGAGAATACAAGGGAATGTGAATTAAGCAATACCAAAACTCTCTTTAACAAATAAGTATATAGGTATATGAAAATCATCAACCGAATTAACAATCGAACACCATCAACTAAAAAAGTTCAAACTATGGTATATGAAAAATATTGTAGATAGAGTAAGCGTTATTAATAGAACTGTAAACGGATCAATATCATGAATATTAAATTCAAGATTCTGAATTTTCTTATACACTTAGATGGCCATATAAGCTTTGCCAAACATTTTCTTTGAAGAGTATCTCTCTCTAATATCTCTCTATATTGTTCCTCCTTATATATGTTCACTTGTTCACTTGTACCAGAAAATTGAGTCCTACGACTTTACGCTTTAATAACAAACAATTAGCCATGGGTGTTAAAAATTTGGTTCAAAGATTTATGTTTGTGACAATTATAAAAAAAATTTATAAAATTTTCTCAAAGAAAATAAATTCATTCATAATGGAAATATAAAAATAAAAACTGGAAATGTCTTAACCTTTCCAGTGCAAAGTTCTTCGTTTGGAGTCAAATTCTCTTGAAGGTGGAAACATATCCCATATCCTAATATATTTCAAAAATCCACCAATATTACCACACTAGTATAATGCCACTTCTAACAGTTCTAACCACCTTCAGTAAAGTTTGTCTGCAGTTTAAAAAGGGCATACACCGCTATATTATAAATGTTATTATATACTAATCAAAAATGTTTCAATCCTACTTTAAAGGCTTCAGACACGAATGAAGTAAAAACAAATAATAGAAATAAATTTTGAACTTTGCTATTGAAAAAGTGGATATAATTAGGTTAGAATTGATATTCTTTGTTATTTTTTCATACAGCTTATGTCACACCCATTACTAAACTATTAACTCAAAATACCAACAACAATGTAAAGTAAATGATATATTTATCAACTCCCATTAGCATTAGCATTAGCATTACTATTAGCATTAGTATTTCTCACTACATTCTACATACTTCCATAACACATTAAAAGAAATTTATTATTATTCTCTCAATTCATTCATTCATTCATTATTATTTTTTCAATATAGTTGTTCTTGTTATAATTTTATAATTAATGATATTCTTTGCTGTAAATTTTTTATAAGGCTTCAGACAGCAAAACAAAATTAGTATATATAAGATATAAGGGATTGTTAGGACATTTTCCTTTCACCAATCATCCTCTAGTGCTATTCCAAACTGATGATTTAAAAAAATATTTAAAAAATTAATGTAATGTTATCTGTTATGTTAAATGTAATGATACTTTTATACAAAGAAAATGTATTATTATTAGTACCTAATTACTTTATAGTATTGCAGTTCTTAAATTTTATCGTTGAAAAATATTCTAAGTCTTTCCATTTCTAGAATAATAACTTTGTATATAAATATCATGTATAAGATTTTAATATATAATATGAAAGTCACAGTTGAAAAGACACTTGAATGATGTTTAAAATTTGTAAAAATTTAAAAAATATGTATGTATATATATATATCTATATTTTAAGGAAACTGTGTAATGTTAAGAAAATAAAACGTTTTTATTATTAATATTAGAAGTACAATCAATATTGAATTGTCAGTCAACAAGTGAAGATCAAAGCAAGTAATGAGTATTGTAATTAATTTTATGTGATAAATAAAGAATATGTTTAGCTATAATTTATTGAGCATTTTAGCAATGATACTATACTTTACACAGATATATGTTGCCTAGCACTGCGTTATACTTTCCATTTTTATATTAGTAGATTTTTATATTGGTAGAAATATTAATGGTCCTTTTGTCTTAAGTGAGAATAAAATAGATCAAAATATTTTCAAAAAAAAATAATATTTTTTTTTTCTTTTCCTGTTCAAGTATAACGACAATGAAATCTAAGGAATATTTATAAGTTTATTTGGATTTAATTAGGATTTGTCATTTAATTTTTTTTATTTTTATTTTTTGCTTTTTTGTTTTTTTATTGTGTCCTGAATAAAATTTGCAGTTGATAAAATTTTAAAGAATTTTAATAATAGTGATTTAAAAAATAATAATAAAGGGAAATAATAAAAAGAGTTAAGTACACATTAAGGTTATTGTTTTTGCCACTATTATTTTTCAAGTATTATTCGTCCAAGTATATTAAAAAAAAAAGCAAATAATAATAATTTTTTAAATTTGCTGATTGACAAATAGAAAAGCAAATAAAAAATCTTTACTTAATTTTAGAGACCTAAATTTTAATTAAAATTTATTTGGAATTTGTTATTATAAATTGTTAGAATTTTTCGATAATAAATTCTTATAATTCGAATTAAGATTAAAATTCGAAAATGTAAACAAAAAATTAAATAAAATTGATTATTTTTGTAAGTTTTATTATTCGCATTGATAGATCTTTAGTTTTTTTTTTTTACTTTTAAGAAATATTGATTTATATTTTTGCATTTTGACCTTAACAATATTTATTCAACCCGATTGTGTACACCAAATTATAACTTGAAATTAAAAGCTTCAAATGAAGATCAATACAACAATGAAGGATTTCTGCTTCTTAACTCAATTAATTTTTTGAATTACAAAAAATTTTATTCTATTATTTTGACAATTTTATCTAAAACATTATATTGATCACACTAATAAAAATTTCTGAAATCACATTTGATTAATTTAGTGCCATATTTTTTTTATTTTTATATAAATATTTTGTCAAAGATGGGATGAACATTTTAAATACTTTTTATATAGAATTTTGATATACACAAATACATACAATACTTTTTAATTTTTAATATATTAATTTGGTTATGTACGTCTATATTGTAAATTAACTTCGTCTTTATAATTATAGTATAGCTCCATTTTATATAGCGCGATATAAACTTGGACCTTCTGTCTGATTACTCAGATGACATTAATATTGACAGAAAAAAGTCAAGAAACGTTCAATGGTAGTAAATAATTATGAGGTAGATGACAATACTTTACCGCTCAACACCTATGCAAAAAATATTTCAAATATACAAAAAACGAAATTCGAGAAACAATACTCTTTAAAACTTATATATCTAAATATACGTAGCTTAAAATTTAAACTGGATGAAATTGCATTTATATTAGATAGGTTGTCATCAAATATTCACATATGTATTTTTACCAAAATTTGGATTGCACTATTTATTAACCTAAATTAATATAATTATTGACACAATTAATCTAAATAACTATAAAAAAATATTCTCATGTAGAAAAAATAGACGTGGTGGTGGAGTAGATATATTTATTCATAATTCAATAAATATTACAAGTCAAAATATTTTTTGTGATGACTATAATAATCTAATTTCAATTACAATTTGCACACAAAATCAAAAGTATACCCATTACAGCAATTTCTCGACCACCAGAAAATAATGAAAATAATATTAGTACATTTTTCACTTTATTGGATTCACACTTGGATGAACTAAAAAACAATAATTCTTTAGTAATAGGTGACTTCAACTTTAACATAAGGAATAAAACTGATAAAATAGTTACTGTTGTTAACAATAAAAATAAAATAGTTACTGATGTTGGTGTTAACAAGATTTTGTATATACTCTATACGAGCTAAAAGCTCTTTTAAGATTTGAAAGAAATAAATAAATAAATATAATCATAGCTTGACCAATTGAATTCGAGAGCATTTAAGATAATTTCAATTAAGTTGAAAAAATTATTTCACATATAAAGTGATCAAATAATTTTCACTCTACTCAAATAATTTTTTTATATACCAATATTTTTGCAAAGCTGATGTATACGTATATACTCACCAAAAAAATATACCTACTTACTAACTTAATTTATTTTTACAATTTGTTTTAGTTTATCTTATAATCACAATATATTTTGAATTGGAAATTATCTATGTATGCTGTTAAAACAATATTTAAAAGCTTCTCTACTATTTAGTTTATTTAATTTTAGTACTCATATTTTATGGTTCTTTTTTTTTAATTTCAAGACTAATAGTCTACTTTTTACGCACAGGTTTGGCAAACAAATATTTGAATTTGGAATGTATCAACCAGCTGGAAAATGATCGTTTTCATAATAAATGTATTCCAAATTAATTTCAGAGAAAAAGTCCAAAAACTTTTTAACACATTCATGCCTTGATCAATGTTCAAAATCAGGACATTCTGATTAATAGTCAAATCACTCAATTACTACACCATATCGGTCGGTTTTAATTTTCATTCCATTATGTTAATAAAAATTCAAAATAAAGGGATAAAAATCTTTTTGGGTTAGGACATAGAACTCCTACGAGTGAAATGCACAAAAAATATGGGATATTAGAGTTAGTTATCCTTAGCTCATTTTCGGAAACTTGAAAAAATAAATAAATAAATAAAAAATAATATTTGTATTTCGTTCTAGTAGTTTTTAGTTGGTTTATCATGTACTAATAAAATTAGTTGCTAAAAAAAAATATAAAATTAAAGTATTCAATAATCTCAAATTTGGTTACAATGAAGTTAAGCAAATCATTTGGTTGAAACCACTTCAGTTAGTAGAAGTATGACAAATTGAATTAAAAAATTAAGATATAATATCCTTAATAAGTTAAAAATAATTTTTTTTATTATATTACCAATCACTTAGTCATATACATACATTTTTATTTGTATCCAATTATAAAGACGCATTTTCTTAGGTACAATAACATTCAGAAATAAATAAATAAATATTAATTGGCCAAAATAATGCGATAAATGCTCTAACTGTCTTCGCAAAATTTAAGTTGTTTAAAGATCGAGAATAGAAGAATAGTATATGTTTCTACATCCTTCAGAAGAATAATTCAAATCTAAAGTAACTCTGTGACTATATTTTGATATAGTTTTTGTATTCCCCCGGGAATTTTACTGATAATTACCAACTCGTGTGTTGTAGGCAGAGCTAATAGAAATTAAGATAATTTTTAAATACTTTACTTGCATTTGAAAAAATCAAGTCAAAAAATTTTATTTAAAAAGTACTTGAAAATAGTGTTTAAAATTATTTTTACTTAAATAATTTTACTCAAATACTTGAAATCAAATACTTTTACTGAATGAGTAGATAGTATTTGTATTTTACCCATCTCTGGTTGCAGGAGACAGTAGGGGACAATAGTTGATAATAATAGACTACTCGAAACTAGTTGCAATGGATTAATAATGTAAAAAACAAAAATAACAAAATTTGTTCGACTTTGTTTAAAACTAATGATGATGTAACGTACTGAGTTAGAGCAAGACCTAGACCCAGATCAAGATTGCTAAACGAAATCGAAGACCACTGTAGAAAAATTGGAATGAACGGTTGGGGGACAGTTGCACAAGATAGAACAGAATGGAAAAAAAGTTGTCAACGAAGTTAAGGCTAACCCTGAGCTATAGAACCAATAGATGATGATAATATAACCTAGTGAACTAGTGTGATTTATGATTACAATGCTTTAGTTTGTTAATCACGACATTTTTTTTCCCACATATTAAATTTAATTTTTTTCATCTTCTTTTAAATCAGGTTCACATCATAGTGCATCAATTTAATTCATTTTTATTAAATTTAATGCTCATATAATGATATATAATATAATTAAATCTCCTGCAACCAGAGATGGGTAAAATACAAATACTTTTACTGAATGAGTAGATAGTATTTGTATTTTACCCATCTCTGGTTGCAGGAGACAGTAGGGGACAATAGTTGATAATAATAGACTACTCGAAACTAGTTGCAATGGATTAATAATGTAAAAAACAAAAATAACAAAATTTGTTCGACTTTGTTTAAAACTAATGATGATGTAACGTACTGAGTTAGAGCAAGACCTAGACCCAGATCAAGATTGCTAAACGAAATCGAAGACCACTAGACCCAGCAAAACCTAGACCCAGATCAAGATTGCTAAACGAAATCGAAGACCACTGTAGAAAAATTGGAATGAACGGTTGGGGGGACAGTTGCACAAGATAGAACAGAATGGAAAAAAAGTTGTCAACGAAGTTAAGGCTAACCCTGAGCTATAGAACCAATAGATGATGATAATATAACCTAGTGAACTAGTGTGATTTATGATTACAATGCTTTAGTTTGTTAATCACGACATTTTTTTTCACACATATTAAATTTAATTTTTTTCATCTTCTTTTAAATCATGTTCACATCATAGTGCATCAATTTAATTCATTTTTATTAAATTTAATGCTCATATAATGATATATAATATAATTAAATTTATTTATATATATTTTTATATTATTATTTTCATCTTTGATTTAAAATACAACTAAGAAGCACAAAACAGAAAAGCAAAAAAGAAAAACTATACATTTGAAATACATAAATCAATTGTCCTTAAAATCAAATGATGTGTAAACAGACTGAATACAAAAACGTGACATCCACAAAAAAACAAAAAACAGAAAAAAAAAAAATAAAAAGTTAAATCAATGAGTGAAAATCAGAGAAGGCAAAAATATTTTACTTTTTTATTTTTTTCTTAATTGAAATATTCGAATAGCAATGCAGTTGTCAGTTACTACTGACTTTGTAATTTCCATTTTGAATATTCATATAATGAAAATAATAATTATGGCACACGAGTAGAGTGTCCCTAATTTTTATGATAATAAATTTTTTATTATCTATAACCTATCTGATACGTACAAAGTTGGAACTAAAATACTTACATAATTTTCTAATTGCATCTCTTTATTTTCGTTTAGAAAGAATTAATTTAAAAAATAACAAGAATTTCTTTATCTACTAAATTATTTTTTTTTACCCTTTGGACAGTAACTAATCACCTTTTCCTGCTTAATTAAATACGGTACTGCAATTTTACACCACAATATCTACATGCAATTAAAAGTTTGGGTAGAGCAAAAGACTGTGGATTTCTAGGTAAACGTTCCTGGAAATCGTCTAGCAAAAATGCTCGTGCCTAAACGCTCGCTCAAGATAACTAAGACTTTTCTAAATGTAAATAGGAAAAAGGTACGTAACTTGACAGGAATAATAACAGACCACTGCTTCATAAATAAGCAACTTTTTAAAATAGGTCTAACCGGAAACAACTTATGTTGAATATGTAAAATGGAGGAAGAATCTATTGAACATCTGCTCTGTGAATTCGAAGAGCTCACTCACTCGTAGCACACTTCGCCACTTGGGAACAGCATTCCCCAAGCAATGGGAGCTATCCGGTATACCATTGAAGAATATTCTGAGTGTGATCACAAAATCAGGTATCTTTAAGGACTCAGATACTAACTAACAAATACGGGTTATTACAATAAACCCATTTGTGGCTGCGGTGATATAGAGAACAGATTTCCTCCCAAAATTATACAATCTACAATTATCTGCATAGCATAACCCACAAACATAATAAAATAAAGTTAAACTTCACACAACTACAATGGTTTTTAGGGTTAACTGCACTTCTTACTGTTACTACTTTAAAAAAAAAATTATTAAACTGATATGGAGACACGGAGCAGAAATTTTGGTTACCTCAAACAAAACCAATATTAATTTAATGCAAAAATCAAAATTAAAAATATTTAGAACGATAACAAGAGCAGAATGGTATATGAGAAATTATGACCTAGAAATTATGATTTAAAAAATATTGACAACACAAATCACGAAATTAAAAAGACAAGTTTAAAATATCAAAAAAGATTTCACACTATGCGAACAATGAAAGCGACATTTCGCCAGAACAAAAAAGAAAATCGAATTGGTACCTATTTTAAAAAAATACAGGACCATATAATTTAATAAATTTCAAATTTTTAAATAACATGAAAATTGTATGAATAACAAGCTAAAACAACCGATAGGTTACCCGTGATTTCCGCCAAAGCCATAATTTTCAAGGCAAAAATCATTCGAAGTTGTAAGCTACTTATTTTCATATCTAAAGTACTACCGTAAAAGTAAGAACTTGTAAAAACTACAGTAAAAGTTGAACCGTAAATAAGACGTGTTTTTGAATAACTTTTTAATATTGTCAATACTCTGCTTTGTGCTCAACTGTGCTTAGATATATGTTCTGAATTAATTATAAATTAAATAAATAACATATCATGCTAAATAGTATTTTTTTTTTCAAAAATTTATCAGATTACCTGTAAGTGCTCGATTTTATCATTACTATGTTCTTGACTGATAAACTTTAGTAGTTACTTACCTGTGGCGTACATTAAATATACGATAATGCAATTTTTTAACTGCATGTGGAAACTACGATGTTATTTTATTTATTAATTTTTCTGTCATATCAGGACCCAAACATTCTTAAATAGCCTAGTTTCATTTTATTTAAGTTCTTATCAAATCATACTCGCAATTATTTTTTGTCATTTACTTTATCCTAATGAAAACAAGGACCTAGACCCGGTTGAAACGCCATAAATCATTTTTGCATTAATTGAGAATTGAACCTTGGGCTTTTCGAAGAATTCATATAGGTTATATTATTTTAAATTTAAACTACAATTTTCGTTATCTTACGAACAAAGTTTTAAATATTTTATTGCTTCGTTTGAGTACTTCAAGGCTTTTGAAAAATAATTTCTTAACATTCTCACTACATGTAAGCCACTTATAAGAGGACTCACATTTAGGTTTCCTATTATTTATTTATTTGTAGTTCACAACGGAAGAAAGTAGTGTAAAAAGATTGTTCCCATTATGGTATCAAAATGGGTTATGGTTGGGAAAGGGTTAAAAATTTTCAAACAGTTTGAGAAAAAGCTGGTATTAAAAATTTATTAGTTTAAAAGTCAGCTTACGCATATCATCATTAAACTATATATATAAAAAAACTATACATACTTATTGTTTAATTAATCAAGTATTTTAACATAATCAATTTGTACAACTCTCATCAAGATCATCATCATTGGTATAACAGTTTTTGGGTTTGTGCCCCTCTGTATCTTCGCGCTTCAAATTTTCTTTGTTCACCACGTTTTTCAATTGCCGAATCAGACTAATGAGGTGGATACTTCATCTACGAAATTTTCCCATCGTTTTTGTACCTTCCCACCGCATACGCCTACCTTCAGGAAAAACTGAAGGCACGTCTTTATACAATTTTACCTACTTATTATACAAAATTTAAAATTTTGTAAACTATTAGGTTTGCTGTAATAACTTATTATTTCATTTTTTATAGATAAATAATTAAACAAATAAATAAGATGGATTAATAATTAGATATAGGTACAAGAAAGTTATTTATATAATAAAACATTATTAAACAAAAATCTATATGCACATTTTTACATATACAAATCTTAAAGAGTTAACACCAACAACAGGGTTTTAAAAGCATTTTGAATAATTTCATACCATAAATTGAAACAAGTATACCCACCGAAATATAAAACACTTCTTAAATAAAAAATTAGATTTAAAAAAAAATGTATTAGCCCGAAAGAATTAAAATAGTATGTAGGAATTATAAAAATTTTAAATTTAAAAAAAAAATAATGAACACTCTAACAGCACTACTCATATTATACTCATATTATTTATAGATGCATACACAATAATAGTAATGTTAAAAGATACGTCAGTGCCACAACTCATCAAATACTATGAAAAATTGGTTGAGTTATAATTCAAAAGAAGTGAAGAGGAAACCTACAAAAGAAGAGCATTGCAAATTTAGCTGTAAGACAAGACTAACTTAACTTTTTGTGGGTTATTCATTGCATTTTCACTCGATTAAGTTATCCTGAAAGTGAAGATTCTATGTTTTATTTTTTTATTTTTTTGTTAATTCTACACTTTTTGTTTTTTTTTGCCCATTTTGTTACAATACAGTACACCTGTAATTTTAAGGGTTGAATGTACCGTAATATCTCCTTGACTCTTATAATGTAATGATAGGAATAAAAAAAAAAAAAAAAATATAAAAAGGACTTTCAAGGATTGGTGTTCTTTTTCGTGCTAGTTCAGTAGCAATATATATACATATATATGTTGGTGCGGTGTGTTTGTTTTATAATGAGTTTTGGAGAAAAAAAGAAACACACAAAGTTTTGAAGGTTTGTTGAAGATCGTTTGTTTTTCGAATGAAAATGAATTGAGTTGAAAAATAATTTGAATTTTTATTTAAGAAATTTCTTTTTATGCATCATACATTCATACATACAAACATAATACAAATGAATGAATTTTTAAAAGATTTTTGTTAATTATAAATTTTGGTTTGATAGTGACACAAAAAAAAAAAAAACAAAGAGTAAAAATAAAAATAAAAATTGGATAAAAAAGGAATCAAATCATAATTTATTGATGCATATTTATTTTTTGAAGGTAGCTAGATTTGAATTGAAATTAAAATATTTTGAATTTATTTAAAAATCTAATCACGAATTAAATGGGTACCGTTGTGAATTAATAAGATGTGAATAAAGCTTATAAATGTTAGAATTTTAACTATAGTTCAAGGTAAGAGGGCTGTTTTTCAGACATGTTCAGTCACCTTAATATTTGTACAAATCATTTATTTGATAGAAATTTTATTTTATTTGATTAAATAACAGTTTATTTTTACAAATTTTCCTAGGAATAAAATATTAACACATATAGGTATGTCATTTATGTTAAAATAAAATAAAAAAATTGTATATAAAGAAACGGATTTCTAATGATCCTTTATTTATAAAATTAATTAATTAAGTTCATAAAGTTTTACGGTTTAATAAATTATTTATTTAGGAGCGAAGAAAATTATAATATCGCGTTAAACAAAATTATTTTAGCACCTAATGCTTGATTTTATCAAAAAAACCTAACCATTGAATTTTACAACTTATCAGCTTCTTCTTTAATTCATGGTTTATTCGATCCATTAATACGGTATTATATAATTATGGGAGTCGGTCATCATTTTTGTACAAACATCATATCGGCTGGATTATACTAAGAAATTTATTCATTCAGTGAAACATTTGGAATATATTGGAATATCTTACATTAATACAATTTTATAAAGGTTCAAGTATGTTAATGATGGGAACAAGTGGTTGTTCTACGCAGCTAGCGTCAACATTTTATCAAACTTAATACCTTTAATTAGTGGGTCCTGTTAATCTTATTAACTTGTCTAAACAATGCTTAACCAACCTATGTGCATATAAGACTGGTAGGTAATGAAAAACAAGTATAGCAGAACGTGAGAAATTCACGAGCTTACATTAGAAGAAGAATAAAAAACAGAAAGTGAATATTCTATAATAATAATAATTGTATAGCATCTACTTATTTTCTAATTCAAAATTTTATCTACAGAGAACTCTTAATGTTGGAATTTATTTTTTAAATGTTGCATGTAGCAAACTAAAATTTAAGTTAAAATCTGATGAAATTTGTTGTAAAACTAATTTTTATTTATTATAATTATACTTAAGTTAATTGTATAAATCAAGGATTGCCAACATATCCCTTTTTTCACAAAGAAAAGTTTAGGACCACGAAATTACATTAAAATATGGAATAAATAAAAAAATTAAAATTATTTTATTGTTTTATTTTTTAAATTAGAAATCTTAAATGTAAACATGTTTTTAATATAATAAAATTGTTCAGGAAAATGTATGTATGGTCTGTCAAACAATGTGGACCGCTTGGTTTATGAAATATTGGTATATTGGTAAATATTGGTTGTAACTTTCTCGGAGAAACTAAATTTGCAACTTGTATTGTGGATGGAATTTTTATGAACTATCAAAATCGTAGCATAAAGTTTGATTCCTGTTTGCTTGGCGCATTTTCATTTGATTCTTATGTAAATCAAAGAGTTTACCATGGTTTGCTAATCTTACTTCGAACATGATGTCTAGGTTTAAAGTAAAAATAAATAAATGAGTTTAGTTCTTGATCTTACATATGTAGTTTGTAGATTACTACAAGATATTATTATATGTCATAGTAGTTTTTTAGTTTGAAAGTGAGAACAATAAAGAACATGATTTAACACTTATCAGACGCATTCATTCAATATTAATACTTTTTCACTTTACTTTCACTTAATTTTATTTGTTTACTCGGTTTTACTAATTTTACTTTAGAAATTTTAATTTCGATTTCCGTCGTGGATTTTTTTTTAAACGAATATTTTATCTATATATATATATATATAGTCCCAAATAAATCCGAATTAATCTAATTCATATATTATACAATATGAAAAAAGGTAAAATAAAAAAAAATTGCCTACACCATGAATTGTCAAATTAACAGAAACTTAACTATAAAATGGATTTTTGAATAAATTTTTCTAACACAATTTATCGTCCTTAATTATTAAATATTACGAAAACAATTACTAAAAATTATATACATTGTTACACAACACTTATTTCATTCGAAATAACATTTTGACTTAATAACATATAAAATAGAGCAAAAAAACACGCACACATTCACATCCATCTGTACAGATAAATTACAACAATCTTAACACAATAAAATAAAATGAAATAAAATAAAATAATGGTATAGGAAAAAAAAATGAAAATACGCATAATAATAAAAATAAGAAACGACACGGCCAACACGACAGTCGAATAAAAAATCTCCCCAATCAGTGAATGCTTTTTATTTTTTGTTTGTTTTCTACTTCTATATCAGAACTACTTAAGTCTCTATAATAAAAAGAAAAATAAAAAAAAAATAATTCAATATGTATGTTCATACAGTGGTTTTCGATATAATTGGCCCCAAAATGTCAATTGTTGTAAGACATTAAGTTTTAAGCTTAATTCTTTATATAGCACAATGCATCAAAAATATTATTATTGTCAAAACGGGGTTAACCTTTTTCTTTTTAAATCCTTTTCTTTATTCAATTGAATTGATACAATCACGCTTCTAAAGGAAAAAAATAAATAATTATCAAACTAATGTAGGAAATAATAATTTGATGCAGTTGTGTTATAAGAGCAAAATGTCATACAACAACTTTATGGTTACTGGTTTATAGCATTTACAGCCCACAGCATGATATTATGTAGAACATATGACATTATGTAGAATCCGAATTTGCATTAAAAAGTACCTCTTCCCATTTGAAAATCTCGATTCCGGTGAATTTTTCCGAATTTCCGGTCTAAAAAATCCATTTCCGGTCCGTCCTGGAAGTTTAAAATATCACCAATTGATAGAGCACTCTCGATTTGGTTATTCAAAATTTTTTTTATTTTAAAATAACGGCTCCTTTCCTTTTTAAAAAGCTGATATGCATGCTCTGGAACACCGAAAAAGTACAAAAACGAAAACACAAACAAAAATTGAAAATAAAACAGAAAAACAAAAATCAGATCACACTCTTCAAAAATTATCTTTAATTTTGTTCATTTGTTTCTGCTATTTAAAAAAAATATAATATACCGTATAAAACACGGTTATAGTCATTCCCTAAATTTCAGTAATATTTGTGACTATAACCGTTTTGTGACTATAGGTGTAGTAAAAAAAAATTGCATCTTTATAAACAAAAATCAAATTCAATAAAATATCTTTCGTATAATAATTTTAAACTTTTTATTCATGAATAGCAATTCTGTCATGTAATCAGAAAATATACATATTTGTAATGAAGAACAGAAAAAATTACTACATTTATTGAAAAAATTGGTGTTATATTTTAATGTGACTATAAACGACATCGATTGTATGAAGCTTATTACTTTCATTCAAAAAAAATGGTTGGCTACAACAGAATTGTGACTACAAACGTTTTTGACTATAAACGAATTAAAATACACAAAAAAATATTAAAAAGGTGATGACAGCAAAATTGTCGACTAAAAGCGATTGTGCCTAAACCAGTAGTGACTATAACCGATTTTTACTGAAATTGATGTCAAATTGATAGAGATAAGATTTATTTTTTATATTAAGACTACAGAGATATATGGATAGGCTAATAGTGGAAAAAAAAGATAAGTAATTCTAATACTATGACAAAATACTAAAAATAGAAAAATACATTCATTTCTTACACTTTTATATTTTAGTTCATCTTTAAATCACTTTTTTTTAATTAATTTTAATTTAAATTTAATTTAAGATTTTACAAAAAAAGAAATTTAATTATTAATACAGAAACATAACCACAATTTAAATTATGTATAAAAACATTTTTTTCTTAAAGTAAGAATTCATTAGTCGATCTATCAAGGATTTGTTATGTATGAAAGACAAAAAAGAGGTGGTTTTAGTGGGCTTAAGGTCCTCACTATCATTGTTCGAGGATTCCCCTCTACCTACAAAAAAAAATATAAATAAGATTCATATAAATTGATATGAATCAATGATGATGTTGTTATCCAAGCTTTTTTAAATAAAATTACTGCTGTGCAATTACACAGGGGCCTACTAGTATTCTTAAATTTAACAAAACAAATGAAGACAAGTGAAAAATGTATTAAAAAAAATGTAATACAAATGATTCGCCTATAGTATAGTTACAAGTAAAACATTTCGAAACTAAAACGAGATTAAATTAAAAATGAAATTCCATTAAATAAGTGAGCCCAAGTATATGCTCACCTGGTTGTTGCACAGGGATCTGAATATCAAAATCAAGCCAGCAATATAATTTAGTATAAGAGGGGTTAAAATCTGAACAATTTAATAAGCAGTCACAAATTTAAATTCATGTTCTATTAAAAACAGATTGTTAAAATAAATGCGGTAAACAATAAAAAAAATCGTAGTGCACAGAAGAAAATGTAATGACAAATTGTACGCGTTGATGCATAATCTTTGGCTGTACATTAGAATAGAATAGTCAATAACGATATTTTTAATTTTCAAAGTTGAAAGTACAATGATCTCAGGACGCATATAAAATCACGGCGTTACCACCATCTCTCACTAAAATTCGAACTAAACCGAAAGATAGAATCTGATGACTACCTTCAAAATAATACATGTATATATTATAGGTACAGGTTTGAATACAGGCACATAACGATAAAAGAGCAAAAAATTGTTTTACTTTTTGAAATTAATAGAAAAAAAATGTATTTAACAATATTAATTTAATTTTAAAATTATTTTTTTCCTTTAAATAGTCTTTAAGACTCTATCACTAACCTTCTCAATTCTTAAGCTATGACAAAAAATTGTTGAGCTTTTTCTTATAAAAAAAAAAAATTAAAATAAATGACTCAGATAGCCTTAACAGCTTTAGAGATATTTGAAGTTTTGATTTAAATAAATTTAACCTCTTAATATCGGATGACAACCCATTCAAATTTTAGAAATTCACAGTAATTTCACCCACAACTATTCCAAAATATAGCCCTTAGAATATTTTCAGCAAACAATATGCGAGCAATATATAAGATATAAGATAGAACACGAGAGATTTGTATATTATAAACTGGAAAATGACTCCAAGAGACAGGCCAACAGTTAGAGACATATATTGAAAAGAAAGCTTAATCCCTTAGCTTTTGTAATAATAGCAAAGATAAAAATATTTCTGTCTTCCTATAATTTCGTATAATACTGTATATATTATATGATCTCAATTGTTCATGTCGACGAAATTAGAAGTATGTCTATTACAATTCGTGCCTGTCACAACATCGAATAACAAAAAAAAAACCACACTATCTATACCTACCTACCTACCTACCTACCTACCAATATATAATATATATACACTATTTACAGTTGTTTTTTTTCACTTTTTTTGATTTTATTGTATTTGAAAGACTAGCAATTCAAGAAAATAGAAGACACTAACAAGGACCTTTAACAATTGGAAATAGAAAAAATATAAAACAAAAATAACGGTTGATAGTTTTGTATAGAAAATACAAGACAATTAAGATTTTCTTTATAATATTTTCACACTTCTAAGAACAACAAAACAACAGCACATATATATATTATATACATATATATACAGACTATATATATTATATAATAATTCTCATTATAATCATCATAACAATCAATATCATCATTTTGATTTTCATCAAAATATCAACATCATTATAAGATTCTATAGAGAAGAGTGAATAATAATAAAACAAAACAAAAAAAAAACCTAGGTTGGTGTGTCAAGAGATGTGTTGGTTGGTTTAACAAAAAAAAAGCAACAAAAAAAAACAAAAGTATATTATACAAACAATACACAAACATGTGATACAAAGTAGAGTGCTGATGATCTTGGTTAAAGGAAAACTCTACCGATATAATATGACTTCTATTGTAAATAAATAAAATACAATGAAAAATATTTATTGTAGCACTGCTGTGTGGTATATTTTGTCATATGATTTGTATGTAGGTAGATAGTTGTACTTGGATATTTAAGATGGGTATTAGGCATTATACAAAACAGAAAAAGAATCATTTTTGGTTAATCTATATTTTTTTGTTTTTTTTTATTGTGTTAGTAATGCCTTTGGATATAAGTATTCTTTAAAATAGAAATTTCGTTTCCGGAAATGATTTATTTATTCATAATCATCAATTTAATTAACAGCTCGTTGTTATGAAAATTCAACTTTCTTAAGGCGGTTTTTTTTCTTCTTTATTATTTCCTAGAGATATTCTTCTTCAGATTCCGGCTTCTTATTTCATGAAAAACAAAAAAAAATTCTTTTGGATAATGAACTGAAGAGTCTATTATATTAGACTTAAGTCAGAATAATTCATTAAAAATTTTGAAGTTAATTTACATCTGGTTGGCTGTGAAAGTCTTACAATTTTGAGGTACTTTTCCTCTTCTTATTCGAATATTTCGTTAGATTCCCGCCAATTATTTAAAATGAAGTTTTATTGTTGTAGATTTGTAGGCTTAAATCAACTTAAGTGCATGTGTATTAAAACAGAATTGATCACTTAAATCCAACTAAAATTCAATAACTTTTAATAGCTATCAAACAAAACGACTTAAGTAGACTGAATGTTAGAATTAATTTAACCATTTTCAATATTCAAACAACTGAATTTGAATTCCCAAATTAATTACATACAGAATTTTCTGTACCCTAGTGATAAAACAGGTGAAAATGAAGAAAAAATGATACAATAAATATAATCAAAAACACTATGCTAAGGTGATCTGTTTTTAGCCTTTCGAGGAATTATGATGAGGGTCTGAAGATTGTTTTAAATATTGAAATGAGTTAGACGTGTTTTATGTTTGTTAAACTGGAATTATGGAAATGTGTACAAAAGTATGTATATAAATTCATGAAAAGAAATGTATTTTAACCACTATTTGGTCACACTAGTGGTCTTAAGTAAAAACGTTTTTGAAATTTATGCCATATGGACCCACAAGAAGCAACAAGTTGCTTTTGCGTATTTAATGGCATATACTGACGTCTGATGAATATCAAAACAATTGCGTTACATAATTGAGTCAAATTTTAATTGCAAAATCCTTCTTGATTATTTGACCAGGTATACTTACAAATCAATTACATGATTGACCTTGAAGCAGCATCACATTACCAATAACCATGACACAAATTAATTAGTGTCACAAATTTATGAAAAAATATAAAATGTTGGTACAAATAGAACCACATATAGGATAAAAATAGATTTATTGAAAAATTTATTGAATATATTCCACCTCCCACCTTTTTATCACTTTAGAGAAGTTAAATTTGAATTGAAGCAAGGTTACGAGTAACAATAATAAAGCATAATAATAATACTTCTCATGGCGGCGTATAATAACTCTCCGAGTCAAAACTCTTTCTTGCAGCTATCTCTTATATCAGTAATGAGCCGGGGAGGTCATAAGAGGAGTTAGTTTATTTTATTAATTAATTATTAACATACGAATTTATTATTAAAGAATAAGTTTTCTTTCAAAATTGACAATATATTTTGAAAATACTCTATTTCGAAAATTAAGATTGACCTATACATAAATCACTTAGCTAAAACATGTACAACAGACATATAGTTTGTTTTAGATTTTTATAAATACTGAACGTGTATTTAAAATATTTCCTGAATTATTTTGTTTACTTTGATAAAAATAAATTGTTTACTTTTGAGATGATAAATTCTTATATTTACACATATACAAATCATTATCTAAAAACATACATATACCTATACTATAGAATATAATATGAAAAAGAAAGGACACTTAAAAATTGAATCAAAATAAACAACAACCGCTGTTCTATTCTACAAAGCAAATAAAAATCGTCATGTTTTAGTGACATAAATTCTAAAATTAAATTAAATCTACAGTTATATACATATATCGTATAGATGGTTATAAAAAATATAGGTTATTATATAAATATAAATAGTAAGTTATTATATAATAAAGGTAAAAATAAAAACACCAGTAGGTTGTTATAATATAGAAATCTTAAGATTCTCTTATATTCCAATTTATTCCTATTGTTCATCTTATAATGAAATTCTTATGTTATGATACAAGTTATTCTGTAGGTATCCAACTTGGAACACCTTCTGATAGGTATATTCATCATGTATATAGTAGGTACATATTTTATAAATAAAAATAATAATAATACTTAGTTACAAGAAAAACAAGAAATAAAAAATTCAAGTTAGTAAAATTATTTGTTTGTTTCCCTTTAACTCAAACTAAAGATGATGGGAACCATATACGAAAGTCTTCAATATGTCTGATTTATTTTCATCTTTTTTTTTTCATTTTTATTTTTTATTTTTATATAAAAACTCTTAACTTTATTAAAGCTTTTTCTATATAGCTGGGTTAATAAAAACAATATCACGAAATTCTACATCAAAGGACATCTGGAGAATATTTTATTTAATTCTGTATACTGAAAAGATAATCCTCATATCCAAAATATAACAATGGTATATAGGTAATAAAAATGATTTGATGAGAAAATAAATGAAAAATTGATATATTCAGAGGAAGAACATATATTACAAGTATAATAAAATAGCATATAGTAATGAAGGACAATATCTTTTTCATCTATATATATTGGTTTATTGGTTTGGTAAGATTGATTGGAAGTTATATTCTAGTCAATAAAATAGAAACAATTAATACAATACTTAAAATTGAACTGAAAATAATTAATTCTAGAAAAATAATTTAATACACAACTTGTGAAAGTGATTTAGAACCACTTTTTTAATTTATTTTTATTTTTGTAGAATACATTCTCAAAAATGATTAAGTTTTTTCAGTTGAAAAATGATTAGTGTCTAGATATAATTATAGATTGTAATTTAAATTTATGAACCTATATACATGCACCAAGGTAATAATAAACGTTCTATTTAAATAGTATTTTTTTATTTGTGCAAAATCAATATAGATATGTTGAAACAAAATTAAAAATTACTTATCTTGCACATTGTCAAAAGTTATCATATTCAGAAATATATGTTATCATATTTGGAATATATGGCATCGCATCTATTCCAAAACAAACTATTAAAACTGTTTTTCGCTTTCAATTGCTGTAGTTTACCTACATAGAGATTATAAGCGAAAAATAATATATCACAAATGTAAAGGGTTGAAACTTTACAATATCCTAAACAATATAGAATATATGCTAACATCACTATAATTCGAAAATATGGTCATAGTTTCAATACAAGAAATATATGACCTTAAAATTGAAGCTGATTGTTCTGCTTGTACTCTAATATCCTTTCAAACAATATCAATTTTGAGTTTGAGGTTGATTTCATCTGATTATTTAATTAGATGTAGTTGTGTAGGCAGCACGTAAACGTCAAACACAAAAATAAGATGAATAATCTGATGCTTTTTGTTATTTAAAACTATTTCAAAAATATTTTAATTTTAATAAAATTAATCGCGGTAAATTTTGTAAAACTTCCACCAGCAAAACATATTAAATAATCATTATAATTAAAAATTTTAAATCTATTTCTAAACAAATATAAACTTAAGTTTAGATATGAATACATAAAACCAAAACAACATCAAGAAAACCAATTTCTGATATTTGCTTAAAATAAACAGAAGCAAGATAGAAAATTTGTTAATTTAAGTTTTCGTTCGGTAATGCCAAATATCGGTGGCAGATCGAATATTCGTTTGCACAACAAAATATAAAGATCTTGAACACTTCCTATGCAGCTAATCAGCCTTGGCAATAGCTCTTGGATAGGATTAAGACAAAATAAGAATCACTGCGAGAACTGTAATTAGTGATGCCATTGACTTCCTCAATCGCACCGTTTAGTTCTAGTACTAATTTTCTTGTACGAGTAATTAATAAAGCAACAACAACAAATGGATCACTCAAGTCGTAGTATCAAAAAGGAATAACTAGTGGCTAATTGATTTGCCAAAAGTAACTCGAATAGTAAGCTACCTATCGGCAGACGTGAAATAACTTTGTGTTTCCAACCAAAAAAAAATCTACTATTATCGGCAAATGTATCGGCTGTTAATTAAAGTCTAGAACAAACATGGTATGTAGCAACGTTTAAGTAAGTTATTAAGTTGTCATACCGAAATTTGGAATAACGCAAAATACGCCAATTTTATTTTATAATTAGTAGTACAAAAATATTTGGCTTTAATAAATTATCATTTCTTTTTTAATAAATTTTTTTCAAATAAATTAAAAGCAAGAGAATTGACGAAAGTCACCTAATGTCCAACAATGTTGTTATAACTATTCAACAATAACAACGTAAATTTTCTATAAATATAATACACAATTTATATTTTCTCTCTATTTATCCGCTTAAATCCTGAATTTAAGTAGCAGAGAAAAATAGAGAACTTTCAAAATAAGACAAACAACAAAATAGAAAATCAACAAGAAACTTAATAGTCTTCAGTTTAATTATGTATCTTATTCTACGTTACGAATATCATCAAAATTTCAAGACGTAGAAAACATAATAAAAAACTAATCATACAGCACAATGTAATATCCCTTAATAAAAAAAAAAAAAAAAAAAACTGTAAAGAAAAAAAAATGAACCCTAAAGCCATAATTATATTTTTATAATATCATTATAATAATTTTATATTGTGTTATATTATATCTACTACATTTTTATTATGGAAGAGTTTCAAAATATAAAAAAAAAAAAAATAAGTCAAAACAGTCATTTCACATATTATGAAGTTTCTCTTTATTTAATTTTATCCTTAATTAGGATCCTTATGTTACAATATGATGACAATGATTAGTATATTAAAAATATCAAAAGTTTTCCTTATTTGTTATTGCTATCCAATATGCATGGTGAAAAAGATACATTAGACAAAGGTGTAAAGATTTAACTTTTGGAATACCTACACAATTTTTTTTGCATGTTCTTGAACATGCAAAAATTTAGAAAGTTTCGAAAAGTTCTCATTATAATTAAGGATAGCGAAAAAGTCTATTGTATTTATATTAGTAATGAAATAATTTTTTTTTAAATTATTTTAAAAATTGGGAAAAAAAGTTGTAGTGTCAAATAATGTTTTAACAGACATCATTATCCTATAGGTAGGTGTCACTATACTATTTCTGTTTTTTTTTTTTTGTTTCATTGAATTCTAATATCTAGCCGTTTTAGGCAGCTTTGTATGTTCGGACGCATTTTACATCACCAATGATCTGACAATAAGTATAGAATTACCTTACACTAGTTACAACACTACAAATTTTTACTACATAAAGTGGAACGAGTAATTAATGTTTTAGTACGTTAAGTACTTATTATTGAATCTGATATATGAAAAAATTGAATTTCGAAAAGTACGAACTACAATTATCAATAACTTGGCCTTCTTATGTATTGTAAATTGTTATTAAATCGTACTCTACTTATCAGTTTTTTGTAAAATGTAATTATTTTAAGCACAATGAAGGGAAGAAAATAATAAATCTATGCCCTGAGTGGGATTCAAACCCAAATTCTTTATATTAGTGTAGTGAGATAGCACTACCACTACAACATATTCTTCGGCGAAGGAATTTTTGACTTTTATTCATTAAAATGATTGAAATTTTGTTTTGTTTTTATAACTCACATATATCTTTTGTTACAATCTATTTATGAGTTATGAAACTATTCAAATTAAACTAAGTTTGTTGTTTAGGTATAGTTTTAACACTACAATAAGATATCAGTGGTGTACATAATTTATGCTTCTTATATAACAACATGAAGCGGTAAACACAATTGGAACTACCCACGAAAAATTCGCGACGAAAAAATTAAAATACATTCGCTTTTATGTATATGCTCACAATTGCAACTACAATTGCTCAACCACAATTTCGTTTTCGTCGAAATAAGGTTATTTTCTATTTTTTTCGCTGGTAATTGGATTGGGCATTTCTTACAACCTTTTACGCATCAAAAAATAAAAACAACTACTGAAATCTGATATTAAAATATTATTGTTCTGTTCTTTTTAAAGTTTTATATGTTCCACAATTTATACTTATTTATTTTTTTACTAGGATACATATATAATTTTAGATTTATTAGCAATGTATTTGGATCTGATGATGCTACAAAAAAATTAATAAATTATTCAAAATGATTTTTTCATTTTGAAATTCCACCATTGGCTTTTCTGTTTTGTTTTTTTATTTTTATTTTTTGTTTCGCTACAATTGTGTTTCATTTGACGAAAAATAGTTGAACGAAGCGAATTTCGTTGGTAGTCGGTGGTCGCAATTGTGTTTACAGCTTGAAACATATCTTAATTGTTAATCTGGTCTGGAGTGGAATATTGTAAAAGGTGATAATTGATAGTGATTGTGACTAAAAGTAAAAACGATTAAAAATGTTTCTGAAAATTTTAGGTATTTTGTAAAGGTAATCATTTTTAAAACTAGCAACATGAAGCAACATCTTAAAATGTATATTAAAGTCCAAGCTACACATATCAGTACAACTAAACCAAAAAAAAACACACAAATAATATTATGGAAAATATATGAAGTTATTGTTCTGTAACAGGATAAAAGATAAAAGACAAAATAATATTTTGTATGGCGATGTGTCGTTGACAACGAATTTGTTGTCACTCTCAATTTACCGAAAATGGTCACTATCACAGTGATAAGACCTTGCAAAATGCAAAAAAAAAAATTTGTAATAATTTTTTTGTTACTATCACCTTACAAAATGCCAATTCTGGCTTAGAATTCCACAATTTCGCCCTAAATATTGATATATTGCATAAAAAAGTTATTACATTCAGTCACTTTTTGACCCAAATACAGAGTATTAGTTGGGAATTGTCATGTATAAATTCCCAACTAATACTGTGTATTTAAATCAATATATTATAAGGTTCGAATATTTTTAAACATATTGAACAGATTTATAATATTGTAAACAAGCTTAATTTTATTTTAACACTGTTCAAAACACACAAACAAAAGAATAACTGCCTCTATAATTGCCAAAACTTATATAATGAACTGCGAGAAGCACTTAAGATTATTGAATAAATACAAAATAGAAAATTCTTAAAATTTATGATATTTTATATTTACTTTATATAATTTAATATTTAAATAAAAATAATTTGAAAAAAAAAAAACATTTAATTTTCGCTTGGACGACAAATAGGGCAACGTAATAGGGCAAGATTAACATATGTTAATATTTTTGGTTTTTCCATATATTTTGTATGGAGAATTTTTTGATAAAAATAAGTTTTTTAATTTTTATGTTTTTATAATTATTTTTGTATGTGCATTACTGTGACTTTTATGTTTGCTTTTATTATCAGCGAATATCTATCTTCTGAGATATTTTTTTGGAAATACCGGTATTTTAGAAAAAGGAAGTGCTACTGGGGACTTCCGTTTGTTACAAGGTACTTATATTAGAGTTAGTAGTTACAACAACAACAGTGTATCTATTTCAGTGAAATAAAAAAAAATTAAATAAAATATATATATTTTAGAAAGACTATTTATTGAATTTTCAATATTTGCAATAATATGGAAGAGTTTAAAATTTTATCTGCCGTTCAGGTATGAAGGTAAGTAAATTTTGTAATTTTTAGTAAAATTGCAAAAAACACAAAAACTGAATGTTTTTCTTCAAAAAACCCATTTCTTAATAACCTATATTTTGTTGTAAATATTAATAAATTTCTTCGAAATCAAGCAAAACTGTTCAAAATATATGAAATTTTTAAAAAAATGCCGTTATAGGTATATGACACTTTTTTTCATTGACTTTTACTATGAGAAACACATAAAATAAAAAATAAAAATGCACACAAAAATTATTTTTACAGGTTATCGTTTGAGGAAGAACAAGCATATTTCTCTAGATTGGTGGGAAATGTGCTAGATGATGAACACGCTAATATAGAACCACCGGAAGAAATAGTCGAAAATGATGAAAAAACTGGGCCAGACAACAAAATATTTTCCGAGAAAAATTGATAGGTCCGCATCCATTAACAAAAAGTTTAACTGATTATGAAACATTCGCCGGAATTTTCAATACATCAATGGTTGACATAAATTTTTAATTTAACTTCGTAACAGAATTTTTTTTTTTATAACATCAAAAATAAAATTCAAAACAACTTTTTTTCCAAAAAACCTTTGGTGTTTTATTTATTTTATGATTTAAAATATATTAATTTTAGTATATTTCTATTTCACTTTAAAATATTTCAGAATCTTTTATCTTATTTTTCAACTCTTATCGAAATAATTACAAAAATTTTATAGAACACCATACATTTTGTATGAATAAAAAAAATATTAAAATATGTTAATCTTGCCCAACAACGAAGAAAAAAAATTAAATTGAGCATAAACACATTTTTCCGAACTTTCTTTATATATTGAATATCCACTCAAAAAATTAGGCACTGATCTCCGATTTCATTAAGATCCGCCAAATAATGAAGTTTTTATGCAAAAGTAAAAAAGTAAATATTAAAATACGTTAATCCTGCCCAAGTGAAGGTTAAGTAGTGTTTAATTCACAAACACTCTAATGAGTTCCAATAGTGTAGAGTATTAGAGTTTGTGAAAATAGTATCACAAGTCTTTTTCAAAAATATCATATTTCTACCATAATTTCAAAAGCTCAAACTCTGAAGAAAACATAATGAAAATTTAAAATCATTGATTGAAATATTTTAATTTTTTTATTTACAAGTATTTTATTTGTTCTTTAATTTAGTCCGAATAAATTTAAATCAAATTCGAAGTTTTGCAAATATTTTCAATATCTCATAGAACTCTTGAATAACGTTTATAAATAATTTGTATTTACCATGAAAATAATTTTTATAAAGTCACAAAATACTGCAATTCATGCTAATGCAATCCACATGCTGTCTTTTTTTTTTTTTCTTTTGGCCCTTAAATACTTTTTTGAAAGAAAACTTTTTTGGTTAATTATTTTGAAACTTCAATGTACATATATACACATATTATTACATCTATATATATTCGTATGTTGTAAATAAATATTATAATATACAGTTTAATGAGAATTCAGTCAGTTGAGAAAATTTCATATCTGAGAATGAGTCAGTCAGTATTTTATGCAGTTATAAGACATCACGAGATGATAAACAGTTGATAAACACTTTGCGTACTAAAAAGAAATAAAATATTATAAGTAAAACCTCTCCCATAAAAGTTGAAGGAGTGCGTATATATTTCACTTCTTATTTGACAATAAGGTTTTCGTTTTTTCTTTTCATTTTTTTTATTTTATTATTTTTTAATATTCTCGTTCTTATCTTAAAATAGGATACTTGAATCATTAGATTTTAACAGAGAAGGAGTTAGATTTATAAAATGGTTGAGAGTTGCAACTAAAATTAATAATTTTTTTTATAATCAACAGAATTTTCGGTTTCTTTACAAAATTTTACCCAAACAGTATCACTTTTTTTCACAGTATCTCAAATAGAGATTAATTTTTTCAAGTTTTCTGCATATACAAAAAAAATTTTTTAATTCACTTTGTAATAATGGGATAACGAATGGTACTTCTTCTTTTGACTTACTTATTAAGGGTAATTTTTTTTTCTTACTTTCTTAGTTATTTGATGTCACACAATTTGTGGCTTTGAGTTTAATTCACTGTTCAGAAAGTATGTGTTGTAGATCTGATATTGATTTCGCATGTTTTTCGACTGAAAGATCTCAGGTTCAACTCCCAATTCAAACAAAATAATTTATGAGTTTTTTTTCGATCTGGCCCAGTACCCCTTTTTCATTAGAATAAAATAAATTATGAAAATTTTAAAAGATATTTTTATTTATATTTATTTATTTATATATTAATTAATTTGTTCATATACGTGGGATATTGTGCATATACAAGTTCTTTAATTAAACCAAAACTCTTCTGTTGAATAGTTTACGAAAATGATGACCAAAGAAATTTTAAACTATCACGTATACGAATACTTAATATAATTTGAAGAGTAGAATATAATGTTTTTCAAACTTGTAAATACTTTTAAAATTTCGTAAAGTGAATCGTTCAACAAAGTAAATCGTTTAAAGTAAATCGTTCAAAATCAACTGACTCAGGGACTTACGATACGTAATCTGTAATGAATCCAATCAAATATCCTTATAAAAATGTCCATTAAATAAACTGCTTTGAATAAAAGACGTGGCTACAAACAAGGGTAAAGAACAGAAGTGTAATACAAGATAGACTATACACATTTGAAGTAACCTTACTACAATTTATGAAAATTAATTGGAGGAACGACTAAAAAATATATGGTATACTATATAATGTCAATGTAATTTGTTCCTAACTTAGGAATTACATACTACTCCATCTGATAGTTAAAAGTAGTCAAAGATAACTTAGTTAATATCCATTTTTCATCAGCCAACCATTATTTACCAAAATCTATACATTCATAAAATTTATTTTTTAAAGAACTGAAAATCATTCAATTATTAGAATAGAAGTGATTGTGCATTAATTAGATTTTTATTTTCACCACATATTCAAATTACTCCTTCTTTATATTATTTAATTACGCATTTAGTTTCTGATTTCTCAATATACATATTTTATCCTAAATTTTGTGATGACGACATCCAGCATTCATACCATCTTTTCGGAGGATTTCCTGCTAGACCTTTGATATTGATTTGGCCATTCATTAGTACACCTTCCTCAGTCGACCTTCTGCCATTCTATTTGCATGCAGTCTCTGCAGTTTCTTCGTATATTTCAACTCAAAAGAACAACATGAATGTCGCATACGTCCCTGATCTTGTTGCTACATTTTTTATCTCTTAACGTGCACCTACATTTGCCTCAGACTTTTCTTTTCTGCAGTTTGAATTTTTTATTTTGATTTAGGTGTGTCCTCGGTTTTATTTAATAGATTATGTTAGTTTGGGTCGAATACAGCTTTTGTATATCCGTGTTTTATTTTCTATTAGCACGTATTGGTTTTTCCACATATCGGAGATAACCTGAAATGACTGCGGCTTTACTAGTTTGAATTCTTATTTCTATTTCCGTGCTGAGGTAACAAGTAATATTCACTCCCAGATATTGAGCACTTGTTCGATAATTTGAATGTTAATGGATATTTTACATCTAATGGGTTTATTTTGGTTTTGTATTTTATGCTTGGTTTAAGTTCATAATTACTCCAGGTCGCTACGGGGTGGGTTTTTTCGAAATAGTGATGGATTTTGTATTTGTTGTAGATACCTCCATGTTGTACAATTTGGTGGTTTCACTCAATCTAAATACTAATCAAAATAAAGCTGTTTGCTGCATTGATTGCATTTTTATTCACACCATCACATATTCGAGTTACTGAAGAAGGTTTAAATGAACGGAAGGTGTTTCGGGCGATTCAGATAGAAAAATACATCATCTTTTAGTTAGAGTTATAGGCCAAATGCACTCCTTAAATTAGATAGAAAATTTGTTGTCATAATATACCAAGTTTTGAATTTGGTAATAAAATTTTAATTAAAAAATCACCGTAACATTATTTTTAACGTTTTATTACTAAATTTATTCTTATTAAATTCATAAAAATATTAGTTCAAAAAATTTATTATAAGTGTTCACTGAGAGTCTCTTAACCTAATATAATGAAAATGAAACCTAACTACACCAATTACATACGTCAAATACAAATTGAAATTCGGCTTCATTACTGTGATCTCTGGCATTAATTTTAATTGACTAGTCCTGATAATTTAACACTTTTCTTCTCATTTTAATACGATTACAGAATTAATTTCATTTTTTTTTTCGAATCACTCCCTCATACCTATGTTCAAATCTACTCTGTTGCTTGCCTTAGGTTTGTATAAGTTGTGTCACATAAAATATTGTAAGAATTAAAAATTTTCCAGATCACATTCAGTCATAATAGAATGAAAGAGAAAATAAAGTTTTAGTACTTTACTTACAAGAACAAAGGATATCTTATATACGCAAACAAACACATGCATAATTAGATGAAGGATAAGAAAAGTTAAAAATAAAAGAACAAAAACAAAAACAAAACAAAAATAAAGAAAAAAAAAATGTTGGTTCTGATAAAAGAAAAGTTTACTTCTTATACAAATTCGTACCATATTTAATATGTTTAATCTGAGGTTTTGATATTGTTCATGTAATAGTGTTAAAGATGAAAAAGAAAAAGACGAGAGCAAAAACAAAATAAAAAGGATATTTGAGTATGTTAATTATTTTTTATTTTATTTTTCTTTTTGTTAATTATTTTTGTGATAAAATTTCAATATTTAATTAGAAAAAGTCTGAAGCATATAGTGTTCATTTTGGTTGTTGTTGTTGTTGTTTCTATGGAAAAGAAAGTCTAAAGGATTAAAGTCGTAAAGTATATTCATATAGAAATATTAATATTAAATTTGAATAGAAAATGTTCAAACAATGCAGTTGTTTGTTCTAATATTTAAATAAATTAAATTATGGATGATGAATGAGTGTTGTTATAGTATTTAAATTTTAAAATATGTAGTAGACTTCATATTTTTGAAATGAAAAATTATTGGAAAAATATCTTTAGAAAATAATAAATCAATAAATTAGAGTTTATCATACCGAATAACTCGGAATCCGATTCGCTGAATCTTTCAGCTGTGATTCGAAATCAGGATTTGTTTTTTGAATTTCACCGAATCCCGATTCCCCGAAACTGTTGAGACTGATTCTCATTTAGGTGAAGATAACTTCTTTGATGAACGTAAATTCTTTGATGTAGTAAATACAATTGGTAACTGTTGAATTCGAAAAATCTTAAATATTAATGACAATATCAAAAAAAGTTCGGCAAATAGTAAAGGTTTTTAAATATTCTGCAATAAAGGTTTTAAGAAAAATCTGAGTAAAAACCCAATGAGAGTCGGATAGATTTCTATTTTTTTCTAGATAAAGCCTGATCAAAATCAGACTGCGTTTACATTTCAGACTTTCATCAGGTTCAGATATAACCGTTTGATTTTATCTGACGCGTGAACACTACCTTATATAGTCATTTTAATATTTTCCGATTAAAAATAACTCTAATTAATAATATTTTTTCGATTGTAATAAAAATATTTTTCTAATTGTTTTAAAACAATGTCTACTTATATGTGCAGTCTACTCCACCAAATAACGACAATAAGTTTTCGAAATCTAACTAAAGTTGGAGAACTAGTAATTTATAATATTTTGTAATTATGTACTTTTAGAAAAATAAAACGAACCACTTGCTAAAATGAGGACTGATTCGGGTGGCTGTCATACAACTTCTAGGACCTGCCGAAAATATTTAAAAAATCAAAGGTGTAACAGATCTTAATGTTTTTATATATGTACTTTCTCAAAAATAAACAAACACGTTTTTTACCGATTTCCAAAATTCTGACTGGCTCGAAAGAGCTTGTAATGAAAGTGATTTATATATATTTTAGCTCGGAACTTGCTATAGTTTGGTGAAGTAAAAATTTCTGAAGACTTAAATGGTATAACATTCAAATAGTCATTGAAAATGAAGCCGTTTAACTACCCAACGGTATTCCTAAATTAGTTGGATTTGAGAAAGTTTTTGACATTGCTTCTACCTAATAATTTAGGAGAGAGGTAATAACAAACGAATTTTTTGGACTTAGTGTATACTATCGGATACTAGTTAATTACAACTATATAAATATATAAATTTAATTTTAATGCGATTAATTCTAATAGATAACCAAAACTATTATTAATTACAGATTTATATGCAGATCCCACTGTTATATAAATAAATGAACAAAATAGAGAGTTCAGAACTAAAAATAGGAACTCCAATAATGATTCTATAAAATTTCAATCATAGAATATTGTAAATTAACAATAAAAGCACTGCACTTACATGTTATTGAAACACAAATTCAAAACAAATTTAGACAGATTAAACATTTTTGATTGAACCCAGCATTTGTTTGAATTTCATTCAACTTCTAAAATATATTGTGAAAACCCATTTTTTTAAATTCGGTTCACAAATAAAACTTTATTGTAGTAAATTTGTTAAATTTTGTGTTGGACCTCAAATAACGTTGGCTGAATTTGCTAATTTGCAATAAGGAAAAAAAAATGACCGATTTTCGGAAAATTAAAAATTTGTAGCGATAATGAAATTAAAAAATAACATCAATTATAGAAATTTCATCTTTTAAGATTCCATCAATTGATATCTCTGCTTTAAAAAGTAATATTTTGAAAGATTTTTTATTTTAAAATGGTAGCTATCCTTTAAACAAAATACTAAAATTAGTATTCACATATTTTTATTCCCTATTTCAAAAGAAAAACAAAAAACATATTGACACCGATTTTATTGAATTAATAATCGATTTCCTTGAGACATCTATTACTTACTGAAATAATTATAACCCCCTTCAATATAAGATGTATTATAGAATAGAGAATGTGTACTTTACATTAAATTATTTGGAAAGATGAATAATTTATTTAAATAAAAAAAAATATGTAAATTGAAAATGTTAACTGTCATGTCTTACACAATACAATCTAACATAAATTTACATAAATTTAAAAAAAAAAAAATAGTTATATATACATGCATCTATATAATAAATAAATATATGAATATTTAAAACGTAAATTAAAGGGTTTTAAAAAAAAATCTATTTCTATTTATATCAATTTTTTATAATGTTACTTTTCTAACACAAACACAAATACAAATAAAGTTTTGAAATATCAAAAAAAAACTCTAATGAAATTTCTCATAATTCTTTTATGAAATTTATTTATGACAGGATAACGAACTACATATTTGCATTTACCGTTATTTTTGATACATGAATAATTTATACTTGATTAGGAACAATTTTTTTTATCTATAATTTATCAATATTTATGAAAATACCGAACTGTCTCAGACTACATAGAACCCCTGCAGGTTAATTAAAATTCAAGTTAAAGCCATGTTGAAAGATTACAAAAAAATACAGAACGGATTTTCTTTGAAAATAGTATGAGTTTTGTAAAAGAATATAAATCCTGAAAATATTGAGTATGGTGTAATACAAAGAAGCTCGTTCGGACCTATACCCTGTTTTCTTGTTATTTAATATTTGTATGCAGATGAGCTGTATTATATTCAGAGAACAACTATTTAAACGTCGAGCTAGAAATGAACCGAGATATACTGCAGATACATGATTGGATGACGCTTCACAAGGTCACAGTAAATGTGTCAAAGACCAAATATATGATGATCAAAGCCAAAAATTAGCAAATCAAATTAATCTACAATGGAATTAATTGGTTTGATGTTGAATTTAACTGGAATTGTCTTGTAAATCAGCTGATAAAAAAGTCTAGAAGAATCACAGGTGTATTTAAAAAAAAATGGAAAACGACTACCAGACAAGGTTAAGCTATCCACATATTATAGTCTATTTCGTAGTACAATAAACTATGGTATAGGAATTAAAAATAAAAACATATATGAAAGAAACCTATGCTCTCTCCAAAGAATTCAAAATAAAGCAATTAAAAATCTGGTTCAGTTGTTGTCTGGCAGAACTTCAACCTATTACTATAAAAACTTCAAAAATAAATTTTTAAAAATAAAGAACTCTAAAAGTTTAAGCCAAGCATCCCAATTATTTAATTGAATAAAAACAAAACATCAAATTAATCGTTAACAATCAAATACATCGACACAATACGAAACGAGCAAATCAACTGCAATATGGTGTTGTGGCACACTTAAATGGATTAGAACCTATTATGAATACAGGAATCATGACTTATTTGCACAATCTCCTTGCGAAATTCTTGGATATGTCCAGCCAAAATGTTAAGAAGGAACTCAGATGACTCAAATTCTTTTTATTTTTTTCTTTTATATTTATTGCTAATTGGTTGTCGTTGTAAGCTTTATACTGTTTTGTTTCTTTTTTCCCATTTTCACATACTTAAATACTTCATATTAATTTTGATTTTGTAACTTCTTATATATGCCTTGTTTTTATTTATAATTTTTTTTTTTTCACTGACATTCAAATTATTTCTTGTTCATTTTCATAGTTAAAAACTAATTTATAAATACTTATAAACTCTGTACGAGGCCACCTAGCTCTTTTGAGATATGTTTGATTAAAAATAAATATCCTTTTTCTGTACCTAGTATTAATTCAAAATAATTAACGTTTTTTTAAGCCAACTTTTACTGAATACAACAAAGGTGAAAGCGATAAATTTTAACTATTTTTACTTACTAAACAGTGAGGATTGGTTTGTATTAAAAAAATTATTGTAGAAAATACGTCTATTTTTAAATTTAATCTGGGAAATAGGAGGATTGTATTAAAAAAATTCGATTAAACTGTGGACGATTTGTACGCGACGTAATTTTTTAATGCGATTTTATTTAATAATTTGTAGCCAAGATTAAATTTAAATATAGACCCTATTGAAATCTATTGAAATTTTTTTTAACACATTTTCTCCAATTATTTATCTTTATAAAATAGAAAAATGTATAAATAGCATAATGTAGAAAAAATAAAAATAAAATCTAACACCGTATTAACAAGAAATCATGACGTACACTGCTATAACACAAGGACATCTAATCAGAATAGTTATTGCTTTGGGAATATACTTAGTGGTCTTGATGCAATTATAAAATCAAATTCATCATTTTAAAATAGATTTGCTCCAGAAAAACCAAAATTAAAGTATATTTAAAAAGAAAGTGACAGAAACGTTAGTAGAATTTATTTAGATTAAAAATATATCTTAATTTATTCTATTTTACATATATACTTTTACTAGAGTAACCCTTATCCTTTTACACGTAGATAGGGATATGGAGTAGGATATGGAGTTGCCGGATTGCAAGTTGAAAGCATCCCAGTTCTTCTGCTATGTAACACACTGCACTTAGCGTTCCTGTAAAGCCCTCTTATGATGTTGACTATTTTAATCAGCTCAATATAGGTAGCAATAATGGTCCACATAAAATCACGCTGCAAGCTATCAAAGGAACAGCATATATAATGGAACACCTGCCATTTCAATTTTTAATATCTTCCATTCAAACGCTTTTCGTTTAATTTCATCAGGTTTCATCAGTCAATTATAGATTATGATTTATTTAATTGTCATTTTGCCACATAACATAAAGAAAAAAGAAATGAGATAATTTATCAACCTAAAATTAAAGCAATGGAATAGGAGAATACAAGTGGCAAAAATTTTATTTTATCTAGTTTTAAGCCCTATTAAATTGTATACGAAACGAAATTAATTTAATTCGAAACGAATTGTGTCGCAAAGCGACTTAACGATTTCTCCAAATTTCTATAAATCCCGAAGAAAATGTTGGTTCTATTTAAATGAATTGCATTGTACTAATAAATTGAAAATAACGGTATATATTAGAAAAATAGATATTGAAATATTGTTACATATGTAAAAAAAATTAAAAACAAAATAGAGTACAATAACAATATAGAAACATAATTATTATAGTGTATTTTGGTATGTTATCATAATACATTTAATTTCCCACCAGAACATCAAGGTGAATATTTCAATTTTATTGAAACGATAATTTTTTTGTTACAATTTGCAATATAATCTATAAATTTACATTCATACATACACATTATTAATACATATTTAGAGAATATATTTGCAATATTTTAATGTAAAAAAAAGGGGAATAAAATCTTAAAATATTTTTTTATTGCATTAACAATTCAACAATCTCGTAATATTTTAAAGAAATTTTTTTCCAGAAAAAGAAAAAAATAAAAATATAAGAAAATGAATTCATCGGTTGCCACATCCACATACTCTAAGACATTTTTCTTTGTTTTTTTTTTTTTCTTATATCAGACGAAAAATTTATGTCACAATTTTCTTCCTTAAAATATTATATTTATTGTGCACATTATACATTATGTATGGTAGTGTATATAAATCACAAATATGGGATTTATTTCTTATTTAAAAGCGAAGAAAGTGAATTGTAAGAGAACATGTGTAGACACACGATATAATGTAGACTGTAGAGAATAATTTTAAACTCACATTATTTTATGTGATAATTATTATGGAAAACTTTCAAATACAATAAATAATTCAAATATAGACTTATATAGGGTCGTAAGACCTACATAGATGTGTGGATCAAAATAACATACAATATGAAAAGCTTATTAAAGAAGATCACTTTTGTCGAAATAAAAGTGTTTGCAACAGGCAGCAGGATGCAATTTTTCGGAACAAAATGACAGAATTTGCAAAACAAAATTAAAGACACTGAAAATAAGATGATTACGTCATTATCATGAAGAGTATACCTAATCAATTATTTATTCATATATTTATTAATTTATTCAGTCTATCAAGTAATAAGCTCTTACATACTAACAAGGAAAAAAAAAAAATTATAATAATATAGCAAAAAGAAAAGAAAATCAATTTTTAAAACTATTCGAAAATATATTTAACAATGTATATTGGACTGATATGATGCTGTGACCGATAGTATTTACAATTTGGTACTAGAAGTATGCTATTATGAAGGCGAATTAACTTTGCAATAAGCTCAAATATTTGAAGACATCATAAAACAATATGGTTCCATCAGAATATATCAATCATCAATAGAATCATCAGATAATATCATTTTTTATCATATTATTTAATTAATGCTTAATTTATCATTTTAGTATTTTACTGCTACAAGCTTAATTTAATTTGAGAAGATACCTAAATGTTGAAAATTTGTATAAGCCTCAGATTAATTGTTTTTATTTATTTATTTATTTAAAGAAAAAAAATTTATAATATAAATTGACATTTTTCTTGGCTCTTCTGAGGGAGATGTTGTATCGACGTAGGAACTAACGAAGCTGGTGTAACATTTACTTTAGAAGATTATTATTTCGAAAAGGCACATTCCTAGTTTTATACAGAAAAAGGGTAAAAAAAAAAACAATTTTTTTTAATAAATGCTTATATATTCTAAACTATTTGACGATGACATAAAGCATGAGTTATAGAAAAAAATTATACCTTTTCAACAGTCTATAAATTTTGGGGGGTTTTGTGGTAAAATATTAAGGTATTTAGTTTTTCAAGAAAGAAAATAAAGATTGTGTTTTTTCCAAAATTTTCTACATTGAACTACAATATCTTCATTCATAACGGCAGCATCATCAAATAAATGTTAAAATATGGTCCAGACTGTTATCTTTCTGATAACTGTTGATGATATATATATCTAATAGATCAAGAGATATAACGGTTTTTATATAAAACTATCAACACAACAAGGATACTTTCAAATGTCCTTTTCGTCCTGAAAGGGCAAGATGCAATAAAGATATACATTTTTGGAAAGCTATCAATTCCAGCTTTCGTTGGGATATGATCGTTAGATCTTACGCCGATACAACATCTCCTTCAGAATCCCCTTTTTCTTATATTAATCAAAAACCTGTATCCAAGGCCTTTGGCTATTAGTTGTTTTTTTTATACTAAGTCTTTTTATACTAATGTTCGAATGAAGATGTAGATCTTTCATACAGGGTGGTATACTTGTAGCTAAGGGAGAAAAAAGTAGTTAGGTGAAAAGGAATAGAAATTATGGTGTTAGTCGATTAGACAGTGTCAGGTTAATTAAGTGTCAGTCTTGTCAACAGTTTTAATACAATCATATTAAGTCCGTTATATTTTCCTTGTAAATATAAACTATACTATAATCTGAGCGATAACGGTATTTTTTTTATAATTTTTTTAATAAATTATTATTATCGTTCTTGTTTTTTATTTTCCTTGTAAATATAAACTATATTATAATCTGGTATTTTTTTATAATTTTTTGAGTAAATTATTATTATTGTTCTTTTTTTTTCATTTTAACCATTTAGTTTAACAAAAATACAATAGATGTCACGTTGAAAGTAGTGAATGTCTTTACTAAATGTATTCTGTTAATAAATATTTTGTTTCAAATCATTTTGTTTCATTTTAATTTTGTTTCGTTTTCGTTTTGTTTCATTTTCAATGTGGCAATTGGTAAACTTTGAATGCGAACTCTGGTGGCAAAACATAAAGACTGTCGAGTAATATAAAAAGTAATAAATTCTTTTTTGTACGTCTAAAGAAAATATTTACGGTTTATTAATTGGGCAAAGTAATATGTGATGATATTTACCAAATGTTCCTTTATGTAATTAAAGTATTTTTCGTAAATTTTACAGCTATTATTATCATCAAAATCCTGGTTAATATAAGTTCATTAAATACAATATAATAATGGAAGTGTGATTAAAAATACAGATTTAATAGCTCGTCGATATGGAACTGTTTTGACGATTTTAGCATACATCATAAAAACAATTCACCTATTGAGCAATAGCATTGATTATATCTGATTATATGAATTAATTTAAAAATAAAACAAAGTAGCAAAGACAAAAACCGAATTATCAGAATATAATCAGAGACTATAATAGAGACGTCGAATTGGAGCAAAAATAGCACAGATGTCGCTAACAGTATCGAAATGAAATAATGAAATGATAAAAATTATGATTCTTAAATTAAAATTTTCAAAATTCAAAGCAAGCTAAGAATGGTATTAAAAACAAAATACGAAAAATAATTTTTTTCTTCGCAGCTGCGTTATTATGCATGCTAAAGCAATTTATATATTCATATAAATAATATATATGTATATAATTTGATTTTGTATGGTTGAGTTACAATCAATTTGAATTAAGAATGTTTTTTGATTTTGAATCCAAATAAAATGAATTTTTGTACAGAGTTAAGAAATTTTTTGTTAGGTATTTATTCTCCCATTACGTTTATAACATTCGGTTTGACGTGTATTAAAAAGTTTATAATTTTTTAATTTAAAAAAAAAAATACTTTTGACCAAAAATACTTGGGAGCGTGTCATAACCTGTGTTTCATTTGCCCGTAGTATCATTAGCCTGTTTTCTTGCGATTTGCCTGCATTTTAATTTGTTTGAATTTCATTTGACTGGATATGTAGTAATACAGGATTCATGTAGCAAGTTCTTATCAATCAACGGCATCAGAACTACATCTTCTAAAGGTGACTGGTTGAAAGTGCCATGTCAAGAAATTGAGCAGCCTCCAGCAAAAATAGGTCCGGGTACCGTCTCACAAAGCACTTGAAAAAATATCTTTTGTACAATGGGTCACAAGCACGATACAAACAAGAGGTCCGACGCCCCAAATGTCGGGGCTGAAGAACTTGATTTTTTTTGGTCATGAGTACAATGGCTCTTAAATGCGATGAAGACAGTAGGTGCGGGCTCCCAGGAATTGGGGCCGAAACCCTATATCATGTGCTTAAATTGTATTTTTCTGAAAAAAGGTTATTAATAACTATTATAAATAATTTTAAAATTATTTTTTTTCGATAGCTCCGAATGTGCGGAAGTTTGGATCAAAGACCATATATTTGTACTGATGACAAATAAACAAAAAATTCAAGGTTTTCGGTCCTGACATTTGGGGACCGGACCTCTTCTTTTTCTGAAAAATATGTACCTTTATAACTTGAAAAAAAAAAGAAACTTTAATTCATCTACACTAAAAACGTATTCTAACTTTAGAAATAAATTAAGAAAATTAATGTACGCAGGTTACCTTATTATATTCAATCAATATAATATATATTTTTTTTTTAATATTCATTATCATTGCAATCTGAACTATCATTCAAATTAAACACACATATTCATTCATATACACAAGATTTTATAAGAATAAAACAAATAGTAAATTTAGAAAATATATTCACCCACACCATGTTCACAAATTCCAATAATTGAAATTTATTTATTTTATTAACAAATAATTCAAAAGTATAAATTCAAATGCGCATTAGCATTGAATAAATATAATATTGTACATGAAGATGAAAATAAAATTTTAATACATACAGTGAAAAGTGCTTTCAAAATAAAACAAAAAAAATATAAAACTGAAGTAGGCCTGCGGATTTATCTACAGGTCCACTGTTTAATAAATCAATAAATACCTAAATAAGAAATATAAAAAAAATAGTTATAGATAGATCAAACAATATTGTAAATTACAAGCTATTCCCGGCGTAACATTCGCCGGTCTAGCAATAGCATTATAAATGAAACAATTTATTTTATTTGTTATTTTTTTTATTTTCTTAAAAAAAATCAATGTTTTACATATTATTTTACTACATAATAAATAAGTTACAAATTGAAAAACTTAAAACTAAAATTCACTTTATTTAATATCTTAAAAATAGTTTAACATTTTAATACTTATTCAAATATTTCCCTAAAAGCACAATTCTCTATTTCACAGTTGTATGTTACTTTGTCTAATTCACTCAAATATGACATGTATATCCCAGATAAGGATAAAAAAATAATAAACACTCATCTCTGGTGGTTAAACCAATAACATAAATAGATTATCTAACTTTAGAACAGGCTTAGGATAAGTTAGGTTTAGCATAGGTTTAGTTAGATTATAGATGTAGCTTAAGTAATTTAGGTTAGTTCTAAGGTTTTTAATAAAATAAATTTAAACAAGTTTTGGTTTTTTTTTATGTTTTCCAAAATATAAACATATATAAAATATTTCTTACGAAAAATTTGAAAAAAAAGACTAACCTACAATTATAAGAATGATGAAAAAAAAGACTAACCCACAATTATAAGAATGAAAAAAAAAGTTAAAACAAAAAAAAAAAAAATGTTGCTTTGTCTAGAGTACGATCTTTTGATAGAGTTAGTGTAGTATAAAATATTATGAAATGTTTGAATAAGTATTAAAATGTTAAACTTTTTTTAAGATATTACATAAAGTTAATTATAGTTTTAAGTTTTTCAATTTAGCTTATTTATTATGTAATAAAAAAATATGTAAAACATTGATTCTTTTTAAGAAAATAAAGAAAATAAACAAATAAAATAAATTGTTTCATTTATAATGCTAATGCTAGACCGGCAAATGTTATGCCGGGGATAGCTAGTAGTTAATAAATTTACATAAAATAAATGTTATTAATAAATGTAAATTGTAATTTTAACACATAAATTTCACAGATACTTTCTACTGTAAAGCAAATTCCTGGCCGTTCTTGTACAATAAAATCTTTAGTTTTGAAAAATGTATTAGTTGAAAGTTTAATAAGCACATTCGGTTAAATTAAAAATAATTTGAATAAAAACGGAATGCCATCTCACTCTAGTAGATATTAAATTCATTAATTAAAAAGAAAGAAGTTAAAATTGAAAAAACTAACAATCAGAGTTGTTCATTTTCCAGTACCAGTAAAAAACCAGGACCACCAGTAAAAACCAGTACCACCAGTAAAAACCAATAAATTAGTAAATTTTAGTGCAATATTCTCCTAATATGTAAAATATCTTAGCACCGAAATTAATAATTTTTAATGGTACATATTAAATTAAATTTTCTAACTAGCATTTTTTATTAAAAAAATAATTTTTAGACAATTTTTATGATCTACTTCAGTCAATATTTCAATTAAAGATTAAAAATTTATCATTCTTTCTATAGTTTTATATTTTTCCACATTTTATGAAAACTAGAGTTTGGTTGAATAATTCTATTTATTTAACTCTGATTAAATAAATGAACAACTTAATTCACAAAAAAATTTCAAATAAAAAAAAATTATTTTTATTCTTAAAAATAAAATTTCAAATAGAAAAAAATTATTTTTATTCTTAAAAATAAAATTTCAAAGAAATTGTCCTCCACCATTCAAAAAGCCATAAAAATCTAAAAATGTAAGAAATAAACTTAAATAATAAATTATCAATTTAACATCAATAAGAAGAATTACATTATATTTAAAGTATAATATCTTCTATTGCATCGTCCTCTTAATCTGTTTCATAATTTTCATCACCCTCATTTAAAACTTCTATTATTTAGCTCCTATTCCAGCTCAAAAATCAAATAAACTGAGTAATTTATAAGTTTAACAAATACCTCATGTCGGAAATTGAAAAAAAATTTTTTGTGAATAGTTAACTACCATATAACTGCTTACATTTTAATAGATCACTTTCGATTTTTTTTTATTTAAAAATATTTTTCTAAAGTATATGGATCAAAGCACATATAATATTCGTTCAAATACTCTAAGCTTTTGTAAATATTAATTAAAATTTTAAATATATATATATTCATTGTTCTACGTCTGCATCAGATTAAACAAAAATATTAATCAGTTATTTTTATATTGAAATTTAATTATTTACCAAATTGCAAATAACTGAATTAGTATTTGCAAACAAATAAGTTTTTTTATCTTTTATCAATTTTTAATATTATGTATTTCTCAAAATATTAACGTTCTCAAAAGTTAAAACGCCAAATTTCCAAAACGAATATATTTTATTAACCTCAAGTCTGATATGAATGATCTAGTAAATAATAAAATAAAAGTAAAAAAACAAACAAACACATTTTGCATCAAATAAACTTTTTTGTTATCATTTCATTTATCAGGTTTAGTCTATAAATCAAGTATAGTCTATTCTTTGATATTAATTGCATTGCATTACATTACAATTGCAATACTTGATATTTTAAAAAAATATTTGTTTTATTGAGTTTAAGAAAATATCTTAAGGTTTTGATTTAGTTATTGCAACAAATTTGGATTTTTATAATTTATTATATTCATAATTTATTTTTTAATTTAAATTAAGTATGTATTATTATAAATTTGATTATTATTAAAAACAAAATACAATAAGCTGCGACTCCAAAAGACTTTTTAAAATTAAAATCAAATTTGGAGTTTATTGTTTTACTGGCTTTTACTGATGGTACTGGTTTTTACTGGTGGTACTGATTTTTACTGGTAGTACTGGAAAAATACTGGTGATGACCAGTACCAGTATTTTTACTGGTTACTAGTAATTTGAAGTACCAATAAATTATACTGGTACTGGTACTGGAGGATGAAATACTGGAATATGAACAACTCTGCTAACAATCACTACAATCGTATTTATTATTTTTGTAGATATTGAAGACTACAAAAATACATTAGTTCGTAGCGATACATTTTTTTTTTTAAATTTCATTGTAAAAAATTTTCATTTTAACATCGACTAGCGCTAAATATGCATATTATGTAAAAATTAAAAACTACCAAGGTGAGATGTATTTTTTGAGAAAAAACTGAGCAAAAGCGGTGAATTTTAGAACTATTTTGTACTGATAACTAGAGCGCTTTTTGTTGCGGATTAATGTAACAATATTTGACGGTTCAAAAAAGTACATAATAAATAATGATTCAAAAATGATATCTACTAGATGATTTCCTTATCTATATCAAATATGAAATATTAAATAATTTCATTTATTAAACATTTTGTAAAAATAAAAAAAATTCAAATTGAAAAAAATTGTACACAATTTTTTTATTAAAATTATAATATTGAAAAATATCATAATTTTACAAAATTGTACACAAGATGTCACCATATCATTTTAACGAAATGTTCGTGATTAATACGCAAGATGTCACCATACTATTTTAAAGAAATATTTCTGATTAAATAAATAAAATTCCATTCTATGGCAAAAAAATCGTTATATTCGAAAATTTTTTAAGTTAAAAAATTATTTATTCTCTATAAGTTCATTAAAAACAAAACATGTTAAAATTTATAATCCAATATACCTATAAAAAACTTACAATAATTAAATAATTCAATTATGGCTTAAAACTAAAGTAAACTAATTTAATATTATTATTAAATGTACAAAGAAAGAACATTTAGAGACATATTTTATTAATATAAATAGTGTTTATGCCACCACATGAAAAAAAAATGTTATTTACAATAATTATAATAGAATTTATTTGTGGGGTAAAAATATATTAATATAATTAAAAATAAAGTAAAATAAACTATAATCAGAATGAAAATTTATTAATATTAATTTGTATACACATATGACATTATTTAATTTTTTAAAAAGTTGTTTGGAATAATAAATCGCTTTAATATAAAATCATATGTTCTGAACTGAGCGATAATGAATGACCTCTGATGAGAATATTGGAGACTGAAAGCTCTCTAAGAAATTTAAAATAAATTAATTAATTAATAATATAGTACCTAACTGCATACATTTATATAATTTCTTCATACCTAACCTACTAATCTTATATTTTTGTAAATAAAGAAATGACAAAAACATTTTTTTTAAATTAGGAAAAAATAAAATATACTTGTTCCAAATAAATTCGTTTTGACAATAATTTGGAGGTATGTACCAAGACAAAAATATTTAAACCTATACAAAAAGTTATGTTAGTCCACTATAGCAAAAAGTGATTAATTACTCTGGGTTGTGGTTTTTAAATTAAAAAAAAAAAACGCGAATTTGAGCGATAAATGTTTTGTACTTTGTTGTTTTCAGGTAGGAGCTTCGACTTGAACTGGGTAGAAATCAGGGGGTTAAAGCGATAAACACAATTGCGAAACGAAAAATTAAAATAAACAAACAAAACAGAAAAGGTAATGCCAATAAATGATATGGCCTAAACTTTTAAAAACAACAAAACAATTATTTATTATTCTAATTTCAGATTTGTTGTTATTTTTTGATTATTAAAAAGGTTGTCAGAAATGTCAAATCCGACTACCAGCGAAAAAAAAATAGAAAATAGCCTTATTTCAACGACAACGGAAATGTGGTTGAGCGATTGTAGTTGGAATTGTATGTATGAGCGTATGTATTTTAATTTTTTCGTCGCGAATTTTTCGTCGCTAGTCGCAATTGTGTTTACTGTTTAAATTTAAAAGTTCCAGTTAACAAAATTATGTGAAGTTCTAATAAATGTATGATACGAATTAAAATAAATACTATACTTTTTTTCATCCAAATTCAACATTTTTTCAAATAAATTCAACATTTTTTTAATCAAATACAACATTTTATTCAACAAATTGTTTGACAAAATGTTGAATTTGAATGGAAAAAATTATATATATGATTTTGCATATAATATAAAATCATATACGGACCAATTTGGTTAAACCAAATAACATAATAATTAATTAGTAATAGAACAATTAATTATGTATCTTCGGTTAAACCTAGTCAACGAAAACTGTGACAAAAAAATGATTAATTAAGGGAGGACAAATCAGATTAGAGAAACAAAAGTTATAATAAAAAATAATAAATTTAACAAAAATAGTATATTTCAGCATTTATTTCGTTTTATTTAAATCTTTCAAATTAACTACATAAGAAATCACAAATTTATTTCTAGAACTTGATTACCTACTTTGAATTATTTTAAAATTTTTGAAACATATTCACCTCTTACGAATAATTATTTTACAGTTACAAATATCACTCATCAGCAAAATTTCCCTTCATCATACATACCTTCAATCAATAATCATTTATACCACCGCGTAGTGGTGAAATGCTGAAACTAAAAAATAAAAAAAATCTAATAAGAATTCTTTATAACAAAATTATCAATATGAACAACCTTATAAAACAACAAATGATACAAAATGGAATTGAAAATAAACCTGTCTTTTAAAAACAGCTCAGCTGTCTTATTCTTATTTATAATTGTACTTAAAATGTCAAAAAAACATATTATTATTATTATTTTTTTCTTTTATTTCGCTCATCAATTTGACATTTTAATTTCTTAAATGTTATGCTTTTGATATTCTCTCCACCAGTTTTCAGTCTTATAAGAAAAATTCTGAGTGTCAACAAGAGAACATTGAATTTTTTTTTTTGAATAAAAACACCTTAAATAATATTTATTAATATTCTTGTTTCGCGTCAGAAATATAAAAAAGGTAAAAAACAAATTTAGTGTGCTAAAATTTAATTCGGTACTAAACAATTATTGTAATTTATTATTTAATAATAAAATCTAAAATTCAATATTTTAATGTTAAAAATTAAAAAAAAACATAAATTGCAACTTCAAGAATACATACATGAAATATGAAAAATATAATTGAAGATATGGAGAAAAAAAAAATTCTCTTTGCACAATCTTTAGAATAAAAAAAAAAAAAAATTAATAAATCAAAACAAAAAAATATATGTATAGTACAGTATGAAATTTACAAGCACAGCTTTTTTGTTTTCGGGTGTTTCATGTTTTTAGCTTTTATTGCTACTTATGTAGTTGTTACTATTTACTCTCTTGTATTTTTTATTTGTATAAGAAAAAAGAGATTTAATTTGAAATAAAAAGAGAGAAACAAGTGTAATCAATTAAATATATATATATATACATGTTCATACATATATTTATTAATAGAATTGTGCTATTGTTTTATAACAGTGTATAACAACTTGGGGTTGAAAATTCAATTTTAACTAAAAAAAACCCTTGTAAAATAACGGTACATAACAATAAGGGTTCTCAACAAATACAAATATAGTGTAATAAGAACAACAAAAATATAAAAATTATCCTGTGGTGAATTTTTGTATTAAATGTCACAATAAATTCTCTCTCTGTATTTCTATTTATTGTAAAATAAATAGTAAAGAAGTGCATATAAAATTGGAAAACCTTATCACAAAAAAAAAAAATTCAAAAATAATAAAAATTATATTTGAAAACTGTGCGAATAATTATATATATAAAAAAAAAAGTAAGGAATATGTGAATTTGAAATAAATAAATAATAATTATTAATTAAAAGAAAAATAATTAAAATTTAATATTATAGTTTAATTTAAAAGTTGTATTTAAAAATTTATATGTTTATAAATCAATGTTATATTTGAAATTTGAATTGCGCATGGCATAGTACACCTAGTGTACGTCAAAATAAATTAAATAAAAAAAAAATAAAATAAAAAACAACAATTTATATTTACCTGGCATTTACGTACGTCAATATTACTAACTAGTAACTAGTATAATTTACTATTAAATTTGTTATTGTGTTATAGATAAATCAATATAAAATTTTCTAAGCTAATAACTACGGGTATTCACGTATTATTGAATAGTTTCCCATTATGATATTTTGTCAAAAAAACAATTGCACTTATTATAATTTTTGTAGCACTTATAACAAGCTTCTGTCAAAATAAAAATTTGATGTTGTTACATTTATTGATAAACCCTAGTTCTATGATGGTATAGAGTATAGAAATTCTAGACCTAAAATAACATTGAATATCGAATAAATACTTTCGTTTGACGTTTTAATTATACGAGTGCGACTTTATGTGTATAGAAATATATAAGATATTTTCATAAGGATATCAGCAGTTTACGTAAACTCTTATCAAACACATATGATCATAGAATATGACTTTTAGAAGTATTTAGATACCATGTATTGCATTTTGACAATTAAGTATCTACGTTCACGTACATTTTCTAATCTCAAAAACTATATTTGACAGTAAAGTTAAAAAAAATACCGTCAAAATGTTAAAAACTTCAAAATGCTATCTGTCAAACTGAATACTTCAATAATAATATTAATGAATTGTCGTAAATAACTAAGGTTAATAAACATGCATACTAACTACTAATATTTCTCCATATCAATTCTTGGAAATTTAAATTTAATTTATTTCGTACATTCTACATAAGTTTATTTTTTTTTCATTTTACATAGATATTTTCATTATTTCCGGAATTATAATTAATTACTTTAGGATTTATTTCTTACAACTCTTATGTATAATGTTGTTTGTTTCTGGTTTTGTTCTATAGAGTATAATTTCAAATGTCAAATTATACATTGAAATAACTAGATGGTTGGTTTAGATTGAAAAACCTTCTGCTTATATCACTATTAGAAATTTTGTGTAATTTACGTAAACTTAGGCCTCATAATATGGTAATTTTCTACTTTTTAGAGTAATTTTATGTATGTTTATTAACTCCACATCTACGTTATCGTAAATTTCTAAAACTTCCTAATGTACTGCGTAAATATGACAATTGACACATAATTTTCCCCACACTAATCTTTTTTGATTTTAACAGTATGTTCTTACTGAGTTTTCTATAATAAAATCTTAAATTTTGAATAACGTGTTATGACATTTTATTTTGAAAAATAACATATTACAAATTCTGTCGAAATTATTTTAACACTAGTTACCGTTAACACTAATTACCGTCTGTAAAAAGCAATTATTATGATAAATAGTTATATTTTTACTTACATTTCTAATATTACTGTAATTCAGTAGTAATACCGTTAACTGTCAGTAATATTGACTTGTGTAAATTCTAGTTCATAATATTGATGTATGTACATAAAGTTATGTATATTAAGTATATATATATATATATGTATAAATTTATAAATACAAAAATTAATAATTTCTATTCTTTTTCTCATTATTCTTTTTCAACTATTAAATTCAATTGAAAATAATTAATTCATTATTAAATTAAACCAATTAAAAATTATTAAAGAATAAATTGAAAATAAAGAGAGAAAATTATATGAAATAAAAAAAATAAAAATAATCGCGCGGTTACAGTTATTTTGATATTTTATAATATAAGTGAATTACTCTCTTTGGTGCTTTTGTGTTTTATTTTTTTTTTTATCTTTTTTATTTTATTTGTTATTGTTATTATAATTATATGTTATAACGTACATACATATTACATACACATACATGTGTATATTAGGCCAGACAAGGCTTATAAGTGTCAAACATAAAAATAAAAAATAAAAACGAAATCCTTTATTTATTAGACATAAAATAATAAAATCTAAATATATTTACTTAAATATATTAAAATCTAACTAAGATTTTGGTTGCTATTTTTGGAGGATTATTTCAATTGGAATTGATTTAAAATCAAAATAACTTTTTGGAATTTTTATTTTATATGAACTTTTTTTTAGGTAATTTATATATTTACAAATTATATTAAAATAATACATAAAATTTATAATAATAAAATAACTTATATATTTCAATGTCCTGATTATGTACGATGTGTGTTTGTTTGTATTTACGTATGCATGAATAATATGTATTTATATGAAATAACTATATTAAGCATATTATACTGTTGTTTTTTTTCTTTTTCAATATTTAAGAATGTTTGTGAAAAGGGCAGTCTTTAACCTTCGGCCTAAATACATTTGAATGAAGCTTATAAATGCATATATACATACATACATATATAACTAATGGTAGTTACAATATTTTGTTTTTGTGTATATATATTTTATTAACTGTCATTGTTGTATTTTGACATTTTTAGTCCAGTGAAATTTGACATGTAATTTTACAATATCCTTATTGAAAACAAAAAAAAAGTACATGTATTTTTTTTTGTTAGAATTATTTATTTTTTTTTAACTTTTGAATGTATAGTAAGGTCTTGAATTGAAAAAAAAAAGTAGGAAGAAAGTTCAAAGTTCAACGTTATTAAAAAAAGAAAGTAGAAATATCCCTTCAGAAAATATTTATAATTATTTAGTAGTCTAAATAAAGTATTGTATTACTATGGGGTTTTATCACAATCATCATCATCATCAGTGTCCTGTAACCCCATCCATGGGACATCACAATGCTTTTATTAAACTAGTTGATTGGGAAATTTGGTCATAGATGAGTCTATTCCGAAGTAGGAGAACTTACGATTTCAATTAGTTCAAATAACTTTTATTATAGAAATCTGTGTTCAGTAATCATCTTTTAGAGGTACAGCAAGCACTTTATAATGGTTGACCGATATGATGTAGTAGTTATGTCATTTGACAATAAATTGAAAAATTCAGGGATCGAAATCAACTTAGGTAATGGTTGTTTAATTGAATTTTTTTATTTACTTAATTATTATAACTAAGGTTATACTTACTCATAAAGTAAGTAATGAAATTTAATAAAATTTGTTGAGAGTATAATTTGCTAACAATAAGTAAAATTTAACTATTCTATATGAAAAGACAACGTTACTGGCAATAATAGTTCTTGGCAATTTATGGCAAACATGTTTTTTTTAAATTCAATAACCTTGATATCGTAAAATGTCTCAACACAAAGTTGAATACAACGTCCAAATGATCTTAAATGTCTATCAAAGCTAACCAAAGCTTGAGATAGTGAATCATGATCACAATTGCTGTTGACGATTTTTTCATCACCGATTTGACAGATATATATATATTTTGGTTTACATAATTTTTTAAAAACCCAATGTTGCACAGTATTTAATAAAAACTGTCTGTTCATTTTGCTTGATCACAAATAAATTAAAACACAATGTTTGAGAAAGCTCTCATTACACAATATTACCAACTTATTTTACGAATAATATTGACACTTAGTTTTTTTTACCTTATATCAGGTTGAGGTTTTTTTTAAAGACATTTACGATTTCGACGATTACGATGTCGATGTTTTATTTAATGTACAAAAAGGTAAAACAAAAAACAAATTGTGGCATTGAGTCAATGGCGACCACCATCACATTCAGTATATTTTTTGTTTAGTCTCTGTCTGACATTAAAATATTTAATCACTCATTCTATTCAAGAAATTCTTTTCTTAAATGTATTTAACTACTTACTGTTACTAACAATATAAAACAACAAAAAATTTTATAAAAAAAATTAATGGAAATGAATTTCTGATTAAATAAAATTCAATTTATATTTTTAAATAAAGAAAGTAATTCTAATTTTGATTACTTTCAATAACTAAAAAATAATAATAACAAAAAAAAAAAACCAATATAAAAAATAAAACCATACATTTTTATGTTGAATTCATTTGATATGTTAATTGAAAGGTTAATATTTATTCATTGGCTTGAACTAAAATTAAAATGTACGAGTTCGGATTATTAACACATGGCTATTTTTTAAAAAAAGATTAATAAACAATAATTTTTTTTTCAAATCAAATGAAAAACAAACTTCTTGGAAAAAAAAGGAAAAATGTAGATCTAAATCCGTACCTCAGTATATTAAAAAAAAAAAAATGTTTTCCTAATTGAAATCTAATCAAGTCTTAAACAAAATTCAAATATTTAAAGACAAGTTAAGCGCGCCCTAATTTCCGCTGCAATTTATTAAATATTTTGACAATGACAAAAAATAAACTAACCCTTATTAAGGTTTGTCAGGAAAATGTTAACGAAAAAACTGCAGAAAACTTCAAATAATGTACCTATTTCCGCCCTCTTAAGGTTACGTTTAAAATTACATTTATGTTCGAAAAATAAGACAAGCACAAGCTTTTTTTATTTTTTTTTGTTTAAATTAAGTAAAATAATTAGTAAATACATTTTTAAATACAATTAAATTATTTTATTTCGATTATATATATATAGTTAATAATTGATTTTTTCCTAAATACTTAAATAATAAAATATTAAAACTAACAGAAAAAATTGAATTGTACGTACTTATTTTCGAAAATTTCAATCTGAGCTAATTCCGTCCACAGATAAACGGAATAAGGTGCATGGGCGGTCACAGGTACCGTTTACGTTATTTAGAGAAATTTTTTTTTCTTTGGGGTTTGTCACCATATACTCACTTCAATTTATTGAATTCCTTGCCTTCCCGTATACATAAAAGTAGATTGCATGACTGAATAAAATTAATAAGCTTATAAAAGTAGATTGCATAACTGAATAAAATTAATAAACTTAGATATTAAGAATAAAAAATGAAAATAACTAACTACTTACATGTTTTTTTTAAATTAAAATATGGTTATAACAGGGACATAATATAACTCCCATTTATAACAAATTTTTTTTGGGCTTATTAACCCAACAATTGCAATATGATTACAATGGCGTTATGATAATGTCACCATATATTTGGCCTGAATAGTTACTTACTTAACTATTAATTGTAACTAATTTAATTAAAATTAGAAGAGGCGAATAATTTGAATATTGAACTCGTTTAGAAATTTGAATACAAATGATTGATGTCAATTACTTACACATTTAGTTAGTGAATTCAATTAAAAATTCAAATACATAAATGAACACAATGAAAAAGAAAAAAAAAGCAATAAACTTCCATGACGTAATTTAAAGTGTGTCACAAACGTAAATGAAAAACCGAAGTTATTTGTATAGAAATTAACCTTTTGAATTATTTTTAAATAATTTTTCAAACCAATGTACTATAGTTCTAGTAAGTATATAACTACTGAAAATATTTTTTCGCAAATTATTAGCTGAATTATGCAACTTGACCTTTAGGTTATTTAAAAGATATTAACTATATAGGTTTAGTAACATCAAAATCTATGCGGTAACTTATATATATATAGATTATATATTAGATTTTCAATTAAGCGTTAGTTCTATAGTCTATTATATATGAACATTAAGCCTAGTTGTATAGTGAATACCCTCATGATGTGAATACCCTAAAAGTAATTAGAACTTATAAGTAATATAAGTAGAATAAATTAAATTGTATAAACTGCTAAATATAATAAAGATAAGTTCAGATTTAATCACCATACTATCGTAACATCTTGTCTTTGTTAGATCAGAATATTTTTCAATCAATCTGGAGATACTATTCATTGAGCTGGATAGGAGTTCTTTCTTCTGTAGAGCTTTGTTTGCTATCGCTTTACATTCGTCTAAACGTGACATTTTATTAACTTTTTTTTATGTTCTTGACAGTAGGTTTGGTATATATAGAATCACTTGACTCTGGGCAAACTAGTGAAAGTTTCATATTAATCTCAAATGTAATTTAAATATTTCAAAATATCTAAAATTCTACTGACTCAAAAAGAGAGAAATAGTTACTAACCGTGTTACCTTGAACTTAAATAATGGAGTGAAAAATTTTATTAAATCCATCCATGCAACTCATTAATATATGTCCAAGAGATTTGACCAATAACTATTTAGAATTGTGCAAGATGAATATGCGAAATTTTCTACTACAAGAATTTGTGTAGTTAATGAGAAGAAGAAAATATTAAAAGACACTCGCATTTTATTACTAACAAAAATTTTATACTTTTTGTTAGTATATATAATGAAATTCGAATTCTCCGTTAGTAACACCATGTTGGTGGATAATTAATTATAAATTACAAATGGTTAATTTTAATTAAATAGAAATTGTGTATTTGCTAGAATATATTTTTTTGTAACTGTACAATACAAAATTATAAACTCAAATAGAACTCACAATTTTTATATCAAAATATTGTCGCTTTATTGTTCTTTCCAATATTTTTATATTGCTTGGTATCATCACCAGTTTGATTTTATTGCTCATTCATCTACTTTTCATTATTGAATATTTTTGATAATTAGTTATAGTTAAGTATTATGAGTCATTATGTTTGATGATAAATAAATAGACTTAAAAAGCTTTTTATTTTGTTTTTGTGGAACTACGTTTTGTAAATTAGGTTTGAGTGAAATGAACTCCATTTTCATATAATTTAGATTTATGTTTTCTTCCTCTTCTGATGCATATATTTATTATTTTTTTTTATTTATTTATTTACTTTATTTTTGATAAATTTATAATTAATAAAAAAATTTTCCAGAAACTTTAAAATTTAGTGTGAATATAGATTAATGCTAACTTATCTCCATTGAAATGGTAGACGTTTAATCACTTAAATACGTTTACTACTTATTTTTACGTTTGCATTAATGGTAGTTATAAGGTGTTTTTGCAATAATATTATGTTAAGACTTATACTTATTCATTATCTTTAGATAAACTGTTTGGTACAATCAAATAATAAATTTATACAATATTTTTAAGGTGATAATTTAAACCTTGAAATTAAGTTCTTAATATAAATTTTAAAATTGACAATGAAATTAAACTAATAAATGGTTTGATTGAGTTTTTGAATGCATTCTGAAATTTTCAAGAGAAACTGATTCGCCAAAAAATCTGTGTAACTATTTGTTTTATATTTAAATTTATTTCAACAATTAACTATTAACTTAAAACAAATTTTGATTTAATTAACTTATTTTATTTTATTAACTAAAATAAGTAAGGCAATTATTATTTTTCATTTCATTTCATGAACAACAGACATATGCTTTATTTAGGTACATATAGTTAAAATATAATTTTCTTATAACTACTCTGAAATTTGGTGCATTCCAATCTGTTTTGAAATAATTGCATTCCATTCATTATTATTGGTTTCAAATTTATCACGATTTGTTTTTTCGTTTTTCTCAAAGCAAAAATCAATAATAGTTAGTTATTTAAGAAAAAACATTTTTTTCTATACATTTTGCGAAAAATAATTAATTTCTTTATTTATTTTCTTTAAAGATCAATTTGACATTTCCTTTTCAAACTTTAACATATTTTTTTATAAGCTTTTTAGTTTTTGCTTGCATCTTGGTTTTTGTTGTTGGATTCAATTAATTTCATTTAATAGAATAACTAATTTGTTATATATATATATTATATATACTTATATAATTACATTACTCTTATTAAACAGGAAAGTTTTCAACTCTAGAAATTTGCTAAAGTAGTTAAAAACAATCATATATAGGGATCATAAGAGAATAACACATAAATCTAAGAATAATGGATTTACATATTACGTATGTCATATAGTTATGTGTTGACATTATCTTCTGTGTATATCTTAAAACACTTATTATAATTAATTATAATAACTAGTTATGCTAATACTTATTTAGTTTTAATATTCAGTACTAATATCCTTAATAGTAACTATAATTATACCATGTTCTTGGAAGTAGGTAGGTAGAGAGATAGATAATTCCCCCCATTCTATTGCTGGCCTGGTTTAGAATCAATTTGGTATTTAGTAACTAAAATGCAATATTTTCAATTATTGGCTTGACATTTAGTTGAGAAGATATTCTTATATTCTCATCTTAGATAAATTCACTTTGTTCTAATTTATTAATTAGATCTTAGTTACTTATAGACACGCAATTTCCAAATGACAAATCTGAAATTTTCTATAATTATTTATTCTATAACTAATGGATTTGTATAGTTAAAACATATTTTTCTATAGTAAAAACGAAAATAGAAAAAGCATCTTAGAATGAAAAGTAAATAAATTTTGATATATCCATATTTGATAGAAAAAAATAAGTCTTGTTTTAGTTTCGAATTTTAAATTTTAGTGACTTTAAGAACAAAAACAACGGTTAACTAAAACTAAAATATAAATATTGTTTTAAGGAGTAAAACATTAAAAGTATTGCCAGACTCGTTCTTATTCATAGTTTAAATAAATTTTAATCCTGCAATATTGGGTGGGTATCTAAAGGAATACAAACTTCAGTACAAAACTTTAGTTAGATTGGTGTACAACCAGTGTTTTACTATTTGTTAGGCTATTGAAGGCATACTTATTTTTGCTTCTATAAAAATTAACCCTAAGACTCAATAAGTAAGTAAGTACGTTATATATCTTTTACTTAGATTAGATTAGATTAGGTAATTTCGGTAGGGGATGTTACTCTATATCACCGCAGCCACAAATGGACTTATTGTGTTTTCCCGTATTAATTCTAAGTATGAATCATTTGAGTCCTTAAAGATACCTGATGCTATTCTAACGCTTTTCTCAGGTGTCGAAGTTTGCTACGAGTTAGCCCTGCGTTTTTAGATTACTTTTTATAGTTAGATAGATAGATTTTTCCTCTATTTCACATATTCTAAGCAAGTTGTTTTCGGTTAGGCCTATTTAAAAATAAAAATTGCTTCTTTACTAGGCAGGGGAATTCCCCAGAACGGACTTGGCCCCATAAAAGGCGGATTCATTGCCTTTTATATTTCCTACTATATTCTATATTAGGAATTACGATTTAAGAAATTTTAATCTAACTTTTTGTAGGTCGGTTCTACTGATATTAATTAATTGATATTCAGAATTTTCAATAAAAAAAATATTTAAAATGAAAAATCCAATTTGTTTTTCCACATCCTTTAAAAATGTTGTATTTTCATTTAATTTTTTATCTTATCTTAAAGTTTTTATTGACTAGTTATAGTTTTAATGTTAATTCTAATTCTACTTTACTTGCACTTATTTTATGAAGCTTTGTTTTATTTTCAGATAGATCTGTAAAGGCCCTTATTGTTGAAATAAAAAAATAAAATAAATAAACCTAGTTAGTTAATAATATCTAAATAACTGTTTTTAAAGCTGCTTGTTCTGGATTGGTCAATACTTGATTAATTGAAGAAATTTTAGTACTGAAAACTTCGTGGACATAATTTCTTGACGATTTTCGAACACATTGTTTTATTTAAATTCGTAAATTTTTTCACATTTCAAAACATTAAGATAATATTTTATTTTTTAGGTTTCAGATTCCATTTGTCGAAGACTCGAAAAGACGATAGTATTGTATATGTGTGTAATAAATTTAAATTTTTTGCTTTTATTCACTAGTTAGTTATGTTAATTGCAAAAAAATAAATAATGATTATTACTGAGCACAGATTTCAATGACTGACATTCATTTTTCCTTCTTCAAATATATTCACACTTACAATTAAAATATTGTATTGGTCTATAGTTAGTTTAATTATCATACAAAATTTTACTTTATATTATACGTATACTAAGTTTCAAAATATCCAATGATATAAATAACTACTGACTGCTTTTGAGTTCAAGAATACGAGATAAAATTTATTTTTCTACGAATGAAATTTAGTTCAAGTTTTTACTCTTTTTTAATAAAATATCTATATGAGATGAAAAACTTATAATTACTCCAATTCTACGATTAGACTCATTTCTATGTGCGTATGACCCAATGAGAATATTAAAATTCAAAAGAAATTATGCAAAATAAAATATATTAGACTATACAAATGAAGATATTATATTACGCTAAAATTTATCCTGATGTGTGATAGTTACGACAACAAGATGAAGAACATTTCATTTATGTACTAATGAATAAATAATTTTTGATGGTGACTCTTAAAATAGTATAAAATTTCTATTCCTAACTAATCAGAATTTATTTTTTCTTTTCATCTTTTATATAAGTTTAAATAAGCAAATTTAAATTTTAATGTATGTATTTTCATTTTACTAATTAATATCACATATTTATATACATATATATATATATATATACTAAAACTAATATGTAAGTATGTTCTAATTTTTTTTATTCTGATCTCATTGAAAGAAACAAAAATCTTATAATAAAAAATTTAAGTTTATAACTATTTTGAATTCTTTAAAACCTATTTAAAGATAACAAACACCATTGTGTAAATAACGAGTATATATGTATATATATTTATATATATATAGCTATATATATTATGGCAGTAGAGATAAAAATTTATAATTAAGGTAGGAAGTTAAACATTTTTTTTTAAGCTTTCTTTATTTAAGTATAATTTATTATTGGTGAGCTTTGTTGATAGAGAAAATTAGTAACATAATTCAAATTAGTTATAAAATGCTCAATAATTAGAGCATTCTGAGACACTTAAGTAAATAAATAAATTTTGTAAAATTTTATGTGCAGATTCGTACATTTCTAAGTAGTTATATACGTATTGTTTTTGTTGTTGTTTATTAGTTAAAGCCCATGAATTTTATGTGGAAAAATAATATTTTTTTGTCATGCATTAAAACTAAAGGTAATTCATAGTTACTAAATTTTTTACAATATAATAAATTAGATTTTAATTTTTAAGATAATATGTATGTAATTAAGTTCTGTATATATATATAATGTGCATTTATCGTCACCTAAGTATCTTAAGTAAAATTTCTTTTCTGCAAGAGATCACAAATTTTGTCTGTGAATAAAACGGAATAAAGATTAGCTTATGCCAGATGATTCATAAACTCAATTTAAAGAATTCATGAATAAATACAAAATAAGTGACTAATATCACATAATCGCAGAAATAACAAGCTTACCCCAGTTTCAGAATATACCTTTATAACTAACTATTATACACATTTTCGTATGCCATTTAAATATTATTTAGTATATCCTTATTTAGTATAACCCTTATAGTATACATGTATTGATTTTTATATATTAGTATATATATATATATATATATAATACAACTGAATAACAAAATTTTTCAATTATTTTCATACTTAATATTAATTATTAATTGTTAAGTTATTTCTAACATCGATATTTCGCATGTATGGTGTAGTGGTTATGCCATCTGCCTATTAATCAGAACGTCCTGGATTCGATTCTACAAAAAAAGATATCTCTTGGAATCTGGCATCACGGGTTTTATGACTCAGTTATTTTGGGAATTTTGACCACATTAGTTGTTGAAATTGAGACAATACTCTCATGTCACTTTAGTAGGACATAAGTCGTAATGGGACTTATGACATGCCACCGGATTTGATCGTAAATATTAAATAAATTTAAGAGATATGAACATGTTATTTTGGCTGATAAAATATTATAAGAGAACATTACTGTAGCAACATTACGCCTAGTTTGAAGAGTATCAATCTTTATAATGTTACATTTTGATACATAGTCAGCAACGCCACGTTCCCAATTAAATCTGCTAAAACAAAACTTACTCATATTTTTTTGGATGGATTCAATTCTTTTAATATGCTTAGCATAAAAACGAATCCAAATAAACGAAGCATATTCAAGATTAGGCCGAACCAAAGAACTATACAACGCTTTAAATATGCAATTGTATACACCAAATATCTGTATAAAAGCAGTTAGAATATTAAGTAAGTATGTTAGAATAATTTTTTGAATATTAAGTTAGAATATCATAAATTTATGTGACGTCAGAGATAATTTTTCCACAAGATGTTGCAGGAGTTGAAAAGAAGAAGAAAAATTTTGAAATTTTCGTCAGGTTTCTAAATACCTTATTATTTTGTTACGTTTATAGATTTTCCATTTAACAATAATATATATACGTGGGTAGTTGCACGGAAAGTTTCTAAAATACAGTAAAATGTTTTTTAAATTCCAATAAAATTTGAATTGTTTGCAAATCAAAAAATCATTTTCAATTTAAGCTACTTAATATAGAATAAATCGGAAAAAAACTATTTCTTATTGAGTTATAGTATACTTTTCAAAATGTGGTCAACACAAATACCATAAGTGCTTACCTATACTCGATGTTTGTTAGTTATTAGCTCAAGCAGGTGTTTATTTTTATACCATGTATATAGCATAATTCTTGCAAAAAAAACTTAGAGCATTAATTTTACGAAAAAATATATTCAGAATTGGTTACACATAAACTGGATATAACTGGAGCTTTAATTAACATTATGATTCATGTTTCCATTCATGAATAAAAACAAAGTAACTACCTGACAGTTCTGAAATTTATTAATTTGTCGTGAAAGTCGACTAAAAAAGCAAGTTATGCTGCACTACTTTAATACTAAACTAAAGAGATTTTACCTATAAAATTCTCATCCATGGGAGTGATAAATTGATGAGAATTTTTACATGTTACAAAACACAAATTTATATAAAAATGTACAATACTACTAAGCCAATTCATATTAATAAATCCCTCTTTGACTAAATTCTAATCTGTGTGCACTTTTGAATAAATCACTACTTTTAAAATTTGTCAGAAGCAATATATAGTTATAGTCTTTTAAATTTCTTAAATAACATATTAATAAGTGATACTTGATATTTAATAAGTGTACTAACTAATCCCATCAAGATTTCTTTTACTATACTTAATGAAGTTAAAAAAATAATTTCTTTTAATTTAGAAAACTCAAATAATGTAATTCTCATATATCCAAGTCTAAATTTATTTGAATACAACATAATTATGTTATTTGACTTTTTCTGTTAACATTTTGTTAGGTGACATTCCACAACAATAACAAAAGAGTCAATCTATGTGAATTAAAAAAAGCTGTTTTTTTTACCAGATTCTTGAAAAATATTATAATATAACCACATTTTTGAAATAATTATTAAATTCTTATTAACTAATTCTTAATTTCGAAATATATATATCCTGAAATATTCAAACCGACACTTTCCATAGAACAACCCACGTAAATAGATTTTTAGAGCTAAAAATTATTGTATAACTAGTTATTGATGATTGCTAAATTATTTAAACTAAATCTATATATATATATATATATATCTGAATATCTATGAGTATCATCTATTCATTGATTAGTATTTTATATGATTAATATTGAATACCTATTAGTTATACATATTTCGAGAAAATTATTTCGGTTAACATTGAAGCAATTAACACCATATAATCAACCATATTGTCAATACAACAAAAAAGGGAACAAAAAAACAAGGTGTTGTTATGTCACTTTTGTGTATCTTCCTGGATGTGGTATGCTTATATATTTGAATGAATATATTTTGTACAAGTGTCAGTGACGAAACTTCATTTAAATGTTATTTGAAAAACCTTACACACAAAAATTATATTAAATTTATATCATATATTTAAACTGTCAAAAATTAATTTTATATTTACTTATTTTTTCTACATTTTTCTCTCTCAATAACGAGAGAAATTTTTCTCATTAAGATATATTATATTATAATATAATATTGTATTATTCTCTTTCACCTTTTATTCATGTGTACATAAAATGCTTATAAATTACATAAATAAATTTATCAATTTTTATATAACTAAACTCAATTTCCTGTAAATATCCTTGAATGCTATGTCAGAATTTCTTCTACTCTCAACAATACAATTGAAAATTGATAAGAAAAAACAAAAATGGATATGATATTTTGTACGTGCATGATATTATGAGTTTTCCGGTAGTTGTATACAAAAAAACAAAAACAAAAACTATTAATTTATATTAAATTAAAGGACTCTAGAATAAAAACTCACCACAATTTCATAAATATTTCACCACATTTGATATTCTACAGCTATTCTAAAACACATTTAAATTCATTTTCTACTCACCTACACATTTATATAATATTAATTTTTTTTTGTTGTTGTTTTTGTTAAGTATAAAATCCACAAACAATGTGCAAATAATAAAATATAAGACAGAAAAATTACACACTTCACAACACATACATTCAGTTCCATATAATAAAAATTACTGTATATGAAACATATAAAAATACTATAAACAAAAAAAAATAACAAAAACAAAAAAAGCTTATCAGTGTGTATCAGAAATTGTTATAGTAATTTCTTATATTTTAAAAATCTTCCTTCTACTACATAATATTGATAATTACAAAAAATGAATTAGGAATCCAGAACCAGTCCAAGAGTTATGCTGGTGAAGTGTGGACTTCGTGTGCAATGCATGCGACCACCACCGCACACGTACTCATACACGCGTATTCCTAATTCAAAAAAATATTAATAAAAAAAAAATAATAAACCACAAAATGAAAATCATAACACAGAGAGAATAGTGAAAAATAAAACATAAAAAAAAACAAAAAAAAAACCACTCACCAGACTAAATGGCACCGCCGGAACTAATAAATTACAAATAAATTGTTGTCGTATTCTGTAATAATAAGAAAAACAAAAAACACAACAGCAATAACAAAAATATTAAAACGTAAAGAACCGAGCTGAATTGAATAGATATTTGTTTGTTTTTTTTTTTCCACCCACTCCCCTATTCAACGTTATTTCTATTATATTTTATTATTTGTTATTGTTATTGTATAGGGTTACTGTGTTGTCTGGTGCTAAAATTGATAACGAGTGTTAGGTAAAAAAAAAAAAATAAATAAAATAAAACGAGTGTAATTAAATTTCACACTAAAAATCTAAAAAAAAAACATTATCTATTTTTACACTTGTAAAGTGAAAATAAAAAAAAAAATTGTGATTTGTTTTTATTTTTTTTTTTATTGAAATAACACAATAACAATGAATAGGTTTAATAACGAGGCGGTAAATAATGAAAATATTGTATAGTCACACATTAGTTTAATTAATAGTGATGTGCAATGAGTTTCCTATTACAATAACTAAATAATTATTGTGAATAAAACACTTTTCAATTTAATAAAATTTGAAAAAAAAATAAAAATGCAATAAAATAACATGTAACATTTAACATAACATCTTCTAAAAATGACATCAATAATCCTAATTGTATGCAATAATATTTAATAAAATTTTTTTTGTTTCTTATCAATAATTATCGAAAATTACTCAAATTCAGAAACTACATTAACCAATAAATTGCGAGCAGAGAAAATTTTGAAAATAAGCTTTTTTTTATTGTCTACAATTAGTAAGTTATTAAACTTTTTTTTTTAGTTATTGTAAATAATATGTTTGCGTGGGATAGTAGTTACATAGAGTTACAAAGAGTCAAAATTTATTTGATTAATTAGGGTGTTAACTATTAAAAATTTTAAAGTGTCATTAATTAATTTATTTTTGTAAAATAAATTGATATTTTGACACTTAACGAGTTTATACATAATTTATTTTATATCATTCGTGTAAATATAGATAGAAATCTGGCTTTATATATATATAAAATATATATATATATATATACCTATATAATTATATATCTAGATACGCTATTGAAATTTATTTTTATTAAAAATTGAAGAATATTTACATATCATTTAATATTAATATAATGCGGCAACACAATTAAGTGGAATATATATATATATATATATATATATATATATATCCATGTATGTATATCTATACTTACAAAAAAAGAAAATTGTGTAAAGTGCAATTTTTCCGTTACATTAATCGTTTCTATGCACATGTATTTGTGCGCATTTTCATATTTCTGTTTTTTTTTTATATTGTCAACACAAGTGCATTTTATTGTTAAAAAATATATGATACTGATGATAAGTATGCACAAGCATTAATATAATATGTAATGTAATATGCTCGTTTATAAATTAATGTGTATAGTTGAAAAAAAAATTGCTAGAGAGAAATTTTCAATGAATATTGTGAATAATGATTTAAATCAAGGTTACAATATTTTATATCCAGGAAATGAATTAAAATATTTTAGGGAATAGTTACTAGGTTTTTTTTATAAATACATTATGTATATAATATACATTTGCATAATATCTATTAAAAATAAAGAATATAATGTGACATAAATTATTAAAAATATTTTATAAAATACCAAAGTAAATTTGTTTGCATTGGTTATTATTAATTACTTCTGTACGGGCTGTGTATATTTCAATTGATATGAAACGTTATAGTTTTGAAATGGGTACTAAATCTAACTAATTTCGTTATTGTTCAATATTGTTTTAAATGATTACTCGGAGAAAATAATTATGGCAAATATCTCAAGAATTTGTATTTTAAATTACATTCTATGCAATTGCATTATTTATTTTAATATTTTTTTTAAAGTAATATTTGAAACAAATTTTATATGTTATTATATAAATGCTTGATTGTTATATTAGTTATATTCAATTATAAGTCTAAAAATTAAGAAAGGGAATTGTGTAATAAATAATAAAAAATTTAAATAAATAAATCAAAAATATAGTATGGAATTTTCACCATTACCGACTTGCTTGTGGAATAATTAGTTACATAGGGTGACTTGAAATGCAGTATAAAAACAGCTTTAATTCAGTTTAAATGTAGTTCTACTACCGTTTAAAGATTTTGCATAACCACTTCATTCTAAAATATATAATAAAACGTTTGGTACATTTGATAACACCATTTTAACAATACGTTTAAATTATAATTTTTTTTTATAATATAAATCGGTAATTAATATGACCTTTTAATTATCTTTTGGTAAGTAAATTCACTTTTGGCTTATCTTTTGTTACATGAAAATTAATATTGCCAGATCTTCATATTTTCGCTGGCAAAATATATTTTATTAACATATATATTTGGTTACAATTTGGCAATAAACTTATTTTTCCACCGAAAATATATAAGTTAATTATAACCTACAATATAATTAATTCTGGTAACCTTTGTGTATCCAAAATGTAGTCTAAATTTTTGCACAATAAACTCTGCTCTTATTTAACGTTTCCACTATGTATTTTAAATATTTTAGAATAGCGTAAAACAAATTAACTGTTCGTAGATAGTTTATTATAATAATTAAAAAAATGTTTGTTTTTACTTTCTGCAGCATCATTATATAAATTATGAATTATACGAGCATTAAATTATTTGGTTATGGGGAATAAGTACGTCAAAAATACTGGATTATTGAATAAAACAAATTTTTCTTTTTAACCTGTAAATTTGAATGATTTTTTTTTGTCTTTATTTCAATTTCAATACAATTTACCTAACCTAATAGTCTTAAGCTATATAATACATTAAATAAATCAATGTTTTGTGACCTAGCCTGAACTGTCTGGACTAATTATTTTCTAAAATATATAACTGATAATACTTTATCTTAACTTTTATATTAACTTTCATTTATAATATAACAGCATAATAATGTTTAATTGCTTCATTATGGTCAATTATCACTTATTTTTGTCGCAAAAGCAATGGGTACTGGATCAAGTCTAAAAAGTTATCTATACACTTTTTTTGCTATCTAGTTATTAAAACCTAAAAATAAAAAGAACTACTAAGGGAGCAAAATGTAACTGGGTTCAGATCAAAGGTAGCAGAATACATCAATCAAAGTATATAGCCCTAATAGTATTTTTCAAAAAAAGAAATAATAATCGTTAATCTCTATCCAAAATAAACAAACAAATATTTTACAATTTTTTTAAATTAATTATTTATTTATTTTATTTATTTATTTATTTAATTAATTTAATTTATTCAATTCGTCAAATTTTTGGGCTGGCTTGAGTGATTTTTCTAGTTACATTTCTTAACATCTTTTGCGACGGAAAAAATGTGATCGTGCCACGAAAGTTTGCTGTTTATTTCCATTTCAAGAATTCTTATCTATTCAAAGTTTTCGATATTTACATTTTCGAATAGAATATTTGGTAGTGATGGAGTTTGCTTTGTTGATATAAGATAGCCCTGGTTTTTTGAAACATTAAATTTTACCTTATTTAAACTTCTCCATCAGTCATATATTTTTTGAAGGTCGCTGTCTGGGACACTTCAACAGCTTTTTCAAAGCATTATAAAGAATCAAGTGTACTATCATCAGCAAAGCTGTAAATCTGGTTTGAAGTCGTGGTTATAGGAGATAATTTATAAATATTGTAAATATAATGTTGGAGAAGGAACTGAGTCTTGAAGAACGCCATTATTGCTAGTGAATTTTTGAGATATTAATAAGTTACTGAAAATAGGATAAAATATTTTTTTCAACAAGGATTCTAACAATCGATTTTTTTTGCACCGTCATATAACTTGTGGTTCTAATTTGAAAACCGCTAGTATAAAATGCTTGAAAAAATATATTTTATGTGAATACAAATACAATAAAATCTTAAATTGTATTATTTAGTTTTACACAGAAATTTGTAAATTTTTAGCTATGTTAAACAACTACTTATATAGTTATCATCCACCTAAAATGCTATCGTATTTGTAGCACCTCCAGACATCACCTGTGAATATTATTCATGTACCATCACAACGAACATTAATTTATGATAACGTCTGTGTCTGTTTTTTTTTTTGTCTCTCCGTTTGGACTATAAATTCGTAGAATCATAATTAAAAATATTACATTTACACGATAGTACCATTGTACCTACCATATGTACATCCTCGTCATAACCATATTATGCATATATCCTTGTCTTTAAAAATATTTTTGTATTTTTTTTTTACCTAGAATTCAAAATCTAAAATATCCTTATTTTGAGTGAACCAAAATAAAAAGAAAAACAATTTTAACATATTTTTCTATTCCAACTGTAAACATTGCGAAAAATTCAGGATTTTTTTGTCCTTCGCGTTTCATATATGTTTTTCATGTTTATAAAGATGAAATATTTTTTTTTAGTTGCTATTTATATTTCAACTCAGCTAATTTCATTGCTTACGTGGATCAAAAAACAATAAAAATAGGTGATTTTGAAAAATTAAAAATAGAAGTTTAAAAAAAAGTCTTGTATTTTTTTTTTGCAATTTTGTGGTGCCCACTCCAACTCAATACTATTTAAACTCAGGGTTATTCAACTGTATCGCGTATTTAAATACGCTACTATGAACTGATTTTCGGAATTTTATATTTTAGTTAAAATTGTTGTTTATAATTGTTTTTTGAGAATGGCTAAAGTTTTTAGAAAACTAGTAGTTAAGTATTCAGGTATTTAATATAGGTGTTTGTTAAAAATTGCTACTAGGTTGATCTGTTTTGTTGTGATCCCAGTGAACCAATTTTTTATTAAAATCAGTGTTAGAAGCCACAAATATCTTGTATTCTGAATTAGAAAGTTTTAAGCAGCTAACATAGAACATAACATTTTTTTATTATGGTTTTTTGTTAATATTTTTAAGTTGAATTTTTTAAATTGGCAAGTTTAAGACACTTTCTATAAGCAAACAATCTGGACTCGTAACTATACGTTATTGTTTACTTATTTTATTTATTATTGCGGTTTTATTAAAATAATTTAAATTATTACATTTGAGGCATTCTACATGTGAGAACCATCTGAGCAGGCATAAAAATATTTCAAGCTAAATAGTTAATTATTACTTTGATATTTTCAAAAGCCATTGACAATAAAATGTAAACTATTTTCGAAATTTCATATAAAATATAAATAAATTAAAAAAACATAGTTAAATTCAGAACTGAATTCTAAAGATAATTTCGGCTAATTAATCTTTGAATTCTAATAAATTTTATATATGAACAATTATTTTTGCAAATATTTATATATACAAATGTAGGTAGATAGATATTTAGCATTATAGGCTCTAGAAACATATATACATATCATATTAACTACTTATATAATATTTTACAGTGATAAAATCATTCTACTCTTTCCTTTTCTGAGCTTCTGGTCTTTATTTACTTTATTTTTTGGTTGTTATTCACTTATTTATTTAAGTACTTGTATTTAAAATTGTATCATAATTTTTGTTGCAATATGGACTAACTGATAATATAAGGATAATGGAATAAGGATATGGATAACCATACAAGGAAAATAAAAGAAACTAATAACCATACAGTGCAAGAATATAATCATTTTAATCTTCTAAGCAAAATTTTTTGGAAAAAGATTTGATTTAGATCATTTAATTGAAAGAAGAACAGTGCAGTGATGTATTTTGGTGATGCATTGTGCTGCGAAGTCCTTTAAAGTAAGACTTGCTTTAGAAGTCCGAGACTATGAAATAAACGCTCTGTTAAATTGTACACATAGACTGCCATACATAACCAAAACTGTCAACTATTTTTTGTCATTTATATTATTCCATGATAAAAGGTACAGGACCAGATCGAAAAATCTAGAAAGCATTTTTTTGCTTTCGTCGGAGATCGAACCTGGGATTTTTCGGTTGAAAGGCAGATGCTCTATATACTGTGCCACCCAGCGTGTCTGTAAACAAAGTTATTGATATTACGAATTAGCATGGAAATGTTTTTCGTAGACTGTAACAACAGTCTATTGGTAAATAAAATAATTAAATTTTTAAATTTTAATATTCAAAAACATATAATTTGGCTTAATTTTTAAATAAAAACAAATTTTGTAAAGTATAGGTATATTTTAATAATTAGGTAAATTTGAGATTATATTTTATTGGATTTACTACTTTTATTATTAGCTGTCCTAACAAATACATACTACTTATACGGTTGCAGATATTGCAAGTTATCGCACTATTGATATTGCGATATTGCATATTTGTCGGCGTAGTATTATATCTACAAGTGTTCGTAGACATTCCATTTCGTATTCAATTTTTCGTTTAGGTTTTTGACATTTATATTGCCATTTTTATTTCGTTTTAGATAAAAAGAAATAAAAAAAACCAAAAAAAATTAAATGAAAAATTTAACGAAAATTTTCATGTAATTTTTTGACGTTCAATTTTTTGATCACCTTTTTTGAAATTTTCTTTTTTAAATTTGCTTGTCATTTTTAGTGTTTCTGAGGAGATAAATACTTACATTATTGATGAAATTAGAATACATATAAAAACTTAAAATTACACCTTTTTTACTTATGAGGACTAAATGAACAATAAAAGCACTGCAAATTTTATTAAATATTTTGATATTCTTCGAATTGCACGAAAAATATTTCAATATGAAAGCATAACGTCTTATCGCATCCAAATAGTAATAACTTTTAACGTCTTAACTATTAAAGGTTTTCAATTTAAGTATTCCAATTCAAGCTACTTAAGTAAACATAATTCTTTTCGTCGTTTAAAGAATATCAATCCCTTGATTTACAATGAAAAAGGTTTCAAACTTCTGTTTTAAGTTAATAAAAAAAAAAAATGTTTTGGCCTAGTATATTTGCTACCACAACTGCTGGTAACTTCTTTTAATTTTTGTTGAAGGACCTTAACATGTTCTAGATTATTGTTTTTTTTTGCGCCCTTCAAAAACATATCAGGATCCTTGTATTTTTTTTTGTTATTTTCTTATAATTTTTGGCCTATTGTTATTCTGCCATTTTTGTGTTTGTTTTATTTTTTTTCTTATTGTTTCTTTTTTCTTTCATATAAATATCTCGACATTTCTATGTATTTAGGGTGTGTTTTATATTTATAAAAGAATATATAATACAGATCCAAAGATACTTCATTTCAAATAAAAATAAAAATTACCAGAAAAAAATAAAAAAATATAAATGAAAAAAGTAAAAAAAAAAAAAAAAATGGAACAGATAAACTTCAATCAAAATACCAAAATACGATTTCATATCCGTTAGTACATATGATATCTTTTGTACTATGTATAGATATAATGAAAATGGCGATCCATAAAAACAAACCGTCATTAAAAATGAAAAAAAAAAAAAATACCAAACACACACAAAATAACAAAAGTAGAAATAAGGCAAAACGAATCAACGAATAAAATTTTCGACTCTTATAAAAAATTGTTAGAGAGTTATGATAGGAGTATCTCAACCGAATATTTTATTTTTGAATGAGGTTCAACATATTGTGTCCTTAGTGATTTCAATATTCCATGTGCCTATGGTGATTTAAATGGTAATTTTGAACTTATAAAATTAAAGAAAATATTTTGTAACTAACTAGAGTTGTATGAAAGAGCATCTGCTTTGGATAATATCAGGCAAAAGGATATTCAATTAAATAAAATTAAATTTCAAGTTTTTAAAATCAAGTCAATCGAAAATGTTTTAGTTTTTCAAAAGGAAATTTACTTTACTTAACAGTCTTTTCTGTTTATTTTATTATAACAATCTGGAGATAGAAATATTTTTAAAAATTTAAAAAAATTAAAACTGTAAGTATGTAAAATTTTATTTTAAATTTAAACTATAGAAAAGAATGTATAAGTTTTTCTTAGTATGATAGAAGTAAGTACGTTCATTCGATGTTAGTATAAGACAAGTGTACTTGACAGAATAATCAAATTTGAAAAGGATAACTTATTAGGAACCTATTACTGAGGAACATGTTACATAGATAGATAGACTGTAAATTCCTGGAGGAAATCTGTCCCCAATATTACCGCAGCCTCAAATAGGTTTATTGTGATAACCCGTGTTTGCTAGTTATAGTTTCTGAGTCATTAAGGATACATGATTTTGTCATAACACTCAATTTTAAGTTACCATCCGTTGAGAAAAAGTAAATAATCTTCTAATGTTTAATTTGTCCAACTTAGCGACAACTTTATTCTTATAGCTTTTATGCTTTCACATGTACACTCTTGGTGAAATTTTATAAACATTTTTAAAAAAAATAAAAGACTCTTATTAATTTCACAAAACTATTTTATTCCAACACCAGTTTTGAGCTTTCGGTGATAATCATGGATAAATGGATAATTAAAAAACTTTATTCTTGTACCAAAGTAAGCTAAAATTTGAGCTTGTCTTAAGTCTGAAATGTAGGTGTCCAATTTGTTATCAAAAAATACTAATTGTTATGGTTTTAAAATTGTTGAGTTCTAATTTTTTGAAAAATGACAAAAATTTATGAAAACACTTGTTTGTACCAGATTGATTACTTATTTACCAGGCCTCATAAAGCTCTACGGGATCATTCAATATTCTTTTCGAGCAAGTTATTTTTTTAGTAAACACTTCCCAGTGGTAAATAAAGATCTGCTTTCATTTGATGCTGCTATCGAAGATTTTCTTGAACCCTCCTATCGAATCCGTATGACATTTATATTTTTTCTTTGCTACAGATAATTAAACCCGAGAAGTTATTGTGAGTTGTTTCATTCGTATCGTTGTAAAACTTGTAACTTAATGTTCCTTCTGATTTTGGAACTGACCGCTCATACGAATTGGATCAACCGTTTTTTGTAGATCTTTTTGCTTTGCTAAAAATTTCAACATTGTTCCTATCACTTTTGAATAGTACTCCTATGTCCAATGTCAGTACTTTTGTAACAAATAAGCTTATCGTCATCGTCGTATAAGTAATGGTCATCGTAATAAGAACTAAAATCACTACTTCCGCCTCTGATAAAGTAATTCCGTCGAGGAACGCAAAAGACTGAAAATGCCCACCCTTACACCTTGGAATGGAAATCCCAAGATGCTTCAAGTTTAGTTATGGAAATGCGTATATAGTCAGAATTTCTAGAACCACTACAAGCATTCCCAAGAAGAGGTAGTTTTTGTTAGTTAGTCAAAGTGAACATAAATAACATAGTTCGCATCTCCCCGCCGCACCTTTCTGCTCTTTTTTTGCTCTCTACCTATTTTTTTTCTTTTCTAAAAGCCAACGGTACGAAAGTAAAAAATTTCTCTGACCTAAGTTTTGGCTAATAATATAAAAAACAAAAAGCATGAGTAAAATTATCGTTTTATACAGTTTGAATGTTTGCATTACGAGAGAGAAATATACTCTGCTTACTGAATTTTCCATTCTCATTAGCTTTATTGAGTTCAAAGTAGCATCTGATAGGACAAAAGTTATATTATTTTAAAATCACAGCGGGTATTTGTTGTTAAATATTCTTGTACGTAGATGAAATCTTTCACAATTTCAAATTAATAGTTGCCAACAGTTAGTGTGCTCTCTAATAAATGATAGATATTAGCTTAACCGGATTTTAAAATGAATTCAAGGATCTTTTTTTGTTTAAATAATATATTTTAATAATTTAAGTGTGGCAATGACTCAAAAACTGTAAATATAGGTATTGCACAAACCAATTTAAAATTTTTAAATTAATTCTTAAACTATGAGTACTCTTCTCTTAACTACTTTTGGTGTATACTTTATTTAGGGAGGTAACCTTATTACGAAGATTTATAAATAATTAAAGAATGAGAAAATAACAAAATAAATAAACAAAAAAAGAAACAAACGGAATAAAACAAATTTAAATACGAAAAAAAGTAAAATAAACAAAATAACTATAACAATATTATCACAATTTTATTACTACCTGTATCCGTTTCCGTTACCTTTTGGTCTGTTATGCAATATACAATTTTTTTTTATATTTAAACTTCCTCCTACAGCTGGGAACAAACGATACTGAAGAGATTTTGAATGTATTTTTTATTTTATTTTTGTTATTTTGTTTTTTTTTTTTTATTATTTTTCCATAAACATTAAAAATTGAAGATAGCTAGTTTTTATTTATTTATTTTTTTTTTTTTTAATATTATTTTGGAATATCCAAAATGAAACTAGCGACCATAGTGATGCAAAAGATTAAAAAAAAAATGAACATTTTTGTTTTTGTTTTTATTTTTGTTCATTTGGTTTTTTGTTGTCGATTTTTACTGAGAGGAACGAAATGAAATTTGTTTTTCATTATTTTAAAAAATTCATTTCACTTTGTGAAGTTTTACGAATTGAAAATTTATACTCTTACATAATATATATATATATATACAGTTGCAATCAAAAGTTTTCGTACTTATTTATCAATATTATTGTCGAATTAAGAATAATGTGCTTTTTAATGATTTTATTTAGAATGAATTGTTTTCTGATTTATTTCGATCCATTCAATTGAAGTTTATGTATAGTTAAAGTTATAATGAATACACTGTTTGAGGTTTTAAAAGTATACATGTAATAAATGATTAAGGAAAAATGGAAGGTAAATTATTATAAATCAACAATTTTAAAATACTTTCCTCCTAACTGTATTCAATAAATTATATAACATACACTATTAATAAATATAGTTATACTTGTTATTTGTTAAATTATGGTGAATCGATTGAGACCCAAACCGTTAAAATTTTGACGTCAATCTGTTCATTACAATTTTTATTAGATAAAATTTTAGAATATGAAAAAAATAAAATAAATTGTTTTCTGAATTCGTAATAAAAATTGTAAAGATAGAAAAATATAGATTTAATTTATTTCTGTCATATATGTAGAGTTAAAGCGCTAGTGTGGTAATAGTTTGCAAAGCATGGAGTTTGGTATGTCTAGTTATTTGAAATTAATTTGGTATGAGCAAATGCTTTTCGTTTTAAGCTTAGTTCTGATGGATGACATCTTATTAATCATTTGATCCTACAACTTAAAGTCTATTTAGATCTTCTGATGCATAATATAGCATCTTTAGCGGCTTCTTTCCAATAAGAAATTGCCTCATGTCTGTTGATTTTTCATGTCTGCAGCGAAGGATTGGTCTGCCGCGATATCTTGTACCTTCGGTTCTGAATTTGTAGATTCGAACCGTCTTTAGTCTAATTTAAGAGACCGACTCTAGTCTCTTGATACTAATTTTTATGACTACACGTCCACTTCATTATACAGGCCATAGAATTCGGCATTCTATAGTCTCCACTATCAATCAAATTGCACTTTACACGTTTTTCAATAAAATTATACTTTACATAAAATTTGTTAACAATTACCCGCTAATAAATTTTTTAAAAACTTTAAAGAACACATCCAGCGTTTCCCCAATTGAACAGATTTCTGCTCGGGAAGTGACACATTTCTTAAAATGCTTTAATTTTTGAATACACTTTTGAATTTTGTATACACTTAACTCAACGTACCATTTTGATATTCTTACATTGTTAGCTGAACGTTTTCATCGTCTTTTTTTGTTCCAGTCTTTCCTTTAATTCGTTCTACATGCACAAGTTGATCAATTTTTACTTTTCTTTTCAAATTTTGTATCTTAATTCAGTAGTGATTGCCGTTTTTAATACATTTTAATTTATTATTTTAATTTTCATTTACATAGTGGTAACTATCTTCCTATGCTTTCCGTTTAATTTTAAACTTAGAAATGCTGGGTAGCTGGAATGTGGAATAGAAAATATTTTGATTCTGCCTGTACATTAATCCATATATGTATATTTTCTGTATGTACTTAAATATTTGTTTGTTGAATGTTGGCCTTCTTTTATATTTAGTTTGGTTATTCATCTTAAAAAGAACTTTTTTATGTTTATTTCAATTTTTGTTGTTATTGTTGTTTTTTTTTTATACATTTTTAAAGTTTCTGGAAAAGTTTATTTTAGAGAAAACAAAAAAAAAAAATATTAAAATGGTGGAAAAAAAGATATAAAATGGTTCTTATTTTGTTTTTATTTTAATTTTTTTAAATTGAATTTTTGTTGTGATTCAAAGAGTCGGATTAAAAAGTTAAGTCGAGATTTAAGAATAATAAAAATAAAAGCAAAAAAAAAAATATAGGAAAAGAATATCGAAAGTTTTCTAATACCTTAGTATGTAATGTTTAAATACTTCCGTTCCATAAATTATTTATATATATACATTATTGCTTAAAACTGTTATACAAAATAATAAAGTGTTATAAGAAATTTGTAATACAATAATGGGAATTGTTATACATAACCTGATTTTAGTTCTGATTAAAATGCTGATCATAAAATACTTGAAGTGTAACTAATACTTCCGGGAAAAAGTATCAGAAAGCAAATTAAGAATTGTCGAGTAACTGATATACAATACAACCTTAATTGTAAAATTGAAAATTTTGAAAATTTAAAAAAAAAGTAAAAATACATTTTATTTTAATCTTTTAAGAAATAAGTAAGTAACAGGTCTTTTACATTGGGATTTCGGGTCGGTTTACATAGGCATGTCCCTGTACTGGGCTTTTACATGGCAATGTCTTGAAGTTTTCGAATGAGTTTGTATTTGTAAGAATAATTCTGTTTTCGGCTCATTTAAAAATTAATAATTCTTTCGGTATCTTCCCTTAAGTACACTGTGACGACTGTGACATATTCATTTACATCTAATTCTTATTATTCTTTTACTTGCTTCATCATAGGCCATTAATTATAATATTTAAACATTTTCAAAAAATTGATTTGTTATTTACGATACATATTTTTGGTACTGTACAAACTCGAATAGTTTTTCGTTAAATTAATGTGAGTGGAATTTTCTAACAACGATCGGAGGTACAAAAGCAAATATCAACAACAAACTTCGTAAGGCCACAGCTACGTTTGGTGAATTAAGTCCAATATGGGAGAAATATTAAATAACTAGGAAAACAAAGATTAGAATATTCAAGGTATGTGTAATGTCAACATTTATTTATGGCAGCGAAACTTGAATGACGCCAAATAACTTCAGTAAAAAAATGTAAGTAGTTATTTGCGAAAAAATGCCAAAGAAGAATAATTATGCAGAATATTCTGGCCCAACACCATCAGCAATAAGGATTTAAGGGCAGCTAACAGGTGAAGAACCGATAATGTATTAAGCGTAGAAAATGAAGATGGATAGGCTACACTCTATGAAAACAATCTACTAATATAACCAGAATGACTCTAGAATGGAACCCCATCAAGGTAACAGACGACGAAGAAGACCCGACAACACCTGGCGTCGAAATACGACTTCTGAAGTAACAAGATATGGACGTACGTGATAACTGCTTACAACAGAGAACAATGGGGGAGGCAAATTGATGCCCTATGCTCCCCCGAGGAGTAACAGAAAAGAAATGATTGTCGATTATAGCTATAACTTCAAAAAAATATATATTTTTTAACGTATTTGTTTACAAATAATTGCAGCTTCTACTTGCTACAACTAGATTTCACTTTCGTATATTTATGCCGATCGAACATAATGTTGACAAATCCTTTGAAGTTTCTACTCGCTAATATTGATGGTTTGAGCCGTGTTTTTATTTTTCTGTATTCATATTTATTTTAAATATACCTTTAATCAGATTTGACAGTCTAAAACAATATAAGTAGTGTTGAAATACTGTATTTATTTCGTAAAATCATTTGATTAATCAGTTAAGATCAGTATAAACACAACTGCAGAAAGTAACAGAAATTATCACTTTTCTTTATAGTACAGTCATACTTTATTACCTTTATTTTCTTGGTCTAGTCCAAAGAGATGAGCAAAAAATTGACTTTCGATCACTGCTACTAACTGTGATTGCTACTTTCAAATCACAGGGATTTTGTCAAAATATTTGTTTTTTAATATGATTGACAATTAGAGATGAAAAAAGGGTGATTTTCTAACAAACTGCGATTGCTATTTTTATTTAATTTTTTAAATTACGGGACAAAATCGCATTGATAGTATGATTTGAATAATTTTTGTTTAGGAAAATGATTTTTAGAGAGTAAGTGATTTTAGTGATTTGAAATACTGATGATAAAAATATTAAAATACAAAGTAGCAATCACTGTGATTTTTGATATTGAGTAGCAGTCTGTGTTTGCTACAGTGAAAAAATCACATGCTTTTTCTTGTATATTGTTGATTTCCGGAAACAGAAAACAAATATCGTATTTTTAGTCACGTTATGATCTTCAACAAATTTTGTGAAACTTCATTTAATGCTTTCATAGTACTTGCACTAACATTTTTGTTTAATTAAATATTCAATGGTTACGATTTAGGTTTTTGTATTTTTATTGTACCCCTAAATTACTGAGTATGAAAATTTCAATCTAATCTCATTTTAGATTGATTTTTAATTTAAAACAGTTCATCCAATTTCATATCACTCTGTTATATCTATATTTTAAAAAATAAAGGCTATTTCATTGAAGTTTTTTGAACGTGTTCCATGAACTTAAGTGCAAATATAATTCAGCCGGAAAATATAAAAACATAATTTTTTTTTTACTGAAGTGAAAATTTTCATTTTTAAAAAGAAACTTTCTTAGAAAATAAGATTTATAGTTTTCAATTTATTTTCCTATAAAAATAGCCCAAACTATTTGTTAGGTCCAAGAATCGTTTTAGTCAAAAAGATTTTTCATTTTTCTTTGAAATTTATTTTTTGTTGAATGTTTTTTTTTTTTTTACTTATTGTATGTCCATTTTAATGAGGTTCTATAAGTCTATTCTTTTGGTAACTATAAAAAAAAAAAAAATACGACAAAGAAAAAATTTAAATTAAAGACTGGTAATTGTAAGATACTCTGGTTCGTTAAGCTCATTCAACAATGTAGACAGGAGGTTTATATAATTGTATATAACAAAATTTGTACTTTCCCAGTGGTATTAAAATATCTTTCTTTGGAATCAGAATTGAGAAAAATATTTTTGGGGTAAATTTTCAATATAGTTTTGTTTATAGCTTGCTTATAACAATAAAATCAAATTATATTCTGATTCAGTATTCTAATTTGGAACATTTTTGTGAGTAACTTTAACAAGTTTTACTACTTTTGTGTTTTAATAAATTTGTAACTGACTGAAATAATTTATTTGATTTGATTCTTGACATAATTTAATTTAATACATGTAGTAACTAAATACAGGTCCTGATACAATTATTTTGAACATTAAAACCACTTCAATATGTTATAACCGTATTCAAAACATGAAAAGTAATGCTTAACCCTTTAAAATCGTCGTCATGTTTTTTTACTATGAAAAGGAAAATATAATTTTTACCTGACAGTACAGTTTAATACCAATATCTAGAAATAATTGTGGGCTCCTAACTTTTAAAACCCTAGTTAGTTGGTGACAAAATAAAAGAATTAAACATTAATCAAATTGTTTTATGGACTAATCAATAGAAAATTGTCTAACACTGAATTTTTTATGAATTTTTGATTTTCAAGTTCGTCTTCTAAAGCATATATCTGTGTGGACTAAATGTCTGATCCAATCGCACATAACTTAGTTAAAAAAAAACTGCAAACCACTGAAAATAAATTGCTTACAGTGAATGTTAGGAAGGCTTGGTATCATAGAACAGTAGAGGTAGAACTAAAATTCGAGAGTAGTTATGATGTTAACAGATAAAATTACAATTTAGCTAAACTAATTTATTGCCGATTGTAACAGTTGTGAAAACATTTTAATTCAGCAAATGTAAGTTAAATTGTAATTGTTTCATTTTTCGATACAATTTCTTTAAAATAAGTGTATTCTTTCGGGTAACGAATGATGTGTGGGTAACTAATGATATCTCGACAAAAATAACTCCTGAAAACAAAATCTTGCGTATATGAACCCTGTATTTACTGAAAACTTGAAATTCACGCTTTTTTTACCACAGATATATTTACAAAATAATAAAATAAAAAACTATAATGAAAATGATCGTTAATTAGTTTAAATCTTGTTAAGTTTTGAGTAAAGCTGTAAAAATATAAGTAGCTAAATAAGTTTTTTTTTTATTTGTCAACTATTTGTCCTGGTGTTCCTTAAATACAAAAAAGACGTGTGTCATTAGAAATTAATTATGTAAATACAAATTTTGCAAATAAATGACAGAGTAATTGACAGTTAAATTGGAGTTTTTAAATTGACAGTTAAATTTGAGTCAGTAAATTTGAATACCACAGTGTAATTGAGAATTAAATTTGAGTCCCGTGTAATAGACAAGTGCCACTATTGGCTGAACTTTACTTTACTCTACAATTTCGAGATTGTCTTAAGTAGGCAATCTATTTTTCGAATGGAATTGAATGCACGTTGAATTTTTTCAATCTCTTTAAGTGACATCAATTTAGTTTTTTTTTAAACTTTTCTAAATGAAATTTCAAAATTGTTTAAAAAGTTTTTGCATCTCAAATTAATTCTCTGCACTTGTTTGTTATTTTTTTTAATTTTCTATTAAAAAATTTTCTCTATTGTCGATAAAGTTAAAAACGTGCTGTTATATACGTGACAAAAAAAATTTACGGTTTCCTTTGATGAGGGCGGAAATAAAATTTGACATTTATGGATTTTTTTCTGCCCTATTTATTTCCGGTTTTTAGTTGTAGTAGTGGTGGTGGTAAGATTTAAAAATTAAATTTAATATTTTTTTATGCATTTGTGTGTGTATGAATGGAATTTTTAAAAATTTATAATTTAAAGGATTTAAATTTTTTATACATATTTATTTATTGATTAAGTTGAGATAGCCATTAGATATATATAGATTTGTGAATAGAAAAATTGTTATTACGGAAATGTCTCTCTTATTAAATATTATCAATGTCTGCATAGTTATCGCAAAAAGTTGAATTAGAGAAATCGATTTTTTTAATTTTAAGTAAAAGTTTACAAGATAACAAAGTTTTTTACTTATAGGACATTAATTTAATCTCAATTTGTATTTATTAAGACAATTTTTAATTTAATTTTTAGTTAGTTATTGAACATTTAGTTCTAGGAGTTTGTTTGAATTTATATCAACAATCAAATTATACAAATTTTAAAAATGGTTTGCGTTTAATTGATTGAATGTATATAGAACCTCTGGGTTTTATATACCATTAACGAATTTTGGGTCTGATGCAATATTGATTTCTATTGATTGATGTTTCGAATAGATTCTTTCCTAGAGCTGATGATCCAAATTTTTTTTCATATTTATCGATATTTTCAGTTAAGGTGTTCCTTCAATGATTTTTATAGTTAAAATATAGACATGTTGTCAACATGATTTTTTCTCAGTTTGAACATTTTCTACCGCCGAATGTAATATATATGTTTGTTGTTTTACTACTCTTGTATAATTATTCTGCAGCTCATATTTTGTTTCTTTTCTTTATTAAAACAAACAATGCCTCTATACTTTTTAGCCAAGGCACACGAAGATTTTTACGGAATTTACCGAATTACCATTTCGTTTTAAATTTTTGTTTTTGTTTTGTGTATAAATTTTTCTTGATAAAAATAAAATTTGAGAAAAACACAACTAACACAAACAAACAATATTCTGTAAAATTCAATACAAGCACCATCAAAGGTTTTGTTCATATAAGAAATAATAAACAACAACAACTTAATGCGATTTTAATTTGATCTTAAACATCCATAAATACAAAAGGTGTACCATAAATACAAAAGGTGTACAATAGGGTCTTGTAAAAATCTACAAGTCTTATAGAATATGTTTTCATATGCAAATTTTGCAATGACAATCACTTCTACACTTCTACACTTAATACAAGACTACATCTTGAATCTACATCTATTTCCGAATACTCTAAAATAATTTGATAAAAGTAGGTTCCACATCAGATAAAAAGAAATTTTTTTTTAAATTGGAAATTATTATGGTTTTGTATTTTTTGTAAATTTTACCAATATAGATAAATATGTAATGTAATTGAATATTTTTTTTTAAAAATAACACAACTAGCTATATCATAATAACAGATTATTCATATAGTAAAATAAGGTTCCCCTATACAAAAGTAAAAATTTATATGAAAATAATGTACCATTTTTAAAGTTGTTCTCTGTGAGACCAAGTTAGTAGTATAGAGATATTGAAACAAACTCATATGCTTATTTTATTTGTTTATTTTTCGATTTTCTTTATTGAAACAAGCTTAACTATATATTTTACAAAAATAGTTTTGATTTGTGATCTTAGCCTTAGCTTTTTGATAAAAAAAAAAAAATTATAAAATTGAGTATCAAATACTTGATATAATTTGACTATGATCTAAAATTTAGTATTTTTTAATATTATTTCATAAATAAAATAAAATAAAAAAAGTATATGTAAACCAAACTTATACAAAATATATCTGCACATTTTTATGACTATCATCCTTGTTTCGATATTATAAGTTCTTTTCTGATTTCACAGTTGTAGAAAATACGTATAGTTAGTTAATGTTCGTGAAATAAATTGTGTATCGTGTAGTCGTCGTATTGTGTCATAGTAAAAAATTGTTTATATAAAGTTGTATTTATTAATTACATATAAATATATATTTAAAAAAAATTTATTTATTCCACTCATAATGATGCTCACATACCCTTTGAATTTCGAAACGCCTAAAAAAAGTTGAAACACAATGTCTTTTGTTTACATTTGTCAAATCAAAAGTGGAAAACAATGTGTTAAATTTATAAACGCTCAAATTATGTATCCGCTCGGCCTTGAATGTGCAAAAAAGGTATCGAAAAATTTCTAAAAGACATTTGTTTGACGTTCATAGTAATTTAATATTCAAATATGGAAGAAAATAATTAATTGTGAGTGTTTTTATTTGTTTTAAAAACTTTGTTTTCGCAACTAAACTGAAATTTTTTAATAGAGAAAAGAAATGGACACACGATTTTTTTCCTTTCATTTGATAGAGTTAGAATCAATACTGCTTTTTTCTTCACTTTAAAATTGTGTTAAGTAAACTCATGCTTAAATTTTCTTTTTTAGATGTAAAACAATCATCAAATTAATATGTTTGTTATATTATTATACATTTTTTTTTTATAATATTGAAAAAAACAAAAGTTCGTAAAATTGCAAGAAGTGTTTATTAACGTCAAATAATACATTGTACAGACACACACAAATCAAACGCTTTAAATTTTAACGCTAATGATTTTGATATTGTTAAAAATAAAGTTTAACAACCCGTCTCAAAATCGTATTTTTTGACGTTTCGAAAGTCATGGACCATATATATTTAATACCATATATATATATATATCAAAAAATTAAATGAAATCTTGCTGTTGAATTTAATGAGTTCTAACGCTATTTCCTCCATAAGTTATTTTGTTTTTTCTGTTCGCAATCACTTCGTCCTTTATAATACGTCTGAAGAACAACTATAAATAAATCTGAACTAAATATATAAGAAAATATTGTACATAACTACATACTTGTATAAACTGAAATAAAATTATATTATACATATATCAGAATGTTAAAAACGATAATTAAGTTAGAGTGATCTCATATTCTCATGGTTTGGTTTTTCTAAAATTTTTTGTTAAAATTTAAAATATTTTGGTTTAATCAAATGCCATTTATTAAACCTAAATCTTTGGTTAACTTTGAATAATATAAATTTTTAATCGGCCGTCTCATGCATTTGTTTCATTTCCTAAATCAATTATTAATAGTCAGAAATTGTTTTTTAACTCTCAATATCATACAAATTGAAAATGTGTTTTTGTTTTTTTTTCGTTCTTACAGGAAAACCCTTTTTAAGTTTTCCAAAAACATCTACAAATTTTTTTTTAATCATGTCAAAAATGAATAGGAAAAATTTTTTTTTTTATTGGCTCAAAAATTAGTCTTTTTTCTATGTTCAAAGTTTAAGGAAAATTCAATAAAAAAAAATGGTTTAGAAATTATAAAATGAATCGATATTGAATCCTTTTAGCGAGTGTCCTTTTCTTTTTGAATTATTTCTTTTATAACTAATTCTACATTATTTGAACATATTCATTTTAAAAAAATTTCTGTTTATTTGGATGTCTAAAACTAAACGATCAAATTTGTTAGTTTATAACTAAAATTTTAATTTTTTTCAATGTGAGTGTGCGGTCGGAATGATTTGAATTAAAATTATTTTTGAACTTATTCAAACTTGATTTGAAGTTATTTTGGTAAAATGTTGGTTAAACTAATTTAATGCAAAACGTTCAATAGCTTCCCACCTGCTGTTTCATAAATGAAATGTAATAATCTTTGTTGAAATATTTATTGCTTGCTTGCTTGCTTGAGATTTAAGTAGTTCAAGAAGGGTGACAGACCAATAGATTTTATTTGGTTCTGGTTACATGTTGAAAAAAATAAGAATACTGTGATTTTGCACATGAAAATCAAATAGTTAAGCGGATTTTTGTAATTTTAATTGATTCGCCTAACCGTTGTGAAATTTTCTTGTGTCATAGATTACAAATCGTACTTTCCAGAAGAGCATTCAATCACGAACCGTATACGAACAGACAAATAAGCATGGCTTAGTTAAATATATTAAAACTCAAAAACCAAAATGATTCAATTATAAGAACGGAATAATAATGTCATTGAACTGAAATAAGCTGAGAAATCAGACCGAAAATTGATTGAAGAGATAATGTGGTATCAGAAGCGAGCAATTTAGAAATAAAAGATTAGAAAACGGTTGCAAAAACAATATTGAAAACTAAATTCTGCCAAAAGTAGTTATTGCATGTAAAGACGATATGAAAATATTCTTTTGTGATCAATTTTGTGCATCACATTACATTCTTAAAAGTCGGAACATCTCAAATTGAATGTCATTTTTCAAATTGAGTACTAAACTATTTATCAAAAAAAAAGTAAATTTTAAATAAACGGATTTATGTGAATCAAAATCAAGAAACGTATTAAAATTTTTATAAATCCTAAACATAGTTAAGATAAACTCATCACTGTTAAGCTTAACAAAATAACAATTGTCAAAAACTTAATGCTCTCTGAATTAATTGACCATGTAAATCCTAATTGTATAAAGTTAGAATAGTTTTTGTATTAAACGTCCACTGAATTGATGAAGTTTTTTTTTTTTTTGCTTTGTCTTACTTTAAAATATCCTTTTGATTTATCCTTTGATATATTTTTTAGGTATGATTTATTTAAGCTAAATAAAAAAACAAAAAAAAAAAGGAGTGAAGAAGAAAATTTTTAAAAAAAAATTTCATTATTTCAGTCCCGTCTAGTTTTGGTTTGATCTAATGGTCTGTGACATACTAGTATCCTGTATTCTTGTTTTAAATTTTTTTTGTTATTACTTATTGTTCACTATATTTTTTTTTAACTGATGACTAAATCGAAGTTAATGTCACATGGTACAGGATTATTTTTTTCTATAGATTTTGTTTTGTAAAGAGAAATTCTGTTTGAAGTTTTTTGGTTTTGTTGTAACGTATCTGGTTTAAAAAATATTTTGTTTTTTTAAATATGAGATTTATTTTTAACATACTCTGGGTTGGTTAAAATCTATGCAAACGAAAATTTAAATACAATTTTGTTTCTTGTTTTTTTTTTTTTGGATCAAAAGGATATTAAATTTTTTATTTATTTTTGTTCATATTTAGTTGTGTATGGGATGGTGATTGTCGCACATTAAATAAAATTTATTCTGATATCAGTTTTCAGAATATAATCGCAGTAAAGGCAAGTAAAATGAGATTTTGTTTTTGGCAAATTTCTGTTTCAATGGTTTTTTTTGGAAAATTTCAAATTACAGTAAAGTCGTGGCATATCTAGAAAAAGTTCGAAATAAATGAAAAAGAAAATTTACTTTATTTTGGATGTTGTAAAAATGTGGTATTTATAATATAATTATGACGTAGGTACGTATCAAGGGTTAATTCAATTGGAAATATAATAAGGCTTAAAATTGGTTTATTATTAATTTTTCCACTTAATTTATTTATTCATATATTGATTAGGGAATTGGCAAATAAAGTTATACGTTTTTTTAATTTAAAAATTTTCGGCTATTCGGACTATATAATAGAATATATGCTTTGGGTTCTGAGTGAAACATTATTAAAATTAAAAATACCTCAGCCTTCTGATAGTGGTGTAATAACAGAAATCGGTTAAGATATTGAATAAAAATTGGGAAATATACTGGTGCCTAGAGTTTTAATATTTATTTACTTTACGACTAACTTGAAATTATTGAATTGAACTAAAAATTAGGGGTAGTTAGGTAGTTATATTTTATGCAAATTATTAATAAAGGTTTTATTATCATTAATTTTGAAACCTTTTTCTAAATTTTCACTAAATATGTAAATAGGGATATTATATTTTCAGAATTAATATTGCCCTAGTGCTTCAAATTCAATAAATTCATGGATTATTTTTTTCTAACTTCCATTTTACGTATTATTTATTATTTTTTCCATTAACTACTTATACAATAAATTGTAAGTAGTTTTACTATAGTATCTCAAGTAACATTTTTTTACTTGCTACTTATTTTGCTACAATAATGTAATTGTGACGGGTTATAGCATAACTATTTTTATCTTAAATTACAGTGCAATTTTTAGTTTTTTTTTACTGTAACTGTTCATTATGATTAGATGTGACTTAGTTCTACTTTTGGTAGCTTGGTCTACAACACTGTCTTTTAATGTCTACTCAAAATAATTTTATTGGCCTTCCTTTTTTATCAGTATATCTCTATATATGACAATTCCTTTTCATCTTTAAATAATTTATTTTACTTCTTCAAGTTAGTACATTTGTTTTGAATTTGTTACTTAATTGCATCTAATCAATAGAAATATTATAATATATGTTTAAGCTGAGGTATTCCTTTTGAAACGTTAAGGTGAAACTATACAACTTCTTTATACTAATACAATGTCGGTAAATTTTCTAATATTATATTACAGTAATTGAGAATTTCTGCTTTTTACCCCACTGACTGTCAAATTCGGTTTATATGTATGTAAGGAGAGAAGATTATACTGAAATATTTCAAAATGGTAACTAAATCTGTATCTTCAAAGAAAATTATTCTTATTTGAATATGTTTTTCTTTGTTTTGTTTTTTGCCTCATAATAAGGATGAATATCGGTTTTTATGATATAACTATATTTAGAAGGATTTTGTTTTGTTAAAACATCAAGCTGATGACTTGATAAAATCCTCATGTTTTTTAAAATTTAAATAAAGTTAAATGAAATTTTAAAGTAGGCGATTTCATTAATTTTCTGTATAAAGTTGTTGATTTTTAACTTAGTTACTTGAATTTAAGTATAGTTATAAGCTGATTTTAGGTCCTTCAAATTACCAGATTATGATTTTGTCAACTATCAAAGTTTTCTATTAATAGATTAAAATGATTAATCTCTTCTATAGTTAATTTTTAGGAGATGACTAAATAATTATAATGGATATAAAATTTTCATAGTATTTTAATAGTTTTTGATGAACTATATTTTAACATCCGAATTTTTAGTAAACTATTTTATTTGATATTTCAGCTTATCAACGATAGTATTTGCAAGGCAAGGATGTTTTTGCTTTAAATTTTAAACTTTACTTTGTTGTTATCACTGCTAAACATTGATTTATTCGAATATATTTGAAATTCAAGAATTTCATAACCATCATCGCAATCAACGTTAGAACTTATTTCGAATTGATGTTTGCTATCTTTGCAAGCTATAGGTCGCTAAATCGATTTTAATATAATCTAAAAACCAATGCACTTGTATCTGTAACAGTTAGCTTTTAAACTGAGTCTTTGAAAATTTATAAAAATCTATTCACACAACATTATTTGACATTTAGTCGTAGTAAGTAGTATCAGAATTTAGTAACTACCGTGACAAAAATAGTAATATCAACTCGAAGAAGATTGGGTACAAAATATGTAATTTGAAATAAATCGCTCACAAAGTAATTTTACGAATAAAAAAAACGTTGTTTTGCTTAGTTCAGATCTAAATAATTATGAATACAAAATTTTTTAAACTGGAAGTGTGCTTGGTTTTTTGGTTTAAAAAAATTTAATATAATTTAGGAATAATGTTTAGGAATAAGGAAAAATAAACATAAGTTTTTGAACCTTTTTAAATGGACATAGGATTGAAATTAATTTCTATTTGAAATAAATTGTCAATATCGTATGTAATGTAAATGTACGAAAAGGTCTTTCTATATATACCTTTTCAATTGAAATAACTGAAGAACTGTGAGTCAATGGAGAAGAGAAAAATTGTTGGTGACCAATTGGAAGAAGAAATCCAAATAAAAGAAAAGTAATATCAAAACTAATGACTTAAAACAATATATAAAATATAATAATAAGCTTCACCGAAGGCATATTCTTATTCTAGGATATTAAGGAAATGAAAATGTTATTTAGTAATTTTATTTACCTATATAGGTTTATAGAAAATTACTCCCAAAGATAATTTTCAGAGTTTTTAATATTCTTCCATCACATTTTGTATACGTACATATTATAAGATCAATTCAGTCTGGAAGACAATCTTTCAGGCAGACGATTAGGCATAACATTAGACAATTATTATATTTACTCTTAGGGAATATTATGATATTGTACACAATAAAGTCTACCATTATATACCAACTACATTTTATTTCTATTGTACTTCGTTGTATATTTCTATTTTTTATTTTTTTTTAGTTTTTGTAATTTTTTCTCTCATCTTATATTGTTTTCCTTTTCGAGGATGACTAGTAAAACCATAAAAGCTTAACATAAAATTCATATATGTATAGAGGTTAAGAATTATCCTCATTAATCATTTTGATGAGAGACAATAGAAAAAAGTAAATAAATAAAACGATAAAAAATTATGTTTTGAATTTTTTGTCTTATATTTTTATTTATTTTTTTTTTTGAGGGAAATATCAATTTTTAGGAAACAAAAATACTTACATAAAAATATCTTATTTCGGTTGTAAGTATAAAATGTATTTTTAGATAGATAGGAATAATTTCTTATCTTAAAAAGAAAAATTTTGTAATGAATGGTTATATAAATGCAGTACTGTCCAAAATATAGAATCTGTTATTTTCTGATTTATTTTTTGTTTTGTTAAAATAATTTTAGTTGTTATGCAATGTTGATTAATCATTAACTTAGATTATTTTTTTTTTTAAATATAATTATCAATTCCCACATGAAGTTAGAAAGATATGACTATCTATTTCAATTAACTATATTTTATGGTATTATTATTATAACTATACAAATAATGAGGCCGTTAATACTTTCAGTTATCTTAATCTGGAAAATAATTTGTTGAATTTCATCACTTATAACCTTAATAAAAGATGTTTAACTATAGTTTAACTAAATTTTGGTATCCAGTAGTAAGTTCTGATATTTGAAAATTATTCAAGTTTTATATGAAAGATTTGGATTGGTGCGGACTAATCTTATTTTATACTAACTTTGTAACGCACCATAAAATACATAAAAGCGTCAAAGTTTGAAAAAAAACCGATCTAGATCTTTTTAATATGAGGCATTTGTTTTTGTCATGTATTTGTATAATCTTGCCAGAATCTAAATGTTCAATTATTTTGAATATTTAATGCGCTTCTCCCTGGGCACCGAAGTATATTTATTTTACGTTAGAAAGACAGACGAAAGGGATTTTTACTTGTATTATAATTGTATATGCATTAGAGCGTTCCACCGAATTGACAGACATTTGCAGGAAACTATACGATATAACATTTTCATTATATAAGTCATTTTCAAAATGTATATTTTATATTGCAAATATATTTCTTTTATGTTCATAGTCAGGATGGTCTGGAGTAGTTAATTTGATTTCATGACTGTGGTTTTTTCTGACTCCACAATACTTTATTTGCTTTTCTTTGCTTACTTTTAGTTATTTTTAATATTTAATGCGCTTCACACTGGGTACCGAAATATATTTATTTTATGCTAAAAATATAAACCAAAGGGATTTGTACTTATATTGCTATTTGTATATGTATTAGAGCGTTCCGTCGAATTGACAGATATGTGCAGAAAACTATTTAGTTATATATAAGTAATATTTTAATTAAGTCATTTTCGATTAGAAATTATAGCCTCAGTTACCTATATATATACCACGTCTCTACTCTTTTCGGTTCAAAAGAAACATCATTCATCTAATAGTGGACTGCATATTTCGTTTGCGCAGTTTTTCAAGGACTTTCATTATTTTCTCATTGGTCGTTTATCTCAAGCTCTTCCTCTTAGAGCATGAATAATTAATTACTATTTAGTTTTGGTACTATAATATTATGATTTATTTTGTTTTCTTCGTTTCCGGTGTCGTTTAAATTAAATATACTTACCATTGTTACATATAAATATTTATAATTGCATCATTGCATTTGAGTAGCTGTTGTATATACGAGTGTATGTGTCATGTATGATGTTAATTTTTGAATAGAGAAATGTTGTGAATTTTGTACATTTTAGTATGTTTTAAGAACATAAGATGTTTAAACTATAACTATATATGGCTTATTTTCTGTAATATATTGTCATGTATAACTATATAGCATACGTATTGCATATCAAATTGTAAATTGATTCTATAATCATAGTCTGTCTAAAATCTGCCAAACTAATTTGTCTAAACATCTTAAATTATTGTTTTTATTAATTTTCTTCAATTTATTTATGGAAAATTTACATAATTGTACATAATATGTATATTTTAATTTAATCATAGATAAGTAGTTATGTATCTTTTTAAATTTTAAATTTTGATTCATTTTAAAAGTCAGTTAATTAAATATTTTGAAAATATGCATTTACAAAGTTTAAACTAAGTCACTTGTTTAATTTCTATTTGGAATGGTTGCAATCAAACCATGCTCATATATATACTCAGATCAGATTATTGCTTACAGCAATCACATCAGATGTCTATTACTAAAGGAAATCTTGCTACAATTGACTGTTCAATATATCATCATACAGTAGGGTAGTATAAATACTGCAACCGGTGTTATAAAATATGTTATTCAATTATTTTCAATTTAAGTTTTCGACCTTTGCGCATTCGATTTAATAGTGACAAAATAGTTGTTGGGCCTTAAGAACCGTGAAAAAAAATATTGTTTTCAGATATCATTCTGTAATCAACCCAACACTTTCATTAACTACATAGCATTCTTAATTCTAACAAATAAATTCAGAATCAAAAAATTTCTTATTGTATTTACTTAACTGTTTTTTAAATTTTTTACTTATTTTTTACTTAATTTTGTTTCAAATATTTTCTGAATATTTTTGCTTGGTAGAAAAATTATGTTTGAAAAAAAAATGAAACCGCATGTGACATATGACTGATAAGGGTTAATAAATTTATTAATGTGAGAAAATTTTTGGAAAAATTTATGTGTTGCAGGTTATCATTTTTAGAATATCTAGAAAATTAATTGAATTTAGGAATTAATTAATATTTCATTTTTTATAGAAAAATGAAAATAAAAATAAAATATGAAATTGAAATTTTCGAATAATAAAGTACATCATATAGAAATTTGGAATGATCGATTGTTCTTTTTTTTATTATATAATATGAATATAAATAATTCATAGCTAGAAAGTTTATAGCAGTTTCAAACACGATATTTTTAATTAAACTAAACAAAAAAGGATTTGTTCGAACAAAAAAAGAATATAAAATACCCCGAATTAAGTACATTTTATATTCCATTATTGATTTTACAAATACATGCATCCTGTACATAACCTCTAAATTTGATAAAAAAAAATTATATGTATTTAGTTAGAATATTTGTGGTTTATTATTATTATTATAACACTAACAGCAATCAATAAAATCAAATATTATAATCAATTTATTCTGAATATAAAAAAACATTATTTTTTTATTGTAAGTTTTTATGTATGAAGGTGTCAACCACAAAAGTAAATTAATATTGAAAAAAATACTGTTTTATTGTTAAATGTATATTGAAATTGGGATGAGTATTATTATTATTATATAAATTGCCTAGCTTGATTATTGTTTAAATTATAGGTTAGGACAGAGAAACATTAAAAAAGGTAACTTATAACATGGAACTATTTTTACATCTAAACAGTTTTCCGAATACTTAAGTAGACATTTTTTTTTTCCCTTCTTAACTGAATTTGTTGAATCTTTCTAAATGAAAGTGACAAAAATTTATAACAATAGTGACCTTTATGGTTTATTTAAATTTTAAAATCTAAAAAGTTGGAAAGTCCATTGATTTGAAACTTCATATTTGATCGTTCATTACAATTTTCTGCCTAACAGAACTTCCAGCTTGATTGCATCTATTAGAAGCAGTTCTCCATAACTGACACCCATAGAACCACTTTGTGTTCCAGATCTAGTGTAGAATTTTTTCCAATCAGCTAAAAAAGCTGTTCGTCTTGATTTTCAGTTACTTGCACAATATTAGAAAAATAAGCTTTGCTATAAAAATAATTTGTTACGAATTTGTTTTGTAAAAATTATATAAAGTTAGCATTTAAGTTAAAAAAACATTTTCAAAATTCATGAAAACAATAATAAATGCAAGTTGACTACTTAAGAAACCAATTCCGTTAGTTTAAACCAATTAAGTTATTTAATATGAATTTTAACTGAAATATTTAGGATTCATGTTCGGGCCCGAAAATTTAGCAATTGTCGTGGCTAAGATACATGGAAAACAGTACAATTGGTGAATTATTTAACACAGTATAAATGAGGGAAAATACCACGTCAGTGTGATTGCCAATATTCTTGTTCAACATTTCAAGGGGCTTAATTTCTTTTGTCTAATAGTTGAGAGTTTTGGTTATCACTAAAAATAAAATTGGAACTATGCTGTTAGTATATATTTTTCCACATTTAAATTAGTAGATAACTGTACCATAAAATTGGTAAAGAAAAAGCTATTGTATGTAATTGTGTATTCCAATTTCTGTGTAAAAGCATTTAGGGTCTTCATCCCATAGATTTGGAATTATGTGAAAAAGAAAAAAATACCCAATTGGGGATATTCAGAACAAAAAAATATTTTGTGGTCAATTATAATTCCAAAATAAATTAATAAAATGAGTAAAGAGTTTAAATTCTGTGTCGTATACTGGTATAACCTTTTTTTTAAGTATCGGTTTTCAAATCATTATGTTGATTACAGCATGTTTTTCAGTTTTTAACTTTACCATATACTACAGTTGTAAAATATTTTTCAATGTTAGAATACAATTTTTTCTGATATCTTCTGATTCTGATGGATGTTTTGGTTCGGAGGTGGCCATCAAAGTAAAAAAACTGTTTGCCGTTTGCCTATTATTAATGGTTGCGAATATAGTTCCGAGTGCTGATGATTTGTTACATTTTTCAAATTTCAGCTTGAAGCATAACAAACTTTACAAACTGATGTCATGTATTTTTTATACTGTTATGAATATTCAAATATTTTCGAGAACATTCGTATGTTCTCGAAGAACATTCGTATGTTCAGTTCGTCGAACTGCTTTGTTACATGTAATGTTATCTTTATATGATGATATCAACTGAATTTGAAAACTTCCGTCTTAACAATGAGGAGTACATTTTTTTTAACTACTTTACTATATAAAATTAAGATCCGATTAAAATTTTCATTATTTTTTTATTATTAATACTTAAAGTTAATACTTGAAGTTATGTAAATAAAATGTTGAAAACTAGTTCTGTTATAATTGATTATTAAATAATGAAAATGTTAAAAAGACTAGTGTTTTGGTCTGATAGGGAATTTCACAATATTTCCATTGAAATAATTTCTTCTCACTGAAGATATGTGGCTAAAAATTGGGACAGTCCACCAGACCAGTGTTATGGTCTTATTGGAAAGTTCACAATATTTCAATTGAAATAATTTCACCCCATGGAAAATATGTCCCCATTCCATGTTCAATTTTCAACTGACAAACTGTTGGATTGTTCCTTTTTTATGGTAAAAATTAGTCTAATATACATACATACATACTTATATAGAATCTTTGAATTGGTCTATTACAAAACAAAAAAAATAAAACCTACTGTCACTATGTTATATAATTAACAAAGATAATTGTGGTTTTATTATCGAAAATTTTGGATTCGGGGTTGATGCATATATTTTAATAAATTTGTGGTTTCAATGGTTTAACAAATATTCAAACATAGCTATTAAACAATAGAAATAGAATATAATATTTGGTTGGTTGGGTACTATATTAAGATCGAATTCAATGAATATTATTAAAAATTCATTAAAATATACTTTTTTGGATGGTATAATATTATAATTTTTTAAATTAAATAATAAAATTCATGACACCCTCGCCCTTTCTATATTTATATACTAATATAAGTTTATAATATATACTTATATAAAAAAAAATCGATTTTTATTATCTATCCTTGAATCAAGTCAATACAAGTATGTATTTATTGAGATTATTATTGCTCTTAACGTTCAAGGACATAAAATAATAATAATAAAAATAATAAAAAAAAACTATATTATCAAGGATATTGTGCTCTTTAATAGTATTTATTTACATTTAAATATCATTAATTTAAGTTTACTATTTAAGTACATTTAGATAGGTTTATTTTAAACCAAAATAATGCACTTTCTAGCAAAAAAAAAATATATACATATAAGTATATATTAAGGGTTATTAACATCCTTTGCCAACAGAATTTTTTATACAAAAAAAAAAAAAAAAAACGAAATGCATTTGTGTCTATGTCATAAAATAATGACAACAAAAGATTTTAATGGCGTCTTTATTGTGGTTATTATTATTTATTTGATTTTTTCTTCTTTTTATTGATTTAAATTTTATTATATAGCTGACTTGTTGATTAATTAGCTTTGTGGTAATTGAATTTTATCGTATAGTGATTTTTTTTGTTTTTTTGGTAAATTAATTAAGGATTGAATTGGAAAATTCTTATTTGTTTATGAAAAATTAAATTTCCATTTAATAAATAAATAAATAAAATATAAATACATTAAATAAGCAGATGTCAGTTTGTAAATTTTGACTTAATATTGGAATAGGTTCTACTGTATTGCTTAATAGTAATGTGTACTTAAACTAAATTTGCCAAAATGGATTTTAATTTATCATAAAAATTTTTTAATTAAATATGAAATGGGTTTTCTATATGTTCTATAAGCTTTTTCTTTTGTTTTTAGTTGAATCTATAAAAAAAACAATGCCAAGAACTTCAATTTTATGCGACTAATGAGTCAAAGTAATGTTTCTGAATGACGTATTCGATTTAATTGCTTAATTTGAGTTTTTTAAGGTGGCAAGAAAAATAGTATTTTAATTACAATGAATTTCCAATTATGCAACCAAAAATTTTAGCTTTAGATCAAAAATGTAAATAAGATTGATTTACTTTACAAAAAAATCAAAAAAATAATTGATCACAGTGAGAAAAAATTTAAAATCGTTTCCTTCCTACTTGACCAAAATATTTGAGATAGTTGATAAGATATTCACAATGTGATTGCATGCATGAGACATTCATTCAGATTGTTTTATTGATTTTTTCAGACAAAAGAGTTCTTAATGAATTTATGTACTTATAGCTCAATATGATATAGTTATGAAAATCTTGAATTATCGGTAAAAATCAATATCCTAACTTAAGTGTGTAATCTATGAAATTATTTCTTATTTATGTTCGAATATAAATTTTCACTTATCGCAGAAATGAAATCTAAAAGCATTACTGCTTTAGGGTTGTATGATGATGTGAAATTAGTTGATTTCAAAATTCAATCCATTATTGATTGGATTTGGATCTTGAAAAGCGTTATATATAGCATTTGAGATTTGTAGTTGCACACACTACATTGCTAGAGTTAAGCTTATTATGTTTTTTTTTCACTAATTTTCGTATTTAAAACAAACAATATTAGAATAACAGGTAGACCAAGATAAAGGTTGTTGGACGAAGTTGTTGCTTTTTCATTAGATATAATTGGTGGAGAAATGTATACAAAATGAGCAGAATAGAATAAAGTTGTAAACCGGGTTAATAATTAGCCCGATTTGTAAAGCTAGCAGATGATGATGACTAATCTTCTTGTTATTTTTGTCTGTATTATATATTGTATAACTTTATTTATTTACTAATGTTTGTATTATTAATATAGCCTTATCATTATTAATAATTTCCCTACTATTATTATTTCGCTTTCCTCTTGGCGAATATGTAGTGTATATATTATATATATATACATATATTGAATAATATTTAACAAATAAAAATAAAAATAAAACTGAAATTTAATATCCGTAAAATAGGCATTTTACGATATAATAATATAATAGTTATGTATATATATAATTTGTTTTGGGATATTTGCTATTATTATTGAAAATGTATAAATATATTTGCTAGCGTTGTACTTATATATACTGATCTATTTAACTATCAGAAAAAAATTAAAATTTGTTTAACTCATGAATTTGAAATTAATAATATAAAAATCTTATAATATTTAATTTGCAAAAGTTTTGAAACAATATTATTATAGTTGACAATCCTGGTTTTCATAAATTCAATTCTGCAGTCAATCTGCATAATCTGAATTTATGAACACACTTGTCAGATTTTCTAAACGCTGTTCATAAATGCAGACTCAAGTCTACTGGGCGTCAACTGGGAACAATAAATTTTTCGTAGGCATAAAATTTTTGAAATAGTTTTCTTGGTTGTTTTGAGTATTTGAGTTTTTGTTTTGCTTTAATCCAATCGTTATTTTCAAAATGTTAGTATTAGTGAACAGAAACTTTGCAGAGGTGTCAAGTAAATGTAGAATATAGGTAGAGTTTGTGTTCATTATTGAAAAGTACGCCAACTGGTGGCAAACAACTGATTTGCAGCATTTATGAATACACCCAATATCTTGAATTGTTATGAAAAGTCCCTATCCAGATTTCAGTATGTAACCTATGAATGAATTTTTGCCGTTTAGTTCTTATTTGTTCAAATTTTGCTTTTCAAATCTGGCATAAGTTGAATAAATTACTTTTTTATTGTCGAAATGGTTTATTTTTTTTTATTATTTTGTGTTAAGTTTACGCTACCCAAACACTTGGAAAGAGTTTCTTTACAAAAAATTATTGTAGGTTTGGGTAAGAAGAAAAATGATAATAAAGCATTTCTATCGGAAGGGAACTTGTGAGATTGAAGCGTGTTCCAAATTTGAACTGCTATATCTAAAAATAAAAAAAAATTCAGAAACCAGTTTTGGACCTCCTAGGTATTTCTACAGTGTAGAAATGGGCAATTGAAGCCTTCCTATAAGGTTACGCTGAAATTGTTTGAAGGGAGGTATTATTGATTTTATTTCAATAGAACAAGTGCCAACAAGATATCTAAAAAAGAGGGAGAGAGAGATGAAACGTTTTTACGTGTGGTAAGAGGAATAGGGGTTATCTGGACGGTGTAGTGGCTAATTAGGCGTGGAGCGTGGGGCGTGATTTTAGATTTTGTCAAGATAACCAATTGAAGTTTGGGGTATGCCCCAGCCCATATGTGAAAATTGTACTCCATCTTAGGTCGGATATAAGCTTTACAGATATTACAGCTTTATAAGCTTTATAGATATTGGTTGGATATTATCTTTCTAGATCTCTTCAAACTGATTGTGGTAGAGTTGGCGTTAAATGTCTTTAAAAAGTCGTAGAATCCCATCAAGGTGCTGTCATCAGCAAAACTGTGGATTGAATTTATGGTTGAAGACAGTAAGTCGCTGATGAAAATCAAGAAAAGAGTATGTGATAAGGCAAGCCTTGTGTCGTTTTACCAGCGTTTATCTTTGATTATACTCTATCTATATCTCAAATTTATAAATATAATAATATCTCATTTTTTATTAAAATATCCAAGGTGTTTGTTCTATTTTTAACCACAATTTTTATTTACGTTAAAATATAACAATAACTTATTATAATGATTTCAAGCTGGTAGAAATCCTAGAATCTATTACTAAAAATGTTTCTTCCTTCTCTTATTAAATTGAAGATAGTGCTTCTTTCATGGGAATTATTCTAAAAATATGTAAAATAAATTTATTTAAATGATTTTCGTTCACCGAAAATTTTTCAGTGATGTATAATATTTTTCCAGGGAAATATGTTCTTATATATAAAGCTTTAATCCAAATAAAATATTACATGAATAATTTTCTATACACTCCAAGGAAAAGTTTGTGAAAAAAGACGATTTAACGTAGATTGGTTTTTATAGAAACAAAGGTTTCAATGGGTTCAATACATTATTATTAGGCACACCAGATTTGTTGTATACTATTCAGATTATCACCTATGTGTCCGTTGCAATTAGGAGAAACAATCCACGGTTAATCTTGGTAAGAAACTACTAAACCTATATATTCTATTAATTTCAACGTAACCAATTATTTTCTTTTCTTGTTGAAATATAGGTAAAAATTATAAGTGGGGAAGAAAATTATAACAACAACAATTCTAGCATAGAAATATTTTTGCTGGGACGATTTATGTTTATATAATGTTCGTTTTAAAATTATCTTCAGTGTCTATGTAATATGGTGCATTATATATAGGAACTTTGGAAAACATAGTGTTATTCAACAAAAATCCTGCTTTTTTACCACAGATATCAAAGGGTGGATTTTAAGTGGCGGTATTTCAATTATCGGGATTTTTATATGGCAGGATTTTGATTGCCTAGTTTTTTTTAAACATAAGTATGTCTAACAAGTTTTTATAAAAAATAAGTATGTCGATATAAAAAAATAATATGTAAATTTTCACAGACAACTGCTCGTTACATACGTTTACCTAATTTGCGAAATTCTATACTACAAGTGTGTGTAGGATATTTCAATATTAGTTTTCTTTAGTTTATCTTTAATTCTGAATTATTCTATAATTAACTAGTACAACTAAGAAGATATTGCACATTCAAAAGGGTCTTTATATTATTTGTGTATAATATCCAAACTGTAGTTTGTACTCATAGCTCAAAATAATGCCCAAACAACTTTCAGAACAGTTTCGGCACATATTTTTGTTTGCTATTATTTCTTATTTATTTAAGAATTGTAAAACAACATTTGTCTTTTTTTTCTATTTTACAATAATAATAATAATTATTCAGAACATTGAAATAATATTTTTAAGGATAAGTATATATTAAAAATTTTAAACATATAGAATAAAAATAAAACAATTTAAAAATCAAATTCATAGAAACATTTATTACTAAATGTATTTACTTTTCGAATAAAATTTCAATTTAGAAAAGTGAACAATTGTAATTTGAAAATTTTAAGAATATTAATAATAATAATTTAATAATAATAATAAAAATAATTTAAAATAATAAAAATAATTCGTAGAAATTGTAAAAACATGTTCTGAATATAAATTTCAGTTATATAAAAAAAAAAATAAATGTTTCTATCTTGTATTTGTTCTTTTTAAAATATTAAATTAAAATTCAAAAAACACAAGAATATCCTTGCGTTGGTTTTATCCTTCAATTTATGTACTTACATGTATTTGAAAATTTTATAGTTAAAACCTTGATGTTTTTTTTTTCTTATTATTTTTTTTTATCTTTTTATTGTTCATAACCATGTTTCTATGTAAATTTTTCTTGTCCTTACGTATTACTTTGTTACATCACATCGGGTTATGTTATGTATAAGGATAATATTGAAAATTTTCTACATGTATATTATAATACATAATATGTATCATAACAATTTTGCTCTGAAACTGATAGTTTAAAAAAAAAAAAATCAAAATAGAAAAAACAAATTATATTTGAATTTTTTTGGAAATTTTTTATTTTTTTAATAAAAAATACTTATTTATATAATTCTTATGTACTTGTATATATCTATATATATGTAAAAGTCAAGTTAGTCCTTGGAAATAGTGCAACATACTTACAAGTATGTTGATATTTGGTTTGAATTCGATAACTTCAAAGTATACCAATAATGGTATATAACCATGGTTATAATTTTTTTTTAATAAACATTTTTTTTTTGTTTTTGGAATATAAATATACATTCAATGTATTCTATTTTCTATTAAGTATGGATATAAGTACAGTGTGTTACAAAAGAAATGATATTATATTAGGTTTTTAATAATTCCTTATACTTTTATATCAAAATTCAAGTTATGACTTACCTCTGGTAAATCTCAAAAACTATTGAATTTTAATCTCTCTGTAGCAAAAAATGTAGCAAATAGAAAAAAGAAGAAGAATGAAGAAGGTATTGGGCAATAGAGAAAGTTGCAAATGATTTGCATAAATATCCATGCTCTGAAAGGAAATAATTTTATGTATTGAACTTAAGGTTTTGTTTCCATAACCATATGCAGTATCAAAGCAATAGTATAAAAAGCTGTTGAAATGACCCAGATTTCAGTTCACAGAGAACGCAATAACATAGCTTGTTCTCTACACAGTGACCTTCAAAGAATACATGATTGGGAAAGTGTAAATAGTGCTTCAAAACCCCAGAGTTGTGTCATATCAACAAAGCAGAACCCATCAATACAGAATATTCTATTCGGAAATGTAAATATCGAAAACTTTTAAATTCTGAAAGTTCTTGGAATGGAAATAAAAAGCAAACTTTCGTGGCACGATCACATTTTTTCTGTCGTGAAGGATGCTGCGAAATATTTAGGATTCTTAAGCAGAAGTAGGAAATATCTTACATCTTCCAACGTTCTATTAATAAGGCACATATTCGGTCTAGTATCAGCTTACAGTGCCTAGATAAAAATCAATAGCGAGCCATCAAAATTATCAATGATGGAGATGTTACACAACACCTAACATCATTAAGTCATCGCGGTAATATCGGAGAAGCCTCTGTTTTATAAATTTCTTTTGAGTAATTGCTCTGAAGAAATAAAAAGTATTATGCCCAAAATGCAATAATTCCAGCGTAATGCTCGCAGGGCAATTCTCGCTCTCAAATTTGTAGTAGAACCTCCTCTTCCTCTTCCTCGAACCAGAACTGTAAAATATAAAAATTATTTCATCAACCGAACCTCTTAACTATGTCACTTCTAACAATCTTTTGTATTCGCACAAACAAATAACTTTGAACTTTTCAAGAGATGGGTAAATAAATATTTTTTAACCTGTCCGTAAATTTTTGAACTAACTCTTTTATTCTATTCTATTCTAATTATTTTCTAATTTTGTTTATTATTGTTTACAATCCTTCTTTTTCTTTCCTTCATCGTTATATGGTTAAAATTCTGCGAAGGCAATTATGGGTGGTTATCCTATTATTTTGGCCTAATGTTAAAAACAAAAAAAATGTAGTATCTGTATGTCCGTTGGAGCAATGTGTACGAAACTGAATCTGACCATCCGATTGTTTCCCACATTTAAGCTTACTCAACTCTCATTCTCATACATCAGCAATAACGTTAAACGATCAACCAATTGATATTGTTTTAAAACAAGATGACAACGAACAGCCTTTTCCCCAAGAAGTTGTCGTGAGAGTTAATTCTATTGTAATGCCGGGTATAGTAAACCGCACATTAGATTTACGAATGTGGCTTGTTTTTTAATGGTAACATCGATGGTTAATCCAAATAATAGAATTAATTGATCATGCGGTGGCTGCTCTCTTATTTGGTACTAATATTTATATAGTGCTCTTAGTTGCAGTCACTGATGTTGATAAAAAAAATGGATCAGTTCTGGAATGACGGACATTAAATCTTTGTGACTTTGAAATATTTTGCTTTGATGAACCTTGCTAAAAGGATAGTAATTAATAATTTTAAATAATTAAATTTCCTCTTCTTCTTCGTATTTTTCTTGAATAGTGCCTGTTGGAATAATTTGTTTTATCCTCTACATAAATTTTATGATTGCGATGTCCTACACTTACACCATGTTTTGAAAGGTTTTTCTGACCGAGGTATAGACGATTGACGTTGATTTGACCAATTTGATCACTGTTTCCAACGCCAGTTGATTTTATGCAATTTTGTTCCCATGTGTATAATTTTGTTGTTTGTTTACAAAAGTAATCTTTTTATGCTTTTGTTCTTACTTCGGTTTTTCTCTAGCGAGATTGAGATTGATCACTTAGATACATTTATTATTGACGGGTATTTCACATGTGCACATGTATATTACAGATATATTGTAAAATATGTATAGCAAAATTATAATTAGTAAGTATATTAATGATAGTGACGAAATAGTCATTGCTTTTTGAGGCGTTAATCTTATTTCTGATTATTTTATTCATTATTAAGTCAAACAGAAAGTTAACGAAAAATAAAACTTCTTAGCGGAGGTGCATGTCAAGACACAGACTAATCTTTAGTAACTCATAATTTTTTTGTAAAGAAATAATACACATTTTGGCCTCAGACTTCACATTTTTTGTTTTGATTTTAATCTGTCCGCGATTGTCTCAATAGCGCACGGTAGTATGGGTCGAATACGGTTTTTGTGTATTTCGTGTTTTTATTAACACATATTTATTCCTCTATATAACTAAAATCTCGATGACAACCTTAAGTGACTGTGGCTTTTCCTCCTAGAGTTATTATTTCTGTTTCTATATTACGAGAACTAGTAATATTCACTACCATGTATTTAATATTGAGAACTTGTTCGATCATTTTATTGTTACATCTTATGGGTTCTTTCGAAATAGTTATGAATTTGATTTTGTTGTGGATACATTTGGCTGTTTCGTTTAATCTCAGCAGATCATATTCATTCTCTTCGAGTAGTACACCATCATCTGCGTAACATAATATGTTAACATTCTTATCGCCAAGGCGTGTTAACTATATTTTTGATTAATTTACAAATTTAATTTGACAATTAAAAAATATAACATTTACATTAAATTTGCAACTGAAACATTTATAACTTTTGTTGCACTCTATAAGTTTCTACATTTTATTATAATTTACTAATACTGATTCACTTTGCATCAATAAATAAATTTTATCCTTTTAAAGAATATTTTATTTGCATATACAAGGCTATATTTCAATTATTATTGGTATACACATATCATATTATTATTATATTATGAGTAAGTATGTACCAGAATATTTTTTGGCATTTTACCAACATACTTCGATCTCAATAGATGTTGGAATGCCCTTTGGTTCCCTAGTCAACGAGTTAAAACAAATGTTCTTCGAAAAAAAAGAATACCTTCCGGGAAAAAACAATAAAGTTTAAAAAAAAAATTGACTTTAAGTTTCTCACTACTTGAATAGTAGATTGTATAAAGTAACAGCAGCAGCAGCATCAACATCAGTATACAAACAATAATAGAATTAGTATAGTTGCAACAGCAGTTCGTACTCGTATTACTGAAGCTGCATTTTTTTTCTTCTTATTCCATTTTGGTTATTTTTTTTATTTTTTTTAACGTCAAACTAAAACGAATTGTACTAAAATTTTATTTTTATATAACTTTGCGGGAATTACAAAATCTAAGTAGTTATGTTTGAAAGAGAAAGAAATTCAGTTTGGATAATTCGTTAAGTTGATATTATTCAACAAAAACAACACGTATGATGAATATGGAAATATAGAATTTTAATAATCAAAACTGGCAGTATAAAGTGATAGAGAAAGAAAAAGGGAGAAAGTAGAAGAGGTCTGAAAGAAACTTAAGAAATAAATTGTAACAGAGAAAAGAACATCATACCAAGAAAATAAATTAATTTTTAAAAAAGTTTAGTAAGTCTATGGAAATTGTATAAGTGTATAAAATGTTGTGGTTGAATTGGGAAATATTCGGTTGAAAATTTAATTTTTTGGTTATGAAATATAAAACTAGAAATTGCTTTTTGAAAAATTGATATGACGCTGACCGTTATGCCAGTGCTATACTATTGATAGAAGAAAAACTGTACCTAATATATGTATCCTGGTTTGGCTTTAGTGTACTTTACAGTACGGTATGGATGTATTAAGAACATACATTTTAGATAGGCGTAGTGAGCAAAAAAAGTGCAGATTTTAAGAAGAGATATAGTTGAATAAAACTTTTTGATTGCAGGAAATGAAATAAAAATTGAGTTTAAAAGTACTTAAAAATAGAAAATACACTTTTGAGAAGTCGAAAAAGTTTTTACAACAATCATGTCTTAATTACATTTTAGTTATTTTCTATAAATTTTGTAAATTAATTGAATTTTAAAATTTATTAATATAATTTTATTGCCATTATTTTTTTCAACTTCCCATGTAAGAGGTTAGATAATATATGGAGTATTATATTTGATCTTAAGGGCAGTCCCTTCCCTGTATTCATATTAAAAACCGGTTGTTTTTGGGAATTTTTTTTTTTAGGTATATTTCAACATTCAGTTTGATAAAATGTATAAAGTTGGAAGGAGACTAACTTTATACATTTTATCAAACGTTTTTCAAGCTTTTTAATTTTGTGTGAAAAAGACGGTTTTTCATGACCTTCGAAATATGCTTCAAGCCAAAAATTTTTTAAATTTGGAATCATTTGGGGCTAAATCTGGATTGTATTGTGGATGTGGCAATTTCCAATCGCAATTCATTCAGTGTTACTGTCGTCAAACATGATATATGTGATGGTGTGTTGTCTTGATGAAAAAGTAGTTTTTTATTTGCTGAATGTGGTAGTTTTTTTTTTGATTTCGTCATTTAATCGATCCAATAATGCACTTCCAATAATGCATTTTCCTTTGTCAAGATAGTCGATTAATATTATACGCTTTGCAGCAGTTGTCATAATCTTTGCTGTTGAATTTTTCCCCTTTTACTTTCTTTGACGCACTTTCATCAGGTTCTATCAATTGTTCACAAGTCCCCCAAGTCTCATAAACAGTTATAAATCGACGTAAGAATTCATTTATATTGAGCTGATATATTGCCAAAATCCAGTTCACCAATAACATCGATGTTGAAGTAAGGCGAAGAATTTCCCTAGCAAACCGTTGCTACTTCTGTTTGCCCAAGCAACTGGGTTCAAAGCTCCTATCCCAAAATACCAAGGCACAATTATACAAAACACTCATCCTTCCGGTGCTGCTATATGGTTCTGAATCGTGAACATTACCAAAAGCAAGCGAGCATGAACCCCTGACGAAGGGGTTGGGAGGAGAAGATACACTGCCGAACTATACCAGCTGTTCAACGACGTGAACCTAGCAAAAAAATTAGAATAAGACGTCTTCATTGGTTAGGACATGTAAAGACGTCTGCGTATGGATGAAAATTCTCCACCTAGGAAACTCTTCGAATCCAAGCAGGGAACGCGTCGTCAAGGCAGGCAGCACCTTCGTTGGAGAGATGAAGTATCGGCAGATATGAAAAAACTTCAAATCACCAACTGGAAAGATTCCGCTCGTGAACGACGTCAGTGGAGGACAATTTTGCGTCAGGTCCAGGACCTTCAAGGTTTGTAGCATCCAACAAGTTAGTAAGTGATATATTGCCAGAAGCTCCTCACAACGTATCCAGTGAATTATATTTTGCGTGACAATAACGCGACACCCATCTTGCTGATAGCTCTTTCATAAGGAGTTCATTATGTAAAATGCGTCCAATGCTATCTTTTGATATTTTTAATACGAACGAAGTTTTACTATAGGCGATCGTTTGTAGCTACATCATATATTTTGCTTATTATTTCAATGAATGTAGCTATTTTTGGTCTCTCATTTCTTTAACCTCGCGTTCAGCTATCAAAAAACTAATGGTTTCATATAATGATGATGAAGTACTATATATTTTTGAAAATTTGGTTGCTGATAAACTTTTCAAAAAAAGAAAATGAATTTACTTGAAAAGAACAATAGAGTTATCTGAAGGCTGTTTCAAAATAAACTATTTGACAGAACGATTTGAAAATTCAAGTCGAAACATAATAAAAGATTGATTCTTTGAAATGGCAATCATAAAAACTTATAATATTGACAAAAAGATGCTGTTACAGGAAACGTTTCAGACTGCCTTCGTATGACTTCAAGTCAAGTTTTTCTTTCAGTTTTCCGGCCGTCGGTAAGATATAGTGGTGACAACTTATTACAAATTAAAAGATTCGCAGCTTGAATCTCTCTCAGGGCATTGGTGTTTTAAAATTTTTTTTTCAATTATTCTTTGTAATTATTATAGAAAACAATTTGATTGTCACTTAAAATAAAATGAAAGTGTGAAGACGAAGCTACTCTACAATATATTAATAGTTTTCTACAATAAAATTAGTTGAAAACGTAAACTGTGTTTGATTGTATATGCTAATTGTCCCTGCACAAAACCAATTAAGTAGGATGTTTACTGAATCTATCTTGGAATTATTAAAAAAAACCTTATCTATTGAAACATTGGGCTTTAAAATACTTTTGACTGATTTTTAAATTTTATTCAAATTTTATGCAGTTTCTAGACTTTTTATATATATATGCAAATTGTAGACAACTGGTATATTTTAATGAATATTCTCTGTTCATCCTTTAATCAGTCATTAGCTTGATCAATGTTTAATTAATTTTCCATCGGTAATTTCGATTTTTTAATTTTTTATTTTTTCTGCTGGTTATTTTGTGATCTGATAAATTTTGAAATTGAAATTTTGTTCACTGATGGGATTTTTTTAAAAATGCAGTCCCGTAACTATGTAGTTACAAGAATTTATTGATTTTTGTTGTACTGCACTGGTTCAAAATCATTATAGAGAAATTTTAAATGTTAATTCAAGTATGGCAAAATTTCTAGAACTTTTTTATGAGTTCCAATTGCATATAAAGAAGTATGTATAACGGTATAATAATAGAGAAAATGAAAATTGTTACAGTAAAAACAGTGATAAATTTTCTTTTGTTTTTCATGGAATATTAATAATGAAAGATCACTGAAATGTGGTAAATCCTTACAACTTGTATAGTATAGTAAGAATAATATTATTAAAAACAAAAACTGTGAAAAGAAAAAGAAAAATTAAATAAAATTTTGTCTTACTTCTTCAAGGATTGTTGAATATTTTATTGGAACGATTTTAGGATACTTTCTTCATATTGGTTCATATATAATGTTTTCTTTAAAGTAATTTGAATTCGTTTGCTTTTAAAAAAATATTGCAGTAGAAAATTTAATTAAAAATAAATGTTAAAATTTTCTATAATTGATATTTTTCTAATAGTGGATTTTGGTTGATTTAGGTCGCTATGATAAGTCGAAAATGGAAGAATAATATAGGCTTTTAGAGGCCATTTGTTTCGGGGAAATTAACTTTAAAGGGACATATTTTACTAATTGTTTTGTTCTTCCTCTGGAAGATTTGAAAATAAATAGAAATCAGTTTCGATTTACTTCTGTTTGAAAATATTACGTTGATGTTGAAGTTAGTAACAGTTTTCTGTAAATAAACATCAAAAACAAATTAAAACATTGAATTTATGACATTTTATAACGCATGAACCCGGTTGTAGCTGATAAAATATGATTTTACACTTTCTAAAAAAATTAATTGCCCGAATGCCTATATAGAACAATCTAAATTAGCTAAAATAGGTATAAAATATATTAACTGCGTAGACGTAGAATAGGATTAGATTTCAAGCTTGTTTATTATATGACATAACCAGCCCATATGGCTTTGTATGCAACAAAAACTTTGTTAAAAAAATTTTCAATCATTTTTTAATCATTTTATATTTATTTTGAATTACCCTGCTCTAGCTAGCTTCAATTGCTAGCTTCAATTGCAAAAATGGTGTTAAATAATTGTAATCAGTGTAATTTAAAAATTAACTAGTATTCGGCTGCTCCTCAAATTCGAGGAAGCTTGATAAGAGTCCTACAATTTTTTTTATAATTTACTCTAATAAATATACTTGGTAGACCTTAAAAGGTCTTTTGTGTTAATATTTATTTTAATTTGGATTTACTTTTTTTATATATTTTTATAAATAATAATAAATGTAATTTCACCTGCATACATATTAAGGTAGAAATGGTAGAAACAAAAAAATATTTTTTGGTGCAAATAAAAACTAAAAAGTTATTAAAAACAAATAATTAAAACTTAAAGAATATAAATATACTTAATACGGAAATAAAATATCAGTCGTATCCTTTAGCCGCAACAGCATTAGAGTAAAATATTGCATCATGCTTATAAGTAGTTGTAGAAACAAATAAATATTTGATGGTAGTATTAATTACAATATTTAATTTTTTTATTGGTTTACCTTAGACAACAACCGCATACGTGATAATTTATTTAAAATAAAAAATTAAAGTTAAATTTAATTCTGGCGATGCGTTAGTTGCGTCAATTTGATAAACAATAATTTTTGTATATTGAAATGACTTTCAAATAATCTATTATAGTGCGACATCTACATTTCGGACTTATTTGGATCATGAAAAAGTAAAAATGGCTGCTTCATGGCTTTACTTTTTTTTTGCATTTGTGAAGATGTGTGTGTATACTTTTATAGGGGTAAAACTTTAAATTGAAATTTCTAATTGAAAATTATAAAATAATTTCGCTACGATTTGATTTAACATCTATCATTTCAAAAGAAAAATAATGAAAATCGGTTAAGAAATGGCTCTGGAAATTGTTTTGTATTTTTTTTATTTACAGATTAATAATATTATGATTTTAAAAAGAATCAGCTTAAAAAGCATTATTGCAAAAATTGTTCGGAATGCAGTAATGAAGGTTTTTCTAATTACTAAGCAGATACGGAGAAATTTTGATTTTGAACCTTATGTAAAAACAAGAGAAACAAAAGAAAATCGGTTAATTAAAATCAACTAAATACACCTTATAATATAGAAAATAGTGCTGTTCCCCAAAATCCAGTGAAGTTATGCAAAAGGTTTTGAAGATGAGCTAAAACAACTGAAAGCTGAACACCCCTTAGACGTGACAATGAGGCTTTAAGAAATTAGATTCAACACACAATATTCCTAGTGGAAAAAACTAGGCAATGCAAATACAGCAAATATATTGAAATCTCAGGTATTGCGGACACCCAAAATGAAGCAGAAGATATAATTAAGAAAAATGTGAAAAAAATTGCTGAAAAATTGGTGTTGAGATTGATGTCAATGCCATAAAATACATACCTACTCGTTGACTCAGAACCTTTATATTTTGGTCTTAAGAGGTTTAAGGTTAAAATAAGGCCCTTAAGAGGTTTAAAGTCAATATTTCGGTCTTAAGGAGGTTTAAGGTGTAAATAAGGTCATATTGTATGAAATTTAAACAAGATAAGCTTGAAACTTAATTTCGTGGCTTATATGGTTGATATGTTCTTATTGGCTGTATAATTAATAAACTAAACTATATAAATTGAAAGGACTTAAGTAGTTTAATAAGCTGCTAAAAATTTTGGGATTTTGGGAATCTAAGAACTTGTTTAGTGTAAAAGGTGTAATGTTAAGCATGTAAGTCAGGGTGATAATAGAAAGAAAGTGCCAAAAAGACACAGTCATGTTTGTTCAAGAAAACACAAAAGGACACAGAAGACTTAACTTAAGTCCATTTAGTGATTCAGAATTTAAATTATAGCAATATTTCGCGTATTTTATTTGACTTATCTTGGGTCTACTTATACTGTTTTAAAATTTAATTTTTGTAATCTTTAATTATATTCTTTGTAGCAATTTTTTTTTTACTTGTGGATATTGCATTTTATATTTTATTTTTTGGAAAATCTAAAGAATGTTAAGTAAAATTTTTATTACATAAAAAGGTCTTCATTGGTTTAATATTTAAAATTTGATTTTAACACTCTAAATATATCTTGTTTAACATTAAAATATAAAAATGTAATCATTTTAAATTTCCCTCATTTTAAGTCTTACTCTAAACATAATATAAAATTCAAAATGTTAGCTTATTAATAAAAAGATTCATTCAACAAATGAATACCTAAAAATTTTTAATTCCTTCTTTACAGAAATAAGAAACAAAAAAAAAATATAAATAAACATTAATTTTTACCCCAACTTCAAATTTGTTTTGTTAGTAAACCAGAAAATTATCATCCTCTTTTTTTTTGTTTTAATATTATACTAAGGGCTGCTTTTGGAAATAATTTTTAATTTACAAAAAAAAGTTAGCTCACTCCCATCTTATAATAATAAAAAGTAAAATAACCGAAAAAATTTTCCCAAATTAAAGTCACAATTAAAAATTATTATCTGCTAAAATAAAAACACAAACAACAACAATAATAAACAATTTCCATTCATTTCGTAGTCCTATATAATATTGTCGATCCTTATACTATTTTTCGTTATTCCTCGGCCGTTTTATTTTTACACATTTTTTTTTTTTCTTGTTCAGTTTTGAATTAATATTTGTGGTTAAAAATGAAAATTTTCTTTGACATTAACAATCTTTAAAGGGAGGTCATTGACTGTAAAAAATTTATTTAGGTTAATTGTATTAAGATAAAATAAATTATTCATTTATATTTATAATTATGAAAATAATCTGAGATTTCTTGAGTTAAAAAAAAATTTAACATTAACTCAATAACTCAATAAAATTATAAACTCAATAAACTAATAATTATAATTTTGGGAAAATCAAAAAGGACTTTATTAGGTATGGTTGAACAAATTTTCAATTACGTTAAAATTTACATATTATTCCAATTCAAGCTCTTTACCCTAGAGAGAATAGAAAGGGAAGGGATGTATTGATAATGAAGAAAAACTGTGGCAGTTGCTGCGTCATGCCTGAAATAATTAGAAATATTGCAAGTTAATTATAATTTATTTTGTTACCTGAATGTATGTCGATATAAGTAGTTATTAATCTGGTAGCTAATTTAGTATTTTAGCGTAGTTAGTGGGCTTATAAAAAACACAATATGTAATATGATATGTAACAAGTTGAAGTGAAAATATCATCAAAGACAAAATTATTCTTTTTTAGTAAACTGTTACTAGAATGACAACATATTTAGACTATTTAACTACTTCCTGAAAAACTTAATGATATCAATAAACTAATGTATATCCTAGGCATTATAATGGATACGATGTAGACCGAAATCTTATGGTCATATACTCCTATAAGAAGTAAAACGGTATCGAGTAAAAAGTATGGTTTTCAAAGATTAGTTGAAACTTTATTTGTATAGTTACATAGTTAGATCACTCTCTCACACTCTCTGTATTCAAAATGTATTAATAAATGAGTTTATAATTTGAACTTGATCGTTTACATTCAAGCCCTCTCATTTAATGTATGTTCAGTATACATTTTGTTAACACATAAATTTCATACATATACTTCCATATTTGGTTTCATTCGTTTTTGTTTTTTGTTTTATTTTTTAGGCATTTAATTTGTATTAAAAATCTAATATTTATTATCCTACTTTAGACATTTAAAATACACTTTGATTAATTTATTTTTTTTCTCATTTCAGATATCCTTTTTCTTACTCACTTTAAACACAGTAAAAGAATATAACAAATATAACAAAAGAAGAATTTAATCTTGAATAGAAAGGAAAAGCAAAAAAAAGAAACAAAAATAAGTAAGAAATAAAAAATAAGTAAAGAAAGAAAATTGAAAATAAAAAAAAGAAATAGAATATTTTGTGTTCGTATATAAATAAAAATATATATAGTGCTCTATACATATTTCGATCTCTTTTTTTTCTTATTTCGTGTTTTTTTTTTCTGTTGTAAATAAAATAAATTAAATGTAACAAAAACCAAAATAAAAGTGCTAATTTATAAATAAGTAATGATAAAACCTAAAATAAATAAAAATTGCACAATTAAATAACAAGAAAATAATAATATTATATTATGTATATATAAATACATAGCATTATATATATACACATATATATAGTGTAAAAGTAAATTAATAAAGAAATAATATAAATATATATGAATAGAATATTATAAATAAAATATAATATATAGAAAAAAAATTAATTTCGTATACTACATACCAATTGAAATAATAAAATTATAATAAGTAGGTAACTATATAAAGTGTAAACTAAAATTGAATATTTTATGAAATATATAAAAATAAAAATTAAATAGTGCAGTAAAAGTAAAACAAAAATAAAACTTAATTTAATGAACATTTATTTTTAATTTTTTCTTCTATAAACCTACATACACATAATATATTATATCTATATATATACGTAATATATATAAATACTGAATAATAAAATAATTATATTTTAATTAAAATAAATGTTGTGAATTGGTTTATACTATATTATTATTATTCTTATTATTACTATATTATTAGAATTTATTATAATATAATAAAACAAATATTACAAGTTACAAGTACCTATATTTATATTTTAAATAATATATAATTTTTACTGTTATTTTTTTAATATTTTATACAATTTTCCATGTACAATAATAAATTGAAAATAAGAAATAAGTAAAATATAAATAAAACCACCTTTTTGCAATTATAAAACAAAATAACAAAACAAATTTGAAAATAATAACATAAAAACTGTAAAAGAATAGACAACAACAATATTAATAAATAAAAAAAAGAAATAGCAAATTAAATTAAATGGATTATAACGGTATAAAATAATAAAGGTATATATAAGTATAACAAAAAATTATAATATTAAAGGCAAGATAATAGTAGAAAGATAAAAGTTTTAAAAAATCAAATAATAACTCTTGGAAAATAACTGTGAAAATATTTCGTTTAAAATTCGGCTAAATCGATTGAATTTAATGTTCTTTTTTTATTTTTTTCGTTTTTACAAATAACTGTTAATATAACTTAATTTTGTTTACTTTTATTATTTTTATAAAACTATTTTTAGTTCTTAAAATTAACTATGTATTTCTATATTGTTCGGTATACTTAACGGTAAAAACTATAAATAAATATTATTTTATTTTCTATCTCTTTCTAAATATATATTTTCCATTTATATTTGAAATAAAACAAAAAAAAAATAATTGTATATAATTTAGTTATAAATAAATAAATAAATAAATGTGTGCGTGTTAAAATAATACCAACAAAAAAAAAAATATAGATTATAATAATTAAATGTTTTCAATTGTAGAAAAAAAAGAAAAAATAAAAATAAAGCTCAAATATTTCATTTTGTTTATATGTATTGTTTTGTTTTTTTTTTTATAATAGAGTGTGAATTTCTAAGAACATAATAGAGTATATTCTAATATACAAAAAAATTAATATATTTATATACAAATAAAAAAGAAAAGAAAGGGAAAAAAGAAAATTAAATATTACAATATATATCTAGGTATATATATATATTATTTAAAAAGAAAATATAAATATATAATTTAACAATCAAATCATATTAAAAATGGCTGAAGACGAAGTACTTTTTGATGATGTTTACGAACTTTGTGAAATTATCGGCAAGTAAGTAACAAAAAAATATTAAGACAAGATTAAATATTATAAAAGATTAAGATAAATTTCCGAATTGATTTAATTGTAAATGTTGTTTTTATAATGTAATAACAATAATATTTATTTAGTGGTGAAAATAACAAAATGCTTTCGAATAATATAATATATAGGGGGTTTATATGTTGTTGATAGTAAATTATTCATCAATTTATTAAATAATCTTAGAAAGGTAGGTAGATGGGAATAGCTATCCTAGTTGCTTTTTTGAAATTTGAAATACAACTATAGCGCTTAATTTGTAGTGCAAAGACATGAGTGACCCGTGTGTGCTTATGGTTTTTGTTCTGGAATCACTCGTCCAAGGAACGTAGTACTACGATCATCCTGTGAAAAATTTCTGTAATAAGAAAATAAGAATTTATTACTGTTTGTTTTATCTAATCTACTACGAAAAATATTCGGTATTGGAAATAAATGACGAGGGTAAAGATTAAATTAAATAAATAGAAAAAAGAAACGCATTAATCGTAGACCAAAATAATGTAAAGTTTATTAGCACATACTTAAGTACTAAAATGAAGAGAATATGTTAGAATAATAATATTGGAAGTGCATGCTAAAAAAAAGTCGAAGGACAGTTCTATAAAATACCAATGTAAAAATAATAATTATTAAAATTATTTTCTGTAGATATACAAACCAAATTTTATATGATACTATAAAATTGGTTTATAAGACTCGAATTACTTAATTTAAAACACTTGTATTTAATTGTACTTTCTAATTTTGGCCAAATTCAGTGCACAACTTTCGTTCATGTACTATATGAGTTTAATTTGTTAATATTTATTTTTTTATCGATTATTGCATATACTAATTAGAAAACGTCAAATGAACATGAACATTATTAAAAAATATTTTGCATAAAGAGATGAAATACTTAAAAAATTTAAATAATTTTTCCCAAATTTTAAAAAAATATTTATTCAATTATTACATTTCAAAACCTAATACAAGTTAATATACTTTCATATTTAAGTATAGGTGGAGAAAAATGTAAGTACATAATATCAAAATTGTACGTATTGTATAAAAGTGTGATACCATTAAGAACGCCTATGCTTTCAAGAGAAGTAATCCGAGATAAAATAAAAAAAAATTATGAAATCACACCCTGCTTTTAAATATCAGTAATTTAAATAACAAGAAAAAAAGAAACAATTTACATTATACTTTACACAAATCTATACTCTTAGTTTCACAGTACATTAAGGATATCCTGAGAATATTTATGTAAATATTTATTTTTCTCATATCAATTTTCATACAAAATGTTTTTCTATACGCACTCATGTATACATTTATGTTTGTATATGAATCAGTGATGAAGCGTAACATTTTCAATTGGGAAAGCACATTAAATATAATATAATAGACCGGCAAAAAATGTTTATTTTTTATATTTTGTATCTCATAACACTGCAAAGAAATCTGGCATTAATCAAAATGTATTTCAAAAGAAAATTTATTTAAATCTGCTTTTAATTGAACCTTAATAGAAGCTTAGATGATTTAGGTTAATTAAATTAATTCATTAATTGGATTACATTTCAGTGGCTTAGTTATAACTTAAGTATGTAATTACTAATATTTTCTAATCTTTTTGATTTATATAGGTAGGTACATCTGTTGAAATTCATCGTCTTGTGTGTACCAACATTATTTTTTTTTTATTTTATTTTTGGTAGTAATCATGAATAAATACGAATATAGATGTATTTAAAGTATGACTAAAACCAAACATGATTAGATTATTATAATATTCAATATCTTGTTAGACATGTGATTAATAACAAAATATTAAATTATATTTTAGAGGGTGTTTTCTATATCATTGCATTGCTGTATGCCATATCTTCATTATAAAATAAAAGGAAACTTTATTTTTTTTTAATTTAATAATTTTTAATTTCACAAAAATATTTTCTAATAAAGAAAGTTTATAATAAACAAAACTGGTTTGTAATTAATCTCTTGTTATTTTTCAAAACGAGTCCAAAAATACCACATGTTGCATATAGTACATTCAAGAGCGTTTTTGGACCTTGCACTAAACTATCACATTTCGCACTAAGTACTACGTAATCGCTCTAAGTTTTGTCCGAAAATTTTCAAAAAAATTATAGTAGAATCATCGCACTAAATTAACTGATCGCATTTGATTTGTTGTCAAAATTGCAAGTACACTAGATATCGTACTAATAGAATAATTATGTATAAAAAAAGAAAAACAGAAAACTTCTATCCGTAATAAAAATAAAAATAACTAAAATTATAAATAAATATTTATTCAAAATCTAATACCGTAATATAAATTATATTAAAAATTAAATTTTTGTATAAAATAAACTATAAAATAAAATTTGTTTTCTCTATATAAATGCATATTTAAAATAAAAATACTTAATTGTTTTTTTTTACTTTTCAAAGTTGATATAACAACAAAAAATAATTAGCTATAAAAAATTTTATAAAATTTTATTTTATTTTGCATGAATGTTTTTCTTTTAACAAACTGAAACAATAGTTCAAAACAAACTGAAATAAAATGACAATAATTACATTTGCTTAAAATAAAAATGTATATCGTTATATAGTCATGATAATAATAAACATTACTAAATGTTGCTAAATATTGCTGGAATAAAGCGTTTTTTTGCTGTTTTTAAAACAAGTTTGACATAAAATATTGAAAAAATATATATTATGACAATATTAATTTTACTCCTAAAAATTTATTGCTTGAATTTATTGATAAATTTATTGAAATAGTACGACTATTGAGTGTAAAGTGCCCAGCACTAGGTTCGGAAACGCTTTAAATATTGAAAATGTTATGAATGTTAGATAATTTTGTATGCTAGATAATTCGCTTTAATAGAAATTAAAAAAAAAACGGCTCTCTAGCATTCTGAATGTATTCAGCTATTCCTGTGTTATAATAAAAAAATGTATATTTCAATTTAATTTTAATTAATATAATTTATAATTAATTATTTTTAATTTTTCATAATTTATGATGAGTCAAGAAATTAATTTTGTTAATTTTTTTTTGTGTGCGATCAATCAATACAATTGACCGCTTCGTCCCTGATATGAGCGTATGTTCACATACGTATAAGTAAAATGGTAAGATACTAAATTCAATAAAAAGCAATAAGGAAAATTTAACTTTGAATATTATGTTCCGTTATGTTTTTTTTCTACATATTAACATTAAGCATATAAACACACATGTACGTATATATAAATAAAAGTAAATATTTTTATTTATTTTTTTTTTGTCGAAAAAAAGCTACGAATAACCCTGTGGCTATAAAAATTTTCTCAGATTAATTTCACACAAAAAAGAATTTTTTGTTGTTATTTTTTGATTTTTGTTTTTGTGTTGTGATTTTAAGGAAATGATAAATTTAAATTAAGCAATTAAGTTAAAAATGGAATTTAAATTTAAGTCAAGCATATATTATTATATAAAGAAAAGAAAAATTGTGATAAAATGAGAGTGGGAGAGAAAGGATATGAACGAGAAGTATTCTCACAAATACAAATAAATTTCTTTGAGAATTTTTCCAGTTTATTTTTTTAGATTGTTTTTTTTTTGTTTGTTTTTTTTTTTTTTTATTCAAGGATACACGTGTATAAGAATAAATTTAATAATTTTTGTGGTCTTATTTAAAAAAATTTTAATAGGTAAATTTTATTTAGGATATTTGTAATATTACATGTTTTGGTAATATGGGTGACCTTGTAGTACAATGATACTACCTACTAAGTACTTATAAATTACTCGTTTTTGTAAAATTTTAAAAAAAGTAATTAAATTCTAGAAGAAGTGGTTTAAAATTTTACAAAATTAAATTAAACTGTTAAATAGAAATTATTCCCATTTTTTTTACGTTCAGTAGTTTTAATCGGGCTGACAGTCACAGGCTTATCTTAAATTAGTCCATTAGGATGTTTTGTATTACAATTAAATCGTTATAGATAATTGTTAGATTAATTAAATTATCTGAATAGATTGTTAAACAAGAATAAATTTGGTTGATTTTTATAACTCACAGATGTATTAATAACATTTGTAATACATAAGTTATAAAATCAATCAAAGCAAAAATCAGGAGCTGTATAGGAAGTGTATCAGAAGACTTATAGTGTTGTATTGAGTATTTTTGTTTAATTATTATTTAAATGGCAACTATTTACATAATTTTTTATTAAATATTAATTTTAAAGTAATAATATTTGTCTCCAAGTAATATTTATCCCCAAGTAATAGAGATTTATATCCAAATAACGATTAAATGACAAAGTTATATAGGACTAAATTTCATAAGACAAAATTACATATGAATAAAATTACATAACACAAAATTACATATGGACAAAATAGTCCAAAAATTATAGTCTAAATCAAATTTAGATCGATAGCAAACTTAATATATATATATACTTAATATATTTAATATGTACATCAAAGAATAGATTCCTGATGATAGAATGAAAATGTCCTCAAATGTTGCATTAAAATAATATAAACAAAAAATAAAATTTTGAAAAATCAAATATAATAAACAAAAACACTTTTACTAAAATAGATTGGACTGCTAGCATATAAAAAGCGTAAAAATTCAGTTGTTAATTCAGACCGAAAAATGTATGATGATGCTGTAAAGTATTGCAAAGTAAAAAAAACTAGTTTTGAATAGTTTTTTGGAATTAAATTTTGAACATTTTGTATGACACTATAGAATCCGAAAAATAAGTAGAAAAACAAAAATGATTTTCTAAAATTTTGAGTTTTTTTATATTCTGTTGTATTGTATATCCACAGTTTGGTAAATCAGTAGATAAAACTAAAGTTAAATGTTCTATAAAAAAAAACGATATAACTAGTAGTTTACATTATATAAGTATATGAAAATAGTTTTTTCTTTATCCTTTTTACTTTAAGTTTTTGTTATTGTATACTTAATAGTATCTTAGAAAGTTAGATTGTGTTAAATTTTATATTGTTATTGTGAATAGTTACTTGTTACAGAATAATTTTTGTTCTGTTTCATTTTTTTGTTTTGTTTTGTTTTTTGTGAAAATAACTTGTTTTTACTTTTACTCTCCTATTATAGATAGTTAATTGAAAATTTCCTATATCCTTGTTGTCATAAATCCTTTTTGGTAAGGAATTTTTATAACTCAATTATTTTTTAGTATATTACACATACATATGTTAACAAATTTTTATTATTATTAAAATGTTTTTTTTTTCTATTTATTTTTTTTTTTTAAATGTTTAGATTTTGGAAAAAGGATTTTAAATATCCGTTCGTTCGAAGATATGTTTTTTTAATCACATCGTATCCATTTTTTTTCTTGTTTATTAACTTTTAAGTTTTATATTAAAAAAAAAAATAATGTTAAAATTGTAAAATATTTTAAATTTTAGTTTTATTTTTATTGCATTATGTATTATGTACATATATATTAGTATAGAGTAAAGAGTGATATAATCTTTATGACAAAAAATTTTAAGTGAGAAAGCGGTATTGTATAGTAGTGCTAAAGTAGTATACCTTTTAAATTTAAACATTTAATTAAATTTTTAAAAATCGCTTGTATGAGTAGGAACATTATAAGTAAAATAAAATAATAATAGGTTTATTCAAATAAATTATTTAAATTAGAATGCAAAATGTTAAAGATTTAAATACTTTATAAGTATCAATATCTAGAGATTCGATATTTTATTATGTTGCTTCAAATTTAAACAAAATTATGCATTTAAATTAATTATAAAATCATTGAAATAAATTTAAAAAAAATCCAATGTGTAGATCTAAATCAGGCTGTATTTTTTAAAATAGTATTTTAATTCGAATCATTGTCAAACCAATGGAAGAAGTATAATTTACGCAAAATTAAAATGAGATAAAAATTGAATTATAAGAATGCTCTATATCCATAATATGACCAATGGAGAAACAGACCATGTAGTTATATATATTGTAAGTGTGAAAATCATATAAAATCAGAATAAAAGTGGTAAATAACCTAGTAACAGGTATTGTAACAATCGTAATAACGATTTGATTGTTATTGATGGTAATTTGACAAATTCTACATTAAATGTATATTAGTTATATCAACATTTTTTATATTGTTAGCTTTAATTATAACGACTTAAATTAGCCGGAGAAATCATTATGACTTTACTTAAATATCTGTGAATCATTTTTTTATACGAGGGGATTGTGACTTGCAAGCCATACATTATAATATAGTTTAAGTTGGTACCTAATAATTTTCTAATTTGTAATTCAGTTTTGTAACAAATAAGTTTTTTAATGGCATGTTCTAATCTAGCAAAAATATATTTTTTTCTATTAACATAGCAAGATGTTATAGTAAGAAATTAAGTTAGCTTTTTATCCTTTCGTTTCTTAAATGTACTTTCTGTAGCGAAGTATGGTTTTTTGATAATTTTTCAAAGATTATAATTATTACTCAGTGAATAATATGTATATTGATATTCTGAATAAATAACAAAACTTTAATATGAACAACTATATTCATTAATAAGTACTGCCATGGTAAAAGCCATAAATAGAAATACATACCTACAGCCAAATTCTAGCTACTATAAGATGCACAAAATTAATAATTTAAAAAAAAATACAATATATAGTAAAACCACTGTGACGGATCAAATTATCTGCAGACGAGAACCCAGAAAATGCTTAAATTAATAAAAGTTAACTACGGTGCCGTTTTAAAAAATCACATGTATTCGTATAGTTTACTTAGATTGTATAATTTCGGAACTGGATGGAATCTGTCCGCTATATAATCGCAACCGCAAATGGGCTTGTTATGATTACCCGTGTTTGTTAGTTACATTAATTAATTAAGTATTAAAATATCTGTATTCGATTTTTGCAAATATTTATAATGCCTATAATTAGCAATACCAACTATACACCACCATATATTTAATGGATATTTATAAAATCCATTCGTTAGAACACTTAATGTAGCTGTTTTGCTAATTATATATTAATTTTAAAAATTTTCAGAAGCCCTTTTTTATTTCAGAAATGTATTCAAATTTAATGTGAACTTAAGCTATTTGACTTTTTTAAAACTATCACAAAAATTAGACATAAGTTTTCAAGCATTTTCATGAAAAATATATTTTTAAGTATTTTCCAGAAAAATGTTATATTTAAACAAAAAAAAAAAAATAGAAAAAAAACAAATATATGTATATTTAACTCTTTTATTTCAAAATAAAGAACTTGCAAATTTCCTCTTATAATAAAAATAAAATTAAACACAAAAGCAAAAAAAAAAAATGTAGCACATAAGAATATAGAACATATTTTAAGCAGCACTTTAATTGTGTCACTTAATTATAATGAATAATATTATACAAATGAAAACGATATCAGCAAAAAAAAAGGGTATTTAAAACCGGTCTTATCTTGTTGAATTCTAAAATTTATAATTCTTTTAACTATAGGGTATACTTACTATATTAATAAATTGAATGTGTTGTAGTACATATATCCAAAAATCTTTTAGAATGATTAAAATTATTAAAATTTAGGATATTTCAATAAATTCAAATGAACTATATATATATATATATGTATATATATATTTTTCCGAAGAGTCTAACAAATATACCAAATAATTGATGTCACTAATATTCGTCTGCTCTTCGAAATCAGTTTGATAAAAAGTCATGCTCAATATTTTGTTATGAATTGTCTTTCATCATTTCAATTTATCGTGAACATTATGTTTTTTATTGATTTATCATAAACAACAACCTTCTTATTCTAAGTACGTAATAATTTATTTAAAAAAATAAAAATTAAATTTAAATCGGGGGTGTTGTACTGTTGTCGCGTGAATTTAATAAATTAAAATTTTTGTATTTTAAAATGACTTAACTAACTATACATTGGGTAAAATTATAAATTGAAAATTATAAAAATTTGAATAGATATTTAGTTTCGCTACGTTTCCTTTTAAATAGCTGTTATTTAAAAGCTTAACAATGAATATCGTTGGTGAAATGGTTAAGATATTTGTTTCGTACTTTCTTCAATTTACAGATAAATATAGATGTATTGGTGTTGTATATTGTATTAATTGATACTTCTGGAATATATATATATATATATATATATATATATATATATATATATATATATAATATATAATATATATGTATATATGTTTACATATTTTTTGATCAATGGCATATTATAACGAACAACTAATATAAATTTTGCAATAATTTTACATAAGTAAAAAGTTTTGAATCATAATAAAGAGACTTGATTAATTGCTGAATTAAAAATTGAATGAAAAATTATTTAACAAAGTTTAATTCAAAATAGATCCGAGCTTGACTTTATAAAGTAAGAAAAAAAATTTTAAAGCTAAAAATTGGCTAGCAATGACTGAATTAGAAAATAGAAAAATAATAGAATCTACGAAGTCTACAAAGTTTATTTTTAATATATAATAATGTACATAACACTTAAAATTATTAACATTGAAAATCTCTAAGGACGTTGAGGCATGTACACCAACTATAAAATATTTTTCAGATCTAAAACTGAAGTCAAAGTGACAATGCAAATATATACTAATATTATAAACTAAATTTAATTTTTTTACATTAATCATTTTAAATTTTTTCAACATAAGTACTAAGTACATAATGTAAATTAAAATCCCCATACCATGAACTAATTTATCTTAAAATATTTTTATTTATATATGTGGATTTAAGTAAGAGTACTAAAATATTAAAAAAAAGGATACCTTTTCATAATGTGAACATAATTATTATAAAAAAATGAAGAAAATAAAAAGAGAAAAAATAAAAACAACTTAACAACTTTATAACAGCCATTTTATAAATAATGTGTGAATTGGCGGTTAAAAATAGGGTTGTTTCCATGATACGATGGTGTTTAATTACTTTAATTACTACAGTCATAGTGTTTTATTCTCTTCATAATATTTTATAAAAATTTAAGGTCAGGAAATACAAAAACAAAATTACAACAAAAATTATATACAACAAAACAAAAAAAAAAAGACGAAAGAGTAAAATACACATACAATTGAACATTAAATTTTTTTTTCATATTTTATTTATTTAGTACTTATATGAAAATGCAAGCCATATATAACTAAAGCATTTTTTAATCAACATGTACAAAACTCAGTTTATTTTGTATATAGTGTAAATATTATTTAAAAGACAATATTCGAACACAAATTTTCGTCTCGATGAATTGACGTCTGATATATACATAAAAAAAAAATAAAAAAATATTCTACATGGAATATTTAATATGAGATTAAAAAAAGAAATGATAATGAAAAATTAATTGGTTCTATAAATTTTATTCTCCAGTGGAATGAATCCACTTAATTTTATCGTTCATTTCGTGGTTTAATAGGTGTGATTTATGCAGTGACAGCACTTATTATAAATTATGATAAAAAAATTTTCATTTATCTTGATTACTATGCTACTTATAATCAGTAGAAGTATAATGACGTTTTAAAATTAACATTTTTTTTTTATTTAAAATAAAAGACGGTAACACTTTCAATTCTTTCACTTTCAACTTTATATTATGATATGATAGTTACTATGGTTTGTTGCTTGTCATCATTTGGAAATTAGACTTTACAACTTTTTCTATTCTTACAAATTATATACAATACAGTTGTCAATTATAGCTTAGAATTAATGTATTTAAAATTTAAAGTCATATTATATAATATATTTTTTTTTATATTTTGATTTGTCGTTAAACAAGTATTAATCAAGGTATGCATAATTCCGTTAAGACAAATTTATGCCTATTACTAAGATAAGCAATTTAAGTTGTGCAAATTATAAGAATTCAAAACAAATGTTAATTAAATCTTTTATAATATATAAGATAAACGACGTGATGAATAAAAAAGCAAAAATAATTGAACAGTAAATTACACCACAAAAATATTAAAATTTTAGCAAGCTCTTGGTGCTGAATACTTAAAACATTTCAAATAGTCACACCAAATAAATTACGGTTATTTCCAAGTTGAGCGACATCTATACTCTAATAGAAATTTCAATCACGGACAATTTGTAAAAAGGCTTCATTAAAGTTCTGTCATTTTACACACAAATTAAAAAAAAAAGTACAAAAAAAAAACAGAAACAAAAATTGAAAACAAAACAGAAAAACAAAAATCAGATTGGATCCATACTCGTCAAAAATGATATAATAAAATGTTAGTTCATTATCTTCTGCTATTATTAAAAAAAATATATACAGTAAAACACGGTAGTAGACATTTGCTAAATTTCAGTAATATTGCTGACTATAACCGTTTTGCGATTATAGACTTAATCAATAAAAAATTTAATCTTTACAAACCAAATAAAATTCAATAAAATATCTTTCGTAAGTATAATTTTAAAATTTATTTTATTCATAAATAGTAATTCTGTTATGTAATCACAAAATATGCATATTTGTGATAAAGCACAGAAAAGACAATATATAAATTAGTTTTTTTAATAAAATAATTTACTTATATTATTACTAATGACTTATTTTTTGTTTTATTGAAAAATTGCGGTTATATTTTAATGTGAATAAAAACGACATCGATTGTATGAACTTAACTATGAAGTTTATTACTTTCTTTCAAACAAATTGTTGACTATTGCTGTAACAGAATTGTGACTACAAAAAATCTGGACTATAAACGAATTAAGATACACCGATCTACTACGTTGAAAATAATGGGATTTCATTGTGTTAAGTTATAATGTAATTAGTATTAATTTCATCATAATGTTTTAGGTATTATACTTTAATTTCATTATATTATATATATTCAATAATCAAGCGATTCAGAAAATAACTACAATTAACCAAGACAAATATTTATTTTTATATAAAATCGTACCTGAAAGATCTTTTTCTGTGCAATTGCACAGGACATTCACTAGTTAGTTAAAAATATCGTAAGCGTTATCTTAAATACAATGCCAAAGTACAACTTGTAAGAAGTTTTAAAATTTCTGAAAGCTAAAAACGATTATTTTGCATAATTTTGTGGACTTGATTAATTAGTTCTATTGAATAAATGAATTTTTGTTCAATAATCGAACAATTTTGTGTAGGAGTCAAAAATTTAAATTTTCTCCAAAAATTATTTCTTGTAAATTTCCAAAATTAACAATAAAAAAAATACTGTAAAATTTTAACTTTTCGACCGATTTTAATGTTTTTTCAATGGTTTTACTTTGTTTAATAAATATCCTAAAAGATAGTAACAAAATAAAACCGTTTTGAGAAAATTGAAAATTTGAATTTTTTCGTATTTTTTTGTAATGCTAGCATCGTTACAAATTTGCAAAACTAATAATAGATAAAATACTCTAAAACCCATTTTTATGCTGTTCTTGTGTTACGCAATATAATTGGTCCAAATTTTGTACCAGTCTTCTTATACTAACATCAACCATTTACACCATATTTTCAGTCAATATCGTCACATATTCTGAACTCCCATTATTTTGGTGGTATTTAATGGCATTTGAAAAATGAACTAAGTCATCTAAAACAGTTGAAAGTGTCAAAATAGGTGGGTATAAAGGTACAAGATATCAAGTTGCACTATTAAATTTTACTCTTTTAAATTTTTCATGTTCAATAATACACACTATGACAAAAAAATATAATTTTCAGTTAAATTTATAGCATTTTTGATTACCATTTCTAAATTATAATTTACTATTCTGAATTGTAAATGTCTGAACTGAATTGTATTTATAAGTTACTCTGATTAACAAATAGTGTGAAATAACTTTTTTTTTATCAAAAATTTTCAAAAATTATTTTTGAATTCTCTTTGTTTTACATGTCAGTAGATATACATTGTTAACAATTATTATCATCGTTTTCAGATTTTTAAATTTAGTTTGATTTCAAATTTCTATATATTTAATATACATTAACAAAATATTTTATATTTATCATTAGAATAACAATATTAAAAACAAATTTGCAAATTAGAAAACGAAATTGTCAAAATTTCATTCTCTTTGTATTCTTTGATAATGCTCTGACATGACTTCTTGTTTCATAGTTTAGTGTTTTGATGGTTTTTTGATTAAAATATTTTAAACTTCATATTTCAAAGTAAAACAGAAAAATGTACATAAGTACATATATTTATATCATTGAATAACATTGTTTAATATCATATAGAAAATTATATATAAATATATAAATAATAATATAAATAAGTTATATAACATAATTAATTTAGAAAAAAAAATTGAACAGATGTAGCTAATAAGAGAAAAGTATTTGTAATTGAAGAGCACATGTGTCATATTTGTGAAAATTACAAATGAAATCTTTTACACTTTAATTCCAACATTTATATAAAAAGTTTTAAAAATTTCTTTATTTTTTTTTATTTTTGTGAAATAAAAGAAAAGAAAATTAGTAAAGAGATATTTAATGAGCGTAAAAGGTTAATTTTTGTTTTTTTGCTTTTTTCCTTTCTTGTAATAGAAAAGAAAATTAATGAGTCGTTCCAAAGATACTTTTTTACATTGTCAAATTACACGTTAAATTATACAATATATATGTATGTGAGTATGTATGTATGTATGTCGTAAATTTCAGAACAATATTTGTAAATTTCTGAACTATTTCAGTTAAATTAAATTAAATTAAAATTTAATTTAAAAAATTAGAAAAGAGTCAAAACATTTTTAGAGATATAACATCTAACTCTTTTAAATTTTTATTTATAATTATTAATAAAAATTTGAAATTTATATATACTTTTTTAAAGTAACTTAGATTGTATGGCAAATATCTGAAATACTGTTTTTAAAAGTTGTAATTGTCAAATTGATATCAATTTTTAATTTTGATAATTTCTATCAGTTCTTACATAATCAAAAATTTATGTGTAAAAATGTCATATGGATGAAAAGTGTCATATGGTTAAATTTTTTGATCCACCAACAAACGATTTCGACTAAATGTTCATTTATTTTTTTTTATTTATTTATTTATTCGGTCTTTCTCAAAAGAGCATCATTGCTCGTACAGAGTATATACATTATAAATATACATTATAAATATACATTTTATATGATATATATACATTATCATATACAAAAAAAATAATTTATTGGTTTAAAAAAAAAAAAAAATTGAATCGAAAAATGTAAATTTTTACCATGAAAAAACTTCTTGATTACCTAAGTTCTTGCTCATACAAAAGTTTTTATCATGATTAACTTTAATTAGGAATAAAGCAATATTCTTATATCTCTTTTTTTTATTGATAAATTGATTATTGTGAATTTTTTTGTTATCTTGAAAAAAATTCAAAGATAATTTTAAAATTTTAGAAAAATGTTCAATCTTTTATTTTCAGTATTTCTACACAATCCTTTGAATGTACAAAAATTGATTTTTCAATTTGTCCTTAAAAATATTTTTCTCAAAACAAAATCCAATACCTTTCCTAAAATAAAATGGATTAATTGAATTGCTTAGAACAGAACATAAAGAAACAATCTTACCTTTCCCCAAACAATTATTCTATAACAATTTACAGGAAATTAGAAGTTGTCAAAATTACTTAATTACTTCGTACAATTTGAACACTGCTTTCGTGATTAAAACTTAGTTTGATATGATAAAAAAATTGTAACGCGAACATAGCTAAGTAAAAAAGACATTTTGGGAAATTAAATTTTGATAAAATGAGATTAAGGAAAATATATTGTAATGAAACAAAACTTTATAGACCGAACATACATCCGAGCATTAGAGCCAACACAATTGTGAGCGACTGATATTAATATTCTAATTTTACAGTTATTAATTTTTTAACCCATTATAGTTATATAAATTTTATAATTGATCTGCTTTGGTTTTTACGGTATTTCAATTAAATTTAGATTTTCTTTTAGAAATAATTTAGCTTGATAAGAAATATCGATATTTTGAAAACAACATACTTCAGTACTTTCTTCGATATTACGAAAAAACTGCAAAATTTTTAATTGAAATTAAAATAGAAATAACTCAGCAAAACAAAAAATTAAATGTGTAACGACTTATTTAATTTTTTGTTTTGCTGATTTTCGATTTTTTACTGACTTATTTTATTTTACTTCCGGTGTTTTTGTATATATTTGTATGTGTTGTAAAGAGTTATTTCTCTTTTGATTTTGCGAAGTTATTTTACAATCAAATAACTCGACAAATTTTCTGAATTGCTAGTTCTATTATTAATCTAACATAGTTTACACATTATTTTGCTTTTTACCAAATTTTCGAAAATATATTTTAAATCAAACTTATAACAGTAATGTTTATAAATACTGAGGTATGTGAGAAGAAAAGAATTAAAACTAAATAATTAAAAAAATAAATGCTTAAAATTGAGCTATATTAAATATTAGGAATCATTTTTTTTGTAATTTTTTTTTATCTTATTACGGAACTATTTCATGCCACTTTCTTGATCAGTGGTTACGACTTGCTTCTAAATTTAACTTTAATTAAAAGATAAAATTTTAATTAAAATATACATATTATATATATACATTTTTCAATTATTTTTCAACTGAACTTAAATAAATTATTTCTATACAATCTGTGAGCTTAATCCACAACTTTAACAAATTTTATATAAATCTATAATTTTATATTATACATACAGACAGATATATATATATATACAGTTTATCTTCCTTAAATCTTTAAAATATTATTTAAGCTTAGTTATTAATTTCAAAACCAATCACTTTAATTATATATATATATATATATATATATATAGGAATGGGCGAAGAAAATATTGAGAATTGTATACGTAATATTTTTATTTAGACTTAACAAATAAATTATTGAAATTATTATTATATATATCCATATATATTATTATGTGTTATAGATGTTAATCAATGTATGTATATATACTGGAAATTTATAAGATTAATAAGTAATTCTTCTCTTTATTAAAAATTTCTTTGATGTTGTCTTGAAGTGTAACATATGTTGTTATAAATGTGACAATGACAACATTTAATAATTTGTTTGTTAGAAAATTTCTATATTATTATGAGAATGTGTAGATTGTAGATATCATCATTATTACTTATATGTTTCAAGGATTTGAGAGATATATTAAAATGTTCATCTTCATTTTCTTGTTTACTTAATTTTTTTTTTTAATTAAATTTATTAGGTCAGATGTTATTAGTTAATTAAAAGAAATATTTCACTTGTTGTTTTTTAATTGGAATTTTAATTGGTCTCACTTCAAATACAAATAATTGAATAAACTAATATGTGGAAGATAATAAGTAATATAACACGATTAAAATAAATTATCGTAGTTATTAACGATTACATTTTTTTTATTATTTTAATAATAATTTAATAAAATAATTTTAATTACTATTTTACTATTGTATACCGTTATAATCACTGATTGAATAGCTTTACATAATAGTTATTAATATGAAATTTAAGAAATGTAGATAGATAATCGTATATACTTAAATAATTTTTTTTATTATATAGGGTGTTTAAAGAATAACCCACCACAGCGAAATGATTCGGCGGGTTGTAATAAACATTAAGTAGCATAAAATAGGGGAAGAAGAGTTTATTCTCCACCATTCAGAGATATCGGATTTCATCTTAACCGTATATAAATCTGAGCAATATAACATACTTAGAACAAAAACATGAACGAAGTTTTGGAGTTGCTTAAAGTTCTTTCTAAATTTCTTTTTTCAGGAGTTAAGTATAAGGATTTATATTCAAATCTGAAAAAAAAAATTATTTATAAAATATCATTTGTTTGAAAACTGTGCTTAAAAATATATATATATATATTTTTTGTGTCAATCTTATTCTTCCTCTTCTTCCCTAAATTTTGAGTAAATAACTAATAAATAACAAATAACATCTGGTCATTCTGGTCAAAAGATCCAATCCTATTACATAGAACATTTTTTCATAATTGCATACCCCACGGGGTAAGGGTAATTTACTTATTTTTTATTCAAAGGAATGGATTATCACAATTTGGTTGCAGCCATACTCTAATAAATGCTTGTACCGAAAAGCAAATATTGTAAGATTTGATAATTTTTTAATAAAAATTATTCGCAATCACTTTGAAAGTGATTAAAATGGAGATTAAAGTGATTAAAACTTAATACGTTAGAAAATGGTCTTATATCCAATATATACTACCACAACGAGGAGTACATTAAAAATACTTTAAAAACGTAATTGCGCCCGAACACTTTATATATCTTGACTCTAAAGGATTTATTCAAAACCACGAGTATGTTCCTCTGTTATATCACTACAATAGAAGGGCTACATGCAAGTGTATAGAATATAACCCACAGAATATTGAGACTAATCTACTAAAATATGACACGTTTATTCCTGAAAAGGATAAAAAATTATCAACAAACTATTGGTGGTTACATAGTTCATGAAAACGAATATAATAGTTAAATATATCAGTAGAATAAGTTAGGGTTGGATTAAGTGTACTTCTAGTTTAGTTTTAAGTTTTATTTCATAAAGAAAAAGTCTAAAAAATTTCTGGTTTTTATCGAAATTTTCCAGAATAATAAAAAATCATAATAAAATTTTTGCTATAAAAAATAACAAAATATTGATGGTGTATAAATAATACTGTAAAAAAAAAACCAAACAAATTAAATAATTGTTAAAGCTTTCGTTCTAAGTAAATTAAGAAATAATAATAGTTTTATAAATTTTTTTTTCTAATTGTAAACAGAATAAAACAAGAGAATAAAATAAAAATTCAAAAAAAAAAAAAAATGGTTGTAACGTATATGATTTTTCAACTAGAAACGTGCAATTATACCCACTCAAAATGTAGAAGAGAAAAACATGAATAATCCGATCTTAAACAATTGTTTAGTTATGATAATACTCTTATTTTTGTTTTAAACGATAATTAGTTGATAAAAATTTAATTACCCATCAAGGCAGCCTATGACAATAATTGAAAATATTTTAGAATTATAAAGCATCAGCCAGTCTTAAAAATTTATAACGATTTTGATTTTATCTGATTTTATTTAAAAGACTAAATCGAAGTTAACACCGAAAATTTTTTTAAACTAATTTGATTGAAATGATGAATTTTGCCTGACGTAGGCCATAATTTTTAAATGATTAGGTAACTATATACAACCATCTCAAGTAACATTCTTGTTTGTTACGATATCACAACTCCTTTCCGAGTCGATGGCATGTAATTTCAAGAAGAACCCTGTAGAATTTATAATATTTTTAGTTAGTAGATAGCCATTACGAAATATATCGATATCAACATATATATTTGGATATCAACATAAATATTTGTTTTTGGACAAGATATACTCACATATAGATAATTTTCGATAATAATGGTATGCTTAGAGGGGTTCTTCGTAATTGCATTATAATATAAAAAATTGAGTCACTCTATAACATTGTAGGGCTGATATCAGTTATATACTATATTTATCGTTTATTTTAATCTGAATTAGTGTCTTTGCAATGGAAAAAATGCACCCTATGCGAACTATGCAAACTATGCATTCGTGTGTGACGTGTTGCTTCTAATCTAATGCTTAATTAAATAAAAAGCCAAGAATTTATCAAATCAAGTAAACCATTAAAAAATAAGTAACTGAATAAAGTAAATAAACTGATAGGCTTGTTTATTTAGCAACTAAATAATTTAAATTTTTACAAATATATACAAATATTTAAAAATTATACAATACTAAGTATAAATATGATATTAACCAAAATAATATTTTAACGTACGATATTAAATAATAGAAAATCCTTATTAATAGATAAAGTATAAAAAATCCTATGGTATAAAAAAATATCATTCGTGACTTTCTTACAAAATTTTCTTACTATATTTTTATTGATTTGCAATATACTTAATATAAAAAAATAAAAATATGTATATATATAAGTTTTAGTAAAAATGTCAAGTAAAATTTTCAATTGTCATGTTATTTCATTCTATATTCAAATTAAATTGAAGTTCACATACAAACATATTACTTTTTGAAAAGAATGAAAAGACTAAAAATTTATTTCAATTGTATTGAAACCAATGAATAAAAAGAGTAAAAAAACAAATTCTTTTCAATATTCATAAATTATTTTCAACTGAATGTATTCAGAAAAACTAAAATTATTGGCAATATTCCAAAGTTCAGCTGGGTTTTCTGAAAGTATATATATATACAAATTAAAATAGATGTAAGTAAATACATAGTAAACTAAAAATTGTATTTTTTTTCAATGGTTTCTCACCTATTTTAGTTAAGCAATATTGCACATGTAGTTGACTGGTAGCGAAGCTGCCCATCAGATACTTGCTTGTAGGCTCTACCATACGAAAAGTATAAATTTAAGCCCGACATGATTGCAATTCATTTTAAGTATTATTTGATTTTATTGTGTTTTTTATGTTACAAAATATAGTCTTACAACCTCCGGTAAATAAAAACCCTAATGCCACCTCTCAAACATTTTCGCCGAAGAACAAGAGACCCCACCCCTATTCAGTGCAAATTCTATCGTGGTTCAAAACTGGCTATGGGAATTGGTTTGTATTAAAATTTTCCCGAATGTGGACCCATATTACAACAAAAGTGTTTCCATAATGTAAAAATATACGTACATAAAATCTGTAAATGCTCAAGAGTAATGTTAACAAATTTATTCCAAATGTCCCTGCTGACCAAAGGTAGTTATACATTTTTTTTCTATAATCCTGAATTAGTCCAAACTGTACATTCGTGTATAAAGGTATCGTTTGAAACCTAATGTTTGGCTGAACTTAAAAAAAAATTATTAGGTTAAGAACCATTGTTAACTTGTTATTTCGTTGAATTGCAAATTGAAATTGAAATAAAAAAAAAAATTAAAATTGAAAGAGTAAAAATATTTTTTGGCTTAATTTTTATATATCTTGTTTTTTTAAATAGATTTTTCTATGTTTTCAGTAGATTTAGGTCAATAAATACCATTTACTACAAAATTCAATATTGATTCATAATTTAACTGCTAAATTTTAGTTTTATGTTTTTATGTATTTTTTTTGGAAATAAAACCGAATAACATTTTTCTAAAGATTTACTGAACTAAATATTTTTTATTTAACGAAAATTTAAATTATTAACAAAAATTTTAATTAGTTTTAATTAATGAAAAGAAGAAACAATTGCCTGAGAAGGGCGTAAAATTTTTACAAGTTTAATTTCGAAAAATGTTTGTAGAGGAATGAAGGTCATGGAGTCTTTTCAAATTTTTTAAATAATTGAAAACATTTCTAAAACCTGTTCGCTTCTGACAAGCATAATATGAAGTACATATCGTATAGATGAAATAAATGGGACAAACATTTCAAAACAAACATGTAATTATTTTCTTTTTGAAATAAGACCGCTACAGAATTTTACTTCCCTGTCATTAAATATTTCTTATAGTCAATATTCTATTTTAAATGAATATATTATGGCTTGATATACCGACATAGCATCAGCTAAATCAACATCGATTAATTCGAAAAAATAATCTTTAATTTCATCGTTATTCTTTAATTTAACAACTAACTTGTTTCGTCAATGATAATTGAAAATTTATTTATATTCAATAATTTCGATATTTCTTCCATATAAAATGTTGCCATAACATTTTTCAAAATACTAGTTCTAATTTTCGAAACTTGATATTTTTACTGATTTGCGAGTCGGTTGTTAATGAATCTATAAATTTTGGCATGTTCAGCAACAAAAAAAAACGAGTTTTATTTCTACGTTAATGACATTTACTGAAGACAAATGTTCTGTCGATGTTAATTTAATTTTATCACTACATCACTTCTTGTACAAACTAAAAATTACTATTGAAACACCCTCTGAATTTGAAATTATTTTAAAATTTATTGAAAAACAATTTTTAATTTAAATAATAATAGAAAAGAGAAATTATTACAGGATTAATATGGAAAAGGGGGGTTTTACGTTTATATACTTTATGAATAAACTGCTATAGGCATAAAAAAAGAGTAGATATTTTCTTAAGAAGAGTTAAAATTTCAAATTCAATAGAATTGTTTGTATGTGTTAAATATTTCAACAAAATAATTTCTTATGTCCTTCATATTATTTATGTTTTGTAGTCTCTTGTGTCACATTTATTTAAAATCCTTTCATGAATATACTTTCATTATATATATATATCTAAAATGTTTCCGAAAATGTTTATTTTTTAGTCAATTTAATTTCTTTAAAATATTATTTACAATATAACTAATATATGTATTGAAATGCAATTTTTTATAAATTGAAATTAAATGGATTGGAATATTATAAAATTATACTTTTTGGTAAGTTAAGCCTGAGAATTAATAAAATATTTGCAATGGAATGCATTCAAGGAATATTTTGTTGTGAATCAGTTAATGGAAATATATTCGGAAGTTATATGATTGTATGTATATGATTAAGTATAGTTTATGAGATTTAATAATTAAAACAGAGGACAGCATTCTTGAAAGAACTTTATATTAAGCGGAGACACTTAAACTTAAATTAAAAACAGTGAAGATACATTAAGAGTTCATAAATCAATCAAAATAGGACATTGAAATTGATTTATGGTTCAGAGTAAATATTTTGTGAATATGGAGCTTCATTATAAGTCATAAGTGAATTTAGGAGAATATAATTTGTATACACACATTTAAAAACATTTTTTATTTTCGTTTTTTGGCTTTAACTAGTTTATTTAATTTTAAATTTTCTTTTCTCCATTTCTCCATATTGGGTAATAGTATGTACAATATTTTATTATATACTATAAAAACAAAGTAATACATTTTTATCTATTATAAGCGCACTTTATATCAAGGTCACAATTAAAGACCTAAGGTTGAAAGTTTTCAAAATGAACATCAACTATTACACTTTGTATATAAGCATAGTTAGTTTTAATTTTTTTCATATTGTCTTCATATTTATTTTTATTTTTAAATTTAACAAGTCTATATTATTTTTAATAATGTCTCCTCTTTTTTTCAACATTTATAAGTTTTAACTAGATTTTGAATGTACATATATATATATATGTATACAATAAAAACTATCTATAGTTATATGTTGAAAAGAAAAAAAATCATGCCATGTCGTCCGCTGTTTTGATTTCAAAAGACTTTTTTTGTCGAGTCTATAGAAATATTTACTCATATAAAAACATATACGTACATACTTGAATATAAGTCATACGTAGACGTCACACAAAAAAATTGTATATATATTTATGTACAGAAAATAATTTTTTTATTTTTCTTTTTACTAAAGTGTTGCAAAATAAATTTTTCTTGTCAACCTAAAAAGAAACTGTAAATAAAACAAATACCAGGATCACTATTGTGTATAGAATGAACTTTTAATAAACTTTTGCAAACAAAAAAATTATATGATATGAATTTAAAAAAAAAAAAATAAAAGAATGTTTACATTTACATTTTCAATTGTAATCCTTAAAATATACCAAGTCTGCAGTATATATTCATTAATTCCGGTTTGATATTCAACGTAGTATAAATCAGTAAAATTAGATTCCCAACTTATTTATATTAAATCGAGTATTCATAATAGGTGCTATGTGATATTTTGGTCGATTTTCACTATCACAATTTTTATATTATTCTGGAAAATTCGATGACACTAACTGTTTTCAGTTGCAACCATTTGCATCAATTGTTTTCAATATGGTTCAATTTTGGATGCTTTTTGATCAGAGTATCTACCTTTTATTTACTTTCCATTGAATTTGTGTTCCAAAATCAATTGGATCAGTTCATATTTTTCAATCCTCATTAGTTATATGTCTATTTACTTTGACCTTACACTACAATGTGTAATTTGAGTAAAATTTTATAGCACCAAAGTTAAACTACTTTGGATTAATTCTGCTTTTTAATTATTAACACCAAACAAAATCAGATTTCATTAGATAATTTTTGTAAGAATAATGAAAACGCCGGTAATATAAAAATAGCAAATGTAAAACGAGCAGAAATATCTTTAGTTATGTTTGCCTAGTGCCTCATCTTCATTTTTTACTGTTCTGATCTATATCTTTCAAAATTATTAGTAGTCCTGTCCTGTTTCTGAAATTGCGAAAAACATTCAGTGCGGCAGAACGAAACCAATTATGTTTGTGGTAGAACATTTAGGCTCAAAAATACTATGGACAATGGATATTTCTTGCTCTAAAGTCTTAAGACTAGTAGCCAGATTTTTTAAGTGATCTTTTTGTAAATTAGAAAATAAATTTCTAGGATTAATTGAATTGAAAAACGCTGATACAGAAACTATATTTTCAAAGCAATTATACAATATTTTGATAAACTTAGCAACTCATTAACTAATATAATTGGGCTAGCAACAGATAATGCCTGTGTTATAGCAGGAAACTTAAATGGGCTAAAAAAAGTTTGAAAAAATTAATTACAAATTATTTTTTGTAGCTTATATTTGTCACGTTGCGTTTAACTTATATTTTACCCTCATTTGTGCGATTCAAATGCGTGCAAAATATTACCAAATCTTTTAGAATAGCTTTTTCGGGACTTACATAATTTTTTAACACGGTTTTCCAACATTTATGATATATTTTATAAATTGGGATTTTGTTATTTCGATTCTATAATAGTCACTTTGTATGAATTTCAATCTGTTTGCAGCAAGAACCTGATTATTTAAAACTAGACATTCGTTCAATTGAGATGTTGTCAATGAAATTGTTTTTTCTTCTTGTAGGAAGTGTCATTTTGATGTTAATGTGAAGACAATAGAGCTTACTGTACGGGTTAATTTCATCAAAAGATGCTAGAGATCATTTAAACTATCAGCTAAGACGGAAATTTTGTAGCCGAAAAGGGCTCAATTAAAAAAGAGCACCAGTGTAAGTCTTATAATCGTCTAGTCTGGAAAAAGACAGTAATTTTTAGGTAATGCGGAAAACATATTCATAAATTAATTGTTTTTTCAACAAAAATAATTTATTGTTTCTGAACAATTCATCGTCTCTGTTTGATTTTTAATGTTTTTCATAAATATTTTTGTTGAATAAACTAAGCATATCTTTGGATAAATTGAATTATTTTGAGTAGCCCGAAATTGCAGGAAAAACTATGTGTTAGGTTCTCTTCATAAATGTTTACCTGGAGACATTTTTTTTGCTCAATTGAGCGAAAATATCCCAATATCGCAACTTTCTTTAAGCGTAAAAATCATAGTCGATGTCAGAAAAGAACCGATTTACTAAGAGAATAGATGTAATAAGAGAAAGAAAAACAAAAATGCGAAATGAAATTATCAATTTCATTTCCCTTAATCGTTTTAGGTTTTTCGGTTTATAAAAGCACAATGAGTAGGATAAGCAAGAAAAATAGAGAAAGAGAAATTGATGAAAAAATAGAAAGTAAAAAAGAGAAACACAAAAAGAAAAGTGGGAGAAATGAAGAAAGAAGGATAAGAAATAAAAGAGGAAGTGTTAAAGAGCAAAAAAAAGTTTTCAAAGAGAAAGTTAGGTAGAATAAGTAAATCTTATAATTCAGCAGATCAAACTGAAAAGCTATGAATTAAATTGTCATCTTAGATTAAAGTAAAAAAAAACAAAAAAAAAAAACTTTAGCTGATAATTGCTCTAAATTACCTCTTCAAAAAAAATTATATTATTTCCTTTTTAGAGTGTCTACAAATTTTTTGTTCTCTTTTTATATCGACGCCTATATTATAATACTGCAATTCACTCTTTCAGGCTTTTATTTTCAATTATATTTTTTGGTATAAAAGTTTTGCCAACTTTGTTTTTTTTTATTTATTTATTTTTTTTCTATTTATTTACTTAAACAATAAAGTACCTACACACTTTTATAGATTTAAGTATACAAAAAAAAACAAAAAAAAAAATAAATAAAAAAAAACATAAAATAAGAAACAAAAAAAAAGTACAAAAACAGAAACCTCGACATTTTCAAAATAAATAGTTATCCTTGAATCATTGAAATATCCTGTCTCTTTTATATTACATTATTTTCATATTTTTAGTTTACTTTTTTCGTTTTTTATTCTTTATTATTTTTTGTATTTGTTTTGTTTTTTTTTTTATTTAATTTCTTTGTTGCTATAGAAAAGTATTTCTAAATTGAAGTTCAGTAACCTAATCTACCCTTTTTAGACTTAAATATTATTTTTTATATTTGGCAATTTATCAATATATATATACATATATTTATATATATATATATATACGTATAAGAATACCTAAAACATTTTTATGTTGAGGATGTTATATTTTGTGTGTAGTTGTAGTAGTTTTGTTCATCAATTACAAAAAGTCAATAAAAGTTTTTTGTTTTTGTTTGTTTTAATTTTATTTTTTTATTTGTGTTTTTTGTTTTTTCTTATCTATGGTTTGACTGCTTTTTATTGTTTGATTGTTTTTACTCATGTAGTTGGAAACAATATTATAAGAAATTGTCTGCATTAAAATCAATGTCCTATGTTATAATATAGGTTTTGAAAAAGTATTTATTTTATTTTTGCCATTAGAGAAATAAAAGACGGTCTTGAATTTAATTAAGTTTTTTTTTTTTTTTATTTTGGAAAAATTTTCTAAGAAAAAAAAAACGAATTTTAGTATTTACAAAACTTTAGTAAACCCACTTTATGTTCAGCAATTTGTAAATATCAGTGATTAATAATCTTTGAAGTCTGTTGAAGTTTAATGATTGTGTGTGTGTAGAACACTTTAGATGGTGTAGAAAAAAAAGATTGTCAAAATTTATTAAGATATTTTTATCTACCTTCTTTAAGAGTTCGAAAATCAATTGTTCCTATCTGATTGAACAGTTTTCGCAATACTTAAAGAACCAGATAAAAACCTTCCATAACTCATCTAGAGCTGTTTGGGGTAACCGTTAGCATAAGCATATACATCAAAGACAGTCTATTAAACTTATTTTACTATTTTAAAAAAAATTATAATCAAGTTAAGTCGGGATGAGTCAAGAACAAAATTTGAATTAATGAAAGCATTTTAAATGAGCAAAATCAATAGTTGACAAGGTGTTCGAACTATATTGGATGATTTCAGCTTTGTTTAATACAGAAATAACTCTTAGAAGAAAAATAACTCGTTCTTGTCAATCTAGCAATTCTTTATATTGAGCATTACATTAATGGGTCATTTGATATGTTCCAAAAATGTAGTTTATTAAGTCTCAAAAGCGTTTCAAAATGCATAAAAATACGATAAAGATACATATTTGAATAAATGGTTAAAAAAATTTAGAAAAGAAGAATTTTTTAGGAATAAATTTAATTCCAGATTCATGTTTCATTGGTTTGTTTGCTGATGTTTAAACAGCCTCTATAGTACTGATGCAAATCCTGCAGTTATTTTAAAAAATTTAGAAAGCGGGGTCAATACTCTTCACCAATACTATTAGAAATGGAACATTAAAATCAACCGTTCTAAAACGACAGGCTGCTTCTTCTCAAGGAAAAGAAAACCATGCAACTTGCCAAACTGAAATCTTAGCCTAAATGGTACTATTATCTAATGAACTTCCCGGATCAAATATCTTATAAAATAGCTAAACTTACTTTCAGACTCATCATTGAGAATGAAATAAAAAAAAAAACCTAATTTTAATAAAATCGCTCTGAAGTTTGATAATAAGAAGATCTACTTACCCTGTCAGAGCAAAATAAAACATTAATTTTTTATTCAATAAAGTTTATACTTATATGGATCACCTTATATATACTTATATGGATATGGGAATATGGGGAGATGGCCAAATTGCCACAAAAAAAATTAAAAATTGCCAAACAAGGTTTTAAATATGATTTTAAATCTTCCATGGAATCACAACACGATGGATATAAATTTGAAATAAAAAAGTCTGTCGATAGCTGATCAAATTACAAATAGGCAAACAAAATTCAACAATAAGAGCGAATACTCAAGTAATTGCTAAATTCGGAGGCTGGTTAATTATTGATCATTGGCTGGCTGTGTTTTTCGAGTTTTACTGTTTGTACTGTTCGGTTTATTAAGTTATAAGTAGTTTTTTTTAGTTTTAATTCTAATTTTTTTTTTCGAATAAAAATCGAGATAATCGAAAAAGTTTTTTTCTCCAATTTTCTTTTTGCCCAATTAAAAGTTTTATTTTAATCTATAATTAATCAGGAATTGTATGTAAATAAAATGTAAATTGTAGCTAATAAGATAATTTAATCTGAGCTCTAAATTAATAATTAAATTTATGATTAATAACTAATTAATAATTTAATGAATATCCTAATCGATTCCATTTGTTAGACCATCGTCAGAAAATTTTGTCCTCTTCACCTTAGACCTCACACAATATTCAATCAAATAAATTTATTGAAATTCATTCTTTATGTAAGATTAAAGATAAACACTTTGTCCAATTATTCTTTGAGATTTTAAATTTTCCGGATTGAGAAACACTGATCTATGTAATACACATATAAATATATATATATATAAATTTTTGTAGAAAATATTATTCTTTTTTGTAAAATGCCATTAGTGAAGAAAACAAAATTGTTTAAAATAAACGTTAAATAATTTTTAAGAGTTAAAAATGTCCGCAGGATATTTATAAGCTGCCATTAAGATAACATCTCATTATTAATTTTTATTTTTTTTTTGTTTTAAAAAATGAAATATGGTTGAAAAATTTAATTTAAAAAAATTTTCAGTATTTTAAATAGGTAGTATCTATAAATTTTCATTAAAATTTTTAAATGAGTTGATTTATGGTAAAGTATTTAATATATATATATATATATATATATATATATTAGAAGGAAGTAAGGAATTGGGAGATTTTTATTTTAGGCATTTGACTATACATTTCTTTTAATTTTGAATAAATTAGTATAAGTATAGGGAGTGAGTTAAGAGATTATTAATAAGTAGTAAAATGTCGTCAATTCAAAAAAACTCAGTGATAATTACAAAATTAAGAAGAAAATAACAAAACTCAATGTAAGTAAAGATTCTCTTATAATTACTTATAGTAATAAAAATTAATGGATTCGTTATGAGATTGTAAGGACATAAACTTATCAGGTTGAATTTGAGAATATTAATACAATATCATAAAAACATAATTAATAAATTCTAAGTAAATAATTTTATGTTTATCATCAGTTTCAATTATTAATTTTCTATGGACTTTGCTTTACCCCTTACATACCTATTATGCAGTTTAACCGCTGCACCATTTGGCATGTAAGTTGCTTTTCACTATTTCAACGTTTTCACTGTGTATACTAAATACAAAATTTAATCATTTTTTGATCTAGATTTTACAACTTTCCATTTTTTGGTTTTTTTTTCACATAGCAAAACTTTATTCCGTCATTAAATTTGTTATTTGAACAAATGGGATAGTTTAAATTAGGCAAACTTAAACAGATTTCTACTATATACTCACAACATTAAATATGTTATTTGGAAAAATTTATCACTGATCAGACGTCTCTTATTAATGAATCGATATTGATTACAATTTAAACTTTTTAAAAAAATTCTAATAATTTGTCAGTTTTTAACGTTGTTCGTTAAATATTCAATAACTCTGATTTTATTCTACCAATCAAGTGAACATGTACTTGAGGTTTCTGTGAAGAAAATTTTTCCTCGCATATATTGTTGTTCTGCCTTATGCCCTATGTATGCGGTTACTGGACCTTGATGATGATATATTGTTGTAAAAATGAGGAGGTGGTCAAGCGGAGAATATACCGGGTGTTCCACGGCAGGCGTATCAGCTTTTTAAGAGGGGGAGGAGCCGTTATTTTAAAATTAAAAAAAGTTTGTTAACTATCATTTAACATAATTTTCTTATTTTTTGATGTAGAATCCGAATTTGCATAAAAAGTACCCCTTCTCATTTGAAAATCTTGATTTCGGCCAATTTAGTCGAGTTTTGGTCTGGAAAAATCGGTTTCCCTTCCTTCCCGGAAATTGAAAATATCGATAGAGCACCCTGGACTTGGTTAATACAATTTTTATTTAATTTTTGAATAACGGCTCTTTCCTCTCTTAAAAAGCTGAAACGCATGGTCTGACACGCCCGGTATAATGCTGAAATTTGTTAGCTGTGTGATCAGGTGAACGTAGTCAAGTATATTAAATATAAGGGATTCCAGTGGCTTGAAGACTTGGTACAGATGGATAAACATTTGCTAGGTAAGAGAATCTTCGAGTATGACCAGACCCGAAGGTACAAAACTTCGGAGAACACCAAACTTTATAATTTATTTATTATGAAACATTAAATGGGAGTATCTAGTTAGAGATAGTTAAGTCTCTTTCTTTATATGCTCTTTATCAGCCAATTTAGCAAATTTTTTACTTATTTTTGAAATGTGTGTAGATAAATAATTTGATTGAAACTTGTCTGTTTTTATTAAAATATTAAAAGATTGTTTTAATTTTAAATGATTTATATTTCAAAAACTGTCTCAGTTAAACAATTTAAAAGGACTAAAACCAGGAATACCGTAAAATGCCGGACTTGAAAATCATCGATAACACGCCATACATAAAACGTTTCTTTATTAGCATCACTGAAAGTGAGGTACTCAGCTTTTCCACTACATATTGCCACAACTACAACAATATATTATAACAAAGTATAAAGTGTATAACAAAGATTGGCAATCATTGACATAATATTTTACAATTGCCAACTTCAATACACCTCCTCAACGATGATATATTTAAAAATTCATCTCCATCTATCGAAAACAGAAATAATATTTTGATACTGCTTTTATTAGAGCGTCCGCTGGCTTTTTTCAGTTTGTGAATATTTCACATCTATTTGGGTTTTTTGTACGGCTTCTCCTATAAAGTGATACCTACAGTCAATGTGTTTCGTTCTTGAATGCTTATCATTAGATTTCGCTAAAAGTTGAGAACTTTGAATATCAAAAAAACTGTCGGTTGACAATTTTGAACCAAAACATAATTCATCGATTACACGTCATATATAGGTTTCTTTACTCGCATCACTTAAGGCGATGTATTCAACATCTGCACTAGATGTTGCCACAACTAGCTGTTTTTTAGATTCTACCTAGAGACTACCTAAGAGTATGAAGCAAACGCCACTCTGGGATTTTCTGTCATTGATATTTTCAACCCAATAGGCGTCTGCAAAAGTTATTAATGGAAAACCTGTTTTTTAAATATTAATTTTTTACTTTTGGTAAAATTGCATGACAGGATTCAATTGTAGTTTCGGTGGATCTTTATTGAGCTGTGACCACCTGCTTACAGTGTTTGATATATCAGGTCGAATAAAATTGCCAAATGAATCAAAGACCCAATAATTTCTTGATATTTTGTTTGATTGACAGTAACACTTTCAGCAACAGAGCTTGGTTCCTTTAAATGGAAGAATATTATTTTTCAATAATTTGTTTTAATAATACATAACATCATTTTATATGTATAAGAATAAGAAAGGCTAGCAATTGTTAATGGTTGTTTATTATGTTATTTTTTAACGCAGGAATTATAGTCCTGTCAGAGAAATTATTTTTCTAATATTTTTTTATTTTTCTGGTCTCATTTTGAGCAAAGACATAACTTTTATGGTTTTAGTATAATAGAATAATATTAATTTAATAATTTTATTGGTTTAAAAAATGTAATTATCCAAAGAAATAAAATTTTCTAGTAGAAAAGAAATTGTCCATAGCGAATTCCATTATATATAAAATAATTATTGAAATAATAAAATTCGGCCGTATGCCCCATTGATAGCGTTCCAGGTGTATAATAAGATGTCACTATATGATGATATAATAAGAAATCACCTACCTTTTTGAAAAATACACACCGGTACAGAATGAAGTCATTTCAAATTTATTCACTCATATCTATTTGGAATTTTGCTTTTACTATTTTTACTTCATTCTTGCTTTATATGAAATGTCCTTCCATTAAAATAAATTCATTTTTTTTCTTTATCAAGTTCAAAAAAGTATTCCTTACCTGGGTTACTACATAAAAAATAGAACCTTAGATTTTATTAATAAAAGCTTTTTTTTTGCAGTTTATATAAAAAAAGTTGTCCTTAAATAAAAATGTTGTTAACCTTTATGACTGTAGACAATTAAATGCACCTGAATTCATTCATTTTGTTTTCCATTGCTAAAATCGATATTAAATTTTTGTTTAAATGGAGGGTTTCAAATTTTGGCTATTAACCAAAAACTTATGAATGTAGTTTGAAACATGCTTGCAATATTTAATCTTTTATTCTACTTGGTAGACTATACTTTTTTTTTATTTTATTTTTTTATTTTGAATATTATTTTTAACATGTATTATCGAAAAGTCGATAGTCATTTTGAACTTTATTAACACTTAGAATAAAAATGTTTTTGTTGTTTTGTTTTTGGCGATTTTGTTTTATTTTATATTAAGTATTGTTCTAATATGTATATTGAATACGAGTATACTATATTTATTAAGTTCAATTTTGTAGTTTATGTGAATTGATTTCTATATTTCTAGCCACAGATAAATTAAGAATATAATATTATGTTAAAGATGTGAAAAAATTAATCGATATATTCTGTTCGTTTACGATTTACAACCTATTTTGAATGTATACCCTGAGGATTGTTTATCAAGTTAACGTTACTATGTCGGTACTTTGATTCTTTTATATTGAATTTTTGTTATTGGATTAGATATTTTGAAATTCATTAGACATAAATTTTAAGAGATTTTTGTAATATTTTATTTATTCAAATTATCTATTAGGTATAGTGACAATTTTACCATATGTTAAATAAAATACGCCGTAAGATGTTAAGCGCATTTTGAAACATAGCTAGATTCAATAGAGTAACTATAGTTATATGTTTAATAACTTGAGGAAAACCTCTGAATTGCCTATTATGGATATCTATGTATTTATTATGATTTAGGTAGTATTTGCATTATATGAATACATTGTATGAGAAATATATATATATAAATGAATTTTTCTTGAGTAACTATGGAATGTGTTTTCTGTTATGTAGTCGAGTCCATTTCAAATCGTAATTCCCATTTCATCTGAAAAGACATAATTTTAATTCAAACTGTTGGAAATATTTATTTATAATAAAACAATGGAATAATGCAATATCTACAATACATAATATTAAAATCAATTTAACATAATAAAATATTTGATGCGACTATTCGTGTAACGATTAAAAAGTTAAAAGTCTTATATTAATTTTTTTTATAACCTTATTTAAGTGGTCTATGAACACAATATATGTTTTTTCAGCCCAGGTTGTTACATTAATTTTTATTTTATTTTATTTTTTTATTTTCTAATATATCTTAGAATACATTTTTTTTTCTATATAAAATAATTCAATAGTTCAATTTTGCTTATACATAATAATTATATAAAGTTATTATACTTAAATAAAATATTTTATTTTCTATTTTATTCTATTTTTTTGTTTTTGTTTTTTTAACACTTAATATTTTTTACTTAACATGTTGTGTTCATTTTGTTTCATTTATTGTTTTAAATTGCTTTGTTTAGTTCAATAGCTTTCAGCAAATTTATTATCTTTGTATAGTCGGTTTCATCGTCCCCTCTTTGAAATCTGTAGACTATTAGCTTTTAAATATCTATCCCTATCTCTTGAATCTTGAATGCAACTTTCGAGCAGTAAAGTTTGCTTATCCATAAGCACAATTTGATGGTATTGTTTTTTCAAATATAAATTTATGTGTTAAGTTAGTAAGCCCTATTCTTATTCTAGTAATCACGGTCGAATCTTTTTATATTAAGTAAGCTCAGATTTTTCGAAGGTCTCGTTTATTCTTTTATTTATTTTTTTAGTTTATTACTATCACCCGTTTCTATCCATTCTTGCTACACTTTGATATATTTTATTATTTATTGTATTTTCAACATCTTTATGGTATAAAAGGTGATGGTTATCGTATGGTTGGTTTACAGAACTTTTTCCTAAACTCAACTATCTCATTGTCATGGATGTCGATATGATTTGAAATCCACATAAATTGGCTTATATTAGGAGGACGAAGAAAACCAAAAAGCGGTTTGTTTAATAAAAAATGTGTTTTAAGGATAAATTACAAATTTGCAAGTGAGTTCATGTATACTAGAAAATATTTGTTATTACTCTTTCTTGTTGTTTAGAATTCAGAAAGTCGAGACAAACCCGGTTGAGTGGATAAATATATGTGTAGTAATTTAACGTTAAGAAAATATATATTTACTTGTAGTTAACAAAAAAATTAATCAAAACGAATTTTTTTATCAGCTTAATAAAGTTTAACCAACGAAATAAAATTAGCCAAAAACTGTAATTTTACTTGATGGCCATCAATTATTATAAACCGTCTAATTTCATTAAATTTTTGCTCACGACTTTTTACATTGATGTTTGCGAAATTAAATATTTCATTTTCTTCATGTACTTTTAATTTAATTTAATTAAGCATTTCTTAATTTAATCATTTCCAACTTTAGTAGCTAATTGTTAATTATAATAATTAAAACCGATAATATATTTTAAATGAAACATTATATTCATAGATGAATAGGTATAAATCTAAAGCATATTTATTTATTGAAAAACCACACTATATTGTTAATTCTGACATGTATTAAATTTTGTCTTTAAGGTTAAACTGATTATCGTATATAATTATTTAGAAATCAATTCTACAAACATTTCCACATTTCCGATTTTTAATTTTTTTATTTATATAAATTTGAATTTAAAGCCATACATTTTGATGCATAATTAAATTTTGTTCATATTATCTATTCTAAAGAGCTTTATTTTGTTCTGTCTATTTATATAGTAATGGAATATTTTAAATTTATTTATTTTTAAAATACTTATTATTGCTAATATAAGCATGTAAGAAGAAAGCAAATAAAACCTTTGGAAATTTATAAATTAAAATAAAATGTATAGCTGTATATAGTTTATAACGTATAAGTAAATCCTACAATTATACAAAACATTTCCAATTTATATAATATTATGTGTTAAATATTATTTCCATTATTGTTAATTAAATAAAATTAAAATAATCCAAATTAAAATTGTTTGTTACAAATAAAGTTTTGAAACAGTGCAAAAGTCTAAATGTACAAAAAGCTTATATTTAATAAGCCTATTATATTCATATTATAAATGCGTCACACATTGTTTATATTCACAATGGGTAGATAAACCTTTCAAGATTAAATACAAATTTTCATATTCTATTAAAAATAATAATAATAAAATAAATTTTATGTTTGTATCACAAAAATGTGTATTAACACAAATGTAGTTGTGCAAGTTTTATATATAATATAATAAACAGATATTGCGTAACAATAAATTTGACAGTTTGTACAATAAGTATTTTTATACGCATATATAAGTATCACATTTACCGTTCTTCAACTCTTTTACTCCTTATATATAACTAGTTATCCATAAATATATGTAGGATGTCTTTAATATGACGGTATTTCTTGCACTGAGTGATGTTATGTTGAAATGAATTGAAAATTGTTTGGAAACGCATAATTTATTTTAAGTTCACTTTGAATTATTTTGGCTATTATTGTTTATAAAAATTTGTAAATGATCATTCAAATCAACATAATGCCGAAGCAATTTGAATTAATCAAATATCTTGTGAAAAATAAACAACATAAAAAATACTCGTTTAAACTTAAATTTGTTTATATATTAAAACAACTTTAATATTTTAGATTAATTAAATATCAAAACCTAGTTATAACTATTATTAATGACTAGACTTGTTAAATAGCATATTATACATTACATATTACTAAATTATATTTTATCCAATTTTATATTTTAAACCAATTTTAATAATCTGTATCACTCAGTTTAAAGAATACCACTAAATTGAGGATACCCTGTATATGTATAGTTAGTTAATATTAAAATGATTTATACATGTTGACATAACCAGAAACCTATAAGCCAAGTATTTTTGATGCTTCATGACATTTTTATTAAAAGTATAAAAAATTTATTAATACTAAAATTTATCGTCATGCATAGAAATAAGTACTTATTTTGACAGTAAAAGTTAAGAAGTGCCATACACACAATACACACATACTGTTTAAAAATGTAGGGTGATCGTGTAGTTCGCAAACAAAAAAATAAAATAAAACTTATTTGGGTTTATAAAAAGAATATATAGTTATATGGTTAATCCTGCTTACGGTCATTATAAGAGAAGAAGAGAAGGAAATTTGAGCGATTTTTCTCACTTATCGCTAAATCGTTGATTAAATTTCAACACAAAATATAATTTTCTATATGAGGTTAAATATATCAGAAAAGCTAAACAAAAGTACTTGAAAGTTATTAGAAATCATTTGTCTAAACAATTAAATTGTTTTTAGAAACGACTTGCATAGCTATAGGTGCAAACTGTCCTAAATCTTAAAAACTATTTCTGAAAAAGCTGAAATCGGAAACACCAAATGTGTAGTTGCATTGAAAACATCAATAAGATATCAGCTAATCATCCATGATAAGGTTATGGAACAAGTAATTCGATTCAAATATATTAGTAGCAAATATAGTATCATACAGATGAGACCGAGATTAGAAAATGAGAAAACCAAACCTCTTACAGTCCCTGGGTGGTTACATGATATCATATAGAGGAACATTAAGTACATCACTTAAGACATTTTTCTTTGTTTACAAAAATTCTCTGTACAAACAAAAAAAAAATAATCCATCAGTTTGATACAAATTTATTTGTTTTCGTACGTTTACGAACAGTTTACTTTAACAGTACTGTATTGATTGAGAATTCTTAAACTCAAATTAACGTTGAAGAGATTTCAAGATATTTATTAAACAAATTCCAACCCGTGTAGTGTAGGAGTGACACGATAGCAACGAAATCTATAAGATATCGTGTCATAACTTCGAACATTAGAATATGTCAAAGGTTCAAGATATGATTTGGTAGACGAGAGAGATAAAACGTGACTGACGAGACTAATTGCTGACCGCTATAGTGTAGTCGGTTATGTCATTTGACTACTAATCAGAAGGTTCTGGGTTTACAATTTCACAGAAGAAAATCATCGCTATTTATTAGATGAAACTCCTCGTACAGTTTCAAAATGCCGGTACACACAATTAATGATTATATATATTGCCAAAAAGAACAGGTGAGTAAGCTTGAAAATTAATAAGCGATAGTGTGCGTATGTAGGTCAGGTCGCTCGCGGCAGACGCAACGCGATCCCATAACGTCCATAAAGTAAGCGCGTAATAACTGCGACCCTTATCTTTTTTTATACACAAGTTACAGTTCATCAATACGAACATATTTCTTTAATTTGTATATATATACTTATTGTTTATTTTATTTTAACTAAAGAGGCCACAAGTCAAATTGGAAATTATGACCTACCTAACTGAGACAAAACTTCCATGGAACTTTTGATTTTATTTAATGAGACATACATGACTCTGGGACTTATGACATGTCACCGGAAAATTCAAATTAGAAATTGAAAATAAACAGAACGTAGAGAATATTAAATTCTACTTCAAAACAAAAAAACTACAAAAAAAAATGTCTCTAAATGACTGTCTGAATTTTTTTTAATTATTTATAAAAAAATTTATACACATTGTCACCCAGTATATCTACTGTGGTTCAAACTGAAACCACATTGTAGCAATTTACTTTTTCCAAATGAATTTTCTTTTTGCATACTTAAAATATATTTTATGGAAATTTATTTTTATACTTGTTGACATATTGTGAGATTTTACTTTATTGTTATTGTTTTATTTTTACTTCCAATCTAGATCTAAAATACCATATCCTTATTAAAAATATTCAATATCATATATTGTAGACTATAATATGTAAGCTTATATATAAATTTTATATTACTTTTATATATTTATAGGTATATATATATATATTATGTATGTATTTGTTATCGAAAAGTTTAAATTTATTCATAAATGGTACATAAAGGAAAACTAAAAAAAAATTCTAAATATTCTTAACGGAAAAGTAACGCAGGATACTAATACTCCTACTAATACTGATACTATATTTACCACATAAAAATGTGTTTCTGGTAAAGTTCAACAAAATAAAAATTATGATATAAAACTATAGTAAAGTTTACCTAAACTTTTAAAAGTTTTTTTTAGCTTATAAAATTTTATTAGATCTTAAGACTTCATTTACTGAAATATAATTTATTTGTCTCTTAATTCTAAGGTTGCTTTTTAATATTATAATTACGAGAGGAAAATGGGAAAAGCCTATTAACATTTTTTTTTTTGAAAATCTATTTAAACTGTACACTATTGTGTTAGAGACTTATCGTCTCAGTTACATTTATTTTTTTATTAAATAAATGAAATATTTGGCATTTACTTTTTTTGTATGTTAATGGACTACGTGAATCCCATTCATTGTTTTTTTTTTATATCTGTTACAGATTTAACAGCTGCCCCTTTCATAATATGCAAAGGTTGAACGCCACTATATTGTACAACCTATGTGTATTATATGACCTATATGTATATCCTATATCCTATATGTCCTATACCCCCCAAACGTGGGAAGGAAATGATGATGAAATGGGTTAGTGAGCAAATTCACAAACCGAAACCACAAAAAAAAACCATACATTCAAAATCCATAAAATTGTAAAAATTATAAATTCTGGAAAAAGGAGATATCCTCGCTGAATCCAACAGCGGCTATGTATAAAAATTATTTATACAAATATTTTGTAAATAGCGTAGGCGTAAAAACTTTCTTTTTGAACATAGTTCTAAAATCTTTCCTAACTCAGACTTTCCACTTTTCTCCTTATGATCAACCTGCTCAGGGCGTGATGAAAAATCTAAATGTATCACATTTAGAATGATATGTCTATTTTGTGTAATGTGCATGAATTGTGTTGCCGTTTTTCCTATTAGGAGTGGTAGCTTATCTGTTACAAGTTAAGGGGATTCGGCCACTTGTAATTTTTCTATTGATCCAATGTCAGTTTTTGAATTTTCTATCAGATCGCACCTGACTCAAAGTGTCTTGAGTGTTTCTAATGTCAGTTTTTGAGTTTACTAACAGATTGCGCCAAAGTGTCTCCCACATGATTGGTTTACTTTTTTCTAGTTTATTATATTTAAAGTTTACATTTTAGGCTTATTTCAGAATGGAATTATTGTGGTTTAATATGGGATTAAATATAGAATATGAATAGAGATTTATAGTATATCTATTAGAATGGAATTATTTGTACGATATTGGATTGGTGACATTCTTATCATTCTTTTTTGTATAGAAATTGCTTAAAACTTTCTTTTTAACGAACCTACTTTTATCTACTGAAGAAAATATCAGCACTACATTTAAAACGAACATTGTACAAAAAATTAATGATTGATTAATTGGTTTCTTTATATTTTCCTCATAATGTATAAAATATCTTTTTTATTCTTTTTGTGCCTATCCACTTTTGGATGTTAGCGTAACATTAAAATATATCCTGCTAGTTATATAGTTTTGCCAACTAATTCTTTAAATTCAGATTTGTTCGATGCCAAGACAGTTTTTTCTTTCCAGCTACTCGTGTGCCCTATATCCTCCCTTGAACAATCAACTGGAGGAGTTTATACTTTGATCCACGTATGATAATAATATAATAAGTACTGGAGAAAAAAATATTTTTTTGACAGAGTTGAATTTTCTACATTTGCACTTTTACGTTATAAATAAAAACTGATTGTCATGCTATAACTATCTACTATAATTTTGTAGTTTTCCTGCTAAGTTAGAAATGTTTATGAACAAAACTTAATTTGCAACATTTTGTTAAATAATAATATAACTACTTATCAATATAAATGATCCATGTCCAAAGTAAATTGTCTTTCGCCTATTAACTGTTTGTAGTAGTTCTCGGGTGTTGTGCATTCTGTTGAGAACTATAAAATGTGATATTTTCATGGTCCAAGATATTTTGAATAATCTGAGATAAGCCTCAAATGCCTTTAATCTGTTTACATGTTCAATTTTCAGTAACCCTGCTTCCGCAGCAAATAATAATATTGACCATACATAGCATTTCACGAAACGGAATCTTAAATCCAAAGGCGTATCTCTGTTAGTAAGTACATTTTTATACTTGACGAAGCTCTTACCATTTCAATTCGAGTTTTCTTTATCTTTGTATTCATATTCCAATTTTGCAGTAGCTAGCATCCGAGGTACTTATATTTAGATACTCTTCCGACAGGGTTTGTGAATGTTGCGCCAATATGAAAATGAGTTTTTGTTGTTCACTATAATGTGTTCGATTTTAATAGTATTAATTTTGAAATCATAATCCTGTGTTTGTTTACTTTATATTTAAATACTCTTTCGATAGCGATACCTTCGAGTGTTAATGTTGCGTCAATATGAAGATTGGTTTTTCTGTTCACTATCATGTGTTTGGGCTTAGTAGCATTTACTTTTAAACCATAATCCTTGTTATTTTTGTTTAGTGAATTTAGCAGCGGCTGTAAATCGTCTGTGTTGTCTGCTAAAAGTGTTGTGTCGCCAGCAAAGCTGATATTTTTGATGATATGAGCATTCATTTTTACTGTTTTGTTCTTATCTAAAATTACATGCTTCTTGTAAGATCGATTCTATAAAATACATGATCAAAATTTTGGCTCTCTTACATTTTTGTCTCTTTTACATTTCGAATATGAAGTATAGAAATTTGAATTTGATATAGATATTTGAAATAATGTTTTTCAACGCCATCTATAAATTAATTTCAAAGATCGAAAAGTTAGCATCTATCAAAGATTCTATTAGAAAATGAAACTGTTTTAGCGATAATTCAAAAGATAAATGCATTAAAAAATAGAACGTCAGTTGCCAGATTGTTTTTAATTGTATATTGTTAAGTACCTATCAAAATAAAAAAAAAAATAAAAATTAAATGATAAAGTAATGTAAAAATTTCGTATGATAAGTAAATAAATAAATAATAACATGGTTTCATTTTATTTTTTAGTAATATTGACAAAACCAAAAATTTAGTCGGATTTCAAAAACAAAAATTGCTTTTTTGATGGTATCCATGATGAAAAATAGAGAAAATAAATGAGTTCGTGATGTATATCTCGATTAATTCGAATCCAATTATTTTCCATTTATAAAAATATTACCAGTATTTTTGTATTCTTAATATTATATATCAATATTTAGGTATAATTGAGGAACTGAATTCTTTGTAAATATCTCTCTCTCTCTTTCTCTCCTTTTTGTACATTTTCATTTGAACCTTTTTTGGTCAAGTAATGTCCTATATTAGTTTAGTGCTAAAATAGAAGCTATGAAATTTTTATGAAAATATTTATATAAGTTATTTAAGATCATTGAAAGTTAATATTATTATAAAGCTTAAGGACCTCTTTTGTGCCATACTTAATATTTGAATATGGTCTTACAATTATTTTCATCTTGTAAGAAGGATAAATAAACATAAAGATAATTTTTTACTTATCTTTTTTTTTGTGCTTAGAAAATTATATTAGAATTTTTTTTTTTTGTTATTTTGTTTGTGTTTTTTTATATTTTTGTGTTTTTAATATTTATTTGTCTTTTATTAAAAAGTATGTCCTTGATTTGGGAATTGTATTTTTAAACACAAAGTAAAAAAACAAAAATGTAAAGAATAGAATAGAAAAATTCATTTTCAAAAAAATCCTATATTCATTTTCAAAAAGATCCTATATTCATTTGAAATGACTTCTCTCTTTCTTTATAAAAATAAAATTAAATCGTATTAGAAAAAGGAAGAATTTAAAATGTGGGTGAAAGAAAATTTTCTTATTTAATTCTTCATGTACGTACATACATATAGTTAGATGTACATACTAATCGAAATAACAAATTCTAAAAGTATTAAAAAGGTTGAAGTTGATAAAATATCAAGGATTTATTTTTCTATTGAACTTTTTTTTTTTTTTGATAATTTTGTTTTTGTTTTTATTTATTTTGGTTTCTTTCTGTTTTTTGGTTTTCTTGTTGTATTCTATTGTTATATTTAATGTAATATAAAGGAAAAATAAAAAGTTCAAGCAAACTGATGAATACGGAAACACTGATTTTTCTTTTTGTTTCTTTATGAGTCCTTTTTTTCCAAAATGTTATTTTAATAATGTTTAGGATTAAGGCGTCAATACATATAGATATATATATATATATATATGAAACACGTAAGGCTATACAGAATTAGAACTAAATTATATTAAATTTTCAATGTCAAATTATTTAAATTTTTGGGGTAGTTTTTAATGATCTTTTGAATAGATATGAAAAATCACTGATGATGGTTAGTTCATTGATGTTTATATGACAAGAAGATACATTAGGAATATAATAATGTAGGGAAACTGTTAATGTCAATAATGAAGTAGGTTTCATTTAAATTATTGGAAGGTATAATTGCGGTATTGGGAGAATCAATAGCCTAGTCAGAAGAGTGGTAGAAATTCAGAATTAGAGTGGTTGGATCAGAATCGGGCACAGCAATAAGAAAATGAGAGCCTAAGAACACAGGAAGACTTTATTTATATTTTATACACTAGTCGCATATATATCTCATGCTCATGCACGATTTAATCATTATTATCACAAAATTATATTTTAACTTATCTAAACCAAATTTCATTTATAAAAGAAATAATAGAATTATCATAGAGAATAAAGAGATAATAGATCGCGCGATAATTGGTCACATGGAATTCAGCAATAACAGTTAACGAAATCTGTTGTAAAACGCAACGTAGAGCTCGTTATCTGTTGTAAAAGCGAGCGTTTAAACTATGCCATCAATTGCAATTAAATCTTCATATGTGTGCGTAACTGTTATCATTCAAAACCGGTTCATCATTGGTTTGAACTCTGTGCACTTAGAACGTCAAAAACGAAATAGATATATATGTAAATAAATACAAAAACAAAAAATATTTTCTAGTTTTACAATTTTAAAAATTTATTTAGTAATATAACAAAAAAAAATTATTTATTTTCGTAAATCATTGCTACATATTTAAATTTTAATATAGACGTTTTGACAATTTTGTGAATTTTCACTGTTTTATTTCATCCTATACGTTCCTGTATTTATGTGAATTCATTCAACTAGTTATCCTCCAATCAAATAATTTTATATCATCAATTAAATGACAAAATATCTAATGATTTTTTTTATTTTGTTTTGTTCCCAGCCGATTTGATATTTTTTCTTAAATTTTTAATATGAGAATAATTTTGTGGGAACATATAAAAATTTTCTGAGCTGTTAAAACATTTTATGGTCGTTTTAAGTAAGTGGATTGCTGAGCTACAATTTGTGAGGCAGCTAAGTTTTAGTTAAATCTCGCAACAAATTTTTCGTAATTCTAGCGTAGTAGGCATTCATTCTTCTAACACATAAATTAGTTTATAGTTTTAACACAAAGAGTCAGGTTCGATTTTGCATGTTCATGAGATAAAAACCTAAAATAAATTACAAAAGTAAAGTAAATTATAAAAAAAAACCATACACATAATATGATACGTGCCTACCTACCCACTAAATGAAATTAGTTTTTCTTTATGAATAAAAATTCGTATGTATTAAAAATAAATGAAAATAAAAAGGGTGTGTAGTAACAAAACAGCTCATAACTTGTGAAGCACTGATCGCCGTATATAAAAAAAAAGACTTATTTTAGGACTTTCGTTATTGAATTATAAATTTAAAAAAAATAAAAAATGGTAGTAAAAAATTATTTTTTTTTTTCAATTTTGTGAATTGGTTTGCTTGTTTTCCGCTGCTCTTCTTTTAGTTTTGTTTCATGAACCAACGACATAATCTGAAACTATCTATTCGCATTACGATATAATACAAATTATTAAAGGTAACACTCAATATTCTTTAAGTCTACTTTATTATTGTTTAAGTCCACAAAAAAATCATAACGATGTGTAAATAATATGTACGTACAACCGTACTCTCAGATATAAATAAACAGAATAAATTAAATCAATAAAAAAGGAAGCAATCCACGTCGATATGGTTTTCGCCTTTTTTTTATAACCTAGCTATTCAATTTTTATTCTCTTTATATATAATATAAATATATTGAAAATATATTTTAAAAACTATGACAATTAAGAAAATCGTGAATTATTTCTTCTGAAAAGACCTTTGGGAGTATGATACTTCAACACTTCTTGGATTTGTCGTACTAAGGTTGTGCTGTCTGCTTCAAATTTAATTATTAATTTTCCATAAAGTAAATTTTGGCAGGAATACAAGTTAAATTTTAATTAAATTATATATTTAGAAGTACTTGTAATTGATTAATGAAATCTGAGTTGATCCTACCAAAAATAATTATAAATGTTAGTTGTTAATCTACTGTTCATGCTATGCTGAATATAAAATTAAGTTATTAAGTGTTGTATTAGAAGTTAGTTTATACCAGAGATTCCTAATTAAATTAGAAATAAAAATATAAATAGAAATGTTAAGTCCAGTGTTTTACTGGTCTATTTTGTTCAAATTTGTTTTACTGGTCTATTTTGTCTCAAATATTTTCGATCCAAATTTCTATAAATTTCAATATGAAAGGCGCTTATGTTATAACGAATTTGGCAAACATAAATCAAAACAAGTCTAATGAATGCTTGTTACGCTATTATTTTAACTCTGATGGATAAAAATTTTGATTTAAATATTTTTAGGCCTACTTATAGAATGCCTTCTAGCCAAATTAATTTTATTTTTATTGTGCTCCTTGTAATTAAGATTATATAAAACGACCCCTCTAGATATTTCACGACCTTTTTGTTTACTAACTACTTAATATTAACCGGCAGCTCTAATATGAAAAGTTTTTCAATTTTATCAAACGTCCTTATTACAATTACAAAATTAAATATTTTTCAATCGAAAAGTTTCTCAAATTAAATATTCGATTTAAAGAATAAAATTCAAAAATTTAATATGTTAATGTTCTTTAAAAAAAAAAAGATAAAAACAAAATTTAATGACAGGTACATAATATAAAATTGATAGTTGATATTATTATCATTATTGATTCTATTATTTTTGTTCGGAAAATTATTCGAAAATTTACTTATAAATTGAAAATAATTTTAATATTTATTTTTGAAATTTGAATAATATTTTTTTGTAATAAAAAATGCAAAATTATTCAAAAACAAAAAAAAAAAACAAAGAAATAATAATAATAAAAGAACGGAACTAGTTACCTACATCCTTTTTATATTGCTTTGAAGTAAATATGTTTTCATATGTGAATGTATCTTGAATCCTAAAAATTTTATTTTAGTTTCAATAAGTACATAATATTATGTATATATATATTTTGATATAAACATATATTTATTATAATATACAATTATATTTAAGTATGTATATATATTCAAATAACAGTGCTAAGTACATATTCAAATAAGTATAACTGTAAAATTTATTTTCTTCTTTCATAGAGCATAAAATTAATGTTTTCCTCATGAAAAACGATTGCATTATGTATATATGTATATATATGTATATATATATATATATATATGATGAATTTGCATTTTCCATTCGTTTTCTCATTTTTGTTGTATTTATTTTTTTTTTTATGTTTTTGTTGTCAACATTAAAATATACAAACAAATTGTTTTATGGCCCTTTTCATCATTAATTTAGTCACCTGGTTTGAGAACTCTCGTTTATATTTTAATATTGGTGTAGGGTGTTGACCATATCTCAACTGAATTGTTTCTTTTTTTTTGTTTTTGTTTTCATAATATATTGATGTTGATGTTTTACTTTGAAAAAACAAAATATTTCATATGAAATATTATGGCAGTGCCTGTGAGTATAGGATATATTAAAGGAATGATTATGAAAACAAAAAGCTTTATTATAAATTTCCATTTTGTCTCGCATCTCATGTAAATGTGTATTAACTTATTCAAATTAAATACAAGGTATATAAAATTAAGTTTAATTGAATATTATGAGTAACTCATACTCATTAGTCATTATTAAATTACTTTACAATTTATAAAATATATTTTTTTTTGGTTTTTAAACACTAACGAGAATTATAAGTTAATGATTTCTTCTCGTTGTGAACGATTATCACAAAAGACCGTATTTTCCTAGATGAACAAGCCATAGAATTGTATAAATGGTAAGTCATGGCATTTATATCGTTCTGGAATTTCTAAACATCTAATTTAATGATTAAATATTAAACTTGTATCACTTTAAATGTTCTTAGAAAAATTTAATTTGAAAAATATTAAAATGTGTTTTTATTGTTAAAATTGTAATTTTTAATTGAAACTCCATATAACTGATTTTCAATGTTATGGAAAGGTGAAAAAACCCATAAAATAATATAATAAATAATATTAATTGCATGTTTGTTCGATAATGGACGAATCATATTTACTCTGTAAACTGAAAAAAGTACGGTACAAATATCTGAACCATTTCACAACGGATACTCATATATACAAATGAAGACGTAGCAAAATTAAAAAATTTTAAAAATTTTTTTAATTTTCAATTAGAAATTTCAATCTGAAATTTCACCCCATGTATAAATGAATTTAATATACAAAAATTATAATTTATCAAATTGCGACAATTCATCCATCGCCAGAATTAAATTAAATTTTTGTTTTTAAAAAAATATTACGTATTCGGTTGTTGTCTTAGATAAATCAATAAAAAATAAATGTACGAAGTACGAAGTATAAACTGAAATGATGGAAAACAATATTCATTATGAGTAGAAGGCGAAGTACTCTACAGTAGATATAGTTTTTCACATTTAAATTAGCAGATATACCATAAAAATTCTACAGAAAAAGCTTCAGTTAGGATGTTCATCCCATAGACTTGGAATTATATAAAAAAAAGGAATTATGAGTACGGTTTTTTATCAAACTTTTTCTAATTTCGAGGAGTGGGCGATTACTACTAGTACTATTCTATTATGTAAGAAGACGAATATGGTATATTTTCACATTGAAGTAGTGGGGTTTTCAATTTCCAAAACTTATTCAATATGTACTGGCTTTTTCAACACCGCATAATTTTTTTCATGTCGTATGTAAATTTGTACTTTTCAATATTTACCAATGATCAAATCGAATTCATTTAAGTACAATATAGTGGTTGTGGTGTATAATGTTATTTATAAATAAGATATATGTTATAGTTTAAGTAATTAAATTTAAAAAAAATTGGAAACTATTGGTCCCACTATAGATCCAACTATAGATATATTGCACTTGAATTTATGCAAATGCTTCTGTTAACGATCTTAAGCGTAGCTTGGTATGACTCCATCAACCCACCTGTGTAAAATAACATCTAGCTGCAATAGTTTGCTTTATATTTTATTTCTTAATCTCTTTAACGCTAAAATTGAAGATTGCAAAAATTGTGGCGTTTTTTTCATTTTATAGAAAGGATTAATTTTTTCATTTTAAACAATCCAAATTTTATTTTTTTCTTACAATTTATATATTTGGTTTTCTTAATTTTCTTTGCCGGGTGCGTTTAAATGTCTTTTATGAAAATAGGGTTTCAATAAATAATTACTGGGAGTTGGAGGAGGCGGTAGCTGCCAATGAAAAACAATTCGCTTAATTTAATTTCAACAAATTATCTTTTTGTGATATTATAGTTTTAAAATACAAAATTAAAATGACGTCACAAGAAAATGAAAAACTTTGTTTGAGGCCGAGTTAATTTTTTTTCCGGTTTCTTATTTCTGAAAATCTTAATTTTTCAAAATTTTATGTTTTGAAAATCTTATTTCTGAAAATCTTATTTTTTGAAAATCTTTTTTTTTTCTAAAAATTTTTTTTTTTTCTCCGAAAATCTTATTTTTTCCTGTAAAATTTTTTTCTCGTCCATATTAATCTTTTTTTGTTGTGAAATTTAATTTATACACAAAATGGATTTGGTACAACAGCCCTTAAATGTGATGAAGACAATAGGTCCGGGGTCCCAGGATTTGCGGTCGAAATTTAATATCACATGCTTTCATGCGTTTCGTATGCGTTTACTTGCCGCCGCCAAAACAGGGTTCCAATAAATGAGTAGCGGGGGTTCGACTTTAAAAATAAAATAATTTTTTTAAGCACATTTTTTTACTAAGACAAACAAAAAAAAGAAAAAAAAAAACAAAAAATACAAAATAAGATTTTGGTCAAATAAGATTTTCAGAAATAAGATTTTCAAAAAATAGGATTTTGAAAAAATTAGATTTTCAGAAATAAGATTTGCAGAAATAAAATTTTCAGAAAATAAAATTTTCAAAAATAAGATTTGGACCCCAACCCTCAATGGAATTATTACATATTTTTTTATACAGCTATAGGATTCTGTTACATTGTATAAAGATATTTTTTTGTGTGATATGTAAAGCATTTGTTATTAAATAAGTATATCATAATATATTTTAAAAACACTATCTACTCAAAAAGAAAAATAACTTAACTAATAGTTTTAAAATTGCAAAATAATTGTAAATACTTACAAAAAAAAAAAAATCATAATCTCTTCTTTAATGTTTACAAGAAAAATTATTTTTTGAATTGGTTCATTATTTCACATCTTAATTCAACTTACAGAGAATTTATTCTGAAAATCTTCTTACTACCCCACTCTCACTTAAATTACACAAAGTAAAAAGATCTAAATTGAAAAGTTGAAAAAAAAAATTAAAAAAAAAAAAAAAAATAAAAAGGCAAAAAACCACCTTAAAAATATGATCACGCTCATGTCCATCATAAAAAAAAACAAAAAGATGTAACTTCCATTTTGCCTCTAAGGATTTGATGTGTATTTTTGTTGTTGTTTATATTTCGTTAAAAACAGTAATCCTTAAATCACGTACTCATATAGTAAGTACGTGCGTTATGTTTGTGAATTGGTGTAGTTGATTTTGAATTAATATTTGTAATGTTGGATCAAAAGTAAGTAAGTTGTATACGAATACGATAATAGTTACGAGGGATGATGTCGTTATCCTGGTTTTAACATTTTTTATAACTGAAATAATATTATTTGTATACTTTTGAGGGTTGATAATCACATAAAATAGAAAATTATTCTAAAAGCGAATAAAAAGTATATCAAAAAATTTTTTTTAGGGTTATTAGGTTATTTAAAAATACGACGTTGCACTTTTATAGAAACTATTACGGATGGTATAGACTTTCCTCCAATTACGATTTTTTTTTCGTATAAACACGTATTGTTTTATCACTACAAAACAATGGTGTGATCTAATTTTCTAGTCTGTTTTTTACACTATTGTAAATAGTTGGTTTTCTCACTATTCTTAGGAGTGTAAGAATTCCATTGAATATCTTAAGCGTCCAGTTCTTGGTATATCAACTTTTTTATGTATTATTTAATTGAATCTGTTTCTTTAAGGATCTAAGCTCTATTACAGGTAATTGTATTAAATCTATATTGTATTTTTCTTATTAATCTTAATTTAAAATTGAAATTTTGGAGTTTTTTTTTTTTCTCCTTACTGCTCTCGGGAGCATATATATTCCACTCGACATTTCCATTGTACTCGACATTTCCATTGTACTCGACATTTCCATTGTTCTAGCTGCTAATTTCACTTGTATTTCCGAGGCAATGTCTAATTTCATTTTTAATCTGTTTGTACTGTCTAAGTAGGGGGTTGGCCTAATGTTGAAGACCACTTTGATAACTTTATCTGCGCCTATGTGGTAAGACGACGTCATATTTTTCTGCAAGTTGTCGCTGCGATTTTATCCATCTTTGATGTTAAAATGCCTGACGTTACTATGTTTACTGGGTACTTAATGTCACATACTTTTGTTAGTTTTTGACAATTGTGTAATTATTATTAGTGTTTGTCCAATATTATTTATTGTGTTATTTGGTTATTGTGTTGTATGATATATATGAGTATTGATATAGATATTGATATAGGTAATATTTTTAGTTATATAAAGTATTAATTATATTAATTATTTTTATTGATTATTAATTTTATATATAATATTTTGCTATATATATTTTTTAGTTATATTCTATATCCTCGCAAGGATTTCCGAACCCGTGACTACCACATCGTAATTCAACCACATTTGTGTGCTTTAACTGATTAGGTCACGGAAGGGATATCATTAGAGTACAATGTGGATATATTGTACTTGATAGTATGAATGCAATGAATATAGAACCAACCACTTATAAATCCCTTCAGTCGTTTCCTCTTTACAAAAAATGTGTACACTCTGTAACGTATTTTTTGCATTTTTTAAATTTGAATTTTTTGCATTCCAAATAAAAGTTTTAAATTAAAATTGCAAAGATTGATATTTATTGAAATTCTACAATAATGCTACTTGCTGAGCAATAATATTAATTATTTTTAAATTCGTAAACTATCTCAAAATTATATGACTATTATGTAATAATACATTATACATGTGTTTTGACAAGCTTAACAATTTTTTAATGACATGTAATATTTTTTTGTGATTGAACATTTTTGGATTTACTACATTTATACGCCATGGAAATTAACTCTACAATTTCAATGGCGTATCAACAATCATAATATCTATATATATATATATCTTAAATATTTTTTTTTTTCAATTTAAAAAATTAAATAACACAGCTAACTCTGATAACTCTGTTTTACCTTTATAATCTTATAGAGGTGCATCCGCTTGCATCTTTACAAATGTATGAACAGAAAATATAGAGATCTTAAGATCCCTTGTAAAACAGACGAAATTAAAAATTGATCTATCTCAACATGTGAATATTTAAGCTTTACGTTTAGTTGTCTTTCAAAATTTTGTTAGACACCACAAACAGACGAAATCATTCGAAATGTCTTTGCTTAAAATTGTTAATATTTCAAAAAATCTCTCAACTATAGGTTTTTGTAAAAATAAAGATTATCATATGAAAATGAGGGTTACAGAAAAATTAATGATATTTGACTAGTTTTAATTAAAAACTTAATTTTGGTTTGAGTGTTGCATTCATTATTTTAGTTAGAACTATTATAGCTGGTTGGCGGTAGTTTCTTTAAAATATCAGCTGTGATCAAATACAATCCTGCAGCCTTGTTTAATTTTAATATTTTAATTTCTTTAATTATTATTCTAAGCTGCGTTATTTACTCATTTACTTTGATATTTTCTACTGGATTTACGTCTATACCATTAAGTTAAGTATTCATTTTAATCCTACTGAATCTCTTGAGTCATATTCTTAGTTCTATACTATCACTATGACCGTATAGTATTATTCTGTTATATCAGTAAAGTCTAAAATATATTTCCTGAATTTTTGTTTTAATAAATATAGAGATACATTTTTCAATGTGCTGGTTAAGTGGTATAGTCGTCTGGTTGAATTATTTGTCCGAAATGAATTGAATAAATTATGAAAGGTACCCGTTGAAGGTGTTAAATAAGTAAGAAAATGGAATTAAATTTAAAAGTACATATTTTGATTTATTTTCTGATACCACATCCACTTTTTCGTTTTTTATACTGTTGTATACTTATCATTTGGTTGTTCAGAGCTTGGATTATTATTCTCTGCATAAATTTTCTACCTTTTAAGAATATTCAAAATGTTAGTTAGGTTTACGATCATTTTTTTTTCACTACTTCTTTGTATGCATTCATTTGAGATTATTATAAATATGCAGGTACTTTGATTTAACTTTATATATGTATGGAAAGACTTATTTATTCGAATCCAGGAATTTTGTTTGTGCTTCAGTTATATTTTTTATTCTCGACTCACTTCAACTATCTGCTTTGATGTTTTACAAAAAAAAAAAAAAACAAAAAAAAAATAAAACACGAAAAAGAACAGAAAAAATGTTTCAATTCTCATAAGGCACCTTTAAAGAGAATTTTATACCGGAAACAGGGATTTTTTCTCATGCAGTATTCGGAATTTCATAGATAAAAAGAAAAAAGAGTTCTCGTTCCTTTCAAGTTAGGAGCAGTATTTTGTATTTTTGTATATAATATAAAAGTAAATGTGATACATAAAGGATATAATATGTTTATTTTATTTTTGTGTATAAGTATGTGTGTATGAATGTTGTTTTTTGCTTTTCTTTTTGTATATATATTATGAAAAATAAACTCATTGAAATGGAATGTCATTTAATTTTATTTTTTTTTATATTTTACTATGTTGCTTTTTGTTGTTCTTTGTTTTTTGTTTTTTTTTTATATTATTTAATGTGTTAAAATGTAGTAAAACTAAATAAAATTGTATAGAATAAAAAAAAAAAAACAAAATTTAAATCAAATACAAAGAAGAAAAACAAATCGAAAGAAAAATTATTATAACGATGTTTAATGAGAGAATATGAAATGAAAGAAAATTACATATGTATGTACCCATTAACAGACGAACGAATAAATTCTTATCAAGGTAACTACAGTAACTATACACTTTTTTTTTTTTTTTTTTTGTAATATGAATTGAAACTCTTAAGTTACCAAACTATGATTTTATTGCTACCAAATTGTTTAGGTAATCAAAATTTCAGAATTAAATTTACATTGTTTAGGTAAAAATTTACATGTACCGTTGATTGCACTATTGACAAAGGTATGGTCAATTTCACATCAAAGAACACGATATTCAGTACATATATAAATTTTGAAAGCAAAATAAAATGATGAATCTTAAAAATGGAATTATTATATTTGCAAATACATAATGTGAATATAATAGACATTGGGAAGTTAATTTAAAACTAAATATATAAGATTGCTTTAAAGCTATTTTTGCCATTATCCCAAAAATAATAAATACCAAAACTTGATGATAATTCAGAAAAATAAACGTAATAAGTAAATTTCTAAGTACTATATTTGCATTGTACTTGTACATCAAAATGCTAGATGAACAATTCAATTATACTTAAATAATGTGGGTTTTGTAAGTGTAAATCCAGAGAAGAAATTTCACATGAAATTCAAGTATGTACTCATAATACAGTATCGCTATAATGTGATGATGATGACCAATAGAAGTATCTGAGTGGAAATTAAATTGAAATACAATGTAGAAATTAAATACGAAATGCGAGTTTTCACCACTTAACTTTAACTAATTTATACCACTTAAATTATTCAGATTTTATGTTTCTTTAATTTTAAGAGGGATTTTTTTTTTATTTTACAAAAATAGACAAATACATTATGATGGTTCTGGATGCAAATGAGTCCCACAGAGTATAAGTTCAGAAGATTACTCCTGCACTTAACATATTCGGGTCAAGATGTTTTGGCTATATCGGTTCTATGATATAGGTATATTATGAAGTGGCCAGTTGTTTATTCCAATCAATTCCAAATACTGCAATCCTATTGAATTAATCAGCATCTAAAAGAAACGAAAAGAATTCGCTTGGAGTACATCAAATATTAACACATTACAAATGAAACATTTACCTAAAAGTGCAGCATCAGCATCAGCCAGCGATGTTCATCAACATCATTTTGTAACCTACAATCAAAACCAATTATTTACTTACATACTTACTAGCTTTTTGTTCATTTCCTTTGTTATTATTATTGTTATTAATTTGTCACTTTGACATTTATCTAAAAGTCTTCACTAAAACTATATAAACTCGTAGTTATAACACAATTTTGAGTGATATTTATTTTGAGTAATATTTTTAGTGTAAATTTTATTGTATTTTGATAAAAAGAAGATAACATGTGTTCCTTTCTTCATTATGTGTTCCATTGAACTAGTAATAGATTAATTAATGTCAAGAATTTTGAATAAAGTGGATGAATAAAAATGATTAATTTTTTTGGTTAATTTTTTTTGGAAATATTTTGGGCGTACTCAAAACACCAGTAATTATCCCTCCAATGATCCGCATCTTTTTTCTGTTGGAATTTAGAAAAACTTTAGTTTTCTTGATCGAGCATTAGCATTTTTGTTTTAGATTGCTAAATATGTTAAGTCATGTGTTAGATTGACAAATAGGTAATTTTTGCTTACAGGATGGAAATTATTGCTTATTGGAATGGCACATAAAAGACTTGATTCTTGCTACGGATTCTGCAGCTTTGTTTCTCTCTATTTTAGAATAGTCTGGTAATCGTTTAACATTATTATATTTATATTACTCTATTTATTTTCGGTGTTTTAGAACCGCTAAATAATCCAGTACTAGATTTGATTTAATGGTGTATGAGAAAATATAGATTTTAAGTTTTTTGTGATTTCCTCTTAAATTTTCTCGCTCGCAAAGTTCAATTGCATGAACTTCAGCATGGAAAAGTGTTTTTGTAGAATTTAGGTTTAAGTGAGTATAGGTTATTTGATATATCTACTACATTGATTGTTTTTTAGTCAGTATAACATACTAATCTCTCTGCTTGGCAACTAACAGTCGATTAATGCAATCGACAGCCTCTTTGCCTGAATTAGTTAAGACATTTTTAATACCGTTATAAGTAATGTTAAAAACCCTGAAAAGGATCTATATATACACTGAAAAAAGAAATAGGAATGGTTGTCGCTTTTTATATACAATTTTTCCTATTTTTATAACAACAAGCGGTATAGTGAACATTTTTAACAATTATTCCTATATTTTTTCTGTAAATTACTATCCGTTTTTAGAACAATAACTAAATTTTTTTTTTAAAAATTCCCAATTTTATAGTAGTTTTTCTTATTTTTTTAATAACATTTCATAAAAGTATACGACTTTATTGGAAAACGTATAAAAAATGTACGAATTAGACCCAGAAAATTTAGAATAGTTCTCAAAAATTGTTAAAAAATATTGAAAATATACCAATAAAATAATAGTTATTGTTTTAGTTGTAGAATGTTTCTTACAAAATTACGAATATTGTTTTAAAAAATGAGAAAAACTGATCACAAATATGAGAAACGGTACTAAAATTATAGTAATGTTTCCTAAAAAATAGGAAAATTGAGTGAAAAAAATGAGAAAAACTGATCATAAACATGTGAAACGTTACTATAATTATAGCCATGTTTCCTAAAACATTGGAATATTGACTGAAAAAAATATGGAAAATTCCTATAATTTCAGGAAGTTTTACTATACTTTAAGCCATTATTGCTCTCATATTTATAGGAACTTTTCAATAAGAACGTACTAAATAAAAACACCAAAAATATTATTTTCAAGAAAAAAAATTTATTTTATGATTTTTTTATAATTATTTATAATTTTTTCTTTAATTTTTTCTATAACATAATTTTTTTTTTCACTTCTAACATGTTGATGTAACTTTCAAATATTTTTATGTAATTTTTTTTACATCTAGTTATTTATTATATCCACAAGATATCGTCAAGCTATAATTATTTAAATTATAAAATTATATTTTTTAAGCAACTAGTTTATTTATACTTACATTAATGAACATAAAAAATGATTGAAGGACTTCGGTTTTGTTTAATTTATAACGATTTCTCTTCGCACTTTCTGGCTTTTCCTGTACAGTTTTGTATACCGATGAAGCTAATAAAAAGGGAAGAACAGCAAAACCCGCAAGTGGTCCTTCTTATAATTTTATATACAAATACAAATATGGACAAAAACATATTTCTTTGATCCGAATAAGTTGATTCAACCTATAGAATAATAAAGTGGATAAAATTTAAAATAAAATTTCTTATAAACTTGTGTTAATATTGCAGAGTTTTACTGATGAAAGTTTAGAAACCTATGAATATAATTTTTTTAAATTGCTTACCTTGGAAATCATCCACAAGTTCGATCATGTTTCACTCAATTAATTTAAAAAAAAATCACTTATGTAATGAAAATATATCACTATAAAATGTACTTCACAAATAAAACGACGCCCAGCCTATAAGGTTACGTGAAACTAAATTTCCTGCAACAAATTTCTTATTTATTATATTTTTAACATTATTTGTCCAAAATATAAGACCTATTACAATATTTATTAGAAATTTTACTTTGAGAGAAAAATTTTCCTTATTATGATAAATAACTTCTCTTAATATTTTGAGAAAAAATATCAGTTTAGCTCAAATATTCTACAAATAGTTTGTAGTAGATTTTATCATATAAAATATAATAGTTATTATAATTGTTTTTACATTTTCATAAAAAAAGTATGAGATATTGCTATTTATTTTGTAAAAATTCCTATAATTTGTTAGGAATTTATCTCACATAGTTGTGTTTAATATTTTGAAAATATCTCAATAAAATAATAAGTTATCTAAATTAAATTGGAGATATCACAATAAAAAAACGTATAGAATCCTATATAAATTACCACTACCATTATTTTTATAACAAAATTATTGTAAATTTTCCTATTAATTTGGTATTATTTTTTTTGCAAAATTTATTATTTAAACTGGAATTAGTACAATATACAATAACAAAATCTGCTATTTTTCTAGTTAAATATCCAACAGATTTAAGGAAAATTACCAAGCGATTAAATTATTAATGACTTTGTAAACCTTACTGAAAAAATAGACAATAATCTAAAAATAATAAGAACTTGACTCAAAAAAGTTGTAAAATTTACAAAAAAATCGCTTCTTATAAAAATAGGAAAATTTATTAACCATTTTTTTTTCAGTGTATAGAGTTTTCCAATAGGGATGATATGATTTTGAAGTGACGATTCGGCCATTTGTAATATGTCATGATCTGTAATTTTTTTTTCATTGAACTCAGTAATGTTTACAATTTCATTACAAACATCGTGAATTTGCTAATTTTGCCTTGGAACAACTTGAAAACGCTAATGATTTTTTTAAGAAAATCATCTTCTCCGATGAGGCTCAGTTTCATCTGAGTGGTGTGGTAAATAAACAAAACTGTCTGATTGTGGTGCGAAGATAATCCACAAAATCGATGATAATCGACTTTTTATGGCGGAAATTGGAAGAAGTTGATCTTGACAACATTTGGTTCCAACGAGACGGGCTACGCGCCACACAGCAAGTGCAACGATTGAATTATTGCGAGAAAAGTTTGGAGATTCAATTATTTCAAGAAATTGTGATATTGAATGGCCTCGAAGAAGTTGTGATTTAACACCATTAGACTATTTCTTGTGGTGTTATTTGAAGTCATTGGTCTTTAGCAATAAACCAGACCCTCTTCAATCTTTACAAGGCAATATTGAACGTGCTATTCATGACATACGACTAGATTTAGTGTAAAAAGTGCTCGAAAATTGGGTTAATCAAATTCGTTCCTGTAGTGAAGACGTGGAGGACATTTGAATGACATTTTATTCAGAATTTCATTGTATCGATTGTACTTTTCATTAAATAAAAAACATTTGAATTTACTTAACAATTAATGTGTTTTTTTTAAAAAGAAATCATATCACTCTTATTGGAAAACCCTATGTTATAGAAGTGGCTTTACAGTTGCTTCTGAAAATAACAATAAACATCCTAGTGTGCCAAAGAAACTTCTGTACAACAAGCCATTTTACTTTTTTTTTTTGAAAGATTTTTACTTTTACTATTACTTACCACAATTTTTTTTTCTTTTCTTAAGTTTTTTTCTTTTAGGTTTTAAACCATAATTATATACGCGAAAGTACAGTGTGGGCTAATTGAGGATTGTAGAAAGAAAAATGTCCCTTTGATCAAATTAGACATTGAATAAATTTTGAATAAACTTGTTAATAATAACTACTCTTGAACTTTTGTAGATTGTATGTAGGTATATTTTTGTATTGTGTAAACAGTTTTATTCGAATATGATGGTTCCTAATTCGGGAAAATTTGACTACAAATGAAATCCCATAGCCAGTTTCGAGCCACCATAGAATTAGCACTCGGTAGTAGCGGGCAATTGATTCCTCTTTTGTTCCTCGACGTAGATGTGTGAGAGGTGGGCATTAGGGTTTTTATTTCATCTGAACAAATGCCTAAACCTACGAGATATCTATAAAATAGGGAAAATGCTACAACAACACGACGATTTTCAAGTGATACAATGAAGGATGTCACATTAAGATGGTCAATAAAAACACGAATAGTACATTTTTGAACTTTTTCTAAAAAATTTAGTGCGGTTCGTGATGCATCGATGATTATACGCAAAGCTACATTTTTTTTATTAAAATTAGTCTGAAACAGTCTAACTATTACCTTCATTCCAACTTCATATTTTTTGTCATATTGTAAATTTTCAGATTTTTGCAACTGTTTACTACTAAAGGAATAAAAATGTTACTTACATTAAAAAAAAAAATTTGCATGTAAGAGTGTTATTGTGAATTCTCAAGTGTATACTCCTTTAAATTTTCTCAAATTGAACTAAACATAATTACAATGTTTTCAAAGTTTTAAAGTTGAAATTGTAAAAAAATTTCTAATAAGTTTCACGTGTCTTTCTTTAAAATAATTTACAAAATTTTATAATATTTTTTTTTTGTTGTTTTTGAAATATCAATTTTTATTTGTGTGGTCGTACGAATTTTTGTAGTTTAAGTTTTAAGTCCTTCAGAGTTACTTAAGAAATATGAAATTTTCAATGTGGTGTATTATATTCATATAGTTTTGTATATATATATATCTGTCTTCAGTTACATGTGTAATGCTGTACTTGAGATTTGAAAAGTTATACAATACATGTTAAGAGAATAAGAGGAGGTGTGTTATTATATATTAACAATTTAACTAAGTTATTTGAGTTGAACATGTTTTAGAAGTTCTACAATATAGATTTGAAATATCGATAATTGAGGTTATTTATTAATTACGATAATTAATGACATCTCTCCTAGAAGTCAGGTGTGATATTTAAAATACTTGAAACATAAAAGTGTATAAGATGCAAGGTAAAATTAGCTAGAATAGTAGCTTAGAGGATTTACTGGAGGCATAAAATATATGCTGATGAAAACACACTGTTGAAATGATGTGTGAAACATTCCCGATTTGTCAATCTACAGAAAAGAAAAGAAAAGAAATTAAAAATAATTATTCCAGTACAGATTTAATGCACAAGCTTCAAACTGCGTATTTATAAATTTTACTCCATTGAGCTCCGAAAAGATGTTAACACTTTGTCTGTACTTCAAAGGTATCTAATATATTAATACACTTAAAACTTTCCACCTCGGTGAATTAAAATAAAAAACAGTTACAGGAATCCAAAAATTTAAATGTAAAGCTTTTTCAAAATTTTACCGGAAAAATTACCGATTAAGAAATAAAAAAATTTTAAAAGTACTAATTTTTGTGGCCATTTTTTCACAAAAATCATTTATAGAGAAACATATCAGAGTTCTAAACCCATATAGAAAAACTTAAATATGTAATACAAGAACTAAATAAAATCATCTGAATAATAGCAAAACATCAAAAAATCAATAAAATATGAAGCCTTTGCAAATACAAAAATATTTTTTAAAGTCATTAAAACAATTGAAATTACATTAAAAATAAAATACCTATTGAAAAAATTTAAATTGCGCTGGTTTGTGTCTTTGAATTATAGCCATCTCGAATTGTTTGTAATTGCCCAATGCGACATATTCTTAAATTCAAATGAATGTTTATTTTGTAAAACAAAATATTGACAAGCAGAAGAAAATTCTTATTATTGCCATGGTGGTGCCATCTTTAAAAATTTACTAGATTTTCTAAACATCAGAAGAAATACGATATGATAAAGAACATAATTATCAAGGGAAATATTGATTATCTGTTTAATTTGTGATGAAATTACAAAACTACCATTTTATTCATCTTCACATTACCACCAGTTTTAATCCAGAGTGTATAGTGCTGTACATCGGTGACAAGAGAGGAGGTAACAACAAGGAGATTAGGAACAAAATACCCTAAGTATGTAACACAATTGTTACTCTTAGATTGGACGATATGCTACGAAAAATTAATTGTTTTGAGGAATTAGAAAAATGTATTTTGAGTTAAATATTTAAAAGAAAAGGAAAGAAATATTGAATTAATGCGTGTGTTACATAGCAAGTAATTATTAGTAGTAACGAGACGTTAAACAATAATAAAATATAAGGTTTGTGTAAATGATAATAAAATAATGTTCATTTTATATCTTTACCAGAAAAAGGTCATATTTATGTTTTTTTTTTCAATATTTGTTAAATCATATTTTTTAATGTAGCTACAATTTCCCGAAGTATTATAATGTCACAATCAAATTATATTTTGTTTTAAATTAAATTTCAAAATTTAACAATATTAATATCTCATTTAAATTTAATAATAGTATTTAGGAACAGTTTTACTTACTTTTTGTACGATAATAAAAAAACCATAACTGAACAACCATTAAATATTTTCAATATTAATTTATATTTTGTCACTGGAACACCACAAAAGAATAACACAAAAAAAAGAAAAACGATAATCATTCTTACAGATACAACTACAGTTTGGGTCTTAAACGACAAAATCGCCACATCATTAAAATGTTTTTATATTGCTGCGCATTAAATTGAATGACCTCACCTAATAATAAAAGTGAAAATGAGTTTAATATTTAATAACCGAAGGTTAAAACAACATTTTTGTAGGTGGAAATTATAATGTAATTATTTTGTATTAAAATTTGGTATTAGGCACGACCTAATGCAGTTTATACTTAAATAATATTTTTGTCAACTGAAAATTATTCTAAAATATTCTAAAAAAAGAAAAATGAAAATTATTGTGAGTAAAATAAAATTTTTATTATTATAAAATTCGTCATTATAGAACGTGGAGTGATAAACTTTTAACCTGTATCAGTAGAGGTGATCTACAATGTTGTGTTATCTTTTGTTTTTTGAAATAAAAAAAATTTCGTTTCGTCATTTTTGAAATAGTTATTAGAAAATTAGATTAATAAATTTGATTAAACTTTTTTAATACTATTATATGTATGTGTAAGAGAGTCAGATGGGAAAAAAATATTGAAATTATTAGTTAGTTATTGCTATTAACTAATTTTAAGTCAATTTTAACCTATGTTTTTTTAATATAAACTTTTATTATTTGCCTTTGAAATAAACTTAAAACTATCTTGGCCTAGAAAAAGCTGAAGAAAAACTGCTTCAATACAACTAATTAGAATTACTATTAACATTTAAACTTATTTTAAATTTTTATGTTAATTTTATACTATTTATTTTGGTTCGCTCTTCATTATTAATAATATTATAATACATATTGTAAGAATAAGGCTAAATATAACCTTAATAAAACCCTTAACTAAGCTAACCTAACGTAACCTATATAATTGCTTACTTAATCTAACTTAACCTAATTCGTAAAGTTCAATTTGAACGTTACTTTTACCTTTTGGCAAATTTTGACCCATTTTTTTCAAGTTATATATTTCCTCTACGACGGGGAATAACTGGATAACATTTTACATTGAGATGTGTATATTGATTGGTCTAATATTTGAAAATAATTTTTACGTGAATAGAACCGTTATAAATTATTTTGGATACTGAATTAATTTATGTAGTTTTGATGTGTCAAAAATTACCACCAAAATAATCATCAAGCGCGATTTTTTTCAGATAATATTTCAGATTTTTTTCAGGTTATAATTCCAATGTATTTTTTTCATAAAAATTAAGAATATACCAATAAGTCTGCCCTTTTAATAGACATTATTTTGCTGAAATTGAAATATACGTGAATTTAAATAGCTTAGCTATTGCAGATTTCGACATGTTTTGATTAAATTTTATCTACAATTTTATTTAATTAACGCTCTGACTACGATATATTATAAATAACTAATTTTATTTAATTTTTTCATTTCAGGTATGTATCATCAACTATGTCAATAATATATTAATGAAATGTAATGGTAAAAAAGGGACTTAATTTGAACTAAATTTAAAAAATAAATTTTGTATTAAAGAAAAACAAACTAATTGCATTATTTTAAAAGCTAATCGTCTGTATTTAACTACAAAACAAAACTTATAATGTTATAACTTTAAACTAAGAACAACATCAGTCTCGTATTTGAATTTAAATTTTTGGATTTGTAATATTTTACATAATCTTCTGAAATCCGTGTTTGAATTCATTCTAATTTTGAATAAATTGATTAAAAATACTTATTTATAGAAATTTTTAAGAATTAATTGATGTGTGGTCTACAAAGGTATACTTTTTCATTTTATTTTAAGCTTCACTGATTAAAGTCTTTGAATCCCCTTAAACAAATCAGCAACACTGTTATGAGCAGTCTACTATTATTTCTTCATTAAATTTTTTTGGTAGCGAACTTCACTATCTTGCTCGATTTTTCACTTCATCGACTGCAAGAATTATCTTATTTTGATTTTCAAGCACTGATAAAAATATTTCAATGACGATATCTTCTTTCATTTAAGTCTTTGATTTCTTCATAACTTATTCGAGAATTATGAACACCTCATATGTGAATCTATCCGAGGTATTGGTAGTTTAGTAACCATGCTGATGTCATAATACGTATATTGGCAATTTTATTTCCTAAAAAATTATTTTTTTTTAACAATAAAACAAAAACAAATTATTTAACTTTCTGATTTTCAATGAATTATTCAACTTTATAATTGGTTTTTTAAACTAAAAATGAACTAGTATTCGCCTCGAAATTCGAGGAAGTTTGATAAAAAATCGTACTTAATTTCATTATAAATTATTTTCCATCATTTTAATTTATTCTTGATTTTATTCTTGATACGATGTAATTTTGTTTTTATTGATTTATCTTAGACAACAACCTAATGTTATATTTTAATAATTTACTTTAATAAAAAATCACTAAATTTAAATTTAATTCAGTTGAGAAAAAAAGAAAGTCTGTACATTGGTGAGTTGCGACAACTTGCTAAATTAAAATTTTTATTTTGGTTTGTAAGAAATTTTTAAAAAATATTTAGTTTCGCTACGTCTCCTTTTATGTTTTAAAAGAATAATAATAAAAATCAGCTGTGCAATGGTTCTGATATTTGTACGGGTTTTTTCAGTTCACAGATTAAATATAAAGATAATATCGTTAATGATATGAAATTCGTTAATGATATCATTCGTAAAGTTGTATCAAATTAAATATAGTGATGTAGGGTTAAAAAATAGCGTAAAATAGTGTTCTAACATTAATCAACTACAAATTGAATGTTTCATTTATATGTTAAAGAGAGTTAACATTTTAACAACTCAATTCGCAATTAAAAGAAACAGTACTATTTTTTAAAAACAAATATTAGCCAAATTTCAGCCTTTTCAGCCTTCTTGTATATTCTGTTCTATTTAATATCTCAATCGTCTTTGAATTGATGTATTGCACCAATTTGTGTTCGTGCTTCAGAGCATGGTTCCTAATGACTTCATTGATTGTTTTACCTTAAGATCCCTGTGGATATCATCATTTGAATCGTACCGGTATGTGTTTGTTATAGCTCTACAGAATTTTTTTTGACAACGCTGTATAATTAATAAGTTAGATTTCTTAATGCAACCCCAAAGCTGGCTGCTATAAGTTCAAATGGGCTTAATTTAGTTATTATATATTTGAAGCTAGTAGTAAAATATGTAGTAAAAATGTGCAGTACCGTACTTAATTCAGCACGAAAATCAAAAGGTAATACTACCGAAGTTAATGTCAAAAAAATAAAAAAAATAAAATAAAATAATTTATCATAATTTATTTGAGGTGTTTTATTTATGTGTGTTTGTGATGAAAACTAATACTTTATAGTAAATTTTAGTATTAAAATCAAACAAGCTAGATTTCTTTTATCAGTAAATCGTTTTTTTTTTTGTAAAAATATTCTATTCCCATAAGGGTTAATTATTTTGTATATTGATACAGGTATACCACTATAAAACTAAATATTTTCCTTTACCTACCATTCAATGATATTTCATCATTATAATAATTTAATTGGTGATAATCCTAATTTATTAATAAATACGTGACATAAACCGCATATATAACCATGATGCTCTGTTAAAAACAAAATAATGGAAAATCATTTTTCTCTTCTGTTTTTCTTTTATATTTCTAAAATTTATTTTATGAAAATTTGTTCCAATTTTCTTTTTGATTTTCTTAAGTGCAAAGAAAATGTTTTTCTAATTTTTTTTTATAGTCTTATTTAATATTTTTACTAGCATTCACTACATATTTTCCTTCATTTAAATCATAATTAAGTATAAAAAAATTTTAAAAAAGACGAAAGAAGAAAAAAAATCACAAGTTGATTGTAACCGACAACATTTTAAGTGCGTCCCCACTCTAAAAAGGAAAAAAAAATAAAAATAAAAAATCATTATGATAATAGCTTAGGATTTATTCAGAATTTACAGGAATTTTCTTTTTATAGTATTATTTACTTAAATATCAGAAAAATAATAATATAAAGCTGCCTAAGGAAATCATTGAAATGACCAAAGAACTCTTAAAGGACATTATCGTCAAGATTGATAAAATTTTTATTACAATTTATTATTTTTTTTTTTTTTGTTTTTTTTCAAAACAATTCCCTTGCGTTTCTGTCATAGATATTTTTTTTTTGAAGAATTTCTGAAGGATTTTCTGAAATTTTATACAATTTTATAATTGCAAATTTTAAATTTAATTTTTTTATAGTAAATTCAGTTTTGTTTTCAATTTTTTGTTTAGATATATTTGAATTAGTTTTTAGATTTGCTTTCCAATATATATTCTCAAATTACAGGGTTATTAAATTATAATTTTGGTTGTAACCAACTAATCTGTGGATTTCACAAATAGTTGAATTATAATTAAAACTTACTAGGGGCCCCTGTTGAGTAATTATAATTCAAGCTGAAGCCAAATTTAAAGTTTTTAAAATAATAGTAATTTACGTACTGACATAGACTTTTCACGTTAAGGTAGAAAAAGGAGAGGCGAGATAAAATGAAAAGGTAACTACTGCGCAGGTCCTTAAATGCTTGTCTATTATAATAATTGATACTCCACCATGTAAAGATCAAATTTTTTTTTTTTGTTTTTACATTTTTTATTTCAGACGAATTTGTGAATAATAAAATCATGATTAAAAAAATTTTCAGCTGTGTGCGCATTATTGTTGTATATAGAACTTATTTATATATTAAGAATTTAATAAGGAAAAGCGAGATAAAATGAGAGGGTGCTTACTAACCAGGTTCTTAAATGCTTGTCTATTATAACTATAGATTTTTTTTTAATTCTCAGTAATTTGCAAATTTTAGTTCCGGACAATTAAATTTTTGAATCTAGTTAAATAAGCAAGTAATTGATTAATTCATTTTCAGTAATATATGGCTAGATTAACTATCATAATACTATAATTGTTTGATAACAAAACTTTCAATACAAAAAAAGAAAATAAATTTTCAACAATTATGAAATTAGAATTTTTTAAATTTTAACAAAAGATTAGCATATGTTATAAAATAAATTGTAAAAATAAAATAGAACTGAAGATAGAAGTTTTAAAGTGTCAGGTTCCTATTAAACATCAATGTTCTCATCAATTTAATTGTCCATATATTGACAATTTATATTGATTATAGCTAATACACATCAATATTGAACTTATCAATTTTTGTGTTCATTTTGCAATGACATATTATGGAAGTGCTCTGAATAATATATAATAAGTAAAAGTTATTGAATATATATATCAAAAAATTATGATAGTATTGATTTCGTTTTTTCATATTAAAATTAAAAATTATGTTTGTTGTTTTAATATTAATTTTTATTCTAATTTTAAGAAATATTTTTTGTAATATGCTTGTGTTAAGTATAATAAAATGAAATAAATAAATATATTGATAATTTCGAAACATATATGAAAATTGAAAATATAATTTCTGGACGAATGTTTTCGACTTCAATTCAAATTAAGTTTTTTTTTTTTTTTTTTTTTTTTTTTTTGCGTGGAGTGGTGGGAATCTTCATAGACACAATGAGCCTCGTAGCTTCCATTGTGTGCCAGATTTTTACTGACTAAACCACACCCCTCCCATTAATACTAGTCCGACGGACTAACCATTAATTATTCAAATTAAGTTGTTAAAGTAAATGTTGTATATAAAATACAACAAATTATTTTTGTGCATATTTTAATAATATGTATATCAATTGTTTTATTACAATGATTGCTGTAACTATTATTAAAATTAATATAAAAATTATTCTTTTTAGAATTTTATCATTATGTCATAAATGTTTACTTTAATGTGATGAATGAATATTGTATTTAATCGTAGAATAAAATAACGATGAAAAACACCTACGCGTGTATACTAAAAGCGAAAATTGGTTAAAATTTTCTATGCAAAATTTTTACTTAAATTTAACTTTAAATTTTGGAAAATCTCTTTATCATCCAAGACATCTTTATCTCATTTACTTATTATTTCTTCTCAATTTCACTCTCTCTATCTTTCCTTTTCATTTCTCATTAAATTAAAATAAGAAATAAAACTAATTTTTTTTTTTTTTGTTATTTTCTGCAAGCAATAAAATTTTTTATTACCTTAATAAAATTCTTCAAATTTTATACAGGTGGATATAAGACACCTGCACAATTTTTCAAAGAACTAAAATAAAAATTGTTTTACAAATACAAAAAAAGAAAAACTCCATAATAATAAATTAAAGAAATTTTATGTTATTCTGACCAACTTTAAGGATATTTAAGATAAGTAGAAGAGTAACATGGGTGCAATTAAACCTACGTATACGTATTCTATTCATGCATTAGATCCAAAACATCCATAGGGATGTTTTAAAAAATAATCAAATTGAATATCATCGAATAATTTCCGATTTTATGTTCAACAGCATTCACTTATCAAAATGGTATTTATCGTAAAAATTGGTAAAGAAAAAAATGGCGTTCGAAATTTGTAGATTCGGTCTACCATAGTTGTTGTTAATATTATTAAAATTTTGTTATAAGGTTTTCAGTTTATAAATTAAAAGTAAATATCATATTCCCTTTAATGGTGAACTTTTAATATAAATGTTAACGAAAAATTAATCTCTATATCTCGATTTGACTTCTCTTAAAGTCTATAAAATATATGCGTTGTATTGACATTGTTATATTACAATAAGAGAATTATATCACAGTTAGCACGGTGAAATACTCATGTTACTAGTATTACTATTTAGTTATCTCCTGCTATCAGTGTGCGGGATAGAAGTAAAGAATGGCAGACGTTGATCAGTCGTTTTTTAAAACAAAACATTTTTTAAGTCACAGTGTCAAAATTAATCCATTGTAGTTATTATAAATGGTGAGAATCTGTTTTGACAGTAGTGTAATGAGAAATTTGTTTTGATTATTATTTTATATAAAAAAAATTTTGAGCACCTCGATAATGTTGATTTATTTCAATCAACATACAGTAATTAAGTTTGATAGTTGTCGGTGTAAATTAATATTTAGATTCGAACAATTTGTTATAATCACCGATCGTCGTGACCTAGTAATTATTTCATGGAATTACTATTGTCGAATATCGCAAGTTGGAATTACTCTTGTGAGCAAGTTTTATTTTACCCAGTTGAAATTAGCCGACCAAGCACAGTTGCTTTTTCATGTAATTATTCTAATCAAAAGATTACTTCAAATGTTTGCAATAAAATCTAACAGACACAGAAAAAATAAATGAGCTCAATTCAGACCATTTGTCCTTTACTTTTAATATTAAGCAGTCTGTAAATATCAGAGAAGAACCAAAACATTTTCTACAGTTAGCAAAAGTGTCGGAGGTTGTCTCATTTGTTGTTGATAAGTCCGCGGTATAGATGAGGTATAAAACAGGACCTAGGACGCTGCCTTGTGGTACGGCTGACATAATTTCATTGCCTTTTTTTGTAGGCATCTTGATGCTTCACTGAAAAGTTCCTTTCGAAGAGGTATGACCACAGTAATAAATTATAGTTCTGTGGAAGAAATTGAGTCTGTACAGCTTTCCTTCATGACATACCTTATCAAACGCTTGACTAAATTGAAGATAATAATTTATTGTGTAGTATTTCCAGTTTTTGAAAACTTAATTAAGTCTAAATTTTCATTGTGTTTATTATCAGTGGACTTTTACATTCATAATTCCATAAAAACTTTAACATGCGGGTGTAAAATTTATGAAGTATATTACATTTTTATTTTTTTTTTTATTTTAGCAGATTCAAACTAATTACAAACTATTTTCCAAGTATTTTCAAAAATATTTCCATCATTTTCATTTTCACAAAATACAAAAATGAAAAAGTTTTGTAAATTATAAAAAAAAACAAAGTGCTGAAATATAATGACGTTAAATTCATTTGGTTCGTTTTTTATTAATTCCTTTATTATTTATCTTCTATATACAAATGAAAATCGTACTGCGGTAGAATATGAAAAATACGGTGGTGGGTGAGTGAGAATGAGAAAATGAAAATTCATAATTACGTTAATTTTACGGATTGGTTTATTTATAGAACAAAAACAAAATAAGACAAAAACCATAGAAAACTACGTAACAGATTTCTAAAAAGTTCTACTTTCTGAAAATGACCCTCTCCTGAAATTATTTAACAGAATATTAAAAATATTTCTTCAAAAACAAAACAAAAAATTAAATAAACAAAAAAAAAAGAAGATTCCTTATTACCTATTTTCAAAAAATTCTCTTCAAAATTTTAATTCTTTATGCTTTGTTGTTCTTGTTGATGAGATTCATTTCAATTTAAAAATAAAAAAAGAAGAATAAAGTAACAATAACAAAAAAAAAACAAAAGAAAGAAAGCAAGCAAACAGTAAGTTTTGGGTGCTCAAGGTTTAACTGAAGAGATTCGTTCCTTATCTATCCTTGAAACCTGAAACCAATTGGGAATTAAAACCATCTTGTCAATATAATATATACATATATATATAAATATATATATATATTGTTATTTAAATTATACAGGTATATATATATACGTATATTTAATTTGTATATACAGTGACGAACTAAATTGCTTTAACAAAATTAATTTGATAAGAAAATTGCCACAAGTATTTATTTTGAATTGCAAATAAGGTCTAAAGAAGTATGGGTAGTTGTGTAAAAATAGAATACTATGGTATTTGGTATGATTATTGATTAGTTTCTAACATTCTTTAAATTTTACAATAGGTTCTTTTTTTAATTTATCGATTTATATGAGCTCGAAACATGAAAGGCAAGTAATCAAATATTTTCCTTTGAATTTTAATAAATGCGCTTATCATACTACAGATAAAGGTGCATTTCGGCTACTACTAGAAAAATATCTAAAATTATGGTTTTTTTTATTTATTTAAAATGTATACGTTTTTTTTTTTATATATTATTTTATTTGTTTTTATTTTTTCTTATTATTTGCGAAGAAAACTAACATGAAATGAAAAATATATTTTTCATGCAATGGTATTTTTTTAATTCAAAGGTTGTGTATGGTAGACAAGGGTTTAAAAAGATATTAAAGCAATTATTTGTATATGTATTGGAGCGTTCCCTCTAATTTACAGATATATAACGCAAACTAAATATATATATAATAGGATAGTACGATATATACTAACTACGAAAATTATTTCTTTTTTAGAAGTTTTTTTTTTAAATTTAATTAACTGACAATTTACAGCACACATACAAAATTTTGTTTAGAAATTGCTGCACCCATTTAACGTTTGGGTCAGGAGGAGCTCCGGTTAGAAAGAAGCTTGATTCTTTATCAATGAAATTTCTCGATCTTTAAGGGCTTTTTCTTAACCAGTATTGTTTGGTCTTTAATTTGTCAATTCTGTTGTCCCAGTCATCAAGTAATACCAAACTTATAAATTTTTGGGGATGTGACATTATATGATGGTAAAACAGGTACAGGCCCACTGATAGAAGCAGTAATCTCTGCTCTAATATATTTAAATGATCAATATAAATTCTTTTTCTCTTTTGTTATTTAATTTTAAAATAGTGTAACGAATTATAATATTGTTGTTATTTAGTCTTAATATTATTAGTAATAATAAAATACTCTGTATGAGCGACTGAGCTCTTTTGAGATACTGAAATGAAATATATAAATAAATAAATAAATAACTGACTCATCTAACGAAAATTTAAATGTATTTGGAAGAGTTATTTTTATCAATTTTAAACTGCAAAATGTTTAATTTATTTTGTAAAACGATTAGTTCAGAGAATAAAACATCAAAACCCAGCATAGTATTGTTGTCTGTACGCGAACTATTACCAAAATTTATCATCAACATTGCTTTGATTATCTTCTTTATGCTGCAGTTCATGATATTTTCAATAATTACTATGATTGTTTCATTCGACAGATTTGAGACTTTGCAAGAACATTTTCCAGCATGCAGTAATTTTCAAATTTCATTTTTAAAACTGCGAAGTAGATTATGATTTTCAGATTTTATCAGATTAGAGCTATTGAGCTTCGCTGCAATCTTTGCAACATATATTGTACTTAATTATGTTGAATAGTATTTTCCTAAAAATTAAATCTACAAAATTATCCGTAGTAGCAAGTCTCTCACAACCCTTCTTAATTTATAATTTTCTTTTTTTTTTCAATATATTTAAATTTAACACATTTACGAGTTTATTCAATTTTAACCGTCATTGTATTATATATAAGTTAGAAAAACATTTAGTTGTCTATGTATATTTTATTACGTGTATAAGTAGTTTAAATGAAGATAAAAATTAGGGTCGCTTCGCTTAAAAAAAAAAAAAAAACAAAACAAAACATAAAAATTAATTTGCAACATCAGGATAAACGTTTTAAGGATATATCAATAGAAAGATGACACAAGAATATTCAACCATTATTATCTATACGTGTGTATCCTTTACAAAGGAAAATATTCATTTTTAAAATTCAAGAAAAGGAAATATAGTAAAAATAAAAGAAAAAAAATAACGGAATCTTCTAAATTTGTGCCAACTGGAAAATGACCGAGTTTTTATTCCTTTTATTCTATCATTATTACCTAACCAATCATATAAAAGCTTTGAAGATATGAATGAAAATTGCTTTTTTTTTTTTTTTTTTTTTTTAAATTAGCAGCTATGAAATAACAAAATTAAATTGTTTCCGGGTTTTTGAATTTTATTTGAATTTACTAATTGTTATGTCCTGTTTTGAAATCTTTTTAAATTACACCTTCACCCCATTCTGTATGATTGTAATGATTATATGGACACAAAAATGTGAGATATTTTGCAAATGTGATGATATTATTGTTTCGTTTTATTTTGTTGTTTTTTAATTCTAAAATAATCGGAATTCTTTAAATTTAACTGCAAATAAATTTGGATTAATTTTTATTAAAATTTTTATGAATATTTAAAGATTTTTTTTTTTGGTTATTAACGAAATTATTTTTTTTTGCTGTAATGTTAGATAAACATATAATAATCTTAGTAAAAGTCAAGTAAAAGTCAAACTTAATTTAAGTCTAGCTTTACATGATTTTCTATAATAAATTTAAGGCATAGCGAATTGAATGTAACGAAATTGCAGAATTGCTTGTATAAAACCCTCACTAACTTTAATTCACGTAATCGTGTTAAAAAATTGACTTGAAAAAAAAACGATCAATCAAATTCCTCTTTGCACACTTAAAAATTTTTTTTATATAGATATTGTAAGTGGAATTAACAGAAACTTATCACATAACAAACTTTTTAATTGGTCACTGAGAAATGATATTGTATTTCACATATCGAATTAGTCATTGATCAATAATGTGTAAACTGTAAGATTTCACTTTGTGATCAAGTAGAACAATAAAACAATCACAACTGATATAAATTTTATTAAACTATATTGAAAAGCATTTTCAGGTTGTAGTAAGGTAGAGGAATAGTTCAGTAGAGAGACAGACCAACGTTTTGCGGTAACATTGAAATGTTGGCATAAGACTTTATTTTAAAATTTATATCTTAATTTCATCAATAAGTATTTTTTAGTAAAAAATGTGTCCAAAGATGTGCACGGAGATTATTCCAAACGAATGTTAATAACAACGATATTGATATTTTATTTGCAAGCACTGAGAAGCAAAATATCCAAAATATTTCAAAATATCGCATACAAATAATAAAATAATTATTAGTGAACGGAAACCTGACAACAATTACATTATTTAATCAATAAGTTATTTTTCGTACTCCTTCTTGCAGCAAGAGTGTTTCTTTGAATAGCTAAATTTCCACAAAGTATAGTTGATTCTATTACTGTTAAATATTTGAAACTGATTCTGTACTGTTACTGTTATTCTGTACTGATTCTGTAATGTTACTGTATTTGTAACTGATTCTGTACTGTTATTGATATGGCTCGGAGAACTATTATCCCCCAAAAGATTGACAACGAAACGTAATAATGAAGACTTTCATAGATTATTATTCTGATTTAGTGAAATTGACAAATTTTACAACATGGAGGCATCCACAACAATAACGAAATTCATAAGTATTTTGAAAAGACCCATTAGATGTCCATTAACAATAAAATTATCGAGCAATTGCTCCATTTGAAATATCTGAACGTAAATATTACTAGCGTTCGCAACACGTAAACAATAATAAATATCAGGTTATCTCTGAAGCGTTATATAGAGAAACAAATACATGCTAATAGAAAACAAAACACGAATATACAAAGCGTTATTCGGAACATACTAACGTATGATATATTGAAATAATCGCTCAATTTGGGTACACGCGTTAAGGGATAAGAAAAGGGGTAAATAAATCAGAATATCATAAATCATTGGATTCGAAATATACAAAATAACTGTGACAAATAACATATATGTATAATATATTTATATACATACATACCATAGACATATAATCATGTAAATAGAATTGCAGATGGTCGACTGGCGAAGGTAGTATTTAATGGCCAAATGAATATCAAACAGAAATACCTCTGACAAGATGAATGTTGTCATCACAAAATTGAGGATAAAATATGTATGTTGAAAAAACAGATACTAAAGCCCTAATTTAAGAAGAAGAAAATAAATATTTCGATTACTTATAGAAGATTTCATCTCATGTTTTTCATAAGTAAATGGTTTTTATTGATTCTACATAGGTTCGATTTTTACATTTTTTACTGATATTAAAATATGTATGATAATTAATTTGTGTGTTTATACCTTTTTCGAACTTAACATTTTTTAATTTTCCTGGTTTCCTATAGTTTAATCTGGAAAAAGAAAAAATTAATTAATTCATTAAAAAAAGGAAAAAGTTCCAATGTAAAATAGAAAAAGTTTTTTTTCGGTTGTTTTATATTATATATATATATGTTTTCTATTATATACACATCTACTATATATCTAATCTTCTTTTGTTTTAATTTCTGGTACCTTCTACGAGTAGCAGTATACAAAATTATAGAAAATAAAATTATTTTAAAAAAGCATAAAATTGAAATTTTCATCTCAAAGAAAATATAAAAAAAAAACTGGTCGAAGTCAGAATCTGTGTGTTGTTTAAATAGTTTCAAAATCATTTTAAATAACAAAAGAACTTTAAACTAAAAAAAAACAAAAAAATAAGTTTTGTTTTTTGAATAATAATTTTTAATATATTTTAAAAGGTTCAAGCTATTAATTTTAAATTTAAAATAAAATTTTCAGTTTAAAAAGGAATTTCCTCTTTATGTTGTTTCCATTGCTAATGTTAAAGAAACAAATATTTTTGTTTGTTTATGTTTTTGTTTTTGATATTTATTCAAAATGTTTACTAATGTCCTATTAAACCTATATGGTATTGTTGAAATGAGGTTAATTTTTAATTTAACCAAAAATGAAGTGAAACAAAACTTTTATTTGAAACTTTGAATAAAAACACCAATAGCATATTAATGAAATTTGTTAGTACCGAATTCAACGTGATATTTAATATCTATGCTACTTTGTAGTCCCCAAATATACCTTACCAGAGTTAGATTGATTGTAAATTGGGTATAGTTGAGATTGTAAAAAAAATAATGTTTTGTAAAAAGTTAAAATTTCAATAACAGTTAATTAAGTTAATATTATGTCAGATTTAATTACCGTCTGCAGAGGGGTTGCAACGAAAAAGAAACATTTCGAGCTAGCCGGGTTTTATAACGACAAAGTAAATTAGACATTACAGAATAAAAATGGTGTAAAACAGATGTATTCAAACCAGATACCTTGTGATTAGTATTAAGATGGCATATAACCACTATATTATATCGATTAACAGATATGTGGTACAACTGCAGTAGGAACGAAGATTTTAGGTTACATGTATAGAAATAAATGGTAACAAATAAAGGACGCACAAAGAAAATATAAAACTAATGAAAGCCAATAAAAATCAATCAAGAATAAAATCCAAAATGTTTCAGAAGAAGTCACATAGGGAAGCCGACTCTATATGTTCAAATATATTAATTAATTTTGATTGTGTTCTGTAAGTATAGTAAAACTCGAATAAAATATAAAAAATATTTAAAAAGCGGAGAATCCGAAATTTAATTTGAACAAAACTCAAAATAACAAATTATCGTATTTTAAAACTCGTATGCGTATTATAAACACAAAGCGAAACTGAGGACAATGAGCTGGCCAAATATGTTCAGTTTACTTCGGGACGAGAAAATCTATTCATACTAAAAAGTCTATACTCTGACTTTAAAAATACTTTTGTTATCTCAATATAAGATATGTTAGTAAAACAATAGGTCAACCGAAAGGTTCTAGGTTCAATTCAAGAGGAAACAAAAAATGATTTATGGGTTTTTCGACCTGGACCAGTGTCCTTTGTCATTGCAGGATAAAATAAATGACAAAAAATAATTGAGAGTATAATCTGATAATAACTTAAATAAAATGAAGCTATTCTATTTAATAAGGCTTAGTTCTTGACAACAGCATTAGTGTCCCACATTATTTTTTTTTTTTACAACTCTTTACAGTAACTTAGGTAGAATCACCTTTTCGTGTTTAATTAAATACGGTACTGCAATTTTACAGTACAATACCTACAATATTTCAATACCTATAATATTTTATTTAACAAGCCAGTAATTTGTACCGGAATGTTGTAAATATTGTAGCATAAATTTCCAGTACCGTACTTAGTTAACCACGAGAAGGTGATTCTACCTAAGTTACTGCCCAGAGCATAAAGACCATAAACAAAAATTATATTGAAATAGATTGTTTTTGATTAAAACCATTCAGTATGGCGGTATAGTTTTAGAAATATTGAAAGATTGGGCACCAGAAGTTAAAATTAAGTATTCATATGTAACAATCACCCCGCAGACAAATTAAGCATTTCTTACAACACTGTAAAGATGTAAATAATAATTGTAGTTATAGAACCAGACAGTGGCCTCTAGATTAGATCTTCGCAAACAGTATAACAGAATATTTCGATGAGAACAATTGGAAACGTGGTTGAGTGCCTTAACCCGTCAGTCGAATCGTGACAACAAATAATAATCTTTTAATCAGCAACTGAAGTGGCTATAACCAATTATTTATGAAAAAAATGTTTAAGATTAAACTTACATATTTACTTTGGGTATATAACTTTTATATAAATAAAGTTTTGGAAGAATTAAAAATTCGAGCGTGAAAGTGCTCACTGAAAAACATAGTTTTAATAGAGACATCGAAATGGAAGTAAATTGTTAAAATAAATGATTATAGGATGTTAAAGGGAACCAAAAAGTTGTATAATGTTGATGAAAAAATACATAACATAACAAACCAAATATTTTATAAAAGTTTACATTTCATTTGTATGTGTAGATTGTATCCTATATATTTACAATGTTTTAATGACACTGAAATTATTTCATTTAATTCTTAAAATGTTCATTCATTACCACTTTTTATTGTGTGTAGTTGCCATAAAATTTTATTGATGTATTCTAAATTCAAGTTAATAACCCTGTTGATTTTTATTTCTTTCTCTATTTTAATTTTTATTTTTTTTTTATCTTTTTTTTTTATGGAATATTATTCTTGTAAAGGATTACCCTTATATGCAGGTTTTCTATAAATTTCTAAGAATATTTTCTATTCCATTTAAGAACAGTTACAGCTATGTATATTATATTTTAGTACTCCCTTATGTATATTTTATTTATATATTTTTTTTTTTAAGTAGACGAGTATGTGTGTACCTTATTTTTTTTGTATATTTTCCATTTTTATTCAATAGAATATTGGATATTTGGTTTCATATTTTGAGGACATAACCAATGCCCATATAATAATAAAATGATAGTTTTCTATGTAAATATATAGAAACTTTATTAGAAAAAAATAATTTGATATAAAGAAAAGAAATTTCAAAATTTTTTTAAAAAAAAAAGAAATAATAAACTAACAAAAATGAATAAAAAAAAGGACTTTGAATATTGCTTAAGGACCTTTGAATTTGAATTTAAATTTTGTATTACATATTGCTTGTTTTTCTTAATTCTATGCTCAACAAAGTCTATTTGCAAATGAAATATAAAATTGATACCACAAGAATACTAAATGAAAGAGTGAGATAGATGGACATACTGTGTTGATTTGTTTGTAGCTTTATTATTTTTTTCTCTTTTTTCGTTTATAGTATAGATTTTTCTTTTTCTAGTTAATTCTGATGGTTTGTGGCTTCTAATTTGGTTAAAGTTGATTGAATTGGACTGCAAAGAAATACAAAAATATACAAAAAGTAATGCAGAGAGAAATATAAACTGAATTTTAAAAATTAGATTAGCACTGAGTAATAACAGGATTTCTCAAAAATTCGAAATTATACCAATTTGGGAAAATCAAATAGGATTTTTACATTTGGTGATAACATTGTATTTTGTTAGAAAAATTTAAAGAATTCGAAAATCTATTTTCAAGTTTCTATGTTGGAGATAATGTCAACGATTTTTAATGGCACGAAATGTCTAATAAAAGTTGATTATTTACATCTGTTTGTGAAGGAATTTGATAAACTGTATGCAAAAATTTGAATTAATCTTCAAGTTTAACCCCGTTTAATGTCATTTACCTGTACAGAAATAAACAAAAATTTAATTAAAATTTCAGATTTTGAATGGGATTGAGCTTATCAGCTAAATCAAAATTATAAAATTCTATTGCTTCAAAACGTCGCCAGTTGCGTTAAGACTATTTGAGGTATTCTATTTAATTTGACAATATTAGACATAATTTAATGAAAACTGATCTCGTGAGTGTTTTTAATTTAATTCACCTGCAATAAAATTGACCATGTAATTATTTTTTAATGTTGATTGACAACATTTTAATTTTGATCCAAATTTTTAAAAGAAAACATGACTGACAGTTAATTAAAATTTAATTATTTTTTTTGTTTGTTTTATAATCAGCCAAAGCGTTTGGTAAGAAAATACCTTTAGCACTTACCTGCTTGGTTGGAATAGAATATAGGAAAGAATAAATTAGGAAGAAAAAGGTGAGATATGTTTCCATTACCAGTATCCAGAATTCATTTATCATTTTAGAGATTTTCCAACAAAGAACTAAAAATTAAATCATAACAATGAACAACTAAAAATTAGGGGCCCTGATATTCAATTGCAAAATTAAAAACCGCTAACTAAGTAGTGTAATAATTTTTCCAAAAATAAAAAATGGTAAACCCTCAAATTTTTTTGAAAATTATACATATATGGTTGTGAAGAAACGTGAGTCGAAGAGGTGAGTACGTTCAGTTATCTGCGCAGCATCGTTCCATCAGTTAGTATTATAAGTGTTGAACGTGGAAACATATCAGAGAGAATAGATTCCACATTCTGGAAGTGTGAAATATAAACGAACTTCCATAACCTATTTTATGCCATCTTGGGATGTCCACAATATATTTGGGGATCAGTATTCTTCTTGTTTCACGTTGGAATTGTTTAAGAGGGGAAAGCAGTTGATTTGGAAGCTAGGGATGAAGTTATATTTGGGTCGCTAATTAGACGAATAGCGTGATTTTTAACATGATGAAAGTAGCCCAAGGCTGTAAGGGAAGCGCCAGCCGAAATGTGTGAACTATATTCCATATTGGGACATAAATAATTAACAGATATTCGGGACCTCCAAATTTTACACCTTTACATCTACTAAGATAACTTAAACACTTGGCAGCTCCTTTCGCAATATCAAAAATGTGGTCGTTCTAAATAATTTTTTGATATCACGTGCATGCCTAAAATATTTATAGACCATTCGTGTTTTGTAAACTAACACCTTGATGGGTGTTGAATCCTGTAGCTGACCTAAAAACGCACAAAAGAACAACAAGTCAACAAAACAATGGATACGTACCTGACTAACACCAAACATCATGTTTCCCAAGGATTCATCTTATGTCATCTTATGTCATTATGTTGATTTTTTCTTTTGTTATTTCAATCATTTGTTTTTGTTTAAAACAATCAATAACTTTAATTTTAATCATTTTTAAAATGTATTTTATTATTATTTTAATTTAAAACTATGTAAATTTGAAAATAGATCAAATTATAAATAATAAATAAATGGATAAATGATTTTGTTTTCTAATATCAAAATAAAGTCAATCTGTCAAAAATGATCAACAGAAATTCCTATGTCAAAACTATGATAAGGTAGTTGCACGGTAACGTTTTTATTCAATCTGTAATTTTCAATCGATAACTTAATGAAGGTCATTTTTTATTTTGTCCTTATTTCAAGGATTTTTGGTCATTGATATATCGGTTATTTTCTAAACTTACAGTTTAAATTTTAGCATTACATCTTTACTTTTTAATAATTTTAAAAATCACTTGGAAATCGGTTTGCGTGCGCGTAACATCATAATAGTCGTCCGATATACAAAATCGGAAATCCTTATATTAATAGAATATTAATAGTCGTCCGATATATGAAAATATATACAAAATCGGAAATCATTATATATATAAAAGTGTTAATAGTCTTTCAGTCAAAATTAGTTATATATAAAAAAAAGGAAGCATTTAGTTAATTATTGTTAAAAATTTATAAAACATATAAAATTAGTTAATAGCTTTCAAACATTAAAAAAAACATTTGAATTATATAGAACCAAATTAATTGTAAATCAAAAAATAAATTATTAAGTTAAGTTAGAATTTGTATCAAATTTGTAAATAAAAATACTAAGGTGTAAGAATATAAGTCGTGTCTGGTGTAAGAATATAAGTCGTGTCTTTTTTTTATCTTTGAGTAAAACATTTAAGTTCAATACAAAACAGAGGGAGAGATTAGTTTGAAATCATCATGGAAGTTAAGACAGTTTTAGTATAAGACAGTTTTAGTATAAGACAGTTTTGAGTTTTCGACGAATAATTGTAGACTTAATAGAGTTCATTTACGCTAGTTTTTGCGAGTTGCATTGATCTGGAAAGCTTTCCCAAATCACCTAAATAGAGTCTACCTAAAAAATATTTGCCAGGGAAGCTATACATACTAAAAATGAACTCAATTTCGTAGATACAAAGTAAAGAATGACTGTAATTACCGAAAAATGGGAATAAAACCGAAATTCTTACCAAATCTTTTAATCAAACGGTGTTAGTCTTTACAAAATTTCGTTACTTTGAAAATATTATATAAAACTATGATTACGTCATACATTTTGGTCAATTTTTATAACTCACAGATGTATTATAATAACCAATAACCATAATCTATAAATAAGTTGTAAAATCAATCTAAGCAAAAATCAGAAGTTGTATAGATAGTCTAACAACTTCATTTAAATATACGAACAGAACTTCATTCAGTGTTCTTCGTTTAACGAATTCAATTTGACTAGATTTAGTTTTTTAATTTAGTTCAGTTTTTAAAAAGAAATCACAAAATTTTTCCAATTAAATTATTTATTTTTTTCTCTTTTTTGATTTTATTTTTTTTTTGTATTCTAAATGATTTTTGTTTTATTATTATTGTTATAAGTTTTTTAACTTTTTGTTATTTCAAAAAATTTAGTTATTTTAGTTTTTTTTTTTTCTTAGAAAATCTGTTATGAGTTTTAGTCCAGATGATGGTTGTATTAAATAAAAAAATAAATTGTTCATGTCGTCTCACCGACCTACATGATGATAATGGCTATGTCTCGGGTTCAAACTATGCTGATAAGAGCATCAATGTTAAATTGTGTTTCTCCTTTATTATTTATAGAATAATTAAATTTGTTGATAGTAGGTTATTTAAAAAGTCCTAGTTCCTGACAATAGAAGTACAGTTTTTGATATTTAGTAGTTGATATACCAGAAAAAATATAAATTCCCGTCAATCATTATTCTGTCTAAGTTGCTAATAATAGGATAAAAAAATAACTTAGTATAGAATTGTATATGAAACCAAACAATATTTTTTTACATAGAAAATCTTCTTGCTTTTTATGCTACCGAAATTGATCTGTAAAACTGTATCAGCTGAAGATATATGAAACAATTTTTCATTTACTGAGCTTGAATTACCTATATTATTTGTTAAGTAATGCCTTAAACTCGTTTTCAAAAATTATACAGGATTTTGTGACTGTAAATGAATATGTCCCGCCACATTTTTATAAGCTTTTATGTGTATTTTAGAATAAAATCATAACACGACAGTCAGTTGAATGCTCCGAAATACACGATTTTTCATTTCTGGTATCACTTTTAAATGTATGTGTGTAGAATCGCAAAAAAATTTATATCCCACAATTTTCCTTTGTCGTTAAAATATTTACAAATTATAAAAAGAAAAACAAAAACACATTTTTTTTGGGTATTAATATGTTACTCCGATGTTGAAAGAAATTTATTGGTTTAAAAATTCTCTCTCAGTACAGACAAAATATGCACACCATAAATTTAGATTAAATCTTCCAACATGTCGATCCATGTACGTCGTCTGTATAAGCTTATTGCATTTAGTATACATAACTTTGTCAAGTGTTATTAAAGTGCATTATATAGATTTTACTAAGGATAAATAGGTTGGAGAAAAGTTGGAAAGCCACTGTTTTAAAATTTTTATTTATACAAGCTTTAACAAAAGCTTCTGAAGAATAGAGCAGAAAAAATATTTTCAAATAACTCCTCGGATGTTGTGTTATAGAATTTCTTTGGTATTTATTGATCTTTACAAAAGGATAAAATCTAAATATACGAAGAGAATGCTCCTCGGCTTTTGTTTACCAAAACCATTATTGAAAGAAAAGAAATCATAAAACAAAAAAAAAAAAAAAAGTACAAAAAAATTATAAAACAAAAAGGTATTCAAATTCAAATTTTTAGGGCGGAGATTTTATCGTCTTTGAATATTTATTCTTTGTTTTTTTTTTTGTTTTTTTTTTGTTTTTGTTTCTTTAAATTTATTCCAAAGGATCAAAATGATGTCTTCTTAAGATTTTATATTTTGGTTTAATTTCATTGAAGATATTTCTGAATACATAGGCGGGGTTGAAAATTACCTAAGTAAATTTAATTTAATTTGATTATTGAAGTTGTAATAATATCATTGTTATAAATATTTTCTTTGTAAAACTTAAATGAGAAAAAAACTAATTGAATTACAATAAATAAAATGAAAATTTAATAATAATAAAAATCAAAATATTTGCATATTTGTTGTATTTGAAGCTGAAGCAATAATAATTAGAGACAATAAAAGAAGTTATTTTTAATAATTCATGACAAGTATAACGTTCTTTTGTACTTTCAACGTAATTGGGGGTATCATAGACTACTCATTAAGTTTTTTTTTTGTAAATTGATTTGAGATTATTACCATACTAATTGGAAGGGGTTAGGTAAGTTTTAACCTGCATAAATTTTACGTGATAGTTGATGTCCACCCCTAAAGTTGTTTAGATACAATGTTAAAGGTACAATATATATATGTTACAGTATATTATATGGTATAGTATAATATATGGTATATACATGGTGCAAAAATAGTATACAATATAATCAGGTAGTGTATATCACAATTTGTAACTTATATTTCCATACAAATAAATAGTCTTAAATAATTTATATAACCATACTATTTTTACTATTTAGTATAATATTTCAAATACATTTTTTTTAAATTTAATTTTAAATCCTAAATTATAATACAAAAATACATATTTGAATATGATTAAGGCTTCGAATAACTAATGCAGAAATGTAAACAATAACTTTTTGCAATTGCTATTTTTCTATGATACTCCACCGATAGGTGTCAAAGACTGATTTTAAGGTCCAATTATTAACTAGAAAATTCTGAATCCCTTAAGTTACCCATCATTTGAATAAACATGTTTTTCTTTGATTCTTGAAATAAATATCAGTACGATTTAATGATTAAACAACTTATATAAAATATAATTACAGCTAAAAAAAAATAACAGAAATATTATAAAAGTAAATAATATCTGGGAGTATTTAAAAGCGGTTTAAAAGAAAAAACTGCTATTTCGAAAAGTACCATTGAGTAGTAAAAAAGTAGTAAACAAGAAGTCGACGTCGGGAGACCAAGAAACACTTGAAATGCTATGAAAAATTTAAAATACAATTGTATTTATTGGAATTAAAATTGAATTTGTCTATGATGCCCACACGTGAAATAAATATCAATTGCGATGATATTCGAATAATACTATCGAATCATTGCCTTGTATATTGCTTAACAGTATACAAAGCAATGATCGAATAATACTAATACATCTATATTTATAGAGCGCCTGTCTTTCAACCGAAGGGTCCCAGGTTCGATTCCCGATGAAGCAAAAAAAATTATTTATCGGTTTTTCGACCTGGTCCAGTACCCTTTGTCAAGAGTTAATTTATTGAAAGTTATACAAAAAGTTAGAAAAGCTTGTCAGTTATTACCGATTTATATTACAAAAATAAAAAATTATAATTTAAACATCAAAATGTACCTATGTGTGTATAATTATATGTTGTGAAAATTGTATTCCAAAATGTAGCCAAATTTTTACTATATATTTTACAATGAAGTGGCTATATAAGCTTCAAACGGTAGTATAACTATTTTGATTTGCAAAGTGTTTTTTCACTTCCTAAAGGATTTGCTTCCACTTTTTATTATAGGAGAAAGGTAATATATGTTAATATGACTGCTACAGTTATATTTCACAATGGTGAAAAATTCACATACTGATGTGTATAAGAAGTGAACAAAGTGGAAATGATATTAGTAGGTATATATATACAATTTTAAGCTACTTCATTAACAAGTATTCAAATATTAAATACATAATAATGCGGATTGATTCGTGTGTGGCGCAATATAAATATAAAAGGCTGGCGATAAGCTTTACTTAGATTTGTAAGTGACAATCCAAGTGTTAAAAGTATTACCCAAAAATACATCAAAACCTGGGGACTACTAGATACGAGAAGTAGATTGTATTCATTGTCTCATTGACAAGTATTTGACAAATTTAGAGATATTCAGAGTGGTTTCCCTTCTAAAGTTCTTATATAAATAACTTAAAATGCAAAAATATTAAATTAAAGACCTTTCAAATAAAATTCGAAGATTTCAAGAGTTTTTGTAGTGTTTTGTATAATTTCCTGTGATAAGAATTGAATTTAACGCCCTTTTAAAGTATAAGGTCCTAAAATACATAAAACATTTAATCAATATGATATTTTTAGCCATAATGAATTGAAGGAAGTTTTTTTTAATAAATTTGTTCTTTTTTCATATGTTTGAAGTGTATAATTTTTTTCAGATTGGCCGTATGTGTAAGAAAATGCCCGGAAAATTTTTTCAAAGTGTTTAAAAAAATTATATTAAATTATATTAAAATCATATTTGTTTAAAAAAATATATATATATAAAGGTGAGTCCGAAAGTTGATAAATATTTTTTTTAGATCATATCATAGATATATACAAATCAATAGTAATAAAATAAAAAAATTCTATCGTGGAGTTTAGTCAATATCTTATTTTAAACTTTAACCTCAATTTGCTCGAAATGTAAAATTGGTGTATACCACAAATCAATATGCAGTCGACAAAACATTCATTTGAATTTGAAGATTGCATTGATCACTTAGAAACATTTCGAGTTAACTAATTCAAGGACACAAACCAGGGAAATTTACATATTTTTAATTGGTACTTACTTTATTTTTTTTGTAAATTCAATTGTTTTCATGACTTTAAAAATTACTTCTAAATTGGAAAAGCTTCATATTTTATTGATTTTCTGATGTTTGCTATTATTCCGATGATTTGATTTGGTTCTTGTATTAAAAATATAGTTTTCCTATATAAGCTTAGAACTTTACTTAGTATGTTTATCTATTATGTTTTTCTATATAATTTATTTGGAAAATAAATTCTTGGTCACAGGAAATAGTACTTTTTATTTTTATTTACTTCTTAATCGGTAATTTTTTGCGGTAATATCTTGAAAAAGCTTTACTTTTAATTTTTTTTTCGTTCATGTCACTGTTTTTCGTTTTAATTCACTGAGGTAGAAAGTCTTACAGACATTATTAGCGTATTAATATATTCGATATTATGCATTACTAGAATCAACCTAAGTAAATAAGAAAAAAATAATATATAGAGTTTTTCATATTAATTTTTTGTACTTATTTAAAAAATGAATAGTATTGGCTTGCAATAAAAAACAAAAAATTCATTAGGTAATCATTTACATCGTGAGCTCCCGTATTCAAAACAACACAAGGTAATCTCGTGAGGAGTTAAATTTTTAATAGATCCAATAAAACAGAGTTCAATTCAATTTAAAGTAATCGTAAAAAAACATTAAACATTTTCTTTTTTTCTATAAAATTACTAAAATTAAGGATATAAAAAAATGTTTCGTTTACCTTAAAAACAAATCAGTTGGAAAGAAATATGTGCAAGGATATTTGTTTTCTAAATCACTTTTTCATTCATTTTTGTTTTTTATTATTTACACACGGATTCAAAATACACATACTCGTACATACCAACATTTGTTATTTTAAGGAAACCAAAATAAAAAAAAAAACTGATTCTCTTAAGTGTTATATAATCGTGAAAATATTCTCTTATTTAATCATAAACTCCTTCTTTTTTTTTCTTTATTATATAAACATAATAATATAATCCTGTTTGTATATAAAAAAAAAATAAGTCCTTTTTTGAGAAAGTAAGAAAAAAATAGCAAGAATAATATTACAAAAAAAAACAAAAAATCACAAAAATGTTAAAAATTTGCCTACCACTGTTTAACTCTCGGCAGGATCAATTTCAAAGAAAGTCAAAAAAATACCGAATTGTTGAATATTTTTTTTTTGTTTTTCTTATTTTATTTTATTTATATTACAAGTTAAAAAAGAAAAAAATTTATTATAAGGAATTTTCATTTGTTGTACGTTGTTTTTATAATGTTTTATAAGAAAAAAAAAATCTTAATACACAATAGGCGAATACAAAAGGTTAATGAGTAATTTTTTATTTTAGTATATTTGTTTTTTTTTTTTGCATTAAACTAAGTGAAAAAAAAAATATAAAATCAAAATCGAAATAACAAAAGAAAATCAGTTATAAAATTCACCACATAAACCAAAAATCATTGAAAAAGACATCGTTGTATCGTATATAAAAAAGGAAAATAATAAAAATGTACTCATTTTCATGTGACGTATGGGTGCTTGTGGGTACACTCTCATATATGCATATTCTTATTTAGCACTGAAGTGTTACTAGCTCCCGAGGAATTTTTCAATTTTGTTCAGCTTTACATTATGGTTAAATAAATGTTTCTATAAATTTTTCTATAAGTTTTTTTCTTCACTTTTTAGCACTGTAACTATACAAACAAGAGTTCTGGATTGATTGGGAAAGTTAAATTTTTTTTTTGTTTTCTAAATTTTCAATTTCTTCGAATTTAATTGAACCTGTTACAAGGTACCATTAATGCACCAATAATGTTTTCAATATATTTATAAAAGTTATTGTCCTAACTAGACCGGGTTATATTATGTATTGGTCTCTGTCGACTACATAATATTCTATTCTGCTGATAGTTCAGCAGATTCAAAGACAAATTACTCGGAATAACTGCAAAGTATGGCTTCTGAAAATCAACACCAACAAAAGCGAAACAATTTTGTTTCATAATACGGTTGACAAATCCAGGGTAGATATTAAAAAACACTGGAAAGAATTTACAAAGAAGTTAAATACAGTATGTAGTACAATTACATCGTAACTTAAACTATATCGAGTAAATCCAATATAGTATATCAAGACGTAACAAATCTTGTATGGCTTCAAAAAAACTTTTTTACAACTGAATCATTAGTAAAAAAGTTGAAATTATATATTACCAAATACTAAACAGACCTACGCTTATATATGGGGCATCAATATGGTACAACATCAGTGGAAGCTTAATGGAAACTCTACGAGAATTTGAAAAAAAAAGTACATAAGAGTTTGAATTTGAACTAATATATATATAAAGCCCGATTCCGAATACAAGAAGTTCTATTCTAATAAATACTTGCACAAGAAAGCAAACATAAATAGAATCGATAATTTTATTATAAAATTAATTCGAAAACATTATGATAAAGCACAAAACACTCCGGAAAATGGTTTAATATCGCATAATATTCTACCATAATGAGGAGTACATAAAATAGACCTTGGGCACGTGCTTCATTAGCTACTGAGCATTTTAACTTTTTAGATAGTTATTTTCAAAAGCGTAATCATATGTTCATCCATTTATAGCATTATAATAGACGTTCTATATGTAAAGCTATTGTTTATAACCCGGCCAATATAGAGGGTGAAAATTTTAAGTTTTTAAATGCCTTTACCAGATAATGCAAATAATATATTTTATACAATTAAAATTACAATAAATTTAGTTGTAAAATCCAGCTACTTGGGCTATCGGCTTAAAGTACAAATTAATTAAATCAAACTATTTGTGGTTGGAAAACTCTAATTATAATTAGCACAAGTTAATACATTATTTTTTTAAAATTAGGTTAAGCCGTTTTAGTTTAGGATTAATATAGATTATATTTTTTTTTTTGATAAATAATTATTTTTTACTCCCCCCGCTTTTCCAATAATATAATTCGAAGACAATAAATTTTGTAAAGTTTGTACATAGTATTGAAAATTCTAAAAAATAGTGCATAAAATTAACATAGAAACGAAAAAATTGCTTAGATGTTAGTGAAATTATAAATAAATAGCTTTTTGTAAATTTTTATAGTCTAGACTAGTTTAAGAATGTAAAAATAGTGGAAAAATTAAATTTACATAAAAACAAAAAAATTACGCAAAAGCTTGTAAAAAATTGTAATAATTGTAATAATGTAATGTCGAGCAGCAGTACTCGGTTATAGAAAAGCTGTTTCTTCTATTTTTCTTAGTAAAGATTCCAAAAAGGACCTTTTCACATTTTGTTTGAAATAATTCAAAACCTGGAATTAATTAATCGATCTTTTAAGTGAATTAATATATGACTGGGATATTTTTTCTTTAACCAAATTCAGTATTCAACAATTCTGTTCTTAAATTTTCTCTACTACTCAAAATATGGTAATGAGATGGATAATTAAAATCTATAAATAAAAGTGTCGTATTTAATATGTCCTGTTTGAGATTACTTGATGTAAATAGCAAGTGATAGAGAGTTAGCAATAACTTTATTTGAGTCTTGACTCCATAAATTTCCTTCGTTTTGCCTTGTTTAACGCTGTCCTTGATCTGGTAATGTCAATATTTATTTTCATAGAAACTGCAGTTGGAAACAGAATAATATTCCAACTGCAGTATTTTTCTGAGTACTTCTATAGCAATAGTTAGTAAGTAAGCATAATTTGACTGACTGAAAGTATATTCATGAAAATTATTCGATTAAAAGTAAGTATATTTAGATAATTTTTATTTAACTGTTAATTTGATTTGCATACAACTAGATAAAAAAAAATTATACAAATTAATGAAAATTGCAAAATAGATAAACGGTATACTCTTGTTTTTCTTACACTCTGTAATATCTCTCTGAAATATTGTATAAATTCATTCAGCCCTATAAATTTATGTTACATGAACCTATCGTCATCAGTACACCATAAGGCTCGTTAAAATTTTTAAGACGAAGGTATTTTTTGGATTTTTTGTTACTTTTTTTTTTATTATATTTTTTTAAGTATAGGTCATGCTTCTTTTTTTATCGATTCGTTTTATTATTTTCTATAAAAATTTTTTAAGGAAATATTTCTGTAAAATTTTTAAATGAAAAAAAGTGTGTATATTTTTAAGGTAGAATGAATATTTTTAACTAAATTTAATTTAAATATATACAAATTTTAAATAAAATTAATTAAATGATGATGGTGGGTGGGTGTACAAATTCATTAATTTGAAAAAAAAAGTGTTTTAAGGATTTTTAAAAGAATATTTATAAATTATATGAATTATTATTTGAAAATTTTTAATTAAAATATCAAATTTTGAAAATTAGAAATAAAATTTATTGAAAAGAAGAAGAATATTAACTATTTCTCTATATATGCTATATTAATTTATTTCTTTTATAATATTATTTTTAAATGCAATCTTTGCAAACCAAAAAGTTTGATTCCAAAGAAAAAAATAAAGATATAAAGAAAGTAAAAGATATTCAAAGTTAAATTTGGTTAAACGCTTTTTAAAAATAGTGCTACGGTTTTGCAGCGCTACATACTTTTGTAGACTACTGCAGATTTGCCAAAGACATTGGAATACATATACATACACTGATAATACAATATTCGTGGTTAGTAACATTAATTCAAACAGAATATTCAAAATTTAAATAAGTAAACTCAGTTAAGTAAAATCAAAGTAGATATAATAACAAGAAGTCTCATCTGAATATTTTTAAATTTTTTCAACTTCGAAGCGTACGGTAAGAAAATGAAACGAAAATAAAAATTGAAGAGAGACAAGGAAGAGTAACTATAATTTTGTTAAAAAAGAAAACAAAACAAAAATACAGTAGTATTCATTCAGTCCATTCATTTGGATTAAATACATTTCAATATTTTTTTCAAATCAAAGATTCAAAATAAAAAATATAGAAAAATTTAAACACATACGATTTTCAATGAATTTATGCACGTTCATTATTTCTTTATAGGATTTTTATTTGTATTGCAAAGTATACTGACAAACAAAAAGAACAAACAAACAATCTATGAAAAATGAATTGTTGCCTATTTTATTTCTTCAAAATATAAAAATACTATAATTGAAATAGAAATATGCTTTTCAACCAAGTTCTGAAAAAATCTAAAAAACAGTATTCCGTAAACTATTCACGATTTGAAATGCTTAACTAATAAATTTTATTCTTTTATTACTATAATTTTAACAAAGAATTTTTTCTAGAATTTGTGATTAGATCGTATTGTATTTGTATGTTCAACTACATACTCATTTAAACTCATAAAATACATTGATACACTGATATTTTATTATTATTTAGGAATGTATTAGCATATTCGTAAGTACCTATATAATTCATATAAAATTTGATAAGCAAAATTGTTGTTCTAAGGAACAATTTGTTTTGAAGATAAAATAATAGAGTTGATTGTAATGTGACGAGACCCGTTATATAAATATAATTTTTTAAAACTTTGTATGGGATGAAACAAATAAAAGGAAGAATTATTTTAATGGATAACAACTCCATATACATTGCTCCAGCTATGGGGCTCTCTGCGTCTTTGACATAAGTATACTTTCAATCCGCGTATGTAAAAAAATCATATTTATTTTAGGCAATAGAAAAGTACATTATATAAATTGGCTCATCTACTCTTTATCGCTTTATTATACTTTAATTTTAATTATTTGTTCATTAATATTAATTAATATGCAATTAATGTGTTATACATACCTATATCTATCGTGATAACTTTATTTGTTTATTTTTTTATAAATTCTTTATTATAGTATTATCAGCCACTTGAGCTTTATTACTTTTTTAGTATCTTCAAATTTTCTATTTTTTATCTTTATGTCTATACGATGACTTCTATTTATTTACATGATTTAACATTTGATTTTTAGGTAGTCCCTAATAGATATATTCTTAATAAAACAGTAAATAATTAATAAAAAACAATAATAAAAAACAGTAATTATATTATGTAGTAGAATAGTGATATAATAAATTTTATTTTTAGGATTTCAAGAGAAATATTATTTGAAATTACAAAACAGAAAAAAAATAACTAACTAACTATACCTTGACAAAAATAATAAACTTTGAAATAAATTTATCATTAGCAATTTATTCTATATGTTATATGTATACATATAAGTGTTAACATAAAAAATTTAAACTTACTATATTTTATTACCTACTTTGACAATTCTGAAATTGACACAAAGACTCATACCTAGGACTTTTTAACTGGAAGTAAAGTAATTAATAAGGTATGACTACTAATTTGTAATTTTAAAACAAATTAAATATAAATCTGACACTTTTATAACAATAGACAAATAAGAGTATTGTCATACTAGAATTATAAAAATTTGTCTTATACTGTGGCAATAATATATAACGACTTATAAGTCGACATAAAGTGAAAAATGAGATGTTGTTTCCATTGATTCTACGTACAAAACCTACAACAACGTAAAGTAAATATATATCACCTCTCATCATAATTCATTAATATTTTTTTCTCACTACATTTAACTTCTACATTTTACATTTTCTATATTTAAAAATAAATTGATTTACTCTCTCAATTCTCATTCTTTCCTTCATAATGAACTGTTTTTATTTTCATTATTATTTTTGTTTTTATAAAAGGCTTCAGACAAAAACAAAATTAGTAAATATATCAGGTATATTGAAAAAGGAAGTCTCTGAATAGTTATACAGTTATATAGTTGAAGATAATAGTTGACACATAATTTTATATCTAATTTACTGTTTGTCTGTTTTTAATATTTAATCATGAAATTAATGTTTAGAAAAATTAGACATTATTTGTCTCATTAAATTAGTTTTTAAATAAAATTATTTTTTTATATAATTATTTTATTAAAAGGCATTTATATTATAGCAATGAATCATTTTCTTTTTTAAATTTTACCTAGGAGTAAGAACTCCATTTTTATTTTAATAGCTCTACGACATTTGAGATGCTTCATATTTTTATTATAAATTTGCAAAATCAAAGTAAACTAATTTCTGACAATATTCCCGAGAATAAAAATTATATTTTTTTTTTGACTGGCAAAATTATAAATTATGGATTCAATAAATTTCAAAAATTTCATAAATTATTCTTGAATCTCATATTTCACTTTAACGACTTAATAAACAAGGATATAAATATTCTTTGATAAGAAATACGAATAATCTGGATGATGAAAGAAGAAGAACGAAACAACAAAAAAAAAAAAAAAAAAAAAACAAACCTACTCAAAAATGTGAAAAATTAACGTAAGTAGCTAAAATAATATTTTATTTAATTTACATCAATATATTTTGCCGTCATTTTATTATTTTGAAATCAAGAATATCCAATTTATTTTCTATTGATTTCATTTTAAAAATATATGTGTGAGTAGCTAATAATAAAATCGTTGAGTTCTCAATTCCTAGAGAAATTTATAATTTTTCAATATAAAATTACCAGTGCGAATTAGAGTAAATGTGTGGATTGGATAGGGGAATGAGGCGAACTGTGACTAGCATAAAATTAGATAAAACTTCAAGAGAGATAGGACCACCAGAAATTGAGAAAGGGAAAACAATGCAAAAAATTATTTCGCAGTAGTTATGCTTCAAAAATGCAACATTTAGATCTTACAAACTCACTTTTTAAATAAAATCAATCATTTCAATCATCAAAATTCAGCAAATTTGACAGCAAATTAAATTTATCGTTAGGCAATGAAATCATTATATTTATATATGTATATGGATAATAAAATCAGTTTACTATTGTGACGTAGAATTATATGTCATCATATGTAGGTTTATTTTCAAAATTGTAGAACGTTTCAAATCAAAAGTTCTTAGGTAGATAGTAGATGATCGTAGTACTTCAGAAACGATATATTTAATATGTAACGGATTAAGTATATATGTCAATCGAAAGACGATAATGGCTAAGAGCAGCCCTAAAATATAAAAACAGATTTATTAACTATGCAAATCAACTTGCGTTTTAAATAACAATAATCAAAGCAATAAATTATGCTCAGTATGCATATTTATTTTATGCATTGTCATTTAATTTAATGAATATCCATTAATGGTTTTTAAATCATTATGATTGATTAGAGGATATTGTAAATAACCAAAAGCAGAAAAAAAATGTAATTTATAATTTTTTTATCATTTCTTTTTTTTATTTATACTACAGTTATTTTATTTTTATTCTGAAAATATTGCGTCTAGTTAATATAAAATTTTAGGAGTTAAAATAAATTAACATGTTTTATTTATTAACATGTTAATTTACTTTAACATATATTAACATACTTAGTGCATTTGGGCACACAAAAGTAGATAACCCATTGCCAAGTAGTGAGTGCATTCTATTTTCGTTCGAGTGTACTTACCTTCACAATCAGAATATTACACTAAAAATAAGATAATAATTATAATAAATAGAATATAAAATATGTTAACTCTCCCCTTCTTGTTCAAATCATTGTAATAAACAGGTCGCTGTGGCGACCATGTTATTGAGAATAAGTAAAATATATAATGCTCTTAGATATAACTCTATCTAATACAATTTTACAACTATACAATTTAGGGTGCTTCGGCTTAGAGTGAGCTTTCATGTAAGAAATGTTTGAACATATAACATTCATAGAATATTGTTATTGTTATTCATCTTTTTTTTTATGTCCTTGAAAGTAACTTAGGTAAAGTTATCCTTCGCACTTAATTAGTAAGCTACTGCAAGTTAATATTACAATATCTACAATATTTCGAGCATTTATTTATCAAATTACTGGGTTAACTTGTTAAATGTGGAAAACTACTGCTATTGTCAGGAACAAAGCCTTCTTAAATAGAGTAGCTCAATTTTATTTAATTTGTTACCAGATTGTACTTTCAATTATTTTTTGTGATTTATTTTATTCCAAAGACAAAGGGTACTGGACCAGGTCGAAAAAGCCATTAAGTATTGTTTTGCTTCATCGGAAATCAAACCTAGGATGTTTCGGTTGAAAGACGTGCGCTCTACCTACTGCGCCACCCAGTGTGTTGGTTTTATTTGTATTATTTGATTGGAAAAGTAAAGTACATAAAGTAAAACAAAATCAAATAAAGCCAAATTGCTAGTTTTCATTTCTAGTACAAATTCGATAGGGCGAATAGGGCGAATAGGGCCAAGATTCGTGATTTTCATTCTGCGATATTGTCTGAATGATGATGTATGTATATAGGCTTTGTAATGAGAACGTAGTAGAAAACGAAACGTTTATCACCTTCAGCTTCGCCATATTTTCGTGTGCTAATACGAGAGTAAAAATATTTTTGAGAAATTTCAAAATTAAATGAAAAGAGTTGTGAATATGAATTTTCAGTAAAATTTTTTTACTTTCTTAATCTGAACCTAAACGTAAACAATTTATGTCGAATTTATGTTGGATGAAGTATTCGCCGCAAATCAAAAAACTTCATACTTCCAACTGGAGAGAATCTGCTTGAAAACGCAACCAGAAGTTGCTCGAGGCCCAATATCTTCAAGGTCTGTAGCATCCAGAAAGTAAGTAAGTAAACAAAACCTTTCGTTTCATTTTCATTCACATTATAAATTAATTTCGCAAGTAGCGTTTTATGTGTGTGTTTTGCAGTTCTAAATTACTAATGTCAGTACCATTCAGAAATCAGTTCATTCGTTTGCCATAAGCCCTATAGACAAATTACAAATTATTGTAGTTAAAGCAAAAATATTTCTGATAATTTATTCGTATATTCTAATTTAAACAGTTGTTACATTTGAAAACAATTGCATTAAGACACCATTGGCAAAAATAAGTTAAAATATTTATTTTTAATTTAGAATCGTCATCTTTTATGTTTAAAATTTTATATTCTATAATTATTCAAAACATTTTCATTTCATAATAAAATTAAAAATTAACAATTAACAATATTACGCAAGTAATTGAGTTCTGTTCATGTGCCCATCCGTTCCCGCTTTACAAACAAAAAAATGATTTGCATTACAAATAATCCTTAATATTTCGATGTACATAGGTGGTATTTTATTGAATGAAGTAACAAATGTCATGATATTTAAAAACGAGAAGCATAGCATTATATTAAAAAAAAAACCAAAAAAACAAAAAAAAAAAATAAAAATGTCACAAATATTCTACATATACTACTCTCTCTAATAATCGAATTAATCACACATCTTGACACATGTTATGTATAGTTCAATTATTTTTGGACAACTGAATTTATTTCTTGCTGTTTGAAATTATTTGACATTGAACGTAATATTTTGTACAACCAATTTATTTGAAAGTATCTTAAAATTGCGAGAGTCAAAAAGGAGAAAAATTATGACATTTGAAATTTAATTGATTTGGAAGCATTTTTGAAAATAAATTAGTTTTTTTTTTTATAGAAATCAACTGACAAGGGTATTTCAAATTTATATGTACGAAATTTTTAGATATGCGGGTTTTTCAAATTTAAATATATGAAAATGAAATGGGAAATTAATAAACTAAAAGGTTATGCAATTTTTAAGTATATACATTTAGTCAAAATTGTTAATATTTTTTTCTGGTTCTCGACATTAACATTGTATTTAATTTTAGAAAAATCGTAATGGATAGTAGTCTAATTTGGCAAAGAGTAATAAGCCCACATCACATTAACTACGCATGGGAATTTGTTACACATCAGTGAGAAATAAATCCATCAAATTAAAGTGGGTTTAATTCTCATTAGATTGGGAAATAAATCCACCTTTAATATTGATGGACTTATTCATCATTGAACATAGAAAAAGTGGAATAAATGCCCATAAAAAAATTTAAACAAGCTAAAATTGTCGAATTAAAAATTTATTTTCTAAAAATATACAAAACAAATTGAAATAAAGCCAAAATATTTTGAAAAAAACAGTTAAAAGAACATATATTTCCACAAATGACATCTACAAAGAGTATCTACAATTTGAACTGATAAAGAGTACTTGCAATTTTTATTCATAAACAGTTTTTAAACAATATCACATATCAACATTCAGAAATACAATTTTTCTAGAAACTGAAAAAGTGTTTAATAATCTGCACGTTGCTCGGAAATCATTTACCTGTACATTTACGTATACATTACTCATGTTCAATATAATATTTTAGAGACTATTAACAATATTTCAATAAAAAGTTAGTCATTCGAAATACAAGATTAAACGTGTAGCGTAATGTTGATTGTATTGTTATTTTTTCTCTTTAAATAATATTCATTCTTAATTTATTATCTATATTTTTTTATACTGATTATGTTATGATAAGATAATATGTGGTATTTCAAAACTATGAGTATCTGTGCGATAGAGTAAATAATCTCAAATGTCTACAAAGTTGGAAAATATTTTCTGAAAATCATAACAAAAAAAAAAAAATAATACCATAAATTTGTATTTTCTTAATTATAGTTTTCATTAGAAGATAATTTAATTACAATATCCAATTTATGAGAGTATTTCCTATAAAATTTAAATTGATCCTAATTGATGGATTCAAATGAGTTTGAAAAGAAATGAAATTGCAGTATTTAGGAAGGGTAGAGATGAATTTAAAAATTTAATATTCTAAAATATTTGAAGTTTTCGAACAAATGTGATCCATATAGAAATAACATGTGGCAAAGTATATACAAGAAAGTATAAAAGTATATTTTTTATTCCAAGTTTTTAGCATAATACGTTATTTTGTTTTTTTTTTGCAACTACAACTCTCCTTATTTTTATGTCTATTTTTGTTAAATGTACTTAAAAAGGAAAGGTATACAAAAATTATTAGGGATTAAAAAGTTTTTTCTTAAGTTTAATTTCAGAATCAGATTTTGTTGTTGTAAATAAAACTATGCTACTTAAGAGTTTTCTTACAAATAGTAGTTGTCTAACTAACGGTTAGTAAAGAGGCAAAATGGAGAAATATGATAAAAACCATATTTTATATTATTTAGAGTTTTTTTTGTTATTTAAAAATTATAATTTTTTTTTAAATTAATTTTTTTGCCATATTCAAGTAACACTTTATAGTTATAGTGTATCTTTACGCTTAACTGCTGTATTAATACAAATTAAACATTTTTGATTTTTATTGCTTTTTTTCTTGTCTTATCTTATCCGTTATGAATCTTAGTATATTTTGTGCTATGAACTTGTTAATTCTGATCGACATTTACACTTTATCGGTAAAAATTAGAGGAAATAATTTAAAACTAGAAAAGCTGTGACATTAATTTTAATTTTCATATATAAAAAAAAATTTAGTTAAAAATTAAAGGATTATGCCATTCAGCTAACACTACTGGAACTCATCAGTTTAATTATTGTAGTAATACACTATCTATTCTGTTATTAATTTTCAATTCGGGTTGTGACTATAATTTATATTAATATACAATAAACAACATCTGTGAGTTTTAAAAATTAATTAAAAAAATTTCATATAAAACCAATGACAATGTTAATATTTAGTTAAAAAAAAACATTATTAATTTTACTTATCCTTAATATTTCACATTATTCGAATGGATCATATAAAGAGATATATCGTATAGAGAGATATCCTACAAAATATCTATATATAGTTAATATTCCAGCAATAAGACGATTACCAAATGAAACCACTGTTAATGTAAGATTTGCTTACATCATCATCTATGAAAGGAATGGCCCTTTTTTTATTCTATCAAGAAAATTTAGAGTAGTTTCTGAAGCTATCGAATGGTGAATACAGATTTTTTTTTGCTATTGCAAAAGTTACTTAGGTAGAATACATTTTCGTACAATTTACTAAATAAAGTGGAACAAGTCAATGTTTTACTAGTATTGATATTATTTATTAATTTTCAGGCCAGCTAATTAAATATGGATAAGATCAACTAAATTAATGTGAATAACTACTACGTACCTATTATTATCAGAAATTCGGTCTTCTTAAATAGCTTAGTTTATTACCTGTCAAAATTTATGTGTTTTTACAAAAGACATAAAAAACACATAAAAAAATAAGAAAGATAAAAAATTAAATTTGTAAAAGAAATTGAAATAAATATTCAATTACATGAACATTTATTATACAATATAGTACAACTACAAATGTGGAACAATAACTTAAAATATAAAACAAATATAATTTAATAATATAATAACTATTATTTTTTACTTATGCTTATATATTTAATTTTTCTCCAGAAATCGTTAGTTTCTAAAAAATAATAAGTCTTAAAACAACTTACTATAATTTTTGTAATAATATTACCATAGGAATAAATTTATAAATGTTGCTAAATAATGCTAGAAAAAAAACACTTTTCTACTGCTTTCAAAATAAATTTGACACAAAAATGCTAAAAAAAATATTCATTAAGGTAATACTGATTCTTAAAAAAATATTGTACTGTCATCAATTTTTAAATCCGGATAAAAATTTAGTACGAAAAGTAGTTCGGTAAATTAGTATTTTCGCAAAGTGCAAGTGCGAAATGAGCGAGTATCTAGTGCAAGTGTGAGAGGTCTTGAAATACCCTCAACACTCGCCTTAAAATTCGCTTTATAGCAGCTTCAAAATCTAAAATATTTTATCGGTATTTTTAGAAATGTGGAAAATATTATCATTCCATAAGACATTTTAATTTACTAGCATTTTGAGAATCTTTAAATTTTCTAGTAATTGCTTTCATTTCGAAATTTTAGAGTAATTTGAAAATGGTGTACGTTTTTACATAACTAGCTCTGAGCTTTAGAAGCAATGAATTCGAGCAAACAATATTTTTGAGAAACTCATATTGTAATATGTATGGCATACAACTACTGTGTAAGTACTGTGCAACTACTGTCTATACCATTCGTTCTTTTGTGGAAATAATACGATGCTACAAGAGTACCTACTACTATCCCTGATAACTGTAAATTGTATTAGAAGTGTAGTTTGAAGAAAATCAAAAATAACAAATTGTTGGAAAGCTTTTTTGTTGAACAATACTTTTGATCAATTTGTTACTGATTTTATGACAATCCAGTAACTAAAGTTCGAATAGTCTGATTCGAAAGAAAATTTTCTTTTAATACATTTGATAAGGATTGAACCAATATTTGAAAAAAAATATAGTACTATTTTTAAACTAAGTTTCGAATCGAACTTATTCAAATTTTTAATTTCACATTTCAATTGAAATATTTTTCAAGATAAATATTTTTTCAATTTACAGTAAACAAAAAAAAAATCGTTACGTTTCATTAAATATTTTTATTTACTAAAAAAAGAACTTTTTTAAACGGTTCATTGAAAATCGAAATTATTGAATGTCCTTGAAAGAAAGAAGGATGAGGCGAATGAATTTAAATACATGATTAAAAAACAAAATAAAAAACAAAAAAAAAAAAGAAGGAAAACTTTGAGAACCTCGAAATTTGTTTTTCTATTTTTATTTATTTATTGTGTTTGTTTTTATTTATGTAGGAATTAAAATAAGATATATTGCAGAATTTATTTTTCTTTAGGGTTTACAAAAAAAAACAATTTTTAATTTTTTTCTTACCACTGTATAAACAATTATTGAGGATGTTACTTATTTTTTTTTATTTTTTAAAGACTTTTCTACGAATTTTTCTTTTCAATCTCATATTATTGTCCTTTTCAAATATTTATTTTTGAGTTATACTAGAAAAATTATGTATACATGTATAATAAACAAAAAGTATTTTAAAATGCTAAAAATAAAATTTTGAAAACTTATCTGAGGCCAATAAAACATATAAATTTTTCACTGGAATATTTTTTTAAATCTGAATATAGGAAAATTTAAACAACAAAATTTCCAATGGAAAATAATGGAATAATTTTTAATCGTTTTTTAAGTTTTATACAAACAAGAACCAGAAATATGTAAATGTTTATACGTATATAATAATAGAAATAGGAATATATTTCTTCACATTAAATAAAACACTCATTCGAGTATCTACGTCACGTATCTAAAAGTTCAAGGGCCTTTAATATCATTCCTCTGCATTAAATTAAATGGTAAATCAAATCATATTTTTACATTATGTACGGAACATAAAAACACGAGTCTCAGTGGAATGATATATATAGAAATTTTGTTAGTAATGATTGTTTTGATGTTAATTATTGAAATCTATGTTTATTCTTTTTTTATTTACTTTTTTTAGTTCGTATTCGTTATTTATTTAACATTATATTTTTGATTTTTCATGGAAAATGAAAAAAAAAAATCCCCTAAATATATGCAATGATAATTTCATCAAAATAATTTGGAATTATTTTTTGGTAGAATCATAAATTTTTGAGAGCTCCTGAAGTTGATGCTTTTCATACTTTCAATATGTATTAAATACATATTATTTAATACATATATTAAAAACTAAATATTTCATCACAATTTGATTATTTTAGAACCAAAAAAAAATATATGAAAATATATAAAAAAAATTAATTTGTAAAAATATAATAGTTAAAATCTGTAAAAATGAGATTGCCTCTCTATGACCCACAGATGAAGTTATAGGACAGTGATGATAAAAATGAGATGTTCTGGATTTGTCTGTTATATATGGACTGGAAAACTACTCAATCGATTATGATAAAATTTTAAATGTGTATATTACTAAAAGAGAGAATCAGATCAGGCTGTGCTGCTGTTATCCCAAAGATCCAGCAAAGCATTTATAATTTATAAGTATTTTTCAATTCCATTTTTATTTTTCTATTTAACTATGATATCACAAATTTACAAATCACAAATTTTCAGGTGCTTCTAAACATAATTTTCTTTTTTCTGTCTACTTATAGTATATATACAAAGTTCTTGTGTTAGGTGATTACTTGCAGTAATTCACTTGCATAATTTGAAAATACCTTTACTCCTTTGTTTGTTAGAAATGATTGTGAAAGAAAATTTAGTATATATACGCACAGTGTTTTGTCCGTAGCTTGACAATATTTTTGACATATTAGTCAACTTACTGAGTATTAATAAAATATAATTTGTATCGTACCGTCCTAATAAAACGTATAACATTGATATGAATAGTCAATATTTAACAAAATAAAAACAAAGTATTTATTGAATATTTTCAGGAAGTGCTGCGGGTATCAGTTGCATTATATTAAATAAAAATTTAAAATTTAAGAACAAGTTTTAAAAAAACACAATTTTTTTTCTCACCAAAAATTTTCAATTCCACTTTCTTTGCTTTTAAAGAATTAACAAAAATAACAAGTAAACCTTTTCAACACCATTTACAATAAATCATATTATTTTTGAAATTAATTTGTTTTTGTAATACGTTAGCTTTAGTCTCTTCAAATAATATTTATGAATGTATATAAATTACAGTATGTGCATATATACTCATTTACATACTTCTACAAAAAAAATTTTAAATTTATTATTATGGTAAATATAATTGAAATATAAATATTCATTATTTTCCATCGTTGTTGTAAGCAGTAAAAAAAAATGTTTAGCACAAATTCATATTTGCGCATTGAAATTCCGCGGGCCATATTTCTTTTCCACACAGAAAATTTTTTATTTTCTTTTTTCTTTTATTGTTGAATTCAATTGAAATTTGTAACAGTATATATAAGTATATACGTATGTGTTTATTATATTGTATATCGTTACATTTCAGTTTCCTTCTTGAATTCAATCCTTCAGAGACTCTTACATTATATCCTTCATAATGTTAGAAAAAAAAAAAAAATTAAATCATAATAATAATTTACCACATATATATATATACACTGTAAGACAGAGTCTGTGTACAGTAAAATAAAGTACCTACATAACGTTTTACAATAATAAAACGAAAGAACGTGATTATATGAGCTAATTGTCTTCGGTTTTTTTTTTTTTTTTTTTTTTTTTCTATGTCATCTCACCCGATATATGTTTTCCCTTTGAATTTTGAAACCATAGAGGTCAAACAACTTTAGTACGGTTATACATTGTAGCTCTGTAAAATTGAGAAACATGAAATTTTTTATTTGTTTTCATTCTATGCGATATGGTGTAAATTGGTTATTTTTCTAATACGAGGTCTATATTTGATACGGTATTTATTTTATTTAATTTTTTAATATAATTGGCATTAATTTATTTCTTTAGTTATAGAACTAGGTATTGTTGTTTTGCATTAAAACACTCACATAAATTTATTCTTATGTTATTTTAATAAACATAATGTGGTGGTTGTTGTTGGAATTGATTCTGGAAATTTTCTTGTAAATATAGTTACATTGACATCTTATAGCAGACTCTTCCAAGCGGATAAGTACTAATAACAATTCAATCTGTGGAATTACTTGCATCAATAGAACATTTCTCACCTACGTATTATAATGTGTATTGTAACACAAAGCCTTACACCATATCATGAGCCGAACAGTAATTTTAGCGATATCTTATCTGTTATCATTGAAAATTTGTCGTATAATTAAGAATCAAGTTAATCGTTTTAACATTAACCTAACTGTGTGTTAACAATACCTACCTGTGTAAGTTCAGCGTCAGAGATTAAAAAAAAATTATCGAAATCTTATTAATATGGGTCATTTGTTTTCTCTCATGTGTTTGTATGTTTTCTCTCATGTGTTGTTGAATCTAAATGTCGTTAGTGTCATATTAGATTTGCTTTTATCAATTCTTTTTTCTTGTTTTATTTGTATAAATTTTTAAATTTTATAATATTTATTAACTAATACCAAAGAACATATAATAAAAATAAGTTTCATCCCATACAAATTACATTTTTATATAGCGGGTCGCCTTATTAGGACCCGATTATAAACAATTTGCTCTAATAATAATTTTGCTCTTCAAATTTTATACGAATTATCTACTTACGAATATGATACGATGTAAATATACATAGCTACATACCAAAATTATAATAAAATATCAGTCGAATATCAATTTAGGTACTATTAATAAGTATGTAGTTAACCATTTAATGATAAAGTCTAAGATAGAATAAAAGAATCTAGAAAAAATTCTAAAAATAATAGTAATAAAATAATAAAATTTTGTTAGTTATGCATTACAAATCGTAAACTGTCAACAGAATAAATAACAACAACCGTTTTAAACTTAAATAAAATCGAATTAATTTAGTTTTTAGCAAATTATTCTATTTTCTACATTGTCTACATTAACCTACCATTTTTTTTATCAATAGGTATTTAAATTGTTCATAAAGATTGCGAAGCTATGTTTATGTACAAGTGAAATGACACTATATTTTACTCTAATCATCCTGTTTTTATAAAAAATGAATACATAATTTATTCGTATTACAAAACTAAGGTGTATGTAATGCCATTTTTGCAATATGTATATAAATATATATATATATATATAAAAAAAACATACCTTCATTATGATCTGTAAAAAACTTATGTCACAGAAGAAGTTTTATTTTTTTTTGTGTGTCCATGGAGACTTCCGCCATTTATTCATAAAAAAAAAAAACAAATGTAATCCAGAATTATCTCAGATTATTTTATTATTTTTCAAATAATTCAAAAAAAAAAAAAAAAACTAGGAAAACTTCTATACTGGTATGTATAAATTTCAAAAATTCATTTCAATATCCGGAAATAAATTATTAAAAGAATTATGATTAGGGATTAAAAAATAAAAATACATAAATATTTTTTTATAGGTTCTTTATTTTGTAATATTCGAAATTTTAAATAATATTATAATAAAAAAATTTATTTTTTAATTTTAAAGGAATTTCATTTATTTTGGGAAAAAAATTTGTTTATATATATGTATATTTACATATACTTATGTATATTATTATATTAATGAATTATTCTCTTAAGTATTTCGAAATTGATAAAAACAAAATTAATTACACTCCTGTTGTGATCATTTTATGAAAATTTTCAGTATTTTCGGTGTGAATTTAAATTTAAGGAAAAAATATTTTCCAAATTCCTTTAAATATGTATAATGGTTTATATATAAATGAAAAGAAGGACAATATCTTTAATATACATTAATAGGGTAATTTTAATAAGTATATATTGAATAAGATTGATATTTATTTGTGTGGGTGAGTACCGGCAGCCACTACGCCATACATACCTAAGATATAAACATAAACTACAGTCAAAAATTTCTCTTAGTTTTGGGAATATTCTAAATATTACTAGTATTTTGATTTTATTAATTATAGATTGGGAAATTTCTTGTTTTCACAGTTTCACAGTTTTTATGGTCCTGTTTAATAAAATATAGAAGTTCCTTCCCACATAGGTGAATTTTATATATTCAATACCAAATGTATTCATTTTCATATGACTTATTGAAAAAGAATTAAAATTTTATTAAAAATTGGTTTCAGTCCTTGAGAATTTCCTATGAGGACCATTTTCAGATAATTTAATAATATTGTTTGATAAAAAATAAAAAATTGTGTGACTTGCAATTTTTTTGTTTTTATAATAAAAAGTGTTTTTATTCTGAGAATACTAGAATATGTCTCTTGGACGTTGTCATTGACGTTATCCAATTTATTTTTTCTATTTTGTTTTTTATTTTTTGTGAATAATTGTCTGAAATGATCTTTTGAATTGTAAAAGAATCATGTATGATCCGGAAGCTAATCATTTCCGTATTATTATCTCGAATTTGGGTACATTTTTAAGAGTTGGGTTGAAGTCAGGCGGTAAAATTTTAGCCAATTAAGTTTATATATTAAGATTTTAATATTAGTTTCGATGAAAAAAATCTTCGAAAATCATATTAATAACATCAAATGGTTTGTTATGTTAGATGATTATGGTAACGATATTATAATATGGGGGAAGTATTTTTTGTTCCATATAACATTACGAAAAATGTTATTTTTATTAATTACAAAATGGCTTAAGCCACAATAAGCGTTCGGATACTTTGGCAATACAAAACATAAGCAAAACTTCTTAATAAAAAAAAAAAATAAACACATATGCAATAAGAAATTGATATTTTCAATTATATAGCTCGATTCTACATTATAATTCTTATCCGATTTGTGTAAAGAAAATCAAAATTTTTTGTGTTGTGGGTTAGACCACTTTGACTCTCAGCCCCTGATTAACAATGCATTTTTTAAATTTAATTGTTCAGACATAATACATTGTAGAACATCTAGCATAAAGAGTAACCTAAATGTCTGATTAAAATATTTTCTGCCGCATAAAAAAAGATCAATGATAAAACGATAAAACTATGTAGAACAAATATCTCAAAATTCTGAAGAAAAAATAATAATAAAAAAACATAAAGTGCAACGTACTTGAGAAATTTCTTCATTCTACAATTCTTGCAAAAATACAATTTGATTTCAATTATAAAATTAAATTTTCTATTCTCTTAAGTGGAAATGATTTGAATTTGAATAATGCTGAAATTGAATTTGACATATTTTTAATTGTTAATCTATATAGCTACTAATATATAAAATTGAGTGTATGTTTATGCCCAGAAAATATTTTCCACTTCCAGTTGTCCTGGATATTTGAAATTTTCCACAATTGTAGGGTTTATGGCCCTTATGTAGAGAAAGATAGAAAAATCCAAAAGTTCCAAAAGTTATCAGGGGAGGGAGTTATTTTAGTTTTTCTTTTTTTTCATGACGTCACTGTGTGTTTGTTTGTTTATGTCAAGCAAATTTGAAACAAAATTCACAACATTTTTTTGATAACTTTTTATTTTTTTGTACCTTGCTTTGGTAGCTATATAATATTTATTCATATAATACAAATAACACAATGTATATTATTCTGATACAATTTGTATATGAATGAATATATATATGGTATATATAAAAAGCACATGTCCGCCAGTAACCCTAAACAACAAAGTTTTACCAGAGGAAATTCATAAGGTCAAATTCATATTATATTTCTTTTATTATTTTCTTTATTCTTTTCTGTAAGTAACTGTAGAGTCATAAATATTTAATATTAAAATTAGTATTAATTTTTGATATAAGGGGTTGATTCAGTGGAATCGTCCCTCACAAGCCATTTGTACATTTTCACAAATTTTTACTTATTATCTTTAATACGCCTTTTGCATATTAATAATTTATAAAATAGTTGTAATATAATCATAGAGATAAATAAAAAAAAAATATATATATATGGTATATATTCATACATACAATGCTACTCGCTGATGAAGTGACTATCATCACATATCATTAAAATTAGTTTTTTTGATTTTTTTGTTTATGTTGTTTTTTTACATATTTACACACCAATGGATTTTTAAGGAATAAATGGAATTTTATAGTACTATTTTTTATTTGTTTTTAAACTTATAATTGGATAGCGAAAGCTCTAAAAAAAATTTTTTTTCACATATTTAAAGAAAATTTTATTTCCTTCAAAAAAAAATTTTCGTAGAAAAAAATTCCCTTACTAGGTAGGTAGCAAAGAATATAAAACAGGACGATATCAAATAAACGTCGCAAGTGACGCAATTGACGCAAATGACGCAAATGATACAATTGACGCAAATGACGAAATTAACGCAAATTACGGTATTGACGCAATTGACGGTATTGACGCAAATGACGGTATTGACATAAATGACGCAATTGACGCAAATGGTGCAATTGACGCAAATGACGCAATTGACGCAAATGATGCAATTGACACAAATGACGCAATTGACGCAAATGATGCAATTGACACAAATGACGCAATGGACGGCTTCAATTTCCCATAAAAATATGTTTTGCTATTATCATACATAAAGCACAAGGGCAAACTGTAAGTGGAGTAGGAATTCACTTAAGAGGAGCTATATTCCTCTCATGGTCAATTTTATGTAGCTTCTGCTCGAGAGTAAGTAAAAAAAAACAATATCTTTATTTCAACTTCATGGAATAAAACAAAAAATATTGTGTATAAAGCTTTAATTTGAACGAATCATTAAAGCAAATCATTGAACTATTTCACAATTTGAAATTCTATATATTTTGTGTTGGACCCGAACAAAGTCGGGTGATTTTGTTAGTAGAAATAAATTCTTTGATTGACTCTATGAGGAAAGTTTAAATAAGGATAACTCAAGTAACTTTCTTCAGAACTTTGTTAACTCTCTTTGAATTTAAGAAAGTCCAGGGAAAAAAAATTATTTTTTTTCTTTTTTTTTACCCTATTGACAGTAAGTTAGGTAGAATAATCTTTTTGTGCTTAATTAAATACGGTATTGCAATTTTACACTACAATCTTTAATTTCAGTTTTCAATAATACAAAAAAAAATTTTATTTTTTAATTCTTCTTTGTTTTAACAAACCAAAATCTGATTTGGAATGTAATTAAAAAAATTTTCTTTATTGTTGAGACTTTTTGATTTGATTGTTGTTTCGTTTTGTTTTTTAAAAAGTTAAGAGCTAAAGAAAATAAGAGAAATCACAAATAAAAAAAAAAAAAATTAAAAAAACGAGAAATAAAAGAAAATGTGATGTGATCACACACTTGTGAAAGTTAAATATGATTTGATGTGTTCCTGTGAAATGTATTGAAGAATTTTTTAATTGAATTTTTAGAATCTTTTTTATTTATTTCCTGATTACTTCCAATGAGAGCATAAAGTTTACACCAATTTTTTTCATCTCACATTGTTGTAGAATATTTGATTCAACTGTGTTGTTCCAGTAAATATTATTCTATTCCAAATCTTTAATATTTAGATCTTTAAACATTTCTATTAACTTACATTAAATTCTGTAGCATGGATTGGGAAGTACTAATGTGAAATAGATAGATTTTTATTAGTAGTGGCCTAATTTAAATTTCTTATTTTTGATCTATGATTACTTTTTGAAGAAACCAATTGTTTCTTTGATATTTTGTTTGAAAAGAATAATTTTTTATATATAAGTGACAAAATATACGATATCTTGCAACTGTGATAATCGAATGAATAAATATAAAAGATTTTATTATATTTTGGGTATCTTTTTACCTGAACACTTCTTCAATAAAATTGTATATAATAACAATTTGAAAATAAAATAGGGCGGTAAATGTATATATAAAATTTGATAATTTTTAACATTTGGAGGTGATTGATTTTCTATTATAATAACAATTTTAGATTTATTAAGATTAAAATTGTATCAAAGGAATTCAACTTCTTCGACTTTCTTATTTAATAGAAATTAGATTGAATTCTAATAAGATGCATTCTTTAGATTTCCTTAATATTATAATATCATTATTTTTATTTTTTATTTCAAACCATGAATATTTTATCTTGACTTTTTTCTGTTCATTTCACAAATCTAAAAATATCCTTAAATCTTAAATGTCTATCATTTAGTTTTACTTTCTTTTTGGAATTGAATAAATTTCCATTGATATGTTTTTTTATTTATTTAAGATTAAGCTTTTAAAATCAATGAATATTTTCCTGTTTAAAGAAAGTTATCTATATATATTATCTTCTTTTCCTATGAAAAATTCGAATAATTCTTTAAATGAAAAGGAAGGAATTTAGCGAAAAGATTTTAAAATTTTTATTCAATTTACATGGAAAGAAAATAATTTACTGTTTAATTTTTGTAACAAACCATACAAATTGTTCGTTAAATTTTTAATTTCTTAACAAATAATTTTTAAAAAAATTTTAGTTTTATAACACCATTGGAATGACATAAAATAAAAAAGATTTAAATAATTTGATTCATTACATTGTGCTCTAAGCATTTCTTAATGTAAGTCGTGTTATGGCGCCAGAGCGACACTCAAAAGAAAATTGTATATTTTAGCTTTAATTTTAAGAACTTAATTTTCAAAAGAAAATCAAGTTTTTTTTTTGTAAATTAATAAGTAATATTAAATTAATATAAGTACTTCTAGTGCATTATTATATACACAATAATAAGTGCATTATTTAAAACGTTGCTTTAATTGCGCATTAGTCAAAACACATTCGACCCGCTGATAGTTAACTATTAATGAAAACGTTCATTGTTCAAGTTATCGGTCAATTTTATATATCAAGGGTAAATATTTTTCAGCTGTCAAGTGTAAGCAAATAATATTTAGTATGAGTAAAATATTTGAAAAAAATAAATACTATCGCTTTATATTATAAAGAAATTAAAGAAATTAAAAAAAAAAATGATACATTCAATATTTCTATAAATAGTTTTGATATAAAACGAAAATAAGTAAACAATAATATTTAATTTATTTAATTTACTTTATTAAATAGTGTGTTGTTACCAATTAAGAAGAAATGAAATCGATAATTGGACAAGATACTTCAAAGATTATTATAGTTTCAATTAGAGTTTAGTCACATAACCCATGTCTAAATCGTTGTTTGATAAAATTTATTGTAACAATATTACTAACTTCATATAACCAATTTATATTAATATAATGTTAGCTTCTGAAAATGTTCCTTCTAATTGATGATTTGATTTGGAATGAACATATAAAGAATTTATCAATCAAAACACGAAGAATAATATTTAGGAAATATTTAGGAAACTAGGTTTACGTGCTCCTCGTAACCCAAAGAAATCTATATTCTACAGCTTATGTCATAATAAAATGACATATGGTATTGGAGTCTAGGGAAATACAAGAAACTTAAATGCTTTCCAGATTATCTAGAACAAAGCAATTAAGAACCTGTTTTTGCTTCACTGCCACAAAATCAACGTAAAAAGTACGACATCAACAACAACATCAACAAAATTTCAGTTCAACATCAACAAAATTTTAAACGTAAAAAGTACGACATTTAAAAATAAGAGATTTTAAAGAAATTAATCAGATTTTACACATTAATAATATTAGAAAAAAACAACATCAAAACAAACATGTCTCTAATGTCCAACATTGATGTACACAATTTACAACACAAGAAATGCAAATCATCTAAGATTTAGGTCATAAACTAAATGGATTAGAACCAATAATTAATACTGAAACTACAGCTTGAAACGGATTACCATATAGTGTTAAAGATTTCAACAATATAAAATTAAAAAAATATTTAAGAAATATTTATTTTGATAGTTATTAGCTTATTGATTTATAACTCATACATGTTCTTAATCAATTTCCTTTAAACATTTTCATTTGTTTTCTCTTTTTGTTTTTAATTTAATTTTTTCTTTGCGTTGTTATATTTTGATAATGGATGTTAATTTTGAATTATATAACTATTGTAATATAATATGTGTTGTCCTTTCTTTGATACGATGTTTATATATGCATATTTAATATCTATGTAGACATTATTAGCTTGCCGATATTTAAGTCATCGTGTGTCGATCTCTAAATTAAATAAGCAACTAAGCTTCGCTCAATTTAATATAATTATATTGCCAATGTTAATTGCCTGTAGTGAATAAAATATGCTTTTTCTTTGAGTGCAAAATAATTATTATTTTATTTCCAATTATTATTTCTATTTATACAAACATAATACATTAGTTCTTATGGAACTCATTTAAATATGCATTATCATGTACATGAATCAATAACATCAATATAGGTCAATATTTTTACAATAAAAATTCCTTATAAATTTGTCAAAAATATTTCTATTCATAAATTTCATATTGCTTTTACTTTCAATTAGGAATCTTAGTTTAGATTATGATGAATGTGCAATATTTACAATGTTTATCGTTTAGAAATATTCATAAAACAATTACTAAGAGAATGCAATAACAATAAATCATAAATATAAATTTAGACACATGTCATTTAGATTCCATTCGAAAGGAATCTATAACAAATCAATAATATACCGTCTGGATATACTACACTATATATTATATAAGCACTTTACATGAGCTTACATGTATAGCTCTTCTGAGACTAATTTTTTGAATAAATAAATAAATTAATTCACTTAAAAAACATAATATTAGAACGTAACAAAATGTTTATAGTGGACACAACAACACCCAGGTGCAAATGCACAATTTAAATACACTTTTTTAAACCGTTTTTCTTCCTACTTCTATAAAATATTTTTAATTTATTTAATTTTTTAAATAAATAACTACTTATTCCAGTAATTTTAAACAAATTCAATAAAAATTATAATTTGTAGCTGCATTTGAAAATTAAATACAATACTGTGATACCAATACATAATTCAATGGTTCAGGTCAATGTCCGCTACACCCTTAATAAAATCTAATAATTTATATTATAATAATCAAAATTGTGATTTAGCACTGCCATTGGATTTTAGCACACTCTTAATTGTAATGAAATAAATAATAATAAACTAATTGTGCTTAACATAGGTTTTTTTTGCTGTGCAACATTTGATTTTTTCATAATTTAATAATAATTTAGTAAATTTAATACTTTCTCGTTTTCAAATAATTTCAAAACAATAACAGGAGAAAAATAAGAAAATCACAATGAAGTAAATATCCTTTCAAAAATGAAATAAAATAAAATTTTCATCTATGGATATTTTGAATAACTTTTATCTGATTATTTTAATGGTTTTTCAAGAATTCCCAAAAATGGTGTAATAATGACATTTTGCGATTCAGCTTTAATTCCTGTTCAAAGGATATGTTTTTACAAAAATTTCGAAATTACTGTTTTGTTTGTTGCTTCCGGTATTGTTTATTAAAATATTAATAGTGAAAGAATTGTTTTTTGTTTTTACAAAATTGTATTTAGTTCTAGATATAGTTGTGGTATTTTTAGGGCAACAATTAAAATTACAATAGTATATTTCATTTCAATATTTAAGAGAATTTGTATAGTATAGAAGTCGGTATAAAATCGTATTAATAATTATAAACATTATAGTTACTTATTTACATAATATATTTTTATTATATCTTTCGAAAATTTCATGAAGTAAAGTCACCGTCAATTAAAATTGCATCTATGACAGTAAGTTTGTTATATTTGATAGTAAAAGCTTGAAAATCTTATGTAGAAGAAATTATAAATTTTAGACCGAAATTAATGTCAACCATTTTAAGTAAAGTAATAGAAACGCAGTTAAATGTTTAACAAACAGGATTCAATATGGTGTAAAAAAAAAAAAAAATTGGATACTAGTAGTACCGCATTCGATGTTATCACAACGATACAGCATGATATAGATTACAACAAAAAAGCTTTCGCATCAGTTGATAGAAAAATTCTAATGTGAATATTATTTTAAATATTTAATATGGAACTATGGTAAAAGAAACCTAATGGTTTGAAAATTATCTAGAAAATAGACAGAAAATCGCGGTCAAATTTAATTAAATTGAAAAAAAGTCACAAAATCGAATAATTCTGAACAAAATTATTAGAATCTAAACAAATAGAGACTGTGCCAGTCTTCATTATACACTTTTTAGAGTTAATAGCAATTGACATTTTCATTGATATAAAATTTTTTAATATCTTTACCAGGAGTTAATTTTTTCTTTTATTGTTTTGTGCATATTTTCTACAATCATAAAAATCATTTAAAGCCTAAAATAGTTTTTTATTTTATTTTTTTCAACTTGAACAGTTGAAACATCAAGATTGCTATACTTCTGAAAAAAATATATATAGAATCACATTCACGTTTAACGATATTCATTTCGTAGTGTTTGTATCTGTAACTGTCAGTTCTTCAATACAAATTGATAATTGATTAAATATTAAGGTGGTAAGTAACATAAGTGAATGTGAGAACTGGAACAATACAAAGAATCAATTCAAATATATACGTTTGTAGCATTTCAAATTATTATATGTTATGATAAAGAATATGTTTTTTCCGTTTGAAAGCAATTCTTTTGTGTAAAAAATTTCAATTCTTTTGAATTCAATCAATCTTTCGAACAAAAAAAACTTTTTTTAATCTTTCAGATAAAAAAGAATAATTTCTATTAAGTCATCAAAATGTATCATCATAAACTCACCACCCTTCTGTAAAAATGAAAAAACAAAATAAAAAAAGGTATATCTATTGTAGACGGATATGCAAAACAAAGAAATTAAATTTACAATTCAGAATCGAAAAATAATCGAAGTGAACGACCGCTTCTAAGAATTTTCAAGCGAAGTTTTTTTCACAAAATTTTTAAATAAGTGCGATGTAAAAATAAAAAAAAAAATATTCGACAAGCAATCGAAATTTTAATCTTTACAAATGAATTAACAAACAACACTGACAGTCTGTATAATCAAAGAAAAGAATCGAATATCAACGATCATAAGGACACAATTCTTAAATTTGGTTCGTAATAAAAAATAAAAAAGAATTCTGAATTTCGAAAACTAAATCGAAAGTCTATTACCGAAATGCCTACCACAGTTGAATTGAAATTTCGTTTCCAGAAAATTATTTTAAAAACTGTATTCTTACTTACGAAAACAGTGTTTTTAATAGTTAAAAAAAAAAAAAAAACTGTTCACATCAATATTTTGAAAATTGTTTACTTTGAAATTTTTTCACTATATCATTGAAAACTATTTGGTTGGAAAAATTCGAAATATATGTAGTTCGAATAATATTTATATATTATCGTATTACCAATAGAATTTAATTATTTTACCTGCTATTTAAATTATTTAAACACTTTAAAAAAAGATTAAATAAAAAATTAATGTACACACCCTGCACAAATACAGCTACACCCCTGTGGGTTAATATACGAAAAATTCTCACAACTAATTGTCGAAATCATTATTCTATAAAACCTGTGAACTTTTTAACAAACTTTCACAAACTGTCAGAACTCTTCCTAATAATTAGGTATATTTTTTTAGGTTGTCAGATTATGGCGATAGCTTCTGTTCAATTGTTTATTGGATTTCACAACATACATTTTTATTTTTTTTTTAAATTTTATTTTTTATGCAATAAACAATTTTTAAATGATTGTTTTTTAACTTATTTTTTTTCTTAAATTTTTTTTCTACAACTACTGGGTCACATATACTTTGATACAGTCACAACCAATAGTTTCTACTACTGTTATTCTTTAAATTGTTTAGTTTGTTATTCTACGATAATCTAACATCAATTTCATTTTCTTCCGTTGATAAACAAGTGTTCTCATGCATATCTTTTGATAAAACTGATTCGATATTCATAACAATTTCTTTAGATATGTGTAAAACTTTCCTCAGAATAAAATCCTTTTGTTTTAAAAGTTGCTCAAGTACAGGCAATGGAATAAAAGCTATATTTGTAAGTGATACATATAGTTCTTCTATTGTACTATCATCAAGTTTTGTTGCAGCTTGATTGGTAGCACGTCCCTTAACTTTTTCAATAATTTTTCTACTCTCAGTTTCGACATATTCCATAATTGGTGTAACACATGCTATAGTTTGTTCTTCAATTGAAAATATTGTGAGATTAGAATCTTTAGAAATTTTTATAAAAGCAAATTGAAGTTTAATAATTTCTTGACGAATTTTGTGCCCTTTATCACGAACGCATTTCGTTACTTCAGCTGGATAATTATTTTTGCATTCGTTTAGTTGATATTTTATATTGGTAAAATTATCTTCAACAGTCTGAACTATATTATCGATTTCATCAGAAATTATTTTACCTAGAGTGACAGTATTTTTATCACAAGCTTCTAACTTAACAGCTGATGAGCGTGCATGATCTTCAATAACAAGATTTTCTCGTTTAACACTTTCAATTAAAGCATCAGGTTTGTTAATTATAAATTTCAAATGTTGAGTAATTTCATCGAAAATATCTTTAAGATATGTTTTACAACTTCTTGTAATATCTCTGGCTCTTTCAATTGATTCTTTGGTTAAAATATCGGTTTTCCTTAAAATTCCTTCAGTAATCAGTGCTAGATGATTTTTAACACCTTCAACTAATTCTTGTATTTTTTTTAACGTAAGCTCGTCAATATGCAATAACAAATTTTCAAATTGAGATAACTTCATCTGGATTGAATCGAAACTATAATTGATTGAGTTGTATTCATCGGTTTCAGCATTGGTTTGTTGAAATAGCGCACCACCGGCTAATCCAAGAATTAAATAAAACTTGATATTTAATTTCATTTTTGTTCCGGGAATTTTATGCGATTTAATTTTTTTTTTTTTAAATTAATAAAATTAATTAGTTTAGGTTTGAGCTTATATAGGGTTTTTTTTCTATATAATTGATTACATTATCAGAACTTTATTGTAATCGCCGATTATTATATTTTGATAGTTACAAAGAAATTAGGTGTCATTCTTTATCTTTGTTTCTCGAGTACCTTTTCGTACCGTTTATCGTGTCATACCATTTAGAGTAGCGATTGGTCCATGGTTTTCGTATATAATTCTAATAATTCGAACAAATTGGCTTACCCAGAAATCGAACGAATTTTTCTTTCTATTTTCTCGCAATTTTTTTATTGTTATTTATTTGAGAATTTTCTTTTTTATTTAGGAATCTTTAAACTTTTTTCTTCAACTTTTTATTTAGAATTTTCATTAATCACAAGTAGAATTTAGAAGCCAATAGAAAATGTAGGATAATTCTAAATCAAATTGTATTGAATGGAATGATTTACGTCGTTTTTTTCTACTATAAAAAATATTTTTCATCTTTACGGGCACTTTTGTAATTTTTAGAAGCAAATAAAAACAAATATAGACTATGCCAGTCTTCATTATACACATTCTTAGGGTTAATTGCAATTGACATTTGCAACGATATAAAATGTTTTATTTTTTTATTTTATTTTTTTCAACTTGTATAGTTGAAACATAAAGATCGTTACTTTTTAAAAAAAAAATATAGAAACACATTCACGTTTAAAGATATTCATTTTTGGTATAGTGTTTTTATCTGTAATTGTCAGTTCTTCAATACACATTGATAATTGGTTATTTAAAATTTAGAATCGAAAAATAATCGAAGTGAAGGACCGTTTCTGAGAATTTTCAAGCGAAGTTTTTTTCACAAAATTTTTAAATAAGTGCGATGTAAAAATAAAAAAAAAACATTAGACAAGCAATCGAAATTCTAATGTTTATAAATTAATATTAAAAAACAACACTGACAGTATACATGATCAAAGAAAAGAATCAAATATCCTACGATCATAAATGCACTATTATTAAAGTTTGGTTTGTAATAACAAAAAAAAAAAAAATGAATTTGAATTTCGAAAACTAAATAGAAAATCTATTTACGCAAAGTTCCGTTATATGTAGTTACACCAATATATTTTGCCTACTACAGTTGAAATTTTGTTTCCAACAAATTTATCTTAAAAACTATATGCATACATACAAAAACTGTGTTTTGAAAAACAAAAAAAAAACCGTTTAATTCTTAATTTTTTCACTATCATTCAAAATTATTTGTTTGGAAAAATTCGCCATTATACCTGCTCTTCAAAAATTTGTTGTTAGATTAATATTTGTGAAAAGAATTGTATTATCAATAGAATTTTGCTTATTTTACCAGACACTTAAATTATTTTAAATAATAACTTTAAAAACAATTCAACTAAAAAATTAATATAGCTACACCCTGTGGGTTAATACACTAAAAATTCTCACAACTTATTTTCGAAATCATTATTCTTTAAAACCTGTGAACTTTTTAACAAACTTTCACAAACCGTCAGAACTCTTCCTAACAAGTAGATATATTTTTTTAAACATGATTTAGCCCTGGCTTCTATTGGTTTATTTATTGGTATTTTACATGATCAAACAAAACTACTGTTTTAAATTAAAATATGTAATTATATATAATTATATTTTATTGTGTAATTTTTTGGATTTAACAAAAGGCATTTTTTTTTCTAGTTATATTTTTAGTTATTACATTTCAAACAATTTCTAATAACAATCATGACTAATAGTTTTACTACTCTATGTTTTTAGTCTTTAAATTATTAGTTCGTTATTCTATGAATCTAACATCAATTTCACTTTTTTCCGCAAAATTTGTTAACAGACGAATTTCTTCTTTTATACCTTTTTGTAAAACAGATTCATTATTGATGATAATTTCTTTAGCTTTCTGTAGAACCTCTTTGAGAATAAAATGTTTTTGTTTCAACAGTAGTTCAAGTATAGGCAATGGAACAAAAACTAATCCGTTAAGTAGTTCATGTAGTTCTTCTAATGCACCATCATTAAGTTTACTTGTAGCAGCTTGATTGGTAGCACATGCTTCTACTTTTTCAATAATTTTTCTGCTCTCCATTTTGACATATTCGAAAATTTTAGTAATACATGCTCTAGTTTGTTGTTCAATTACAAATAATATAAGATTAGAATCTTTAGAAATTTTCATAAAAGAAAATTGAAGTTTAATAATTTCTTGACGAATTGCGTGCCCCTTATCACGAACGCATTTCGTTACTTCAGCTGTATTATTACTGTCGCAATCTTTTAGTTGTATTTTCATTTTGGTAAAAGTATCTTCAACATTATGAGCCATACATTCTATTTCATCATAAATTTTTAAACCTTGAATCTCAGCATTTTCATCACAATTTTTTAATTTAGCAGCTGATGAGCGTGCAAGGTCTTCAATAACAAGATTTCCTTGTTTACCACATTCAATTGAAGCAACAGGTTTTTTAACTATAAATTTTAAATTTTCAGTAATACCATCGAAAATATCTTTAAGAGGTGTTTTACAACTATTTGCGATTTCTCTGGCTCTTTCAGTCGATTCTTGGATTAAAATATCGGCTTTCTCTAACATTTCTTCAGTAATGGGTAACAATTGGTTTTTAACACCTTCAATTAATTTCTGCATTTTTTCTAATTTGAACTGATCATTATGCAGTAACAAACTTTCAATTTGACGTAAATTCATCTGGATTGAATCGAAACTATAATTAATTGAGTTGTATTCATCGGTTTCAGCGTTGGTTTGTAGAAATAGCGCACCACCGGCTAATCCAAGAATTAAATAAAATTTGATATTTAATTTCATTTTTGTTCCGGGAATTTTATGCGATTTAATTTTTTTTCTACATTAGTAAAACTAATTATTTTAGCTTTTTGTTTTGGCCTTATATAGTAAGGTTTGATTTTTTTTTATTATTGATTATATTATCAGAACTTTATTGTAATTCCAGATTATTACATTTTAATACTTACAAAATAAATTAGTTGCCGATTTTTATCTTTGTTTCTAAAGTACTTTTTCCTACCGTTTACCGAATCCATTTAGAGTCGACGGTTTTCGTATATAATTTCAATAATTCGAACAAATTGGCTGACTCAGAAATCAGACGGGGATATACCAGTGTGTTTTCTTTCATAAAGAATTTCGTTAAACTTTTAGTGTTCTTCTGTTAGTTTGTATTTGATTAGGTTTGCATATCAAATCGATAATTTTTTTTTATTATTGGTGAATTTTGTTTTTGAAGCGATTAGCTGGGTTAATTTTTGATAAGTTGATAACAAGAGGTATGAATATTTTTTTCGGTTGTTAAAACAATTGCATCCATATTCAATTAAAATTTGATATAATTTAGGTTAAAGATCTTTGCGGCTCGTTTTGAATCTTACTTGTTTCATTTGAAGTGATATACATATGTTGAAGATAATTTAAATAAATGTGTTAATAAATTCGGTTTATTTTACATATTTTGATGTAATGATTTTGTTGTTCTAATTTTTGGACAATGTAAAGATATCAAAAATAAAATTTTGCTTTTGTAAGGAAATGAAGTTTTTTTTTCATTTATGAAACAATTTTGTTGACAAAATTACATTTTTATAAAAACACTAGGGGCTCCTGTTGATTAATTATAATTCAAGTTGATGTCAAATTTAAAGTTTTTAAAAAAACAGTAATTTACGTACTGACATATAATTTGCACGATATAACTACGATATAAAAGGACATATAAATACACGTCCCTCATATACTGTTTCGTTTCCGATATGTTTCCTATAGTAAGTGGTATTTAGTGGATAAAACTACCAAATATAAAAAATTTTGTCATTAAAAAGGTATATACCTATATTTTAATAAAAGCTATATTATTACTACAAATAACCATAAATTAGAAAAGTTACTTAAAAAGATAAAAAATGAAGAGTTCAAGTGATTGGTTTTTTTGTTTTTCTTAAATTTTTTATTTTAGATGTATGTATTTGTTTTTTTGTTTTTATTTTATAGATGTACATAATTTCAGATGAATTTGTTTTTTTTGTTTTTATTTGACATATGTACAATATACATTATATTCACTGCAAGTAATTATAATAACTTATTTGTTTGTTTCTGTTTTTGATTTTAATAAGAACTCACATATGCATGTATTTGCTGAATAATAAAATCATTAGAGTAAAAACTTTGCAACTGTGTGCACATTATTGTTTTTTATACAACTTATTTATATATTAGAAGTTCATTAAAGAGAAGCGAAATAAAATGAGAAGGTGTCTACTGCGCAGGTCCTTAAATGCTTGTCAATTATAATTATAGATGACGGGAAAATATTTTTTTTCTTCTATAATAAGTATTTTATTAAATGCACCTGTCGAGCGATTAAAAATATAAACCGTTAACAAAATTCAGATTTATATTTGTGTTGAAACTTGTGGTTCAAAATCTATTTAAATATGAATTGAAGTATGAATTTAAATATGAAATGAATACGTGTTTTGAACTATCTTTAATAAATTTTTCTCTATTTTAAATTGAACTTGATCTGTTACAATAGACAGACTAATTAAGCAACTTTGTCAAAACAATAATTTTTTTCTTTTTCGTTCTAATTTTTTGATTGTTATTTAATTAACAATTTTAAGTAGAATTTAAGAGCCAAGTGAAAATGTAGCATAATTGTAAATCAAATTGTATTGAAATTTACATAATTTTTTTTTATTCCCGGGTCCTTCTGGGAATTTTCAAAAGAAAACAACAGTCTTTTTTTTCTTCTTCCAGTTAGAGTATTCTTAAGGAACTGGCTCTGAACTATACCTACTGGGGTTAAGAGCTTCAACAACCCATTTTTCGGTCAATGATCCCTTGTTTGAAAAATAATTGTTGCGATCCTCTCTACACCCATTCTATTTATATTGTCTCTTCACCTTCTTTATCTCCTAATGTTAAAAAAGATGAGCAAGGATTTAAACTAATATTAGGAGAAAATGGAGCTTCTTCACTTCTAATCTCTTAAATGTTTCTAATGCTTCACGTATGGATCTTGATTATAAGGTGAAATAAAATTAAAAAATAAAGAATAACTATTATAAATAAAGTGGGAAAGGAAAGGCAAAAACTAAAAACTAATAAAACACAAACTTTAAAAACTTAATTCAGATAAAATAAATAATATACTAAAAAAAAAAAAAATTTTGTAATGCTGGTAGGCAATAATTTAATGTATTATTGAATAATTAGTAAACGGTTTTTGAAATAATTTGATAAATTTTACTTTTTATTATTTTAAATTAAAACATATTTTTTTTTATTTTGTTGATAACTCTTAAAATGTAACTAACTATACGACCGTACAACTTAGGCCAAGGTCTGAATTATTCTATATATTAATATTTTCTAATAATGAATAATTTAATGGATAAAATTTTGTTATACAAATATGGATAGGTATAATGTAAACATAATTTTTTGTTAATAAAGAAAACCAACAAAAAAACAAAAATAATTTTTGATCAGATGTATAATTCTTTAATGTCCGATAATAGTCGATTCTTTAAATTATATCATTATACATGTCTTGTATTTATGATAGCGTGATCTACCAAGGATTTCAGATACAATTTAAGGGATTTGTTTAGTTTTTCGGTTGTTCTGTCTACCGTTTTTTGTTCTTCACTGCTGTTATTTTCATTAGATTTAGAATCACTAACATCTGTCCTGTGACACAAATGTGTAAAAATTTCATAATTTAAATCAAGCGCTATTTATAGCTCTTATGATAATCCGGGACTGTTCTTCTATTTTTTATGTGTTTTAATTGTACCGATTTACTTATTTTAATACCTTCATGAAACTGTAAATAATCATCACAAATTAAATTATCTAAGAGTTTAGAAAGTTACCAATTTCTTTTTAAACACGTTACATGATATTTTAGCCATTAGAAGATAGCCATTGTTAAGAACATTTTAGCCATTATTTCAAATATTATCAAATATTAAATATTTATTAATGATTGTTGGTGTTATTTAAGATTTATTGATAAAACTGGAAATTTAAAGGAAATTTCGGTGTAATTAAATAATTCTGATTGATTATTGTCTTAATTAAGAGATTATATTTTGGAAACACCATTCATTTATTTACTTTAAGAAATCAGCAATCGTTGAAACTAGTTCAAATTTTTGGACAATGTAAAGATATCCAAAATAAAATTATGCTTTTATAAGTAAATCAATTTTTTATTTATGAAACAATTTAATTGGCAAAATTACATTTTTATAAAAATATAATGGGAAAATATTTTTTTTTCTTTAATATCCATTTGCAATACAAGTTTTGACAGCTTGTACAATTTTAGCACCTTGAACCTTGGCATTTGTTACTACTGGCTTAACACATTCTGAAGTTTGTTGAACAATTACAGCAACTTTTGGAACAGCTGCTTCTACAACTTGTTTAGCATTATCAACTAATTCTAAAATTTTTTCACGAACTTCTTTAGATTTTTGAACAACACATTTTGCAACTACAGCTGGATCTTGATGTTTGCACTCACTTAAAAGATTTTTTAATGCTGTAAGACTACCTTTAACAGCATCAATTTCAGCTTGAATTTGTTCTTTGGCTTTTTCACCATCTTCTACAGCTTTCTGAGCACAAACTTTTAATTTAGCAGCGGATTCACGACCAAGAGCTTCAACAGCTGGACGTTGTTCTTTAACACATTTAACAGCTACTACATTTTCTTGGGCAAGTTGTTCTAATGAACGAATTACTTCATCGATAACTTTTTGTAAAATAGGTTCAGCATTGGCAACAATTTCTTTAGCTTTTTCTAAGGCTTGTCTTAAAATAACATCAGCTTGTTGTAAAAGTTCTTCAAGTACAGGCAATGCAACATTAACTAAGTGTTGGAGTAATTCACGAAGTTTTTCCAATCCACTATTATCAGATACCATTGTAATAGCTTGATTACTAGCAATACATGCTTTTACTTTATCAACAATTTTTCTACCTTCAGTTCTGGCATTTTGAACAATTGGTTTAGCACATTCTTCAGTTTGTTTTACAATTGAAACTAATTTGGGAGCAGATGCTTCAACAACTTTTTTGACAGAATCAAGAAGTTGAGCAATACCTTGACGGATTTCTTTAGCTTTACCAACAACACATTTAGCTACTTGAGCTGGATCATTATTTCTGCATTCGTTTAATAGATTTTTTAATGCAGTAAGGCTAGCTTTAACTGCTTCAATTTCAGCTTGAATTTCACCATGTGCTTTTTTACCTTCAGCGACAGCATTTTCACCACAAACTTTTAATTTAGCAGCTGATGAGCGTGCAAGAGCTTCAATAGCTGGTCGTTGTTGTTTAACACATTCAATTGAAGCACCATGCTCTGCAACAACAACTTCTAAAACACGAATTATATCATCGATAACTTTTTGGAGAACTGGCTCAGAATTGGCTAGAATTTCCTTAGCTTTTGCAACCGCTTGTTTAAGTAAAACATCAGCTTGTTCTAAGATTTCTTCTGTAATAGGCAACACAAGGTTTACTAAACCTTCGAGTAATTCACGTAATCTTTCCAATGAAAATTGGTTCACATCCAAAAAGATACTTTCGATTTCAGCGGTATTTGTTTCAACTAATGCCAAACGATGATGAATTGGTTCCAATTCATGAACGTAAGCATTGCTTTGAACAAAGAATGCACAGACGGTTAATCCAATAATGAGACAGAACTTCATGTTGAAATGTTTATATTTTCGCTATTTAATTTTTTTTTGTTCGAATTAATTTGTTTTTATGCAAAGTTGTATAGTAAAACTAACATCTTTTGCATGGCTTGGTTGCACTTTATATAGCCCTAGAATAATGTTGTTTTTGAACAGGTGTTTATTTTCTTTATTATTGATTAGATAATAGAGCTTTCTTGTAATCGCTGTTTATTACATTTTAATAGTTACAAACAAATTAATTGAATTTCTCTATCTCCAAGTTACATTAAGTACCTTTAAAATGTTGCACAATGTTCGTTTATAGGAAAATATTCCACCATGCAAACTGGAAAATGTTCGATGAAAGAAATAGTTGGCTCCGAAATAAAGAATAAAGGGTATTTAAATAGAAAAGAATCGTGAGAAATTTCCGAATTTTATTTATATTTCATTCTCATCTACTAATCCCTGTAACACTTTAGATAAATTGGTTTTAATTACTGAAGCTCCCCCAAAGAAAATAATCTATAGCCTGCCACTAATTGTAAACTTGTAATGCCTATGTAAAACAAATAGGGATGTTTTCCCTTTTTCTATGGTAACTTTGATAAGCGTTTAGATAATAAGCTTTGCACAAAACGTCGGAACTCTATTGGTTAAGATAAGAGAAAGAGATATATCACTAGTATAGTAATATTTTCTTTACATATGTATATATATATATATATATATATATATTATATATATTTATCGCTGTATGTAATGAATATCATATAATCAGATTAAAAATTTTCACTGTCACATTCAAGAATATTCAAACTGATTTGTTGTTGAGCAGAATTGTATGAGAAGAGATGTTAATATTTTCAGTTCATATGAGCGGACATCACAATTGGGGCGGTGAAAGACAGATATGAAACATGATGTTACAATATGTTCTAAGCAATGAGCTAATTACTTTATGTCAGTAGATACTCATGTAAAATATTCATCCAAGGAAATTTAATATGTTTTGATTTAAATCCTGAGTACTCATCCAATTTTTACATACGGAATTAAAAATTTTATATACGTATGTTTTAATAGTACAATATAATGATGTATAATTCGGGAACTGATTTTATTTGGAGTTACGCAGGTTAATGGATTTGTTTTTAAAGAACACAACATGTTTCATATGGCAATTTCGAAGCTGTTCTGATTATCAATAAGGATTGCATCAATCTCGGCTGAGTAGTTTGTAATTGTCCAGACATACCATATCGTATAACATATTTAATAGTTAGAATGTTATTATTATGCGTGATCATGTATAATATACCTATATTGATAACGGTATTGTTCTAAAATTATCATTGTTCTAAATTAGTTATTAAGAATTTTCTAACTGAATGTTAATAATTTTTATTATAAGATTTTTCGCAATAACTATAAAAGAACCTTAAAACAACAATGTAAAAAATGAATCAATACAAATTTTTGTTAGTTTTATGCATTACTGATTCACGATATGTATACATATTAATAAACTTGAGGTATATTTTAATTTACCCATATGCATTCAAACAGTTAGTTTTAATTTTTATATAGAAACATTATTTATTAAATGAAGCTGTGTTTAATTTCTGTCTACAAGTATTCTCTTCATTACATTGCGAGGAACAAGATTTATGTATCCAATCTGGCAAATATTTCTTGTCGAAGCAACCAGATAGCTACAGAGTCTAAACAACTGAAAAGTTATTTAGGTTGATAAACAGAACTAACGTAGTGCTTTAGAATCTATCTAGAATGCTATCTCATGATAGTAGGATTTCCAACTTTTGACCATATACAAAAGGAGGACATTTAAATAATATTACGAAATAATAAAAAATAAATATTTTTTGCAATCGTTAGTTTTATTGAATCAATGTAAGAAAAAAAATTTGCTTATTTGAATTTTTGAAATTAGTTTCTGCTTTTGTGGCGGAGCATGACTTGTCGCAAGTTTTTTAAAACAATTAAATTTAAAATTTTTGGCTAAGACATAATTTAAAAAGGAGAATATTTTGGTCACTAGAGAAGACTGCATGATAACAAATGTAAGAGGAGTATTGTCCTACAAAAGGGAGGGCGGTTGGAAATCCAGCGTGTAGCTGCCGTGAGAAGTCTTATAAAAACAAAGAGCGCTACGGACATGAAAATTTCTAATCGCGTAGCTATTTAAAAATAAACAACCACGTCTTTTCATCTTTTCCAATATTCGTGTCTGTTTGTGTAACTGCCATACATTTTTCTACCACGCATCAGAAATATTTCAACACCATAACTAAGTGTTACAAAAACTTTTCTTCTTCGAGTTTACCCACCCTCAAGGAACTAACACTGAACAATTCAGGGGTTAAAAGCTTTTTACTATCCATTTTTTTTGTTTTATTTTAAGGAATCAACAGTCAAAGAAACTAGTTCAGATTTTTGGACAATGTGAAGATATAAAAAATTAAATAATGCTTTTGTAAGTAAATGAAGTTTTTTTTTTATTTATGAAACAATTTTATTGGCAAAATTACATTTTTATAAAAATATAATGGGAAAATATTTTTTTTTCTTTAATATCCATTTGCAATACAAGTTTTGACAGCTTGTACAATTTTAGCACCTTGAACCTTGGCATTTGTTACTACTGGCTTAACACATTCTGAAGTTTGTTGAACAATTACAGCAACTTTTGGAACAGCTGCTTCTACAACTTGTTTAGCATTATCAACTAATTCTAAAATTTTTTCACGAACTTCTTTAGATTTTTGAACAACACATTTTGCAACTACAGCTGGATCTTGATGTTTGCACTCACTTAAAAGATTTTTTAATGCTGTAAGACTACCTTTAACAGCATCAATTTCAGCTTGAATTTGTTCTTTGGCTTTTTCACCATCTTCTACAGCTTTCTGAGCACAAACTTTTAATTTAGCAGCGGATTCACGACCAAGAGCTTCAACAGCTGGACGTTGTTCTTTAACACATTTAACAGCTACTACATTTTCTTGGGCAAGTTGTTCTAATGAACGAATTACTTCATCGATAACTTTTTGTAAAATAGGTTCAGCATTGGCAACAATTTCTTTAGCTTTTTCTAAGGCTTGTCTTAAAATAACATCAGCTTGTTGTAAAAGTTCTTCAAGTACAGGCAATGCAACATTAACTAAGTGTTGGAGTAATTCACGAAGTTTTTCCAATCCACTATTATCAGATACCATAGTGATAGCTTGATTACTAGCAATACATGCTTTTACTTTATCAACAATTTGTCTACCTTCAGTTCTGGCATTTTGAACAATTGGTTTAGCACATTCTTCAGTTTGTTGTACAATTGAAACTAATTTGGGAGCAGATGCTTCAACAACTTTTTTGACAGAATCAAGAAGTTGAGCAATACCTTGACGGATTTCTTTAGCTTTACCAACAACACATTTAGCTACTTGAGCTGGATCATTATTTCTGCATTCGTTTAATAGATTTTTTAATGCAGTAAGGCTAGCTTTAACTGCTTCAATTTCAGCTTGAATTTCACCATGTGCTTTTTTACCTTCAGCGACAGCATTTTCACCACAAACTTTTAATTTAGCAGCTGATGAGCGTGCAAGAGCTTCAATAGCTGGTCGTTGTTGTTTAACACATTCAATTGAAGCACCATGCTCTGCAACAACAACTTCTAAAACACGAATTATATCATCGATAACTTTTTGGAGAACTGGTTCAGAATTTGCTAGAATTTCTTTAGCTTTTGCAACCGCTTGTTTAAATAAAACATCAGCTTGTCCTAAGATTTCTTCTGTAATAGGCAACACAAGGTTTACTAAACCTTCGAGTAATTCACGTAATTTTTCCAATGAAAATTGGTTGGCATCCAAAAAGATATTTTCGATTTCAGCGGTATTTGTTTCAACTAATGCCAAACGATGATGAATTGGTTCCAATTCATGAACGTAAGCATTGCTTTGAACAAAGAATGCACAGACGGTTAATCCAATAATGAGACAGAACTTCATGTTGAAATGTTTATATTTTCGCTATTTAATTTTTTTTTGTTCGATTTAATTTGCTTTTATGCAAAACGTATAGTAAAACTAACATCTTTTGCATGGGTTGGTTGCACTTTATATAGCCCTAGAATAATGTTGTTTTTGAACAGGTGTTTATTTTCTTTATTATTGATTAGATAATAGAGCTTTCTTGTAATCGCTGTTTATTAAATTATAATAGTTACAAACAAATTAATTGAATTTCTCTATCTCAAAGTTACGTTAAGTATCTTTAAAAATGTTCATAATGTGCAATTAAAAAATTTTCGATGAAAGAAATAGTTGGCCCTGAAATAGATTTAAGTAGAAAAGAAATTTCTTGAAAGGATTCCAAACTGTTTTTATTTTATTTTCATCATACGGTGGGTCTACTAAACAAGGTAAACCTTCTGACATGACGGTTTTTTATCCAGAGAATATAATCTTCAGCTAGTCTCTAATTATTATAGACTTGTAATGCCTATGTGGCGTTCTCGATTTTTTTTTTTTTCATTTTTCTGTTGTAATAAAACTCGACACGAATATATATATAAAGACATCTCCAAATAAAGCCGCACCAGTATGTGGTTGTAAAACTATTGGTATGTTTTCCAAACATTAAATATAGCTTTTTGGAAAAAGTAGAGTTTGGTCTAGGTGAGGATAAGAGAAATATCAGGTAAACAAAACGATTTTAAATTACAAAATAATTTGTTTCTAAAGAAAGTTCATTATATAAATGTTATGAGTTTATACAATAGGGGAACAATGAGAATGAATGATGATAATAATTTCTACATAATATTCTCGTCATTGAAATTTCCCAAAATGATGAATCAATATTTTTAATAATAATTCATTGAAAAGTTTTCGTGATGTTAACACAAGCTTTCTTCTTTTTTTATTCAATATTTTATTTGCTTTTATTATTGTAACCCTTTTTATATTTCATTCATTCCTACTTCATCAGAAAATAAACTGGAAACATTTTCTCATTTATTCAAAGGTTTCAAAACAAAAAAAAATGTAGCAAATTACTAAAGAAATTGCAAAAAAAAAACTTTAATCCTTTTTATGTAAAAAAAAAACACGATTTTTAAGGATGAAAAAAAAGAAAAAAAAAGTCATAATAATAAAATCAAGATAAAATACCAATACACAAAGGAATTCAAACTGTTGTTATAGAGGCAAAAAAAAAAAACAATAAATGAAGTGAAGATTGTAAGGACTTATTTATTTAGTTGATTCATTCTCAAATCCTTTTTTTCAATGTTATTATCCTTGTGTTAGTGAAATAACTTAACTATTTCTATCAAACATTGGTAACACAAGTTTTGTAAATAATTGAAATCAATACGTTAATCATTTTATAAAAGGTAACATTGCCTCTTAATATTTTCTTCTCATTCTTCATAGAACGTATATTATGTATGGGCATAAGATATAGGTAAGTACATTTACAATAAATAAAAAATAGTTAACTGGTATTGAATTGAGCAACAGGAATATAATATCAGAATATAAAAGAAATTAGTTTAGTACATTCTACCTCCTATTTACGTTTTTTTCTTTTTTATATGAATCAATTGGTGATAAAAGAGTATAAAATTTCATTGGAAATATCTTAAGAGATCATAAAAGGGTAGGAACGCATCAATGTCACCGAATTGTAAAACAAAAGGATAAAAAACTTTGTAATATAAAACAGCTTAACTTTCAATTTAATTTCAAGATTATTTCAAATCTATTTGAAGAATTTTCAACGATTTTAACTAATATGTTGTGTAGTGAATTTTGTTGGGATCTTATCTTTATGAAACCAAATAATATCAAGCAGCTTATTTTTGTGGTTATTTGTAGAAAAAAATAAATCACGACATATTGGTGATTTTTTGGTGATACAAAAACTATTTCGAATGGAATCCACAGATGAAAAGAAATGCAAAAAAAAAACTAGTTTAGCATGTGCGAGATTAATTAACCCGAGATGAAATGCATATTTATTGAAAATCTAACAATTAATTCAAAATGGAGTGCTGGAGTTACTAAATAGCAATGGTGTAGCTACGTGGAATCAATATAAATTCAAAAGCAGTAGACGAAGAAAATAAAATCTTTAAGAGGTTATAAAAATAGAAAATAAAGCTGAAAGCGAATGATTAGCTTCAATTAGGATGCAAAAGTTCATATTAATTTTGTCAAGTTTTACAAATATTTACTGGTGCAGATTTATTTCGATAACATTGGTGTCAAGTGTACTATTACACCAGAATATTGAAAAAAATATTAGGTAACGTCACATAACCATTAAAAGTCTTCAATTAGACACTAGTTGAAGACTATTTTTTCTGGATACAAAATTGCCGCGTCATAAGGTATAACCATACATTAGCAATGGCACATTCGGTCAAATATTTGAGACTACACCTGGTTCAACAATTAACCTGGAGGAAGCATATTGCAGCAAAAAGTAAACAGCTATGTTTAAAATTTTCCAATATATACTGGGTATTTGGCAGAAATTCACAACTGTCTTTAGAAAGCAGGTCCTAATCTATAAAAGTATACAGAAGCCAATATGAACTTACAGTATCGAACTGTGGGGTTACGACAAGCTATTCAAATATATTTTCAAGTAAAGGTACTTAAAGTAATCATCAACGCACCTTGGTATGTTCAAAACTCAGTCATAAGAAATGACTGACAAGTGAGATCTGTGAAAGAGGGGATAACCAAAAGATATTGGACTCGGTTAGGAAATCACCCAAATACCCTGGGAGAAAGACTGTTGAAGCAACCATGGAGTCAACACAGAAGATTAATACGCTTCTCAACAGCGGAGCTTCCGTCCAGGTTTACCACTTGATTAGATTAAATTAGATTGTGAATTTCGGGAGGGAATCTGTCATCAATATCCAATATCACCGTAGCCGCAAATCGGCTTATTGTGATAGCCCCTGTTTGTTAGTTAGTCTTCCAGTTAGATCAGACTCATGATATTCGTTTATGGTATGCTGGAGAGCTCCCATTGTTCGAAAAATGCTGTTCCCAAGTCTGCTATGAGTGGGGATTCACAGAGTAGGTGTTCAATCCTTCCTCTATTTCACATATTCTACATAAGTTGTTTTAGATTAGGCGCATTTTATAAAGATGTCTTTTTATTAGGCAGTGGCCTGTTATTATTCCTGCCGAACTACGTATCCGTTTACTATTGAAACTTAGAAGAGCTTTGGTTTTCTTGAGCGAGCGTTTAGACAGAAGACTTTTCGCTTGACGATTTCCAGGAACGTTGGCAAAAAAATCCTCAGCTTTTTGCTCTACCCAAGCTTTTAATTACATCAATCTAACAGTAATATTGGGTACAAAAAGCAGAATTTACAAGCTTTCCATATGACTTTAAGGCTCAAAATGAAAAAAAATATAAGGACATAAATCACAACATGTTAATAACATGTTAAAAACATCAAATTCAAAAACAACGTGGAAATTGCTAAAAAAAATACTGATTAAACTTATAATTAATCAGTCGGCCGAATTCACCGAATCTGAGCTTAAATGTCAAATTGACCCGGTCAAATCAAATGTAAACTTAAATGGTTAACTTAATCTGTTAATAATATTAAAACGCAGGTAGAAAATAATTTGACTCTGAATAACAAGTATGAGGTTGTTATACCAAAGAATCGTAATCCGAAAATCTTAACAGCTGGTAAAACTGAGAAATACAGTTGTGACGAAATTTTGAATAAATTATTGGAGCAAAATAAATTTCAGCATTAAAATGAAGTCAAAATTATTCGTAATTTTAAGTCAAATAAAAGTTGAAATATATTTCATGCAATTGTTGAACCTAATTTTGATGACTATAATCATGTGTTAAGAGAAGGCAAACTGAAAATAAATTGGGATAAAAGTAAAGTGTATGAGAATTATGATGTTATGGTATGTCGTATGTGTAAAAGTCTCAGCTATAATTACAACATATATATAACAACATCAATACAAAGACGGAAAGATACACATCAGATCAACACAAGAAATAAGAATTCGATTCATCTTGAAAGGAAAAAAACAACACACTTTGGCACAACGACAACAATACATCTGGAAATCCAATTATATAACAAACTAAATAACGGCTTAAAAACATTAAGCAATAATAAACTAAAAAAAGAATTAACTAGAAAATATATTGATCAATATTAAAATCACTATAATTACAATTTCTTAAACTGGTTTATGCACTTAAAACTGATAAGATTTTTTTTATGTTATTTGTATTTGATTTTAATTTTTTTTAAATTTTATTTTGTTTTTTTTTTTTTGTTTTTATGCATAATTTTTAAGAAATCACTCATATACTCATTTAATTGTTCTTAACATATTATATAATCCAAATTTTCATTTACATTTTTTAATTTTTTTAAATTTTATTTTGTTTTTTTTTTTTTTGTTTTTATGCATAATTTTTAAGAAATCACTCATATACTCATTTAATTGTTCTTAACATATTATATAATCCAAATTTTCATTTACATTTTTTTATTTTTTTCTTGTAAAATTTTTTGTTATAATTGTCTCTATAATAATTACTTGTTTTTTTTATTGTTACTTGCTATTGAATTTTTGAATTTTTGAATTTTTGAACTTTAGTTTTGTAATTTTGTAAAAAGCCTTAAAATGAGAGAAGTCTCTTTAGGCATCATAATGGTTGAATAAATAAAAAAAAAAAAATTATAGCTCTAAAAATTGTTCCACAGCTTCTGTTTTTTGTAAAAAATGTGGGGGTGAACATCTCCAAGCTACTTGTCGGACTGCTGGGCATAAGTGTATAAATTGTATTAGGACTAATACTGTGCTGAAGCTAAATCTAGATATAAATCATAGTGTGGATGCTAAACAATGTCCTACGTTCAATAGGAAAATAACGGTTGAAAAAAGAAGAATTGATTACATTAATAATCATGAACATAATGATGGATCTCATCTGATTTTCAAATAGTGTGTCAAATAAATGAACTATATTAATATAACACAGAGTATAATTTTTCTTCCATCTTCCACTTCAATAAATTTTATTTCAAGAATTGACTTTTTAAAATTTTTTTTAACATTTTTAAAAATTGTTTAACTTTCGGAAATATTTATTAATCACACAGAATGTACACATTTTGTGACAATAATGACCTGTCAAATTATTTACTTCAATTACTTTATTTTATTTACTTACAACTTTTATTACTTTTTTTGCCTTTCTGCAAATGTTTGTAAAAAAAAACAGTTAGTTGTTAGTTTTAACTTAGAAATGCCTGTGCAATCTGTATTTTCAAAAATGCCCCTAGTACTTAAGAACAACGAGAGTTATGCTTTGGTGCAATTTATTTACTGTTGTCTTACATTTGTCGTTATCTCCTATTCTTTCAATATTTTATTTCACAAAAATGTCTGATATTCATCACTTTATGAATGACTTTTTATGTTCTTATTAATACAATATTCTAATATAATTTTTTCTATTTAAATGTTTTTAGTTTATCAAGAGTATTATTTAATATAGCTTTCTGTATATATGCACATTCCTTTATTCCACTTTGTATTTTAAGTTATCAAAATAGAAAGTGAATATGTTTGTTAAGTTTAACCCCATAAATATGTATTTATAATAATGAGGGGTGACTTAAGTTTTTGTTTTTTTTTTTAAGTTGATATAATCTTATTATCATGGACAATCATTACAATCAACAATGACATTAACAATATTTCAGTTTAACATATTTTTTTTATAGGGAAATACTGAGAATGTGAAAATTCTAAAAATAACATTCCCATAACAAACAATAACTGTTAAATTCTATTTTAAACATATTAAATTGTCCTTTAAAATTTTCAAATAACAAAAACATAAAAAAAAATGGTAGAGCATTATTCTATTTTTAAGGATAATGCTGAATGATTGATGAGTTTCGCAGTCATTTCGATGTAATAATAACATTTTATTCAGTACAAATTTTAAATTTTATTTTGACCATTATTTATTTAATATATACATACATACATAATATTATATAAATAAATATACCTAATCAAATTTATTAAAATATAGGGATTATTTATATTCTATAAATAGGTTTCTTCATAAATACGGTATTAACAGTCATAGCAACATTGTGAAGAAAAATAACATTTGAGTTCTCAGATTTTTTGAGTATGTTTTTATGTAATAATAAGTTAATAGTATTCTTGCTCTTTGAAATTCAAGGAATAATTGATAAAAAATTGTACTAAATTTTAATATATCATCGTCATTTCAATTTATTGTTCTCATTAGCTATGTAAGTTATCACAATTAACCTTACTGGTTGATTGTGTGTCGGCGTACTGTCAGCAGCCACTACTATCTACCTAGCTATGTAATTAGCTTTATATAAAATAACTAGCTATTTTTTTTTATTTATCTTAGACAACAACCAAATATATTAGATAATTTATTTAAAAAAAAATTAAACTTAAATTTAACTTCGACTCTGTACTGTCGCTTGGATGTTAAGGTGTAATGTAATGCATGGAGTAAAATATTAAATTGGAATTTCTAATTTCTAATTAAAAATTTTTTAAAAAAATATTTGATTTCGCTACAACTCTTTCTGAATATCTATCACTTAAAAGAATAATAATGAAAATCGGTGTAACATAGTTGATATTTGTACCGTACCTTTTCAATGTACAAATGAAATATAACGATGATGATATATTTTTAGTTTTCTGGAGATAAAATCAATTGACTTACTGTAGATTGTAGTAACAGGAAAATGTCGACTGTGTTTCTTATTTAAATTTTGTTCACTTAATAATATCATAGTTTTGCTACAAAATATTTTTAGTAGATTGCACAAGATATAGATGGAAATTTGGTATTAGAATAATTTGAATACTCAACCTTTATTATGTATTGTGTACCACAGAGTAATACATCTCTTATTAATTTACTCAAAATTGCAAGTTATCTGTAAAATCAATTTTAAACTATAACTATATCTTAAAATTAAAAATACAAGCCACAAAAACGAATAGAGCAATTATTGAGTTGTGATATAAAATAACCACGAACTGTACTATTTTGTTATCTAAAGACTTCAAGAATAGCTACGTCCACTAATGTTTTTTTTATTTTGATTTTGACAATACCCTACAAATTTGATCAATATCTTGGGCGTAAAAATTATTTTTATCTGGTTTTGTTTTTATTTTCTACTCTTTTGAAAATCTCGATTAACAAAATACGCTCTAAATTTTTGATGTTGGGCTAATAGCAGTATTTACATTTTTACATTTTTTGCATTAAAATTTTTCGGATACATTAATTTGTCTAAAGGCAAAATATTGGTATGATAATTTCCGTAAAGGAAGCCATTATATCAGGTACTGTAATGATTTATGCAAAACAAAAGCGAATATTTTAAAACAATACTTTTTTCAGGTATCAACTACTAGTTCTAAGCCATTTTTTAAGTTAAATGTACTAGCTATACGAACATCAGTCTGAATAATTTATTTCAAAACCGAAAATTAAATCTAGTTTTCTGAGTATAAGTTTTAACTACATCAAAAGGGTTGTATTTACAAGTTTTACAGTTTTTTAGATTTTATTTCACTTTTTCAAATTTTTTTCGAAACCAATCAAGGAGGTAGATGTTTTGATAGGTTTAAGTCTCTATTCCATGAAATTGAATTTGGGAAAAATTAGTACAAAGTTGTTCGTTTTTGATGAAACAACTCAAATAACGTTGCTGACAGTTGATATTTATTTTTTTTTTAAAAAACAATCAAATAAATTTAGTTCAACATTTAATTTTTTTTTCTATTTTAAATAAGTTTTACATAATTTATACACTTTAAATTTTGTAAGCTTTTTTTTGGATACTCATTCGTAAATTTGTTTGTATTAGAATAACTATATACATTAAGATCGTTTCATTGAAAACTACTTTTGATATATAAAAAGAAAAAGGATAAAAAATAAGATCTTCGAAACGAAAATTTATTAAAACGAGAAGAGAAAAAAACAGAATGAATATTAATCCCCAAAGGTGAAATCAAAATTTTGGGTATTATATTATACATCGTACATATCGGTATATATGCATACACGAATAATATTCAAATCCTTTGTTATTATTATAATATATGATATTATCATATTATAGATGATTGTATAGTATAAATAATAATTTTTAAGGACATCATAATAATATTTTCTGTTCTATGTAATTTTTTGTATCTGACAAAAAATTACAACAGGATACAATTTTGAAATGGGGATGACATTTTCTCTAGTGGTTGATTGTTACTCAACAAAAAAAAAAAAAAAAAACAAAAACATAAGATTATATCATGAGATTAGTTATTTTTTTCTTTACATTTTCTTTCTTTATTTTAATTTAATTACGGTTTATATTTATATTATCTTAAGAATATTTATATCCTTATAGAATATGATGAATTTATTGTTCAGAATAACCTAGATTTTGATTGTTGCATTATGTAGTAGCAATTATTGGTGAACATTGTTTGTGAATTATAGTTTAATTTTTTTTATCTTTAACATGTTGTATGTACAATGAAATTGTATGGAACATTATATGTATATAAGTATACATTTTTATAAAATGTATATGATATATTCAGAGACAATTTAAAAAGAGCACTATTATAAATTTTTAAAAATAAAAACGAAAAAAAAAAAATTTAAATAAAATACTTGAAAAAGGACATTCTTAAATTTATCCTTTTTTTGTCAAAGGTATTAAATTGGATATTATCCTTTTGGCAATAAATTTTTATACACCTGTGGTAAAAAAAAAACAAAAACATCAACTCAAATTTATTGTCGTTTTTTAGTTTAACTGTTTTAAAATCACATTTGTGGCAACATAGATTTGTCTAAAATAAGGATTAACTATGACTTAATTAACATATGCGATTTTACAAAAAAACTTATTTAAATGGGGTTGGTTACCCTTAAAATCCCCAAAATTCAAAATCCCCAAAAAAATATATTTTTTTCCTGGAAAAATGTATAAATAAGCAGATTTCAGACGGTAAGACTTTAGTAAAAAATAAAACAAAAAAAAAGCAAATTGTATTTTTAAAGCCATTGGTTGCCAGCCCCAAACCACAACCACTTATTTTTTAAAGATTTTTGGTTGATTTGGTTAGGTTATTTTTAGGAATTTTGTTTTTTGAAAATTTTGAATTTATTGATTTTGAATTCGGGAATTTAGAAGCGCTCACTTTAAATAACAATAGTTAAAAGGAAGCTTGAATATTTGTTTGTAAAACATAAAAGATTTCAATGTTGAAACAATTTTTTTACCAAATTTACGATTAAGTCGTATTTACGTCAGAGATTACGGTAAAAAATTAATTTTTGTAATTTATGTTAAAATATAAGAAAAACGAAAATTAATAAAAATTTTGCTAAAAAATTTAGCTTCAATTATTACAGATAGCAGAAACATTAAACTTCATATATGAAGAGAATAAAATTTAAACAAAACAAAAATGTTAGTTTTTTTTCTTTTGACAGTTTTTTTCTGTGTTTTGGGTTCCTAACTATTCCAGAAAATAGACATTTTGTAAAAATTAAAAAAAAAAAAATATTTTTTTCGATTTATTTATGTTCGGAGAAAAAACTAATAATTGAATAAGAACTTTTTTTTTTTTTTACTATTTCTATTACGGTTTTTTACAAGCTAAAGTTATATTTGAAAAATTTAACAGAAACTTCTAATTGATATTCTGTAGATTATTTATCTATAATGTGTAAAAGTTTAACTGATGTACTGGTCTCTTGACAATTAAGTAAATTTACTTCTAAGTTAAATTTGACGAAGAGCTTTAATTATATTTAAAAACACTATTTAGGTAGTAAATGCTGATTTAAGGCTCATTAAACTAGGATACTATTACTTGGTTGCATTGTCGTGCAATAAGTCATATGTTAGCATAGTTTATTTTTTTATTAATTTTTAATATTTATTTACATACGTAGATAATTAGTGGTTATCGACAATTACCCAGCAAACTTAGGCAAATAAGGTCTATTGTGACTTTACACGTATATTCGTTAAAACAATTTTGATCTTTTTACTGGTGGTAAAAATGTTGATTTTAGCACCTTCAAGGTCATCCAGTTTAGTTCAGAAAGGATATTTTTAGATGGGTTTACCTTTTTGGACATTTTTGGAAGATATTTGACATTTTTTTTATTTAATTCAATGATAAAATGCTTAAAGAGATAACTTTTGAGTTGCTTCTGCGGTAAACAAATTTGTTATGTAATTGTTATCTTTTTCTTCATGCTTGTTGTTCTTATATTATCAACTTAATTTATCGAATTAAAATTACGGTTTTGAAGTAAGCTATAAAAAGAGGACATTTATATTTAATTTTGTTTGTTCCATAATCAGTAACGTACAGGTAGAATATATTTTTGTACAATAATCGCGATAATACAATTTATTACATAGAGTGGAATTGGTAATATTTTACGAGTGTTCATTTTTCAATTTTCTTGTATATATATGAATTAATTCATCGGAATACTATCGGGATAAAAAACTTTTTAAATACAGGATTTTACTTAGATAAATTGTGTAATTTCGGGAGGAAATCTGATCCCTATATCACCGCAGCCGCAAATGGGCTTATTGTGATTTACTTTACTTATTTTACTTAATCTATTACCAAGTTATAGTTATTCCAAAATTGAACACGTGCTCAATGTAGGTCGACTAAGTCAATGTTATATTTTGTTGATGGTTATAGAGATGAAGCCTATAATCTTACATACATACTGTGTTATGAGTATATAAATAATTTTACAGTAAAAAAATAGTTAAAATCTTTAATAGTACTTCACGTACTATATACGTAGAAAATATACGTCCTTTAAAATAAGAATACTTCTGAATAATATGTACATCAAAAACTGCATTAGACCTTTGTAACAAAATTTAATTCTGTTACATTACAAAATGTAAATAAAATGATATACCTAGGTTAAAATAGCTTACGCGCTTAAAATGACTCCAATTTTGAAAAGAAAATCGCTAGAACTGCATTGTTCTGGGATTACATGTACTATGTCACAGCCATAAGCTTCTTCGGTGGTTATTAAGTTCATATTTGCATCGATATTAATAACATTATATTGTAATAATTATTTATAAAATCAATAAAAATAAAAATTATGTGATGATTAGCCTTCTTCAGTAGGCTCAAGTAGTGTTCTGTTGAACAAAACCATTCCATATAATGATTATTGCTGAAACCAAAACCATATAATGATTATTGCTGAAATAATTTGTTGTTTAAACTTTAATTGGTTAGTTGGCTTGCTAAGTTTCCATTAGAAAATGAAAGTACATAAAAAAAGATCTAAATGAAATAAAATTAAAACTATTTGAAAAGACGGTTTTTGAAAATAAAGACATCTTAGCTTTCAGGAAATAAAAAGAACAAATTTTATGAAAAAAGCACTATTGAAAACTCTGTTATTAATTTTGGGTTATGCAAAAAAATCTTTTACTTTGTCACTTTAAAGGTAAATGATTGTTTGGTACAAGTTTGTTTGTTAAATTTAAGTATGTTTGAAAAATTATTAACACAAAACAAATATTTATAGCTATCGGCGTAATATAAAACTTTTAATGAGGCCTGTTATTTTTTATTCATATTAGCATAAAGGTTAAAAACATTTTTTTTATATTTCTGATGTTATATTTACCAATTTTATCATCTACAATATATTCTAGTAGTTACGATGTATTCTAGTTCGAAATGTTCGAAATAACATGTTGGGTTATGGTCAATGTCATGAGTATTTTGTATTGTTTTTTTATGAAAAATATGGTCTTATCCGAAGAAATATATAATAATTTAATATAAACATTTTGTAAACAAAAATGACAACTGCGTCGGTTCTGTGATCTACTGAAAGAAAAAAATTACATAAAAAGGTAGGAAAATACAAATTTCATAGATTTCAGTTAACTGTGGTGGGTAGAGATTCTATAATGTCTACATACTTTATATCTATATTTATTAAAGTGAATTAATGCATTTTTTTTGTCAACCAAAAAATTTTAATTTTTCTGTCAATAAATTTTAAATCTGTTTTTTTTTTTAATAATACAAGATTAAATTGCCCTGGAGGCAGTGCACTATGGTTCTCGCATCGTTGTAAAAATTTAAAATAAAACTGAAAGGGAGAAAAAATGTAAGCCTTAAGAGGGTGTTTTTTTTTCTTTTACATATACATATTTTCGTATACAAAAGGAAAATAAAAAAAATTTTGTTTTGTGTTTATAGTTTTGCAGTTAAGGTGTAAATCCGGTTTATGGTAATGAAAATTTTAATTTATGGTTATGCAGAGAAAGATTTTTTTAATGTTATTATCTCTTTTTGGTTTTGTTATCTTTTTTTGTTTTTGTTCATATAAAGGAATAATGTATATTTTATTTCGAACGCATCCATAGTGAAATTTACAATAAACTTGTTTTGTTCAGAATTCAGTAGAAATTAATTTCGAAACAATAAAAGGTGTATCAGGACACTTGCTGGGAAAAGGATTGAACTTTTGATTAAAAACATTTTTTTGTGGTTTACTGGATTTGTCGTGGGGGGTTTTTCTTTTTTTTTTTTACAAAATTTATCATTGATGAAATCTGTATTATTTTTACTTGTGAGAGAAATTTTATGAGGTTATCAGATATTTTATAGCATTGATCACATTTTTGTTTTGTTTATTTCTTGTTGTAATTTTGAACCCAGCTAAGTTCAAAGGATGTTATGTGCCAAAATTGAAAAAAATATTTATTGTGTTTACTTCGATTTGAACATTTTACTTTGAAAAAACTAAACCGATTCAGAAATTGTTAAGAAATTGAATCAAATAGTGAGACATGTCTTACAAGCTGCTCAATTTATTTTTGTTCCAATCTGTTGGTGTACAAAATATACCAAAAATGTACATTTTTCATATTTGAGCTGGTGTTGTGAAAAATTGTTTTAACCCAAAATAAGGATATTACATGTAGTTAATATATTGATATATTAATATATATTGTAATATGTTGATATATATTTAGTAATCACTAATCAGATATATAGCCAAAAATAGAAACCAAATATATATATAGCCAAAAATTTATTTTATTTTTTCTTGTTTCAGGTATGTATCACCAAATATACGAATAAAATCTTCATTAGACTCAGTGGTAAAAATTTAATATTTAAAAAAATCATAGACTGTAACTGTTATAAGTTTTATTAAAAAAATCATGCTGAAAGAGTTATTCTTTAACTTTTTTTCGTATCAGTTATTTGTAATAATTATTTTTGATCAAAAAAATTTTCAATCATATAAAATAGTTAATTCTCAATTTTTATATTTTTCTCTTATTTTTAATAGTTACGAAATAATTTTTATTTTTTGTATTACCGATAAAAGTTACAAAGCAATTTTTATTTTTTTCGATTAAAAATAATTCTTATGAGCAATTTTTATTTTTTTCGATTAAAAATAAAAATCATTTTCTAATTGTGAAGCTATTTCAAAACATCTCTACACTAAAATTTGCATCAAAATAGTACTAAGAATCTATTTTCATACAAATCATGTCCCAGAACTCTACTGTGCCAAAAAAGGGCTAGATGGCCCCCCGAAGTTTCTAAAATTAAAATACCAATTTCTCGAAAACTACATGACCTGTTACCAGTATAATATATTCATTTTAAAGTCTAATTCCCATCCATTAATTTACCTGTTGTCCCATGTAAATTCATTGTATAAAAAAAAATAACTTTAATACTAATATTTATATTATAATTATATTAAATAAAATAAAATGAAATAAATTTTGAAAAAAAGCTTCTGATGTAAAATAGCTCATACTTTTATGCAATTATGTATGTTATCAACTATCAAGTGTTGAAAATTATTATTTGTATTTCTATATTTTCTAAAAAATGTACAAGGTCCATTTCGAATAACAAATAGTATGCACACGTTCATATTTTTTTTTAATAAATTTCAATTTACAAATAGTAAAAAACAACTTCTGTACAATTTGTAATTTGTTATTATAGTAAGTTTATTTGATTTTTGATAAGATATGACTTCAAAATTAATAATAAAATTATAAATTTTTTGTTATTATTATTGCGCATTCATTTGCAGAAAATTTTGATATGAATTTATTAGTAATAATAAATTGTTAGAGATATCATTACAACTATTTCAATATTAAATTATATTGTCACGTTGATATTATTTATGCATTTATTGTATATTTTAATTCTTCACCCCACACGAGTCATACACGACTTTTCAAAACAACCATCAATTTTTGATGTTACAATAATATAGAAAAACTTGACTATCTTTTCGAAACGTCATACACGTCTCTGTATGAAGTAAAATATTAAGATTGAAAATAATCTTTTAATCAGCAGGTTTCCTCATATATTATGAATTTTACTCTGGACACTTCATGTAATTTTTTTAAAATTTATTACATTTGGATTTGTCGTTAAAACGACTGGTAGCGATGGAAGCAACGTGGTAAATTAAATACCATTTTAAGTTTTTGACAACTTTATAATTAAGCTGTGATATAGACCAATTCAACTACACCGGGAACGTGTAAATAATGACTAGGTGAAAAATGGAGCTTTACATATCATCATTATATTTACTCTGTAAAATTAAACAATTATACGGTACAAATATCTTAACCATTTTACAATCGTATTTAATTATTATTATTTAAATGATATACATATATATTTAAAAGGAGACGTGGCGAAAAGAAATATGTTTTTAATTTTTTTTTAATTTTCAAAATGTGATGTTTTTTTTCTCATCTAGGTGAATTATATTTTTGTTCCTGGTATTAATTTGGTGTTTAGCTTTATGTTTAATTATGTGAATTGTCGTGTGTATTGTAGATGTTTCTATGTTGTGAAGAAGTAATGTTAATTTTATGTTAATTAGATCTTTTGCTATTAATATATTTTTTATACTGTGGATGTATTTCATCAATTTCAATTTAAAATTTTACTCTATGTATAAGTATACACTATATTACTCTATTGCAAAAAAGTTGACCCACCTTTAAACTTTTTATCACAATAAAAAATGTTGTATAGGTAATAACTATTTATAAAAAATTTGATTTTATATCGTATCTACTGAGATTTCATGAGAAATCATTATTCCTGTACTGTAACGAATTTAAAATACAAAAAACGTATGAATCAACATTGTTGCAATAGAAAAATACATGTTAATAAAACAAAAATTAATATAAAAGGTTTTTTAAGGGCTACCAAATGTCTTTATTAGAGTAAAATTAAAAAAGAAAGTGGAATTTGTTTATTAAACTTCCTCGAATTTCCAGGAGCGGGCGAATATTAGTATATTATTAATTTGTTTTTTTTTTTTTTTTGTGATATTTCAGAATTTCGATTGATGAATGGATATACATAACTTTATTTGTTTTATTTATAGTGTTTGCAATATAAGTTTTTAAATACAGCCCCTTTTGTCAAAATAGGCTCTCAAATATTTCATTTCATTAAAATGTAATATTCTAAACAACAGAGAGAAAACATACATATTATTAAGTTTCGTTGAATTTGAACAATGAGCTGTCAAATATTTGAAATTATTTGATAGCTTCAGTCATTGACAATATTTTCATTTTTGTTTTTCATATTAAATCTAAATAAAGCAAATTAAAATTTGGGCTTCGAAAATGGTTGCTTAGTTGGTGCTGTAAAATTAAATTCAACATAATAATTGTTTAACAGTTTCTTAGTTATTTCTTATAAAATTAGGATCTTAGATAATGATTAGAGACTTAAGAGATATTTTGATGGTTATTTCTTTAAAAATTAAATACTTAAATTAACAAGATAAATGAGCTTACAAATATTATACAATGTAAATCCTATAAATTACATACATATAAACTTTATAAGTTATAAAAATTAAGTTAAAGTAAAATAATTAAATAAAAAATACTAGGGCCCCTGCTGAGTAACTATAATTTAAGTTGAAGCCAAATTTCAAGTTTTTAACAGAACACCAATTTACGTACTGACATACACAATACACTTCTCACGTTATAGTATAGAGTGACACCACCACTCATGTTTTCATAAAAATTTAGAGGTTAGTGAGTTTTATTTAGGAAACATAAATACTGCTCCCTCATATACTGTTTTGTTTCGACATATTCCTATACTAAGTGGCATTTAATGGATAAAATCACTAAAAATAAAATATTTTTGTAATTAAAGAGGTACATACATCATATACATATTTTTAACCAAAACTATATGATTATTACACAAATGACCAATATATAGAAAACAATAATTTAAGACAATTACTTAAAAAAATTAATAGAATAAGTTTCTTTTAATTATGTATAAAAATAATAAGATGTTGAATGACACAAAATGGCTATATTTTATTTAAAAGTTTGAAAAATTCTTGGAAGAGTAAATTTAAGTAAAATTAAGAATGACTTAAATGACTATATATCACTAGTGTGAATTCACTACTGTATAGTTTAAATTTTATTTGTATATATATATATATTTCATTAAAGTACTAGGCTAAGAAATTTGAATTAATTTGTTATATTATTTTGTGAATTTAGCATGTAAGTTAGCTGTAGTTGTTAATGAAATAATGAACTATAAAAAAAAAAACAAAAAAAAAAAAAAAAATATTATAAAACCAAATAGAAATTTTTTTGACCCGTATGTGCATTTCGGTCGTATATACAACTTATTTACATATTAAGAGTTCATTAAGAAGAAGCGAAATAAAATGAACTGCGGAGGTCCTTAAGTGCTTGTCAATTATAATTATAGATGCTATAACTCTATTATATAAAGATGAATTTGCCAGTCATATGAACAATTCAACTGATTTTTTTTTATTTTTGTTGTTTTTATATTTTTTATTTCAGATGAATTTGTCTTTGTTTTTGTTTTTATTTGACATTATGTACAATGTACATTATCTTCACTGCAAAAATTTTTTTGTTTTAATAAGAACTAACATATGCATAATGTACCTATTTGCTGAATAATAAAACCATATGAGTAAAAATTGGTCAACTGTGTGCGCATTATTGTTTTATATACAACTTATTTATATATTAGGAGTTCATTAAAGAGAAGCGAAACAAAATGTAAAGATGTCTACTGCGCAAGTCCTTAAATGCTTGTCAATTATAATTATAGATTACTGACTGTTTTTTTGTACGGACTGAAATAGCGAATGTTATTGCCAAACAGTTATTTTTTTTTTAATATTATAAAATTTTTTTTTATATTCACATTTATTACTTCAGTAGTAGTAATATTTATTTACTTAAGTTTTTGTTTACTAATAATAAGTAGTAGTATTTGCTTACTTAAGTAATAGATATAAAGTTTTTGGAAAATTACTCACATTGCAAAATGCCCACTGAATTATTTTCCACAGAAGAATGCTTACAAAAAACAAAACATCAAACATGGAAATATTCAAAACAGAAAATTTTGTAAATCAAAAAAAAATTTAAAAATGCTAATGAAAATTAAACTTATTTATATTTTTCAAATAACTTAATTACCAAACATTTTGGTTATATTGTTAATGTCAATGTGTATTAATTTATTTGATAAACGTATCAATTGATATAATGGATTATTTTTGCAATATTATACACTAAGTAAATATATTTTTTTGCACACGAATAATAGAAAACAAATATGATAAGATATTACATAATTTTATTTGAAATAGCTATATCGTTTTCGCTATAGTATCTATACTTATCATATTCTTAGAAAATTATAAATTATAGAAATTAAAAAAAAAATATCATTTTCAATAATCATGCTTACGAGTACAGTTTTAGTAATTTAGTACATATATTTTCAATCACTCCATAATTCGATTGAAATTTGTGTTTAAAATTTCTTTAGAACTTAATATTCAATTGTGCAATTCGAATTTTTCAATTTTATTTGTTTGTTAAATTGTAAATTGCGACTAATAAATTCGGTTTTACAATAAATAAAAATGTGTGTTTGCTTTAAAACAAAAAAAAAAAAAACAAAAAATAGTATTCTTTTTTTAATACTCGGATCTTGTTTTTAATGATGTTTTTAATATTTTTTAATCAAGGTCTTTGTTTTCTTTCACTAAATTTTTATTATATATTTTTTACATTATATTAACATTTCGGAAGCAACATACATTCATCATCTTCATCAGTGCTTGTGTCTTGTGGCTAATATTAATACTTAAATGTTGCTGTTTCAAATTATAGTACGATTAGTATGAGGCGGTCCGAGCTAGAATGAACCATGTAAAAAAAATACTTTAGAGATAAAATTGTAATAGAAAATAGGTTTAATCACTTCAAACAGTTTAGTCCATTTAGAAAAATAATTATAATCATGTTCAAATTCGGTCAATACTACTTGTTTTCTTTGCACAATTACAGAAATTTTTATTTTCTAATAGAAAATGACAATAAAATAACTCATTTTTAAAAATTGACGCATGGTCCACTCTGGCTGGACCACAAGTATTTTTTATTGGTAATTTACAAAAAAAATAAATTTGTTTTATTCAAATCAATATTTGTATGCTCGTATTTTATATGAAATAACGTTTATCAGATTTTAATAAATTTTGGATTGGGAATCATAATTCGGAAATTCTATAATTAAAACATTTTCCAAGGACTCGCAATAGAAAAATTTAACTGCACATATTTTGTCTTTATTAAAATAATTTTAATCATAAATGTTGAAAAAACTCGCACACTCATCAATATTAAATTTATTTTAATTTGTAATTTTACTACAAACATACAACTTTGTCCTTTTAATCTATCAGATTTTCTGAACTGAACAGAACAATATTGTAATTGAATTTTCTAATGATAGTGCTAAGAGAATAAATGTTTCTAATTCATTATAATTTTGTGATATAGAAATTCACAGTTTATGTAAAGTTTATGCACGTAAATAGATTAAAATCTGTCTAAGGTGGCCACCAGTCGTTCGAAAAATTTTGTCCAACATTAATAGGTGGCCAACTTGTAAGCAATTTTTTTTAAAATGTAAATTCTAGCCCATGTCGTAAGGGTGGCCAAACTCAAGGGTGGTTTCACAGTATATGACCGAAATATCATATTTTTTAAACTTTATTTGGGATCAAATAATAAGGAAATCGCTCTGCATGAGGTGATAATACTAATAATAAAAATTTATTCCAAAGCGAATATAACTAAAATTAAAAATAAACTCAAGATAGATAATATACATGTTTTAGTTCATTAAACAAATAAATTATTACAAATATCAAGTACCTTATAATAATTTTCAAAGTTAGAAAAATTAAAAAAAAAAAAAAAATATTTAGTTTGAAATAATTAGGAACATTTAGTTCTTCAAGCAGCAATAATAATCTATCATATTATCATTTAATTATTATATCATATTGGATATGACGGTTTTATTACTTTATTGATTGATTTTAAGAATTTATTGGAAAAAAAATCAGAACTTAAGTAAAGCTAAAAATTAAAGAGAAAATATATTAGAATATAATGAAGAATATAATTTAATTAAACTGAATAGAAAGATGAAATTCCTAAATATGGAAGTAAAATTTAATTTAAGATACAACGAATTTTATATATAGAATAATATGTGTTAAGATCAGAATGAATGAAAGGCAAAATCCATATTTTTATTTGTTCAAAAACAATGATTTAATTGTCTCTCATCTATAATTTTCTCGTAAATTATTGAAAATTATTATTAATCAAAATGCTAAAATTTATTATTTCCTTATTACTAATTTATATTATTTAAACTAACGTTGAAGTGTTTACAAATTATTCTTTGTATCAAATTATCTACAAAAATAATCAAAATTTTTTTTAGGTAATCAAGCGTCGTATTAACAGCAAATACTATAATTTTACTTTAAAGGATTGACTGAATAACGAGTTTATATTAATGTAAAACAAAATTTCACCTAAAATGTAATGTGTATGGTCCAACGTTTTCTCTGTGTCGATTATATTATATAACCAATTTCACTAGAAATTCGACAAATTATATTAGGAAAATCTGAATTTAGATGATTTAACCCCACAAAAGTTTTAATTATTAATTAAAATAATGGGTTCATAATTATTCTATTATATATATGTGAAATAATATTTTATTAATCTGATTCTGAAACATTTTGTTTATAAAATTTTTATTAAAAATACACACGAAAAGAGATGAGCACGACCTCTATAACATTTAATTTTTGAATTTATTAAATGGAAAATTTTTATTTTATACTTTTATGCTCTTCGCCGATAATTCATTTCGAATTAAATTAAAATTTCATGTTGTTTATTCAGCTCACGATGTTATAGGTGGTACCTTTAAACGAATTAATAATTTTAATTTCAATTTTTTTTGTTTTCGTTTTTTCTTTTTTCCTTTCTTAATTTCCGAATTTGTCTAAAAATAAATCCGGAAAAACTTAGAATGAGATGAAAAACAAAAAAAAAACAATTTTTTTGTTTTTGTTTAGATTGAGAAAATTATTTTTAAAATTATAATTTTCAAAGTGAAAAGGAAAAATTAAACATAAAAACAAAAAATCATAAAAAACAAAAAATCAAAATAAGAAAGGAACAAATTAAATTAATATTGCTTCCTAAGTAATGTAGAGAAATCAAATTACCGTTTTGTTAAAAAGGAAAACTGGTATGGTGGATGATGATGAAAAAGGCAAAATATGTATTTTTTTTTTGTTCTTGGCATCAATCAAATTAACGCAGAAATTATTTTTATTCCTTATTAATATTAATTTATATAAAAAGTTATTTTCTTACGCAGCAGTTACCAAATGAAATGTCCGAATTGCTTGTTTTCTCTTGGCGGTCTATATTGAATTTCTTTTAATTGCACGAGAGGTTCACAGCATCCTTAATCTGATGAAAAAGAGGCTTACTGATTTTCGTAAACAAAAATGTTATAATGATTATAAATATTACTGATTTTTGAAATACATAGTATACAAATATTTAAACTTCACAAATCAAGCTGTTGTAAGTAATTAAATCACATGTCTCATTCAATAAGACCGGACAAAAATAATACTAAAAATATCTGAAATCTGGAAGGATCTAATCTAGATTTTTTTTCTATTTGAGATTGGTGAGGAATTTTTATACAATAGATGTAACAATGAAAATTGCATGAACTAAATTTTTCATCACAAAACAAATTATCAATAACTTCAGAAGTGGTTGGACACACGTTATCAACAAAAATATCTATTGCTATTGAAAGTAAATTGAAAATTAAATTAACAACTTACACAAACACATAGACAAATTATTGTAACAAGTTATTTCATAGTTCATAAAATATATTTTAGTCCTTATTTCGTTGAATTTAATAACTGTAAATGATACTATCAAAACGATAATAAAAACAGAAAACCCACATAAAAGTTAAATACAAAAAAAAAAAAAATAGAAAAAGTAAATCCTAAAGAGAATTGATAAATTCTATAGAAGAGAGAATTAAAAAGAAAACAAAGTAAAAAAATAAAAATAAATAGTAAATATCTAAAAAAAAAATATTCATAATACCGTTACAATATAATATTTTCAATTTATTATAACAGTTATTATATACATAGCGTATTTATAATAAGAACTGACATCGCGCAACATTAATTTAAAATTTATGTATTATTAGATAGAAAAAGAATAGAAAAAATAACAACAGAAACAAGAAAAAATTGAAAATGGACAGAAACCCATAAAATGATACAATGAATTAAAGTGTTACCTTCAACGACTATAGGACTATATTTATTTCTATCTGCATCTTTATATTGATGATAACATTGTTGTATATTTATATGAAAAAAATTAAAATATGAATGAAAAAATTTTAATAACCTCATTCAATCCTTTGAGATCTGTTTTAGAAATTTTTCTTCTTTGTCTCAACACTATTGCCATACTATTTTATAAATCAGAACAATATACATCCTACCATATGAGAATATTTTTGTATATACAGAGTAAGAAATATAATCATTCTAATAATACTGTATAATTAATTATTTTTTGCAAAAAATTTTATAAACCAGAATCACCCAATCGCATTGCAACAAAAAATTCTGTTCTTAAATTAAAATATTGGACACTCATCCATTATGTATGCTTTGGTATAGTTAAATTTTACAAGGGAATTGCGGTAGTAATACATCAACAGCAAAAAAATTTATACTATGCTAAATTTAACTGGCAAATGTGGATCTATGTAGATTTTGCCTCAATAGATTGTGATTGTAAAAGTTGTATTATTGAAAATAAAGAAATTAGCAATAAAAAGTAAATAGGTTTGCTAACTTTTTTATATTGACAAAAAAATTTCCGCCAAATACTTTGGTAAAATTCTTCGGTCAATACATTTGGTCTAAGAGCTAAAGATAAATCAGGATAATTTGATCGAAGTTAGTGATTTAAATAGTATCAAGGCTAGTAGTTTAGTTTAATTAAAAAGGAGTTGTAATCACGCGTTACTGTGTTATAACGTAGTCGCCACACTATAACACTTTACAAGTAGAGTTATTATTATATACATATATCGATTCTCAATAATAAGAAATGGACTATCACTTATTCTTCGATTAGATCCATATTAAAAACAAATTTCTGGATATACTAAAAAAAACTTTTAAAATTTCGGCAAGGTTAAAGAGTTGCAAAAAAAATGTTAAATTTTCTCCTGAATGTGAAGACCCTCGCAGATGCGACAGTTATCAGTACAGACGAAGCTCATTCGCACTGCGGTAATTATAAACAAACAGTGGCCTGTCAATATATGTACCAATACTATTATAACTAAATCATATTTCTTTTATCAATGGGTACTAGCCATAACTTTCTGGGAGATTTATCAAATATCATGCTAATCAAAGTTGATCTGTCTTCTGAAAACCGTATCAATATTGCAGTAAAGCTGTTTTAGAGTACGTGGTTAACTTCGATCCGTTATATCTGTATGTTAGAGTATCCAGAAATCGAGTATAGTTTTGTGTGTATTCTAACTAAGGTGTTCAAATAACATTCTGCATTTGCCTGCCAGAATCGATTTGGTAGAAAATTTTAGTGTTCGATTTAGTATGAAAGGATGGATAAAATTAATTCTGCTAATTTTTATCCATTTTTCAAACCCTCATTGGAATTCTTAAATTTCTGAGAAAACAAAAATAATCTCCCACTGTATAGGGAAACAAAAATTATGAATTCAAACAATCTACGATTAGTTAAGTGCAAATTTGTATTTAATTTTTCCTACAATGTTAATGACATCAGATAAAATAAAAAAATTATTTTAATAATTTTAATATCTACTAAAATTTTTGTTTTAGATTCTTATTCTTTATAAAAGGAATTTAATTAGAGTAGGTGATTAAATTTAATAGACATTATAAATTTAAGTACAGTAATGTTATACCATTGTCTGGTAATGAATAAAAATTTCGTGTTGGAATAAAAATCGTGTAGAAGAAAATATTAGCGAAAACAAAAACAAAAAAAAAAAATTGAATAAATGAGGGTATCCTTTTATTTTCAATGTCCTGTAGGGAAAAGAATATATATTGAACTACTACATAAGTATATATAGTATGTATATAAGAAAAGATGCTTTAAGTCCTTTTTCTGAACAACATAATAAAATATTGAAAAATATTGTTTGTGATTAAAACTATGACATTTAATAATACTTGTATCGTATCGTAAAATATAAGAATATAATCAAAGTTAATTGAATTTTCTGATTTCGATTTTTAACTTGAAAAATATTTATATCCAACTCAATTTTTCTGAATACTTTAATATACGTGTATGTATATACTAATAAATTAGGTTGTAACTATACTAATGATAATATAGATTTTATTATATATCATAATAATATTGATAAGATAATGTGTAGTTAGTAATAGTTATAAGTTAAACTTGAAAAAATTCAAGATATTGAACAAGAATAGAATAGGTTGGAAAATTTGTTTGAATTCATAATATTGATTTTTAATAAAGTCAATCATTATATTCTCGATCTGTAATAAAGTATATTTTAAAACAAGAATTATATTTTCAAGACTATACCAAACAGTTATTATTAATGTTTTACACATCTCTATCTATAATGTTTTCCGCATCTTCATGCTGTATTTTTTCCTACGTACGCATAAATATATATATACTTAATATATAAATGATGCATTTAAGATCACCAAGCGCAGTAAGGTCATCATTTATGCTAATGATATAAACATTTTTAAAGAAATTGCTACAATTAATCATTCAGCCCTACTTCACAAGAGCACCTTAATACCTTCATAATTCGTTGTATATAGTTAACAAGCTTTCACTGAATATTGACAAATGCAATGTCATTTTTTTCAGTCGCCGCCGCAGGCCATCTGTTGCTAGTATTACATATTCGATAACAAAGTCGTCAAACATGTAATTCAATTCAAGGGCGTGGGGTTAAACTATAATTTGTTCAATACATAAATCTTATTGTAAATAAAACAAATTCAATGTTAGGATTCATAAAGAGATGATCAAAAGAATTAAATGATCAAAATATTTTTAAATATATTTACACATCCATTTGAAATATGCCAAACGTACGACTGGTCTCCGTATGATGCTACTCATAAAAATAGAATTAAGGCACTTCAAAATAAATTTCTATTCTGTCCGTCACTTACAGTGGTCGAATACATTAGTTTTACCACCATATATCCATCGTTTTAAGCTCTTGCAATTTATTTTTCAAGTTTTCCTTTAGTCTAGTACGGGAAATCAGAACAATTAACCAGAATAATCGTTAACACCAATAAATTCCAACGCCTTGTTGATTCTTCCCTGACCGTTCTCCAGGTTAGAAATATTCTTTTATCACAGTTGTCCTGGTTTTTTCTTCTTCTCTTTTTAATATTCTATTTTTATTATTTATAGTAGTTTTGGTAGTGTAGTTTTAGTATTAAGTGATCTTATTTAACTTTCTTTTTTAACTTTTTTTTTTCTCATATTTTTAATTGTTAATTTGATATTATAAAAATAATGCACAATATTAAATGAAATTTAAATTTAGAATAAAAAATTATTATAATGTGTTTGACTTAAACATAATACATAAATAAATAAATTATATATTTATATTTTTCCACATCATAATCGACCACAGGACAACATTGATAAATAGAAATATGATAAATAGAGCTATGCATGTAATATGGAAATAAATAAATTACCGCCTTCTGGTAGCACGTTGATCTTCATCTTGTTTAAAACTTCAAGTTTTACTCTTGATAATATTTACATTGAAAGATTTAAACCTTGTTGAAAAATTCTGGATTTATTTTATTAAATCAATTAAATATCTTGATCAATTTCGGTTGAAACACCATTATCAGAAAACTAAACTGTTATCCAATCAGAAAACCAGTTATCCAAATCGATCAGTGGTCATGCCCTTGAAAATGATATCGATCACGATATTTATGTGTGTTCAAATTTTTTTTGAATGTGGGAGATGTATCACATGTTGTGCTAAGAATGATGCAGATATTTGCTGTTTTGCACAAAACGTTGTCAAAAAGGATGTTGAAAGTAATCTTCGGTACTCTGTTGTTTGGGGGAAAACAAATTGCTACCGTGTTGTTTGTATTATAAACAAACCTCTATTTTTTTAATTATGCTAATAAAGTTTTTAAATCTTTTATTAAAATTTCTTCAGTTTCCTCCGTACATTGGTAATTTACCGTTGTTCGCAGGAAAAAAAATCAAGGAAAATTTTTATTTTTGTTTTCTTTTTGTTTTCGTGTTTTTTTTTTTGCTTCTTCATGTCATAAGTTATTAAAAAAGTTTGTTCTATAAGAAGGGAATATAAAATGTAATAAAAATTTGACATTCTTTATTACTTAATTTTCAAGTTTTAATCTTGGAAATTATTTTATGACTTTATATTGTCATTAAAATTTTGTATAATAAGTAAAGTATACTTAAAGAGTCTATATGTCTATGTTTCGAAAATTTTCTTATTGCTATCAACTTTCTAATAGAATTATTGCAAAACAATTTTTTCCGTCTTGTTGAGAATTGAATATCAGGAAAACTGTTTACTGTTGTGATAATAATCGCACTATATTTATCATTACATAACCTAACTGAATTATTTTATATATAATAAAATAAAAAATCCTTACAATTATCAGAAATTAGAAAGTATGATTCACAGTGTTTGTTCTTATTTGATCGTTTTTTTTGTGAGGTTGTAAGTGAACTGAGTTGGTCTGGTGATTAATAACAGCTAGCAGTTAATAACGAAAATATATATATGTAGTTTTTTCTTTCTATATTTGTTGAAATCCTTTAAAAAACAATGCGAACTCCTTGAAATATTTCACATTAAACCATACTCTTTCTCGTTATTATACAATCTATAGTTTATTAAAAGTAATGAGTAATTTTGTTCTAACTAAAGCTACTGGGAAGATAGATATTTGATTGCAGTTTATTTCTACTTAAAAAAGATTAATTTGTTTATCTCATCCGATATTCAGAAAATAAGACCGCACCAACTAGAAATGTGTTTGAAAAAATAAAACAAAGATCCTACTGGGCCCAGTCATTGAATTCCGTCCACCATAATATACATAAATGTATTGTAAACACAAATTCGGAAAAACAAAACCAAATTTTACTTATGCTGTTTGAAACTTTATTGACACTCCATTCCTGTTCAGAAATAAAAATTCCAGAAAAAAAATAGGAAAAAGTAGTAGTAACTTTATTAGTATTAAGATACTTTGAATATACAATTAATATATTATAAATTTATCACAAATTTAAAAATCTATTTTTAATATCGCTGTACCATATCATATTCTTTAAATAATTTAAAATTTGTTTCTAATTTAACTTCTCGTGCGAGATAATTAAATCTTTTAAATCCCTTGTACAGTAATGAGTTCTGCCCCATGTTTTTAGTTATTGTTCGAATCAAAAATTAATATCCGCATTCCTTAACGCATATGGTTGTGTGTTTTCCACCACCTAATTTTTCACTGAAATGTTTTGGTAGGCTTCCCTTTTTAAATTAAATATAAATATTGGTACATTTAATTCTGACTTGTCGTTTATTTTCATCAATTTTAGGAAGTTTAACATAACTTTTACCGACATGAGCCTGCCACATTTTTGTATAATTCTCATCGCTCAATTTTGGAATTTTTGTAAATGCTCCATATTGTGTTTTGAACATAAATATAGTTGAGCAATATTCAAAATGAAGCTTAATACATTTATTGCACATATAGTAGACAAATTATTTTTAATTCTTCTCAAGAAACAGATTTTTTTCCAATTTTTTTTGCAAATGTAATCAAATAAATGTAATTACTACAATGTAATCAATTTAATGTAGTTAACGTAATGTAGTCAATAGTGCAATTAATGAAAAAAAAAAACATATTTTATGTAATGTATATGTTTACAAAATGTGTGTGACAAGGATAAAAATATGTTTTATATTGCTGTTGATCAGTAAAGTATTAGTGTTAATTAATCTATGGTATTACCTAGATTTTATATGAAAAATGTACATGAGGTCAGAAGAAATAAAATGCTTGGCGAGAAAGGTTTAAAACTGTATTTTTTTAATTCACAAAAAAATCCCTACACAAATATTTCACATGACTTTTGAAATTCCCTTTTTCATTTATTATTACTCCCAAATACTTAACTTAATAACGATTTCGTTTCCCTTATATTATTTCATTAATAAAAGTGAAATCGTCATTCGCGAATAGAATTATTCTGGTATATTTCAGGTTTTTTTTTAATGTCATTAATATAAATGAAAAATAACAATGCTACTAAAACTGAGCCACTCCTAATTTTACTTCTTCACTGTCTGAAATGTCATTATTTATCTTAGTCCTTTGGTATCTATTACTAACGAATGATGAAATCATGATACCACTTAACACATTCTTTCCTACGTGTCACGTGTCACATGTCACGTGTCACATGAACTTTCGAAAAAACTGAATGTCAGTTATAAGTGACTCAAAATGTACAAGTTGAAACGTGATTAAATAAATCTAAAGTTTACTCAGCAGTCTAATTTTTTTACAGTGGTTCTATGAATTCATGACACTTATTTGTGACACAGTAGTTTTCTGATGGGATTTTTGTGTAACGGACATTTTTCAAAAATATTTAGGAGTATTTCCGAATATTTTTAACGTGAAATTTGTTGTTGTTTCTTTCTATTTGTTCATTATCTTCGTGAAAGTTGAGGAAGAAATTGTATATAGTGAGGAAAGAAGAAACGAAGAAGATTCTTGGGTTTACATTGAGCCCGAATCAAATAAAATAAATTTTACTGGACAGGAAAGTTTTTATTAAATTTACCGCCTGATTTCAAACCCTTGCTGATTGAAAACATGCATTTTCGTCAATTTATTTATTTATTTATTTATTTTAACAGTTGATCCTACAGATAAATCTGTAGGCCACTTTTCGTCAATATATTCCTATAAAGAAAAGCAAATATGGAATAAAATTCTATGAAATGTGTGCATCCGATGGATTCATAATAAACATGATTAACAAACAAGGACATGTCGGGAATTTGAATTCTTGTTGGCTTTGTAATAAAATTAATACCACCAAGCGGATAACTCATTTAGCATTTAGGGAAAATATTATAAATGAATATGCTACAAATGAAATTTCAAATGCCAATGCTCGAAATATTGCTCATTTTCCTGATGTGGCCTCTACGCGTAAAAGATGCGTAAAAGATGAAAATATATATTATGTCACGTTTGCAGAGACAATAATATTCAACCAATTAGATTATGTTCACATCCATGTTTTGAAATATGGCATAATCAGTTAGGGGAAAATGATTGAATAAATGCTTGGTAACAAAGATAAGATATAACTAAAATTATTTTATTGCAATCTATGTTACAATGTATTTTTAACATTATATTATTTTTTTAGATTTTGTAATTTAAAATGAAGTTATCAATATGTTGTTTTTGTTTATTTATGTTTTGTTTTTTAAAATTGCAAAGGCAAAAGACTGATTAAATACTTAAAATCATGCAAAATTCAAATTTTTAAATTAAAATTAAAATGAGTCTGAAATGTACGTCACATATATGTGACATCGCAGTAAATAAGAAAAAATAAGATTCCAGCACACTGGTGTCACATATACGTGTCAATAAAATTTTGTATGGTAGTTCTTGGGGAACTCCGTTAAAAAGCTTTAGGAGAAAACGTGTTAAGTTCAGTATTTTGTACACGATATTTTGTTTCAAATCCTAAAATCTAAAAAAAAATGATATTTTATTGTTATTTTCTGTTAAGTCTTTCCATTCTATGATTGTTCAATTTAAAGTAAACCTCATATTTCGTCAACGAAAAAGTTAAACTTTTTTCGTGAAATTGATCAAAAATTTAATAGCAACTGAATTAATACAAAACCTTGATTTGTTCGAAAATTTATTTAAAAATCAAAAATATATTTTAAAACGTGACTTAAATAATTAATGGTCACATGACAAAATTACATATGGACAAAATTTCATAGGACAAAATTACATATGGACAAAAATACATATTTAAAAAAATTACATATTTAAATTTTTATTAAAATTTAAAATTATTTGGTTTTGTAATGAAGGTACTTTTTTTTCTTAAAAAAAGTAAGAATACTAATTCTTTTATTTATATTTCTTCTCTTACTTATATTTTATTTTAATTTTACTAATTTATAAATCTCCCCAAAGTGTTGTCATCGTCTTGATATTTTAATTCCTTCATAGATTCAAATTCATAGAATAATCATTTTGTATTATTCCATTAAATTGAAATTCAACTGGATTCAGTTGGAATTACAAAAATAAATCATGTTGTATGCTTTTGTTCAATTTAATTGAAAAAGCATTACCAGTATACCAATTGCAATACTTATCTTATTATATTGTTATTAAATATAATCCTTAAAAGACTTGATATGTATACCTTTTGAAGTAAAATTTGAATTTAAAAATGTATGCCTTAAGTACGAATTTTACACTTTGTGAGATGAATGATAAACAATAAATTCATTCAAATTTTATTACTAATGTAAATACATAGAAATATTTGAACGTGTTCTTAAAAATAACTATCTGGTAATATTTGAATCCATTTTCAGACTCTGCTAACATTCTTTTTTAAATTATATCCAAGAAAAACACACGGCGAAACCAATTTATTTTGTAAATGTCGCATTATTATAGCTACAATTGATCTTAAATTACAAAAATTTCAAACATTACTTTCATATCTTCAGTACGTTCAATAAAGGATTTAACATTTTTATTAAAGACCTATTATCACGCAATCGGCTTGATATTATACAATTGGTAAAACTACGGGAATGCCAGGATGTCCTTTCACATAGAACTAAAGAACACTGAATTGTTTATTTTCACAAAATTGTTTTTAGAATTGACGTTATATTCCAAGCTCCGAAATCTAATAGCAAGTAAAATAAATATAAATTGGTTAGAAGTGTTAAATATAATAGTTGCATATTGTTTCACCTAAAGTATTAAGTAGAGAAGATTCCAAGACGTAAGCAAGTAAATCAATATTTGATTAACTTTTCATTCTCAAACTAAGGATTTTATTAGCTGTATATTATACTAATTTTACCAAAATTCTATGCAAGCCGTTTGGGTGTTTATTAAATTATTATAAGCTTAATAATAATATTTATTCGCTTAAAACAGAATAATTTTATATTTAAAAAAGCCAAACGGAAGTTATCTTTAACAAAAATGTATATACTGTATAAGTACCTTTAATTTAAGCAATTTTACTTGTCATATGGCTATTCCTATTGTATGCTTGTTCAACTTGGTTAAAGAAGGGAATTATTATGAAAGATGAATAAAATAAAAACAATTTTCAGTGCATCAAGGTAGAAGAAACATCTTGTTTTATTTTATTATCTCATTACATTACTTAAAAATGAAACAATGACACATATCTTAATCTTTGCTTATACAACAAATATTATTTTACATTTTCAATAATTAACATTTTATATAATTGCAAATTTTATTGTACAACTTATATGTATAAAAAAAAATTTTTTGAATAAAGAATAAAGAAAAAAAAAATTCTAATTAAACACGTTACATCCAGTTGGTTCGAAACCAAGTCATAAGAATCAAATTCACCAGGATATCTTAGAACTCTTGGTATCAACAGGTTGCCAGCAACAGCTGCTTTAGCAACAATTTATTTTGCAGCTCGCAATAGAAATTCAAAATTGAATTTATACCTCATTTTCTGTTTCAGAATAATATTAGGGTTTATGTGTTGATTTGGTTTTCATATCACTCGTCTTTTATTAACCAGTTATTGGTTAAAAATACTGTAAATACAACATGGTAATAATAGACAGTCTGTTATAAAAGGTTAGTTTTTGATACATTAATCAATTTATATACAAAATACAATAATATGAAAAATTTAAATAAACAATTAATATTCTGTATAAATAGAGTTAAATTTTGTCACAATATTTCTTCGTTCAATTGACTCTTATAGAAAACGTAGTAGAAAATTTAATTTATGTTTTCAAATTTCCAGTAATTAATTATTTCAAATAAATTATATTTTTGTTTATAAATCACTTTGTATAATTAAATTTTTCTTACTTCAGTTCATAACTGGTTATACAACAGACTTGTAAATTATATAATACACCTTATATCTTTAATTTAACTATAGTATTCATTTTGTTGAAATCATATTTCAGGAAATATTCATTATTTTTATTTCAAGCTTTTTAAAATTATTTTTGCCAACCAGTGAAAATTTGTATTTTTTGTATTTTGTTTTCTTATTGATTTATTAAGATAAATTTAAAATCTTTGATCCTGTGGCTGCCATCGTAAATTCTTAATGTTGCTACCATGAATAATATGATAAATTTATTTATTTTCTTTTTCATTCTAAAATGAAATCAAAGAATAACTGGAAATATTTTCAAAGATTCAATAAGGTATACAGATTGTTTAAATGATTTTGGTAATATTAAAAAAATTAAGAAATATTATTAGAAGACAATGTGAATTGATGGAGGTCAGAATTCTGTTAGAAAACAAAAACAAAAAAAAAAAATTGAAAAATTAAAAATTTTCGCTTAAAGTTTCTGATATTGATTGAAAATGAAAGGCTATAACAAATTTGATTATATATGTATAAGCTATATGTAGTATAATCCGTAGGCTGGCACAAAAATATAATCCAACGATGTGGCAAGCACAGGTTCAAATCTTCTTGACAGATAAAATTCATTATCTATACTTTTGGGGAAATAATAATGATTGCAAAACTGAAATGCGATGTAAGAACCACAATATCTGAGATATACCGAATTCATGGGTGTATAATTTGTATACGAAGTAGAGTGAAAAACACTAAACAAACAAAAAAAATATTTTAAATGTTGGTTATCCAATTATGTTAATTCATTAAATTATATCTAATTATAAAGATTAATGGTAAAACATTTTTTGTCCTTCCAACGGAGATAATTTCTTTTGAACACATACATACTTTCATATTACCGGGACTTGTTATTTCAAATAAATAGTTTTTGCTTAATTGATTATAATTTGTATTGCATTTGGTCTCGTTATTTGAATAATTGTGTGTTCGTTAGTTTTTTTTTTCAACTATGAAAATTACTGAGATTCAAATTAGCTTAATTTTGTTCATATTTTTTTTTCTGATCGAAAAATACTTTAATAGCAGTATAATTTCGATTTGTAATGATGGAGAGTTTGTTTGGTTGATGATTCCAGCGAGCTTTGCAATAATTTTAACTTGAAGCTTGAAAATATAATTGGGGCGGGGATTTTTAATTGAGTGATAGCAACTTTTTCTTTATGTTATTTCATTAGTGGTTCAAATTACTTAAATTAAATTTTAATCTGTCATTTTTAATACCAAGACTTCATAATTCCAGGAGTCACCACATTTTAGTTTAACTTTGTATGAAAAAAGCAATGACTGTTGGTGGCAGACTGCTAATTAAAAATAAAATAAAATTATTATAGGATATTGACAATCCCGACATTGATTTAAATATATATCCGTTCGCGATGTTTAGTAAAAAAAAAAGGATCTCAAATTAATATAATCAAGTTTAAGAAATTGATTGCATCACAAATATGTTGACCATAATTTATATTAATATATGATAAATAAAGGTAAACCCATTATCTGTGGTGGGCTAATCTGTATACTCATAATTAAAATTTGATTTACGATGTTCAAAGTTATAATTTCATTATCAATTATCAATTTAGAAGACAAATAAATTTAAATATATTTTGATAACTCTATCAGAGTTACAGTATACATAGTCACTGCATATTCTAGATTAAGTGATAGAAGTCTTGTTTATTTAAACTCTAGTCATAATTGATTAGTATTGTTAAACAAATAACTTTGTTTTACATTTATCAAAAATTGTTTATGAAAATAGGCATCGAAACAGTTAAAAAAGTCACTAGAAGTGTATGTAAATTATCTTATGCTGATTTAAATCCATTTTAGATTTAGAAAGTTTTCCACACAGCTTTTTTTGTGAGTATTAATCATACAGGAATAACAGCATATTTTTTAAATACAATATAATCCTAATGTCAGTACAGTACGCTCTCCTATATGGAAAAAAATAGAAGGAAAAGAACAATATACCGCTTTGAATTCTTTCGATTTTCTTCTATATTTCTAAATTAGCTCAATAAATGCTAATTGAGGCTTCAAGTGAAACAGTGAAAGAACAGTCTATATTCTGATATAATAAAAAAAAAACAAAATAAATATTCTTGAAGATCGGTTCATTCTTGCTTTATTTTTTTTATAGATCCTTACCTCAATTATTGTAGTTGGGCCTATTTTATGTAAAATCGAATATAAAATATTTTTATTCGTATTTTTTTTATTTTTTATTGATTTATTCTTTTGTTCGATGGTAGCTGTTATAACGGTACCAAGGAGTATAATAAATAACTGGGTGTCAGTATATAATGAATTATCAAAAAAAAAAAAAATAAAAAAAAAATAAAACAGAAAAAGGAAACTCCATTATTTTTTCTTTTGTTGTTCTTTCTACATAATATTGTAGTTGTATGTATAAATTTCCCCTGAAGTAATTTAATTCTGACCGTTTTTACAGAACAAAAAAAAACAGAAACAATTTTTTTGGTTCATTATTTTAAGAATAAACCAATTTTTGGACTTTTGTTTCATTGTTTTTATATTTTATTCTTTTCGTTTTTGGAATGGTTTTTTATAATAAAATTTTGTTGGTATGTGGGTAAAAAAATCTTATTAATAAATTTGAGTCTTTTTTTTTTTGTTTATTGATACTGAGTTCGAATTTTGGAATAAATTTTTAATTCTTGTTTTAGTTTGTGTGTTGATTAAAATTTAATGGTTTTTGAGTATCTAGTAAAGTAGTTCGGACTGTTCGGAGTATATGCATAAAATATACTTAAGCTATGATAAGTTGATTCTGCAATATCATAACATCTTAAACATCTTTTACGAATTCGGAACTGCATTATCAATCAAATTTTCAGCTTACCACTATCCCAGTTCCTCACTTGTTTTTTCCATAAAAAAATTATTAGTATTATTTTCTAAACAGCATATCTTATTTAGTTATATATACCAGTTAATCGAACTTCAACTATTATAAAATATAATCAGAAATATTTGAAAATATAAAAAAAAATTACTAGATTACTACATTAATTTGCGTGATTTTTATTTTATATTTTCACATTGTTTGTTTAATAAATTGTCGCTTAACATAATAAAACTCAGATTTCTAAATGTTTTTTGTAAAAAATTATGGCTATTAAGTTTATAATATTCTAGGATCCCTTTTTGATGTACTAAATTAAAGTTCATAATTTCTGATATGATACTTTATTTATTTATAATATACTTTGCTACTATCTTCTTGATTTCCCTCTGCTCTCATTATTTATCAAGCTCAGATCAAAGGTCTTTTCTCGAAAGTATGATTTTTTTTTTAGATTAGTTTATCTTCTATTATTTTAGATGAATATATCACTTATAAATGGAGACAGCGGATTTCCCATTGCGAATCCTATTTTGCCTTTATAAAACTTTCTTCTGAAAGTAAAATAATCGTATGTCATGCGGGTGAAAACTAGAAGATAATGAGAAGCACAAAAATAATCGCTGCAAGCACCTCCCCTACCTATAAATTAGTTAAATGGCTTCAAGAAAATGATTTAAGAGATAATGAATTCAAGGCAATGAACGAAAACGAGAATACGAGATTAGTCAAAAATTTAATGAAATTCAAAAAACAAGTCTGGAAATCATAAAATAACTGCCAGGTACCCTTCTAAATAGTAATCACGGTAATGGGTACACGTGGCTTTTTAAATCCATAAGAAAATAATAATATATATCTTTTCTTTATCAGGTAGAAAAGAAAAGTAAATTTAAGTTTTATTTATTTTTTTTTTTAATTTTATTGCCTCTAAAATATTTGACTAATATAGCTCTTAATTTATATTGCGTAATACACTGAAGAAGGCAATATTATTCTTGCCGAAATATCGATATTTGTAAAAAAATAGACAAACAAACGATTTAATAAAATAAAACTATGTTTTTGAAAAGTAGGTCTTCCTTTTATTATTTTATTTTTGAATTTCTTTATAAGTCTTTATCAAATATTTGTCGACTTAAAAAAAACTAAATTTTAAGCGGTTCTAAAAATTAACCTATCCTCATAAAAATGTCCTCCTGTCAATCATAAAAATTTCAGTTATTTTGCCAAAAAATTTCGGGATAACCATCTTCCTTGGGAGAACTATTTTATGTGATATAACATTATTATGTATTGCTTAACATTATAAACATTAAGAATATGACTGTTTTTGATCTTTGTATATTTTTTTTTGGAATACGATTGGATAAATCAATTTGTGTAAGTGTGAAAGTAATTCTTACTTATAGTAGCCTTTTTTTCATGGTTTCAATTTTATTCTTGTACATATACTAGTGGTTTTCAAGCAAGCAATATTTACAATATTACTTATATTGAGAAATATATTGTTCATAAACAATATATTGCTATTGAAATTTGTTCCTAAACCATTTTAAATTAGCAGGAAAACTGCAATAATAGTAGATAGCGCATGAAAATCAATATTGTGCTGCTGTTTATATTTATAACGAAACTACAAATGCAGAAAATTCAAAGTCTGTCAATTAAGAACATTTTTTTCTGCAGTACGTGTTTATAAAAATCCCTAATAGTAGCTGGAATAGGTTTAGACTTGAATTATTTATGAAAAATAAACTTGTTTTTTAGAAACATATTTTTAATTTTATTTTATATCTTGTATAAGAACATCTATATTTCATGACGAAAATTTGTTGATTCAGTGAATTTTTTTATTTTTCTTTTGAACTGTAACATATTGTAATTCATGCGAACGCCTTCTGTTCATTTAAAAGTTCATATTCAACAATATTTACAGGATTTTATGTAAAAAAAAATATATATTACCCTTCTTTATAAAATATAGCCTCAATATATATGAACTGACTTGAAGTGCAGTAATTGAAGATTAAATCAATTCGGTTTAGCTACGATTTATATCTTATTGTTGTCATAAACAACCAAACTTTTTTATGTGAAGAATAACGATCTATCTTTTATTATTGGTTGTTTATTTTATTTATTTATTTTTTGTTTTTATATTTATTTTATGTCCTTTCCTTCCTGTTGATATACAATTTTCCATTTTCATTGTTAGTTTGGATCCTTCATTTTATTTATATATTTCTTTAGTTCGGTTTCAAAACCAAGTAACCCATATTTCACTTTGTTTTTATAAATTTTCAATTCTTTAAATATTATTGACTTCGAAATGTTGATGTATGTGCTTTCTTCGTACATTTAATATTATGTATATTATATAGAGAGGAGTTTTAAAATATTGTAGGTATGTTTCATTGTTTTGCTTTATGTCAAAATTTGGTAAAAAAAAAAAATAAAATAGAAAAAAGGGAAAACAAAATTAATCCAGAAGGTATGTAGAGTATAAAAAAGGCTTTTCTATATTATTATATTCAAAAAGAAAACAAAAATTGGTATGAGTTAGTTAAAAATATAGTGTATTTAAATATTCAGTGACGTAGAAAAACTTATTTTTTAGTACGCAAATTTTTTCAATTATTTTTTAATTTAAAATTTTGTTTATTTATTACCAATTTTTTTTTTTCATTTCACTACTAATTAGAATCTCTGGGTTAATATACCGTTTAGAATAAAGATGTTTTGCTGAAGTTTCTTCCTTCATTATTTAAAAGAAAAAGCAAAAATTATATACAATAAAATTTGCAATATCTCAAAATGGAAACAAGTGAGGCTCTATGTTATTAAAAAGGTTTACTGATTTAGAGAATATATAAGGAAATAAATATTAAAATTTATTGAGATCACTTAAATAGAATGGAACTATACTATATTTAAGGAGAACTACTTATTTTTTTATTAATTTATTAGTAAACAATACTATTTTAAAGTCTTAAATATCAAATTTACCTTCACATTACATAAAACAATATTAGTTTAAAATGATTATTACACAATATAAAAAGTTATTTTATAAACAATAATTTACGAAAATTGTTAATTCATACAAATTTAAACCACCAAATTAAAACTAAATAGAAAATTCATGTAAATTCATGAAATAAAAATAAAATAAAAATTAACGAACATTCAATCGTCAAAATACAAATTTCATAATTCGTTATACTTTACAAGAATTATCTTCACATTTTTTGAAAAAATTAAAATTTTCTGCTTTTCTGACTTCCACTGGTAACTGATTAAATAATTGAAGACACCTTTATGAAACAAATTATTTTCTGTATTAGCTACTCCTAAGAAACAATTAATGGTAGCTTGAACAAATTTGCCGATATCAAGCTGTACCTGCTTACTTGTTTCTCCAACAAATTTTAGGAGATTTCCCAAATTGTCTGGTAGCGTATTATTTTTCATTTTAAAAATAAACGGCAAAATATTGAAATGTGGTCTTGGTAGCCGATTGATAAAGCACTCGCTGTAACGACCGAGTAGTACGGTTTCAAACCCCGTGATTGATGAAAATTTACTGTAAAAGTACGAAAAACTCATTTTATTTAAAAACCTTAAAAAGTGATACAAAAAAAAGTCGATCAAAAGATGATGTTTTATTTAATTATTTTATTTACTTTAAAAAAATGTTAACTCATTTTTACAGATGTTTTTTACAGTAATTATTGTGATACCAATTACTGTATGCTTTGTATTGCATCCTGCGTTTAAAGACTTTTTTTGTACTATTTTAAATCCCGTATTTGTTTAATCTTCTTCTTTATGTTTTTTCTTCTTTCTAAGTATAAACTAGTTATACGTTTTTCATAAAGGTTTCTAACTGCACATTTTTGACTATTTATGAGAAGAATGAGATTGATAAAATACGAATAAACTTCTATTTTCTCCTCCTTAGTGTTTTTTTCCTTACAGCAGATTTATTCTGTCATATATTTTTCTCTCATATTAGTCGACTGACAACATAAAAATTAAAATAACCATAATTAGAAGTATATTATAAAAAAATATATTTTAAAACTATGAAAAACCATATAGTGTTTAATAAGACCTATAATAAACCTTGAACGATTTACTTAATAACTAATCCATTTTCATTGCAACATTTTCAGTACATTAAGAGAAGTTTCGAAAAATAGGATACGGTTAAAAAAATAAATCTATTTTAAGAAAAAGTTATATAAACTTTTATTAAAATTAGTTTTGAATTAGATTTAGATTTAACTGAAATTTACTACTCAATTCTAAATTTATTCTATCCTTATTCGAACACATTTTAAATAAATCAATCATGATTTCAATCTATTTTACGATAATTTACGATAAATGTAGTCTACACGCATAGTAGTAGTGTGGTTACGTCACTGCAATATTTTCTATGTAAAATTATATCTGTAGTGTATGTACTATAAAATACGGTTTTTATGATGAAAGTTCGAGGTGAAAAATCATATAAAAGGATATACATATAATTTTACTTTTTGTTTTCTTTTTGACAAGATAAGGATTTTAATGGTTATAAAATTGGAAAATAACGGTATTTCTTTTTTTTTTTATGGTTCAATTTGCACACTTTTTCTCTTTTTGTTTTTTGTTTTTGTACTCGTTAAACACGATTTTTTTTGCCTTTTGCTGTAGTTGTAATATTTTTTACGTCCTTATTGTTGTTTTATTAAAATATTGTTGTGTTGTTATTTCTTTCTTCTAAAAGTTTTTAACTGATTTTTTTTTTGCCATTTTTGTATTTAGTTTGTTTTTTTTTTGTTTTTGGTTTTTGGGATGAATTTCCGATTTTTTACGACAATTTACTTTATATTTTGAGTCTTTGGATTGTTTGTTATCCAGAACCCCAGTGCTAACACGAAAAATAATATCATTGATTTGGATTTTTGATTATTTTTAAGTTTGGTTTCGCATTTATTTTCGACAGAAGAGAGTAAGGTGTTAGTGGGAGTGTTTTTAATGTTATTTGGTTTTTCGATTTTCTTTTTTATTTTTAATTTTCAATTCATTTGTTTTATTTTTATATTTATTTATTTTTTTCAATGGATTTGAAGAATTTTTAATGATTTGAACATTTTTGGGACGTGATCTAGAAAAACATTCTTAATTCTATTTTGGGATTTTACTTTTTCTAAAAATATTGATTTGAAATTCTAGAAAATAATTACTTGTTAACTTTGCTTTTGTGTAGTTACAGGCATATAATGTATATATATAGAAAAATGAAAATATATATATATATATAATATGTATATAATGAATATTTAATTAATAAATATATAATAATAATAATTTTTATTAATGTGGTTCATTTTTAAAATGAAATTGCGAGTTTTATTGCAAAATTTTATTTTTGTAAATTTGTATTAAAAAAAATATACTTCCTTTGCAATAAAAATTGGCAACATTCGTGTTTCATAAAATTTTAATATAAAGAAAGATTTGAGATTATAAGCCACTTCTGTTAGGATAATAAAAATCGAGTAAATTGTAATGTAAATCGATTTGAAAACAAATTTTAATTTAAAAGTATGGATACTTGAATCAAAAGCTTAAAGTTGAAGTTGATTAATACGATATTACTATAACTAATAACACCGACCTGGACTAATGGAATGCAAATATGGGGTTTTTATAAAACAAAACATTTTATTTATGACAAAATAGAGAAATCTAAAACCAAAGTATTCTGAGCACTGGTATATTCTACTTGGTTTGTATAAAATCTAATCAATGAATGGGATTAAAATACTGAATTACTAAGCTATTTAGTCGCTAAATATAGCAACGGCTAGAGATATCACATTCAACTACATCCAAATACCTCGGCATGCAATCTAATAAAATGTGAAAGAAGAAGATTAAATGGAATAATTTAATGTGATTCATAATTCTTCAGTAATAAAAGTAAACAAATAAATATTTTTCTATTTCAAATGTCTCTAAGGGCAGGCTTACAATGAAAATGCTGTTACAACTAATTTTGCTTATACACAAAGCTGTGTCGAATCTAATTGTAGAATATTTATTAAAAAAATAATTTTTAATTGTTCAGTTATATTGAAGCTGTTATTATTATTAACTTTTAATATACTTCTTAATACATTCATAAAGTGGTTTATGAACACGATTCTTCAAACCGAATTATCAAGGTTAAAAATATAGTTTTACATTATACTTTATTTAGCTTTTTCTGTGTTTTTTTTTCATTGGGTGTTGGTGTTTTCTTCCACAATGTAAATTTATTATAAAAGACTATTTTGAAAACTGCATAGTCTACATTGTCGTATTTCATAGTAAAACTATATAGTTTTTCACGTATTACCCGACAACTCACTAGTTAAATCTTTCGAGAATTATTATTTAAAACATTGTTGAACTTTGAATTTCATAAATCTTATTAAACACCTATTGAACGGTATAATGACTTATTTATATTATTTCTGATGACGAATTAGGTAGCCGTATCTAAAACACAATTTTTTTTTCAATTTTAAACAGTAGATAAAAATTATAGGTTAATCATTTTGAAATATAGGCTAAGCGAAACGTAAAAATTAATCAAATTTATTGAGTTTAAATTATTTCATATACGAGTGCATAAATATTTTTGGTTAAGAACAGTTGTTATGCATCAACTTATACTTATTTATTTATTCTATTTATTTATTTCATGTTTAATAATTCAAGCAGTTACAATATATTCTATTTTAAATAAAATTTTTATATTTTGTACAAAGATTAATTTTTTTATTTTATAACTTATACTAAATTTAAGTTAAATTTAACAATTATTATTTATTTATTGTTTATTTAGATAAAAAAACACATTAACATTAAATTTAAAAAAAAAACAAAAACAAAAAGAACACAAATTATTATTAACACTAAAAAATGGGTACATGACAAACATGGTTATATTTTGACCATATATAATTTTTTCATATGTAATTTTGTCCCTATGTAATTTTGTTTATATGTAATTTTGTCTTGTGTAGTTTTGTCCCGACACCATAAAAAATAGTGTTAAAAAGGTATGTTAGAGCTAATATATTAAGATAGTGGAAGTTAGGGTAGGTGAAATAAAGATTTTTTGATTAATTTTTTGGAGAGTGAAAGACCAATATGATTTTTGTTATTACTAATGGCCATAAACATTTTGTTAATATGTTTATTTTTCCCCTAATTAGTTCTCTGAAAAAAAGTGTTAAACAAGTATATATCTCAAATAATTAAATACGAGATTTCGTTGTTTTTCGGTTTTTCGGAACCTAATTATCTTGGACTAAATTAATTTACCTAAAAATGATGAAGTTTCAGTTAAAAAAATATGATACCGTACTTAATGCCCGAAAAGGTAATTCAACCTAAGTTACTGTCAAGAACTAAAAAAAAAAAAATAAACATTCCAACTTTGAAATTATTCGATCAGTAACTCACCCAACTCATGCATGAATGAAAATTATTAACATAGTCTAATAAAAATAATTTAAAATATTTTCGAATTATTAAATTTATTTTAAAAATTTAAGTTTGCCAAATTTAACAAATTTATTATAAAGAATGATCCAACATTAAATTTTTAATTTCCATTCACTTTTTAAAAATTTCCCTAAAAAACAATACAACAAAAAATGAACAGAAAATTTGAATTTTTCATGAAAAATAAATATTTTTTTTCTTGAAAAGACCGCACACATTTATTTATATCAAAAAACAAAAAAGAACAATAATAAAAACAAGAACAAAAATAAAAATGTTAGTTAAGCTCAAATTTATTCTTAAAACTAAAACCTAAATAAAACCTAGATAGACTTTAATGACTGTGATTTTAAAAAAAGAATCATCATTTCATCTTTCGTCATCATCATTATCATTAGAAACTTAAGCGTAATGCCAGTATATACATAACAACAAACAATAACAAAACAAAAATAAAATAAAAAATAGAAAAACAAAGAAACAAACCCCTCCATTAAAAGTTCATTTACTTCCTAGATCTCCAAAAAAAAAAAAAAAATAAAAAAAAAAACCTAGATAAAAATAATATACAAAAATGAATTATTTTAAAATGTGAAAGAGAAAGAGAGATGAAAAATATGAAAGAAAATAGATAAAGAGAATGTTGTTTATTATTTAGGAATTTTTTTATGACTCCTTGAATTAATCATTGTCCATAACAATAATAAAAAATAAAAATAAAAGTACAATAATGTCTCATTCGACGTTTCATTCCAGATTAAGTTGAACGTTTTGGTTTAAAAATCGGTCTGAGCCTGTGATATTAGAAGACAAAAAACATTTTTAAAAGTTAAACAACTTTTAAAATTATATTTTGGGTTTTGTATTTATTGGTTTAGAATGTAATAAAATGTAAGCTCAGAAAAAATTGTCCACTAATTGACCATTTACTTGGATTTCTTAATTTTGATCTATTGCACCATAGCAGGGTGGGTCAATAATCGATTATTATTATACAATATATCTAAATTAGCCCACAATTTTTTTAGATGTTATTAAGCAAACGTTTCTGCCACCAGTCAGATAATATACTGTCGTCTTGATAATTGCTTATATTTATTTTTTTTTTCTTTACTCCTCTTGGGAGCATAGGTATTCTACTTGACATTTCCATCGTACTCGATTTCTAGCTGCTAATTTCACTTGTATTTCCGAGGCAATGTCTAATTTCATTTTTAATCTGTTTGTACTGTCTAAGTACTAGGGATTGGCCTACTGTAGAAGACCACTTTGATAACTTTACCTGTGCATACGTGGTAAGACGATATCATATTTTTCTGCAAGTTGTTGCTGCGATTTGATCCATCTTTGACGTTAAGATGTTGACGTTACTATGTTTACTGGGTACGTCATGTCACATACTTTTTGTCAGTTGTTGACAATTGTGTAATTATTATTAGTGTTTGTCCAATATTATTTATTGTGTTATTTGGTTATTGTGTTGTATGATATATATTAGTGATATAGATATTGAATATATAAAGTATTAATAATATTAATTATTTTTATTGATTATTAATTTTATATATAATATTTTGCTATTTTTTTTAGTTATATTTTATAACCCCCACGGGAATCGAACCCGTGACTATCACATCGTAATTCAAACACATTTCTGTGCTCTAACCGATTACGCCACGGAAGAGAACAATTCTTATATAGTATTCGCTAAAATAATTTTCCGAGTTAAATGATTTTTGAAGTTTAAATAAAATATTTACTAAACTAGTTAATAGAATTTTATTTATTTTTTATATCATTTATATCCATTCATATTATATTATATTATTCATAAGATATTATTTGAAGATTTAATCTGAAAAATGAATAATGCCGAAACCTATATTGGCATTCGTAACTCAAAAATTTCAAAATGTGGTATACGACAAGTAGTCAACTGGTCAACGGTATCATGCTACTTATATCTATTATTCTAATAATTTAACTGATTGAAAAACAAAATGTCGTGTTATCATCTGAATACTAGACTAAATGTTCCGGGCTTGAATATTTAATTGAATTTTTTATTTCTACATCTTGTTACTACTAAAATAATGAATTCTAAAATTTGCTGAGTATTTAATTTGGTAACAATTAAACTACTTAATTCTGCTATTTAAAATATTTAAAACGGATATTTGCAATTTCTCCATGGAATTGCTTAAGATACATATTTGGGTGTATTTTATGAAATATTGTGATTTAGACTTAAAATATTTCATCTACCAGTCAGATAGTATATGTCGATTGTATAAATGTAAGTAATGATTTTAATTCTTTCTATGCCAACTCCTACAAAATGTAGGTGTAATCGGATATGTTAAACCAAGATCAAAAATGCAAAAACATTTAACGATCAAGCAACAAAAGTTTGACAATGTTAATGAAAATGATTTTGTTTCAATTGCATTGCAAGTGTATTTTGTATTTTGACTTTTGGCATTTGATGTTTGTGGCAATTTTTTTTGCAGAAATTGATTTTAAAAAAATTATAACGCTTACATCAGTTTATCGAGAAATTTTTACTAATACGAACAAAAAAATTAAAATACTGAAATTGTATTTAGAATCTTCACATAATATGATAAATGTTTTGATAAACCAATAGTTTCCAACATATTCATGTGTTCCGTGAGTTTGATAATAAAATATTTGAATCATGAGTAAAAATAGGGATTAGTAAAAATATATTCATGATAATTTATTTTGTTACTTTTTTTTTTTTTGTATTGCATTACTTGTGTTTATACTATTACAAATTTATTAATCTTAAAAGCTAAATTTCATATTGTTTCTAAATTTTTTTCTACTGCCTCTTACATTGGAGTTCTTAGATCTATTTTAATTTTAATTTATTGACTTATGTATTATGTTAATTTTAATCTTTTAATGTGTAAAATTGTTTTTTGGTAAAATTGAAAAAAAAACCCAAATCCATTTCTTAATAACTATTTTTTTACTTATTGTTATGTTTTTGTTAGTACTTCTGATTAAAACATTTAATTAAAACGTAGAAATAACAAAATCAACGAGAACTGGAAAAGATTTTCTAGCATAACAATTTTCTTCATTCAATTCACATCCCATTTTGAACTGTCCATTTCCAAGTAATACTGGTGACCGTTATTTTCCTTTTTTTCATGGTGTTGTTTTGGATTCTTCAAAAGTATAGGATGTACCTAGATGGTCTTCGTTGATGTAAACTGATTGATTTGATTTCTAACGAATCTGCTAAAACTTCCTCTGGGCGCGATACAAAATTTTTATTTTCGTAAACTGTGTCGAATTCGTCAAAGTCAAACGTTCCGCCATCTTCCAGTTTTGCTGTTTGATTTTTTAATGCGCTTAAAGGTAGTCATTAAATTTAAAACCTTTTTTTTGCATTCGTCTCCTGAGAAAGGAAATTCAACATTTCTCCCGATTATCTTTCGATGAATTTTTTTCCAAACAGTTTATTTGGCTTTCTTCCCATCATCGAATGCTGGTTCGAATTGGAACCTAATAGTTATTAACAGTTTGTCATACTTTGGCTCTAAAGTTCCTCTTCTAAGTCGATATCACTATAAATCGCAAAATAAATTTACAATTTGTTGGGGTTTTTTTTGTGATTAAAAATAAATTTAATGCTATGTTTTCATACTTAACATGATCCGAATCACTCATTCGACAAAAAATTAAATTTAATGTATCTAACAATTTTTTTTGACTCAATTGGAATTTCAAAACATGCAAGTGACGTGTAAATGACATTTTCGGTTAGTTGATTTTTGCCTCACTACATTATCGATTTCACTGCAAAAGCATTCATCTATGCTTACCATTAAAAATTACATGACTAAATTCATACTACATAATCGATTAGATTTGCAATCTAATCCATTTGAGCTTAGTTTGACATTTCCGATAAAATAACGTTACTGCTCGAGCAATATGATGATGGCTAAAATGAACCAAGTTTGGATGAAATATTTAAATCATAATATGAGAAGAATGACACATTCCCGAAAATGTTTAAGTTGTCCAGACGATACAAATTTTTATTTTAATAATAGGGTCGAGTGATGTAATTTTTTTTGTTAGCCAAAGCCCTTTGAATAGTAAAACATTTAATTCTGCTTTATGTAGCTAATAAATTCTATATCTACCACCCTAGATTCTATACTATTGGTACTAAAAATAAGCTTATTTATTGGCTAGTGACACACTGAAAAAAAATTGTGGAATTATGTGAATTCTGGTATGTTTAAGTAGTCTGTTTCATTTATGTTTTCTGAACTAAAATTTAACTTAGTAAGTAGTATACGTTTTCTGAGCTCGACTATTTGAATTATGCATTGAGTCCAACATTTTATATCAGTTTGCAATTCTGTTATTTTAATAATAGTACACGTTCAAGTTAAGAGCATTTTTGTTATTATGTTTTTTATCATGGTTTTTGAAGATGAGATGATCATTTGATGTTTTAAATTTTTTTATCCAAGTCAGTCTAAGTCCGTAAACATGACCAAAAATATTATAGCCATGAATGTAAAAATTTTAAATATATTGTTATTGTTATCTTGCGATAATTTCGTAGACTAGATCATTTCCAGTTATCTCTAAGATTAATAAATTAGTTTTTCTAATCTAAATAGAATAACTATTGAAGCAGCATGATTTGACGCTTTTATTTTTATGAAAGAAGTTTTTTTTTATTGTTATTATTTTAGAAGTTAGTTTACTCTTAAAATTCTGTTTTTAAGTCTTTTAATAATTTGAGATTGCTGACTCTAATTTTTATTTGTTTTACTCTTTTTTTTTTTTTTTTTTTTTAAACTTTCAAATTATTTATGTATATTTTTTTATCCTTTTTTATAAAGTTATTTAATATTGTGAAAATAAAATGAAAAAGTTTTTATTTCTCAGTATCTGACGATAAAATATAAGAAATGAAAAAAATAATAAAAAATCAGTTTAATCAGCATATCTCGCGTAAAAATATAATCTGAGTAAAACTTTTAATTCCTTGATCACGTTGTATAGTTATAGTTGTATCCTTGTAGTTTATCTTTTTTGTTAAATTTATTCAAATTTATTTAACTGTGTGAAATATTTTTTTTTTTTTTGTGTTCCTGCAATTTCATCATCTCATCAACTCAATGCCTGTATATTATTACTTAATGGAAAACAAAAAGAGAGGATAATAGGAGAAAATCGAAATTTTTTTTTTTTGTTTTGTTTTTTCTCTTTAATTTTATTTAGCTTGTATTTCATACAGAATAGTGAAACCTAATGATGATGATGATAATGATGATGACAATGTTTACTGATAAATTAGGCTGAATGGTAAACAACTCTTTTTGATTAAAATTTGAAATAATTTATCCTGACAGGATTATAGCGTGGCATTTTAAATTATAATCAAAGAAAAATACATTTTTATTAAAGGATTACATCAAAATATACTGCAGGACATTGTTCAATTTTACGCTGAACAAATTGCAAGTAATTGAGATGAAGAATAAATAAAGTTGATTTAATATTATAATTCTATAGTAATGTTTCGTGTTATATTTGAATGCCGGTAGGATTAAGTAGGATTCAAATAATTTGAAGGCTTGTTATAATATAAGAATAATATTTTGGAAATCTGGTTAAGTTTGAATTTGGTTTTGAACTATACCAAACTGAATTTAGTTGTAACTGGATGTGAACTAGATGTGGGCAGGCTTTACTATGTAGACATTAATGCAAATAAATAAATAGAACTAATAACAACTTTTTTGCTTATTTATTTAAAACCAAAACATGATAGAAATTTTAATATAATTTCTAATTAAATTTATTTTATAGTAAATCTTTACTTAATTTTTAAAATTTAAAAATTTATTCACCCTAACCATAAAATATTAACAAAAATGTGAAGAAAATAAAATTAGATATTTTTGTTTTTAGCACAGTTGAAGTCAATGTTAGTACCACTTTTAACACTAATTTTTAAATATTTTTTTTTATTTTTTTTTTTTTGTTTATTTTTGTACCCAAATCGGATGATAAAGGAGAATCGATAGGTAAGTTTGAAACGAAAATTTGTAAATTGTATGATGTAGCATTTCTATCGGAGGGGAACATGTGAGATAGAACCATGTTCCACATTTTAGTAGTTCTTACAACAAACGAATTTCTGAAATCAATTATGGACCACCTTGATATTTCTACGGTGTAGAAATGCGCACTTAAGGGCTTCTTAACACTATGGTGTTACGCTGGAATTGTTTGAAGAGAGGCATTATTGATTTAATTTCACTAGAACAAATTTCATTTCCAACAAATAAAAGTGGGTGCATAATGTCTATATTAGAGCAATATTAATTTATTTAGTAAAAATTCTTACTATGACTTTTAAAATTGAACCTATTATCTAAAATTACATCTACATATTTAATTTCATTAACTATTTGTTTGCTGATTCTTACATCTATATTATCATTAGCTATATTATGATCACATATCATACCTCTTGTTTTCTTAAGATTTAAACTTATTCATTATAAACCATTCGTTTAAATTCCGTAAGCTGTCATTTATAATATCCAAGCATTGGTTAAAGTTGTCGAAGCATGTGTAAATTAGTGCATCATCTGCAAATTATGGTTAATTTTGCACCCAATATGCTTTTTCCACATCGTTTATGTAGAGGAACAATAATAGAACACCTAAAATACTACCCTGCGGCAATCCAAGAATTGCATCTACTTCGTTGGAAAGAGCTCTGTTAATTTTCATTACCAGAGTTTTTTTTTATTTTATTTTTGTGTTTTAGAATTAACAATAAATAAGTTATCTAATTCTTGGCAAACTTCATACCTGTTGTAGATTATCAACTGATGAGATTAGAATTGAATTTAGTTTTTTTTTGCTATTCTGAGGAAGATCTTGTATCGGCGTAGGATCTAATGACGATATCCTACGGATAGCTGGAATTGCAAGCTTTCCAAAAATATATATCTTTAGTGGTGCATCTTATTTTTTAAGAACGAAAAGGAAATTTGAAAGTATCCTTGTTGTTTTGATGTTTATGTATAAAAAGCGTTATATCTGTTGACCTATTAGATATTTATATATTCAGTTATACATTCTAGGATTATAATGGCGTGGAGCATATTTTAACATTTGTTTGATGATGATTGGGGCTGCCGTTATGGAGATATTGTCAAAAACCCTAAAACAACAAGCATGTTATCAAATGTAGTTTGTATTTAAAATATACTAAATGCACTATTAAGGACATCTATTTTAAATTCGGCAACATCAATTATTTTTGAGATACAGTGAAAGAAATTATATTTAAAGTAAGGACATTAAAATAAACTTCAATATTCTAAAGTTATGAAATATACATCCAATTGAAAAAAATCTTTATAAATCTAATTTAATATAATATAATATTACAATTACAATGCAATTGCAATATTATAGTAAACCACATCTAAACCAGTAACTATACGATAACTGATAATTGATAAACTGAATAATATTATTAATATGTGTTGCATTGCTGCGCTTTTCAATATTTTTGTTCCGCATATTTGGTGGAAAAACAAGTCTTTCTATTATATTTGCAGAGAAAATAAATTTTAAATTAAATTAAATTTATTTATATCTCAACGCGTAGATACAAAAAATTTTGGTTAAATAAATTTCGGTATTTCCCAAGAAAATCTTAAAGGTAGACCACTGTATCCAAATCATCGTTGTAAAAAAAAACAACAACAATTTTTGAATTGGAATTTCTGAAAGTTTTTGAATTCACACCCTGATGCTTCAGGTTACAGTATGGCAATGAAGTAGATAAAAAGAGATTTTTCTATAACAAAAAACTGTTCACGTCAAAATCATCATTGAAATCGTTTAATAATAAAATTTCAATCTTTGATTTTTTGTATAGATTCAATTATATTATGTACAGTGACTTTTAAAAGTTTTATGATAGGTATGATAAATTTGCCAAATGTGCCAAATTGATAATATTTCAAATTGTAATAATAATTAAGTTTTTAAGTTTTTGTTCTTCTCCTTCTCCTCCTTCAAAAATTTTCTTCAAAAACGGATTTTAAATTCTTTTTTAAATCAAAAGTTCTAGAGGCCGGCTTTCTTTTTCCTTTTAAAATTAAATAAAATAAAAATACATAAAAAAGCACCAGTTTAGTATTAGGAAATATGTACCATATTCACTTTCTGTTAACATCTTCAATATTTCTTTGGATTATTTTTTAACTTTTCCATCAATTGTTACTGTATTTTTCCAGCTTTCAGTTTATCAGTTTAATCATTTTTTTTTTCTCTCGTATACTGATAAGTTTTTTATAATGCCCAATTACCACTTTCTATTGTAATAAACATTTTGATACTTTTGAAAATCACTGTATCAATATTCATAAATGCAAATCAACGTATGTGCAAATCATTGAGACATTGAAAAGTATGAAAATAGTTATCAAGAATTTATGAATATAAAAATATACATAGAACGTATACCTATACTATGTATAAGAACTCACGGATATTCTGATACATATTTATTTTTTTGTATCCTTACAATTTACTGTGATTTCAGTATAACTGTAATTGGAAATATGTATTCTAGTATAAAGTATTCAAATCGAAAACCGGTTATAGTAGAATATGTTTGAATATTCGCATGTTATATAGAAAATTTATTTAATATTCACCACAATATTGAATTTTATGTGAAAAAAAAAAATCATAATAAAAAATGGGATGACAAAAAAAAAAGAAAAGTAACGGAAATCTAAAATCAAATCAATTGAATGTCATTCAAAATATTGTAGCAAGGATGAAATTTTCATTGAATTTTCACCACAACCAAACTCTATAACACTAATTTAATCATACGAGTTAAGAATATAAAATTGAAGTGAGGAGATTTTATTTTTTAGATTTTTAAAATGTTACTAACTCTACGACAATGACAATCACTTGAAATTGTGCACTGCGAATAAATTATGGAATTTTATGGAAAATATTTTGCCATGGAAAACTTTTACAATGGTAAAATTAACTTAGAAACATTTATACGAATAAGAAGTATTCAAACCAATTACTAATATTAATTCCAATTTAAAGCCAAAACAATTTCTGAAAAATTTCTTAATTGTTATATCTATATCTATATACAATGGTTAAATGAAAAGTGTAATTACGAATTAATCAACGAATCTATATATCCGTAAAACAATTATTTTTACAAAATATTATTTTAATCAAATAGACAACTTGAGAACTAGTTAAATAAAAAAATTTAAAAATCTGAAATTGAACAAGTTATTAAAATCCTTTACAAAAGGTTCTAACACATTTTGGAAAGTTAGTAAATTAATAAAACATAAATATCACACTATACTACAAACACAATGACAATTTAGTACAACAACATATATTTTAAATGATATTAGTACAACAACAACAATTTTGAGAAAATAGAATTAACATTACAGACTCACAGAAATTTTGCTGAAAGTGAAGTTAAAAAATTATAGTCTCTCTAAAAAATAACCAAGCTTTAGGTATTTATAACATATCAACTATAAATGCATTAAAGCTCTACCTAAAATTATTATCACCTATATTCTACAAATATTTTGAACTTTTGGTTAAAATAAAGTTATTTTCCAGATAAGTGGAAAGAAAATAAGATTGTAGCTATAGCAAAGGCAAACAAGCTCCCTAATAGCCCTAATAGTTATCGACAATTAGTTTACTTAACCATTATCCCAAAAATATTTTAAAAATAAAAGCTGGATTATTAGAATAAATAATATTCTACCAAACGAACAATTTGGATTTAGATCTATTTTTACACTATATCGAAAAAAAAACTACATTAAAAACAACTTAAATGATAGTAAAAGTGTAGGTATGGTAACATTAAATGTAAATGCAACCTTTGACTGTGTTTGGCATGATGACCTTATTTTCAACCTAAACAGTTTAGGGTTGTTTAATGAGACTAATAAAAGCTTCTTATATGACCGCAGTTTCCGAGTTCACCTTGGCAAAACAAAATCAAATATATTTCGTATACCTGCTGGAGTACCTCAAGGCTTCGTACTTGCTCCAACCCTATACAATATAACGAAAAGAAGATAAATCAACTCTTTTGAAAGGTTTGACTCTTTTATGTAGACAGATAGAGTATAATAATTTCGATCTTTTAAAAAAATTACGAGTACAAAAAATGTTCTGCTCTCTTTTGAGTTACACTTTTCTATCGACTTATTTATGAAATTAGCCCTTAATTTGCCTGAGAGTGTAGGATTTTATTAAATTATTAAATTTGCACAAATCCAGTAATACTGACAATATCGCAGATAATGACATTTATTACTGCTATTCAATATAATTTATTTTGATTAGTAATATGAATACTCATTGCACCGTCATATATTATGGGAACAAAGTTTATGGCTAAGTATCAACTCATATAGCTACTCATTACACCATCATACCAAATCAGAAGAATGTTTATGACTAAGCATTAAGATGTTATGTATCGATAAATGAAAATATAATAACAGTATACAGCACATCATTTAAGCTTGTGATGCAGCTGAAACTGTAGTGTTATCTACAATAAGATAAAATATTGCCATTTTCACTGATGATATTGCCATATTGGCAATACATATATATCACATAGCATATCCTAATATTCAAGATTGACTATCTAGGTGGAGATTCAGAGTGAGTGATACATAATTTACACATATTACATTCTTGAAGAGAGAATCTTTTCCGTTGGTTGTGTTAAACAATTAATTTTTGATTGGCAACAATTTTATTATATCACTGAATAACAAATTGCAGATTTTTCTAACTATTTTGAAGCTAACAAGACATACATAGTCCAAATATGTAGACTTGGTATAGTGTAATACTCGGAATAGTGCAATATTTTACAAACTTAAGCCTAAAATATTAAAATTAATAAACACTGAGTCATGGTTTGTTCATAATGACAATATACGTCGTAATTTACAAATAAAAAGTGTAATAGAGAAAATATAAAAGCTTAAAATCCAAATGTCAAATAACACTGGATTTACAAAAATTTTATTAGCCGCAAACATCATTAACCATCTTAAATACCCTGAAATACTCAACAGACACAGTAATATTAGTTCAAGAGTAATATTAACAAATTTATTCAAACTGCTTAAAGGTACATAATATTTTCTTTACGCCATACCTAATTAATCAAAGCTGTGTAGAAAGGTATTGATTGAAACCTAATGTTTGGCTTAACTTAAACAATAAAGAAAAAAAATACATTAAAACAACTTGATAAAGGTTTAAAATAGATTGTAGTATAACGAAAACAATATGAGTGATTAATCCAAACGGTTATCTCATTTTTTAAGCCGTGTGTTGATTCAACCAATTTACTGAGAGTGTACAAAAAAAAATTAAATTTAAATTTAACGAGAAAATGAAAAAAAAAAATTTAAATATTTTCGTTCACATTTTAAAAATTGAATAATAATTTTCATTAACGTTATGGAATCACTTATTTTTGTATAGGTCCTTAAATAGTATCTGCAACACGATATTCACAAATGTGTGATAGGTTGTTATAATTTTTTGTCTCTTTTACTTTTATTATACATAAAAAAATTTTTTTTTTTTAAAATTATGTAATTTTACTTCATTTTTTTTTTTTTTTTTGAATAATTTAAATACTTTTATTTTACCCTTGTTGCCAATACCTTCAGATGGAAATCATTTAAGAACTGAGTATAATTAAAAAACAATTTAGATTTTCTAGAGATTTTGGTATAAGTATATACATTCGTTTTTTATGTTTTTTTTTCTTTTTTTTGTAATGGCTTTAGTACTGATATTAAGGGTTTTTTTGTTTCTTTTAAACTTTTTTGTGATTACTTAATTGACATCTAAAGAACAAAACTTCTTTTGTCACTGGGGAATTTTTTTTTTATGAATCTAAAAAAAAAGGTGATTCTGAATAAATCATTTTTAATTTTATGAATATTGTTGAAATTACTATAATCGGTTCTACCTAAATTAAAATTAAAATTTATTTAGGTTATAAGAAGTAGAATTTTCTTAATTATCACATTACAATCTTAAAAGCTTTAAAAATAAATGTCATTTCTAAAAATAAAATCTTAAAATTCAAATTTTTATTATAATTTTCTTATCATTTAGAATTATTGGAATATTGAATGTTCTATTGTGATATTGGGAGATAAATTTTACAAATATTGAGGTTCTATTTATGGTTTACAGACAAAGTAGTTGATTGAATAAAAAAAAGGAGTTCAATATGAATAAAAAAATCGAAGCTTATTATACACAAAACAAAAAGTTTCCGATAATTTGAAGGTTGAATGTGGAAATCTTTATAACCTGGACATGCAAGTAAAATTAAAATAATTTTTAAACAAATTATTAAATTCTAAAATTATTATTAATTCGGAAGTTTTGAGTTGAAAGTTAATTGGTTATAACACCTGGAAGAAGGTTACGCCAAGTTTAGGCATAAACCTTAAAAATTTTCAAAATAATCTAATGAAGAAAAACAAAAGTGTAGATACTCAAATATTGATACCATGAGTTAGTGAGTTGATTAATATTGAGTTGATTGAGTATGATTAATTTTTGATACTGTGGCCAACAAAGGTACCGAGCAGATTGTAATTACTTCTAAACAGAATGCCGAAACTAAATTAACCAGACAAACTAACCGGTGTCAAATGACATTTAAAAAACATCCATAAAATTAACAGTGAAAATAGTCGAATATTTTCCTTTTAATTTTACTGACATGCTTATCATACAGATACGCGTATTTCGTCTACTACTTGCAGACTTCTTCATTGTTTTGTACTCGACCATAAAATTAAATATTTTGAAATATTCAAAATAAATTGATATTTTAGAAACTTTTATATTTTATATTTATTTAATTTTTATTTCGCAGAATTTAATTTTCCAATTGTCAACATTTTTCTACCATTTTTAAAAGTTATAAAAATTTGCAATTAACAATCACAAAATATCATTCTACGCCAAAAGAGTTTGTTTAATGAATATTCTAAAAGATAGTAACAAAATAAAACCAATTATAAAAAAATTTAAAATTTTCGTATTTTTTTGTAATGCTAGCATCGTTACAAATTTTAAAAACTAATAATATGAAAAAATACGCTAAAATCTTCATTTTTAGACCGATTTAATGTTTTTTCAATTGTTTTACTTTGTTTAATGAATACTCTAAAAGACAGTAACAAAATAAAATCATTCTGGAAAAATTGAAAATTTTAAAATTTGTTGTAGATCCACATTTTTTTTTAACCAAACATCGACGAAAATCGACCTCGAGTTTTCTTGATTATATTGCTTTCATATTATTTAACTTGTTTTTGACAATTCACAGATCATGCAGCGTACAGACGCCGTCAAATTTATCTCGAACTTAATACTTACATACCATTTAGGTGGAATGTAAGAAGGAAGTTTGGGGAATAATGAAATAAGCCATAAATAAATTATATCCACTATCCAGAGCTTAGGCATTATAGGTTAGAATAAAATATATGTATAGTTAGATATATAGATGTATAGAAAGGTATAGTATTGAATATTTATAGATGTATAGAAAGGTATAGTATTGAATATTATTGCCAAATTAGCATGAAGTTCTCTCAATCACCAACAACAGGATTGTAATTTGATTACAATGAAAACAGTAGTTATATTTTTTGAATTAGACATAACAGACCTCCAGAAATATTATTTAAATGTACACCGGAATCGCCAAAATAAGCTTGAAATCGCAGTATAATTAATAGTTTTTATAAATAGTTGCTCATTCGTAATTAAAGTCCAATTTAAATCGAATTATGATGAATTAGTCATCTTTGATATTAATTTCTTACTATTATTATTTTTTTTTGTGCACTGATATTTCAAAAAAAAAAAAAAAAAACTATTTTATCTGAATATATACTGTGAACGAGCGATTGGGCTCAATTGAGAAAATAATAAAATAAATAAATAGAACAAAAATATAAAAAACTAATAGAATAAATAGCTTGGTAAATGCTCTAATATTGAATGATATATTCTCAAAATATCAAGGTGCGCTTTGTACGCTAATACCTACATATTTAAATATTTCCACTGATATTGTGTAGGGTGCTGTATTAAATCTGAAAATCTATTTCGAAATATTTGAAAGCACCAAAGTATAGCTTAAAAATTATTGAAATTTTCATACATTTAATTAATTCGAATCGAATTTCATTTTTTAAAAAAACATTATTAATGAACATTATTCTTGAATAGTCAAAATAATTATTGAAATAATTTTCTATTTAATTTTTATTTCAAAAATTTTAAGTGCGTGTCCTTTAAAAAATAAAAAAAAACTTTTCAATTTACATTATTATAATTTTTATAATCCTTTCTCTAAAAAAAAAAAAAAAAAAAAAATTAAATAAAAAACGAATGAACAAAAGAAAAAAAAATGTTTTAATTGTTTCGAAAATTTTACAACAATAGTGAAGGGAGGCAACATCATACAAAATAATTTTGTTGTCATCGTCTTTTTCGTTTTTCTTTTGGTTGTTCTTGATTTTTTTCGTTATTTTTTTACGAGTATAATGATCATTTTTTATGCTATCATAAAACAAGTAAAATATTCAAAAAAATAAGGAATAAGTTTCTCAAGGTCCCAAAGTTAATTAAAAATGCTAATTAGAAAATGTTATTTTCTTGTCTATCTTTTTCTCTTTTACTCTTTTACTCTTTTTTTGTGAAAATAATTTTGCTGTTTGAATGTTTAAAGACGAATGTTCCTGTGTGATAGTATGTACTATTCATTAGATTGTTTGTTTTTGTTGTAGAGGTACTATAAATAATAGAATAAGGTAATAAGAAATTCATAGCTGTTGTTTTTAGTTGATCTATGATGTACAACAGTAAAAGTAGAATTTTCCGTTATAATTTTAAATACCTTAGAGATGTATCATTCATCATTTTTTGGTTTTATTTAACATTTAACTATCATAACTTTTTATGTAAAAAATCTTTAAAGAAATTAATAGGTTTTTATAAAAAGGTTTTCTTAAATTTATTATTTTTTTAAGATTTAAAGTGATATCATCGTTTTGAAGTATTATATGTTAGATTCAATTGCAAATCCACATAAATTGATTAGAAATATTCAAAAGTTACAATTAAAATTTATATTTCAGTCTATTAGGCATTAACCAAAAATTTATAATAAATGTTCAAATTAAGAGAACCTCATTTCAATATTATCAATTTTATATGCTTACAAATCGATAGAGTTTCTCTTATATTTCGTATTAATAACACAGGTATACTAGTATACAAAGGTATACAAATAAAATATGATTTATAGACAAGTTTCTGACCTATGCTCCCACGGTTAGTAACGGAAAAAAAATTATGAAATCGTAGTTATATTCTAATAGTCTAAGATAGGTATAATTCTCATCATTCAAATCAGTTATAAACCAACATTGGAACTTATTGTTTATATGACAAAATTGGGCAAGCAGCCGTGTCCATACGATTTTCTTGGCAAATGGACTTGGAATTACGAGAATTTATTTATTTATTTATTATCCTACAAGCTGCGCACTGTCAACCATTACATTGAATCAGACATGTATTGAGGTGTATATATACTAATATTTTTAAACACATAAAAGACAAACAGCGTAAACTTCAGAAGATTTTTATTTCGTAAAAGGCACATTCTTAGTTGTATATAGAAAAAGAGTAAACAAAAAAACTTAATTAATAAATGCTTATATTTTCCAAGCTATTTGACATAGACATAAAGTATGAGTGATAGGGAAAAAAGAGACCTTTAAAGTAGTATACAAATATTGGGGCATTTTATGGTAAAATCTTGCGGTATTTGGTTTTTCAAGAAAGAAAATAAAGATTGTTTTTTTCCTAAATTTCCTACTTTGAACTACAATATCTTCATAACGGCAACACCAATCAGCATCAAATAAATGTTAAAATGTCCTCCAGACCGTTATCTTTCTTTAACTGACTATAACTGAATATATATATATATATATATACCTAATATATCAACATATGTAACCGTTTCTATACAAAATCATCAAACAACAAGGATACTTTCAAATATTTTTTTCGTCCTTAAAGGATAAGTTGTACCCTTAGAGATATATTTTTGAAAAGTTGGGAATTTCAGCTATCCTTGGATATGGTCATTAAACCCTCTGTTAAATTTAGAATTTTGAAAATAAATTAATAAAGAAAAAAAGGACAGATATAAAGGACAATGAATTAGTTGATGAACTGACCAAAACAATCTCGAATACTAAATTCATTCCTCTAACATTTGATAGACTTATTCGACTTAAGATTTTCAAAGATATATTAACGTGATACAACTAACTCAACGTTTATTACGTTAAAAGATTATGTGACAATGTGATTAGTCAATATGGTTAGTTAGAGAAAGTCAAGCAATTTTCCAGTCTGTAAAAAATTAAACAAGGCCTTCTGAACAAAAACCCAGTTTAAAAAATAATAAATGAAGTTTTCAAAATTATTATTTTATCCATCAGTAGAACAAACTAAAATTGTTAAAATTTTTAATCTAAATATCCCATAATTTTAATTTTCTAATGCAATTCAAGCAAATCATTACTCAAAGAAAGTACTCGCAGTTGTAAAGTTAAAACCATTTTCTTTGCGTTTTTTTAACAATAATTTAGATTCAAAATATCTTATATCATAATTATATAGGACATCGCATACCAAAATACCTTTACAGTCAAATTACAAGAATCTATCACCTTATTACAAACAAAATAAATATGTACGAGTATAATCAAATAGACAAATGAAATCTTTCCATTTCTTAAAACTTGAAATTATATACATTCAGTTACTAAGTTTGATCATTGTGTTGACAAAACCTTCTAAATATGTGAAAAACATTTTTAAAAAAATAAAAAAGACTTAAAAATTTAAAAATTCTTGTAACATTTCATACCTTTAGTAACAATTATATCAAACATCATTTCAAATCCTTATTGACAGCAAAAATATCCTTAACAATATCAAGTTCATCATAGTTTAAGTATTTTTCTTTTTTAAATAAAATCGATTTTGAATTAAATTCTATGGTGTTTTAACAACAATTTATTTATATACTATATACTTATTTAGTATATTATATATATATATATATTTGAAAACAAAAATAAAAATCACATCATTGTTAAACAAAGTTTTATTTATAGCAACGATATTCAGGATATCATCATAAAATAAATATAATTGTATAAAATATAACTGTAGAAGTAAAAAAATATCCTTTAAAACTTTTTACATAAAACTTAAAAAAAAAAAAAAAACTTTTGTAAATTTTTACTTAAACAAGTATATAAAAAGTACAGTAACCATTAAAAGAGAATGAATGGATTGAAAATGTTAAGTAGCCCTATTTGAAATGTTGTAGTTGGTGAAACTTAATATAAGTACGTACAGAGACATATTTGAAGTAATATTTTCTTCTTTTACTGTTATTTCCACTTCTGCAAGCGATCACTTTGAGTTTTTTTTTCGCTTTTTTTACTCGTTTTTATTTCGATTTTTTTCCTGGCATAGTCTAAAACGGAGCTGCATATTATATAGTAAGAAAAGCGTCGGATATGCCTTTCACAGGGTCAAGTCCGTTCTATCGGATATCCCTGAGCACAGCTGAGATTTTCTTTTTTCCCTAGAGCAAAAAGCTGAGAATTTCTGGGCCAACATTCCTGGAAAATGGGTTTAACCGAAAATAACTTATATAAAATATGTGAAATAGAGGAAAAATCTTCTGAACATCTGCTCTGTTTTCGGATTTCGAAACTTAGGAACAGCGTTCCCCGAACAATGGAAGCTGTTCAGCATATCATTGAAGAATATCCTGAGTGTGATCACATCATCAAGTACCCTTAGGGACTCAGAGGACTAACTAGAACCAAACGGGTAATCACAATAAACCCATTTGTGTCTGCGGTGACGTAGAGGACAGATTCCGTCCCGAAGTTGCACAATCAAGTAATCTATCTTCTCGTCAAAATTGGCTATACGATTTATGGAAAATAACTCCAAAAATCTGTGTGGATCAATTTCCCAATTTTTCTTAGTACAGTCCAATTTAATATGTTTCTCAGTCAGGACATCTGTTTTTAGACGATTTTTCGCTTGCCTTTGATTCTTATTTCAAAGCTTTTAATTTATTTAGTATTTTCATTGTTAGAACCAAAGTACTTTTTCAATGCATATCAATTGAGGATTGTTAATTAAGAAGAAAGGATTTTACGATAGGGATTTTAAGTGTATTGAATTCGAAACGCGGGGTTTATATTATTCTCCTCCGATAAATTGAACCGCCTCTGAATGTTCTTTGGATTGTTTTATTTTATTTGAAACAAAAACAAATAACCAAAAAGGGGAGTATGCAAAATCGAATATCTAATACCAAATTTGACAATCTCTAATTCAGAAGTAAATCTCTAATTCTGGTTCTTAAAATATTGATGCAGCAATCGAAATCAAAATATTATTTAGATTTAGTGAAACATTATTAAAAAAATTTTAATTATAATATTAGGTTTAAGTTAAATATGGTATTAGAATAGTTAAATATTTTATTAATATAAGTTAAAGTGCAAAGATTAATTTGCACCCTCAGAAGAATTCTGCCACAAGTCAGCAAATGAAAAAAAAAATTATAATAGCAAAAAAAAGAATTATTTTATTGTCTAAATTATCTACACTGCAGCAAACATAATTTAACAAATTAACAGTTGTAAAGATTAATTTTAATCAAATTAATTATATGAAGATTTTTGGTGGTAATAAAAGACCGCCTTATTTGTATTTATATAACTATATATCTGAAAACCATATAGTTACTAGATTTTGAAAGAAATACATTGCAAATTTTTAGATTGTGGCAGTTTTCAGCAGCATTCTTGAATTTTGTTTTTCACTTTGTTCATTTATGACGCTTTGGTATTATTTAATTAAGTATGGTTATAAACTTGAATAGCTTTGATTTAGTTTATATAATATTCTACTACCGGTTTGTGGTTCATATACATTTAAAATGTGGCAGTCAAAAGTTTGGAATTTATAAGAAACAAATATCAAAATCTACTTTAGTCTTAAAATTTACTTTATGGCAACCGAATACACAAAATGGAACTAGTGTAGCAATTAAATTTAAAACCGTTAAACAATCAAAAATACTTTTTTCCATTTCCAAAATTAATTAAAACTTTGATTACGGTATTCTAGGTATTCAAAAATAGTGGCAAAAATTGCAATTAGTGCTATATAATTAGAATTTAATTCAAATCATGACACCGTATGATTTATTGTCTATGACACTAAGGTACCACGAATCAAAATTTTTCATCGCACAAGCTTACATCGTAAAAATTTTTAGCTTTTTACAAAACGGTCCTGAATTATGTACCTGAAAGATTTCCCATATCGTGTTCAGAAAGAGGATTTCTAGATAGGGTATCCTTTTATGATAATAGAAGGACTTCTATATAAGTTCTAGTTATAAGCATTTTGATAGATAGCAAGTTAAGATAACTCATATTTTTGATAACAGATATTTTTGGCTAAGAAAAAATATTCAAATAATTCAACTGTAGTTCACAGTCCAATACAATACAAGGAAAGTTAGTATATTGTGGAAAAAGTTAGTTTTAATTGTCTTGTTAGTAAAATGGACAGTAAGTTTATAAGATAAAGAATATTTTTGTAACCATTTAAACTTCAATATTAAGGGTATATTCAGAAGAATAAATAAAATTAAAAAATAGGATGATTTATTTGATTCGATAATTCGAAAACAGAACATGTTGACATACATAAATTATTACAATCAATTTTAAATAAAATTAATAATTACAAAATTTTTGGATATTATGTCCGGGGATCACAATAGAACCTACTGATCTGTAGGTATCACAATAGAACCTACTGATCTAAGTGTGTCGACGTAATGTCAGCAGTCACTATACTACCTATTTACCTACCTATTGGATACTATAATACAACTTGGAGTTTCTCTGTTGTAAGAGCTTTGCTATTGAAACCAAATTCATTCAATCTCTTTCATCGTTTCGTATTTCCAAAACTCACTGTTTGTGTGTTATATTGGAGATAAAATATGTTTTTAGGATAAAATATTCTTGTAATTTTTTAAATAATCAGATAGATATATTTTAACCATCTTAAGAGAATATATACAGTACCCTCTAATAATAAGGTTAGTGAAGAAAACGAACATTTTGTGTGTGTGTTTTTTTTTTGTATCTTTATTGTAATGTTTATTCTTTTTATCATCTATTCAAAATGGTTTTACAATTCCCGTCCCTATTCTCTTGGTTCTATATAGGGAATTTTAATTTCAATGTTGGATCAAATTTGAAAAAAAAAAAAATATTATTCATCAAAATTTTCTTACCGCCCCATATTTTTTTTCTCTTTAATTTTTCTATTTTTTATTATTCCTTTTTTCTTTTTGTTTTTAAAAATTGGCTGCTTTGTTGTTTGTCTTTTTACAAGTTATGAAGTTGTGTTTTTATTTTATTTTTTTTTTGAAGAATTTATTTCGCTTAATCTATTTTCAAAAAATCTGTTTTTCAAAAACAAAAAAATTATTTTGATAATTTTTTTGTTTTTGTTTTCTATGAAGATAATATATTGTTATGTATCAACAAGGATGTGATATAAAAAAAAAATAAAAAGAAAAAAAGATAATCAATCCAAAAATGAACTTTCATTTAGTTAAAAAGTTCGGGTTTCATTTTTCTGTTTATACTATATAATAGAGAGTTTATTATTTTCAATTATTTTTGGTAACACAGTCACTGTCATTTAAAGTTGTCTATTAGAAAAAAATTGTTGAAAGGTAAATAATAAATTAATAATGCTAATAAGATGAGTGAAATTTGGCGAAGGAATAGATATTTCTATAAGAAAAAGCAATGTATTACACGTCAAACAACAAATTATACAGATTGTAGTATTCCGCCCTACAATCAGTAATGGATTATATAACAGTGATGATGTTGATGATGATAAAGATTAACTAACAATGTAAATGTATTTTGTAAATATTATTTACATTATACAGTTGTACCATATTCGTGATATACATTATATAAGATGATATATTTAAAATGAATGATAAAATAACAGTCATAGATTGAATCAAAATAGTTAACCAGTATTTACTAAATTAAATATTTTTAAAATCGAGAGTTGTTGGATTTTACCGAAAATTTCATATCTCCAAGTAATATTATTTCAGATTAGTTATCATGTCGGGACTATTGTCTCTACTATTATGACAGGGAAATGCCAAATGAAACTTATAATTTATACTGTTACTTGCCATCAGTACTCGTCTTCCATACCTTATAATTTTTTAATAATTTTTTTTTTATATCAGAAATTTTATTTATTAAGAAAATTTTAAGCCAATGGATAGTTTTACATCTGTGACTCCACTATTTCAGAAATTTTATTTATTAATATTTATTGTGGAATTAGATTACTTTCCCTTCAGGAGCTGATGTTATGAATAATTTTTTTATTATTACAAATATAATGTAAAGGCATAATATATAATTTATGCCTGTTACATTCATTTTTTAAATTTTTATTTTTATAGTTTTATAATTTAAATTTTTCATTATATATTCTTTGTAACTATATTTTTATAATTTTAATTATCATATTGTTATATTAAAAACCTAAATATAAACTTATATAGACTTATATAAACTCATTACAGAGATAACTCTCTTTAGACATTGTTTTTGAAATAAATAAATAAATATTACTAGCTAATCCCGGCGTAACATTCGTCGGTCCAGCATTAAAAACAATTTTTTTTTCTCTTCATTTAAATATTTAAATCAAAACAAAGTTTTCCATTTTCCTCAAAACAATTAATTGTTCTTAGCATATCGTGAATTTAGGCATAAAATTTTTGCTACAAAGAGTATTTTTTTCTTTCTCTAATGTCCTCGTTGTTACCCCCACTGTACAATAATTGGCCTTTCTGGTTTTAAATTTTCTTTTGCATACAACTGGGATACAATGTGGAGATGAAGAAGATAGTAATTTTGCAATTACAGCACAAATTGAACAAATATTCGATTATGTACTTTACGATTATGTACTTGTTATGTACTTTATAATATTTTGGTTCTAGATTTTTTCCTATAACAAGGATTTTTAGAAAATCTAGTGAGCTTTTAATTGTGACGAAACAAGATCTACCACCCTTACAATAATAGGAATATTTTTTTCTGTTTTATGCTTTATAAATTAAACATTCATTTGAACTTGAAGATATGACTGCATTGGTCAGTTAGAAACATTTTGAAGTGGCTAAAGTAAAGACAGAATCCAGGGAAATTTAAAACTTTTTAATATGTACTTTATTTTTTGTTGTAATTTTAATTGTTTTGATGACTTTAAAAAATACTTCTAAGTTGAGTAAGCTTCAAATTTTATTGATTTTATACTGTTTTGCTATTTAGTTCTTGTATTAAATGTATAGTTTTCCTATATGGGTTCAGAACTTGGATATCTAATGTTTTTTTGTGGTAATAATCATTTAGAAAAACCTTTATATTTAAAGTTTGTGTCAAAAAGTTGTGACACAACAATCTTTGGGTTTGTGTCACAACTTGTTTTGCTTTAATTCACCAAGGTGAAAAGTTTTAGAGACATTATTAGCTTATTAAAATATTTGATATAAATAATTCAAATTTCTTACATCACTAATTTTATTGAAATGAAATATTTCAACTGCATTTATCATTTTGTAATACACACAAACCTGCAAACATAACTACTTTCATAGGTAATATCAAGTTACAAGGCACTTGAAGTTGAATAACTGCTGTAATCATTTACATTTTAAATACAAAAAAGTTGTTATCAATATTTTAAATTTATTTTTATTTTTAAAAGATTTTCAATACAGTTTCAAAAATAGATTTTTTATTGCATTAACAACTTTGTTTTCTTTAACATCGTTGTATTGCCGAAACTTTGTTGTTACTTTATTGACATTTTGATGGAAAAAGATGAGTATGTTAAATCGAAATTAATGTATGCAAATTAATAATGGAATGAACGGACTCTTCCACTTAAACAGAGATATTGGAAAAATTATACATGCATAAAATGAAATAAACTCACCTTTCTACTGAAAGGTGTACTTTCTAAAAGTACGCGAATATGAAATATATTAATCTTTAGTATATCGATATGACATCTCTAAACAGAGCCCTGTTGTTCTAAATATTTGCACCAAGCTACTTAGTTCATCCATTCCACGTCTAAACGCCTAAAATCTAACTTGCTTACCAAATATTTTTTTCATATATTAGAAAGAACGATATTTGATATGAACATAATTTTAAAGGATCATTGATTACCTTTCAAATTTCTTGTTCTGTTTTAAGTGACACTAATTGTACGAACATATTTTTAAAAAATTATTATTTTGTTTTTTTTTTTTCTTTTGTATTTTGGTTATACGAAAATTTGTTTGATTACTTATATAATATTATTCAATTTAAATGAAAAAAATAACAAAAAGAAAAATATAGAATAAAAAAAGGAGATGGTAAGATAGGAAGAAAATAAATAAATAAACAAGTGAATTGTTTTAACCTTAATTGAATTTAAAAATTTATTTTATTTCTTAATAAAATTGAAAATTCGATTACGTATAAATTTTACAATTTTTGAAATACACAAGTTTAATAAATTTTAACTGTAGTGAATTAAAAAGTTTTCCAAAATTTAAAAAATTGTAATAACCTACCTGTAACCATAATTGTATCTGGAGCAATTGAATTATTGGAAAATTAATTAAGTAATTAAAATAACAGAAAAAAAAATGTTAACTACTTATAAATATAAAAAAAAAAAAGTTATTTTTTGAAGATCTTAAAATAACTCTCGAAATAGAATTGTTAATGAGTTCTGAGAAAATATTCCAATTAATTTGAGATTAAGTTAATTAGGGTAGATTATGTTATGGGGTATACGTCTATTATGTGAATGATGATTATTCGCGCGGTTTTGATGACTGTATTTTATCATTTCAGTTTTGTTGAACATAATATGCTTGATATAAGGGGCTCTCTAAGAATTTTTATGTCTTTATTACCGATTGTTGCCTTTCAGCTTTATTTCTTCTATACTCAAGAATATTTTGAACATGATTCCTGGACCAATTTAACTTATGCAATTATTATTTTATCATGGACAATTTTGGCTCGTGATATAAATTATAGATGTCGTTGTTGTATAAGAGATCTCTATCTATCCTGTTCTTGTATAGGTTCGATAATTGTAATTCTTAAAATTTTTCTTTCAAATGTATTTTTACATTATTGATTTTGTGATAGTTCAGATTTATGGCATAGCATACGACTTATTATATTGTTATTTTTGTGGTTATGTGTATATTTTTGCTGCAATTTTTATTATTGAGAGAATCATATGAAATACATCCTATTTCATTTCATATATTTTCAATGTTATAATCTTCAATTGCTAATTTGTGCTCTGCTACATTAGTTTTGTTTTATTTTTATTAATGTTAAGTACTGTTCATCTAGCTAGCTTCAATGTATAATTTGGTGAAAATTTTATTCAACTTCAATTTGTTATTATGTCATTATTATCATTATTGATTTGTGTATGAGTTATACTCTTATGTCTATCTGTCTTAATAGTCTACATGTCAATACCTGTCATGTCAGTAGTCAAACTATCAATAGTCTAAAACGCTAAATATAATGACATAGAAATACATATGTCTTATATATGGCTTGTACATATGTCTTACATATGTGATATTCCGTATATGGAAAATACATGTAAATGTCCACAATCGACATATTCGGTAATTAAGTTGAATCTTACAATTCTACATGTCTACCTGTTTAGTACCTCTATGTATACTCTAATGTCAATTACTATATTAAATAAAATAGGAAATACACAATCTCCTTGCCTTACACCTTGCCTTACTTAGTAAACTGTGTTGTCTTACATCCATAAATTTCAAATAGATCACAATTCTATATATTATAATTTATCTAACTTAAAAAGTATGTAGGTTAACCTCTAGTTACTAGAATATAGATTTGAAACTACAGGATTTTCATTGTATTCACGTATTTACTTTGTATTTTCAATAAAAAAAACCCAGAATTTTGCAATTAGAATTCATTTTTCATTCTTCTAATCTTTTCAATAAAATTTTGATAACCTTATTGCTAATTAGTTTTAGACTATACATATATATTGGCAATAGGTTCCATTAAGATACTAAATCGAAATAATAAAAATGTTTATGGTAAATTTTTTATATTTAGAAGCTTTGATATCATATAAAAAAATTTATTTATTTAAATTCAATTAAATTGATAAAATTCCTGACAACAAATAACAAAAAAACAAAAAGAAAAAAAGAATAGACAAAAATGTAGAGAAATACAGAGGATGAATGAGAGCAAAGAAAAAAAAGGCAAAAAACCGAATCGAGAATCAAATAGAAATTTATTGCACAAGCACAATTTACTTTTGCATGCAATAAAAATGTATCTATTTATATATTTATATTTTTTTCTAGATGGTATCCTAAAGACACAATTTAAAAATTCAAAGTTACATCTATAAAATTGTTAAGAAATGAGATTTAAAAAGAATTGAATTAGAAATGAATTGTTTTTTGAAACTATAGGATGTAAGAGAAAATCAAAGAATTCAAGAGAATTTATTAAAAAAAAAATGTTCTCATAATTATCACAAATACCCAAGATGAATAAATTTTATTAATTACTTTCAATAAAAGTAGAAAGAAAAATACTTAAGACTGAAAAAAAGAATCAAATTATAATTTATTATCAATAACTATGCACTCTGCATCAATTGATTTTTATTTCTTTTGAATTTTTGAGTTGAAGTAATTTTCGACTTCCATACATTTTTTTTTTTCTCATTGGTTTTTTTACGATTTCGATACTTTAGTGATAATCCACTTGATCTTATTTATCAAAAAAGTTTATTTTATAATTTTTTTAAATTCTTGCGGGTTGTTTATCCCGACAGATTTCTGTTATAGTCTCTCTTTTGGAATTATTGGATTTAACTGTATAAAAGGTGGTTTAATTTTAGCTTTTAAAAAAATCGAAAGTGGTGAATACATATTCGAAATATAATATATCATGTATAGTGTACTTATGTAATTTTGTCCATATGCAATTTTGCCCATATGTAATTTTTTCTTATGAAATTTGGTCATGTAACCGTACTTCCTATATATGTATCATATGCAGATCCCCAATGCAGAAATAATAAATAAATTCCTTAAAAATAATGTTTCTCTGTTTTGTTAAGATTAATTGCATATTTTTTTGATGTTTTACAAATTATGGAATTACTTTTTTATGTTATTGAGTCTTTACCGTAACTTGGGTAGAATTACCTGTTCGTATATATTGCGATTTTGTTTCTTTACGTCATAATGTTATTTGAGTACATATTATTTACTTGTTAATTAATTTTTCTTGTATAACAACTCATTAAGTGTGGAAAATTACTATACTGTTGTCAGGAGGTAAGTCTTCTGAGAAGCGTAGTTCAATATGATTTGAGCTGTTATAAAAATTGGTACTACTAATTTTTTTCCTCATTTATTTGATCTAAATAACAAAAGGTATTAGATCAGGTCGAACACCCTACAACAATTTTGCTTTCATCGGAAATCGGACCTGGGAATTTTCGGTTGAAAGACAGGTGGTACCTTTATTTTTGTCGTATCTAAAAGTTGCCTAAATGCATGTCACATAGTATTCCATATTTACATTGAAACTATATAAAGCAAAGTAAAAAAATAAAAGCAAAAGTAAAAAAGTATTTTGGGACCAGATTTATGCTAAACTTACATTAATGATATAACAAAAATAAATCTAAGGAGTTCCTTGCAGCTCTACGCGGGCTAAGAGTAGTTAAAAGTACACCGTCCATCATTACATGTCAAAAAGACAAAGTTAATCATTTTTGAAAAAAAAAAAAATTATAAACTATCATTTCATATGAATAGTTCTGTACTTTACACAGTACCAACATTTAATTACCTTGTACTAATGCTGGACAGCAAATATAACAGAAATAGAAATGTGATGCTGTACATGTAAAAAACGGTTCACATCGTAATATTTTAAGATTTAGTTAGGTTTTGACATTTTTTAATACCAGTGCCTAGCTATATTCATTTAAACTTAATTAAATGTTAGTAATATAATAATTTTCGTGTTCACTTCTTCAGTCTGAATTATCATGTTTCAAATCTAAAATTTTAAGAGTTAACATAATTTCAATAGTTTTATGTACTGTCAGTAATATTAGGGCAAGCAAGTCAGACGTCTATTGTAGGCGAAAGTTTGCACAATGTTTTTAAGTGATGAGATCATTATCCATCAGTAGGTTAGTACCCATCACCGTTTAGTAACTAATGTTAGTTAAAGCTAAAACTAAAATTTTTGAAATACTGTGGCTAGTAAAATAAAGTTAATGAGAAAAAAATAAATTCAAATACAAAAAGAAAGTTGAAAAAGAGTATAAATATCAGTTACAACAACTATCGGTTACACAGCTTTATTTTTAAGCTTATTTTACTATGGTTATTAGACACATTTTTCACAACATTCTAGACACTGACTACGGTTTTTTTTCCTTTATTTATAATTTTAAAGTTCATATGTAATTCAGAGTATTAATGCAATGCTTAATTCTATAAATGTATTTATATTTGTGTTTTAAATTTTGTTTTAAGTGTGACCGTAGCATAGACTGTCTGGTCTTATAATTCTTAAAATTGATTTTTTGTTTACTGGCCAACGTAACGTAAATTGCATGAATTCTCTCTAAAAGTTGTTAAATCCCTTTTTATAGGTGCCAGGATATTCTCAGTAATAATTTGATAGATAAACGTGATGTCACCCACCAATTGACGTTTAAGGTCTATCAAAAGCGCTGTATCAAAAGCCATTTCCGGAAGAAGGAAGCTGAAATGGGTAAGATATTGGAAAAGCACTTGGTGCAAAGCGAAAAAATGTACACTGAATTGCTTCAATATGAAAGATATTAATATAACGATATAGAGAGTAAACCTACAAAGCATATTCAAGTGTCAGTTTAATATATGTGACGTATAATTGTTACGTAATGTAGGATTAAGTAATCTCTTTTTCCCAGCGCATTATAAAACCTAGCATAGAATTAGTTTTGTTAATAATGGAGTTCAAATGCGCTTTAAAATTCAGATTATAGCCAGTTTGTTTTAGAATTTTTAAACTATAAACTAGTTGAATTTTTATTTAATAGCTTCAATCACAGATCAGATTAAAGGAGATTGTGAATTTCAGCAGCAAATAGGCTTATTATGATACCTGTTTCCATATATTAAGACTGATATATCAAAACTTAGAAGTAGACTTATAAGTTTTGCTTCTCTTGAGCGAACGGCGTGAGAATTTCTCGGTTACGATTTCAAAGAACGTTGTCCCAAAAAGCTTCAGATTTTAGCTCTACCTAAGCCTTCAATTACATCATAGCTGTGCTCAGGGGAATCTCAAGCTTCAATCCCTAAATCAAGCTGCTATTTTTATATATGGTCTTATATTAAATGTCGAAGAGAGTAGCTATCGAAATATTATGAAATTATTATTCTTAATTCCAGAATAACTTGATAAATGTAACAGAAAATTTGAAAATCTATTAGTAATAAATTATTGGGTCTAATCATAAACAAAAAAATAAAAGTAATTTTTAGGCCAATAACTTTCAGGCATTACAAATGTAATAATTAAAATTTTATACTAAATTATTTCAACATTCATTGATCCAATTGAATACAAGTACCTACCTACTTGTTTACTAACTTATAAGTACATATGCAAGTGTGCAACTATATACAAAAAAAGTAAAGTAAGAATTCAATATGAAATTTCCCTATAAAAAAAAAAAATCTTTTATCCATGGTGCAATGCATTCAAATAAAATTACAGGGAACCAATATTGTATACCACCAATACATTAAAAAACGAAAAAGAAAGAAAAAACAAAAATCAAAAACAGCTCGAACAAGAAAAAAAATTATTTTATAAACGTTTTTATGGATTTACGTTACACGTCGTTAAGAAGCTTTTTGTTTATTTCTTTTTAATTTTTTTTTTTTTTCTGTTTTTTACTTTTAACTTTTTTATACAATTTAATTTCATCATTTTGTTTTTTTTCTTTTTCTCTAGTCTATTGAAATGTGAGTTTCTCAGTTGTATTATATTCTAAAAATCGAGGTGCTTTTTTTTCTTTCTTTCTTTCGTTTGCTATTTTATAATTTAAAATATAGTAACAAAGAGAAACAAAAAAACTTTTTCTTTTTTTAAATAATTTTACATTTACAAAGAATTTCCTTTGAATGTATTAGTGTATATGGCATCTCCTGGAATTGTATCATAGTGTTATAAAATGAAAAATTTTCAATTTTTATTTTTATTTTTATTTTGTTTTTTTTGTTTTTTTTTTTTGTATGGCAAACACATAACAACTGAGACTCTTAAATATATTAAAGAAATCTCTTGATGCAACAGAATTTTAAAATAAAAAATGATAAAATAAAGAAAACAGTATTTGTGAGCTGTGTGGAATTTATGTTTTGAATTTCAAATAGAATTCTAAAATAGAAAAGGTGTAATTTAAATGAGCAAAATTATTCTAGTCTTTTACACTTGGATTCTTAGTTTAATTAAAATATTTTGAAAAAATGTCATTTGAGTACTTAATACTGATGCAAATACGAAATATAATAATGAATGTAGTTTTTCAAGGATGTTGTATCAGGAAATATGGTAATATTTCCGTTTTGTATATTTTTTCTCTATTATTCATATAAATTCATTAAGACTTGGTAACATTTAAGAAAACTTGTATAAATAATTTTAAGAAATGTTAATCAAGGCTTAATGTCAAATGTTAAATTTTAGAAAATACCATTAAGTATATGAAGAAGTGTAAACTTAACTGGTCACTACGATGGTTACTAAAAGAAATTATAAATACTCGTAAATAATAAATCAAGGTGATAAAATGAAGAATGTCAAAGTTAGGTTATATTTTCAGTGCCACGAGGAGACCCATACAAATGACTTAATTACATTATGTTAATAAAATAAAAACTAAACAAAACTGAAAATTAAAAAGTTAACAATTGCATAGTAAAATTTAGTTAAATGAATAAATCTAAAAAGTTTTTCTCTTCTTTAAATTTTTTTTCAGCGTAAATTTAGTTATTAATTCCCGTTCAATCAAAATAGGATAACAATAATCAAAAAATAGTTTTTATTTTATTAAACATTCGACACTTGTCCTTTGGGCAACTGAATGTTATGACTATTTCATGTGGATTCTGTATTCCTTAATTTTTTGTGTTCAATCAATTATTTTAAAACTAGCTTTGTAACCCACCATAAACGACGAAAGCAAAATAAATTCTAATATTTTCTTTACTTCATTAGAGTTTAATTAAATTAATTAAGTTTCATTTCAAATTTAAGAAAAACACGATTTACTTACAAATTTATTATACCTTCATTTTATTTATTAGAACGTTTTTAATTACCATATAAATCGAATACTTGTAGTAAGGGGAAAAATTTAGTATTCCCTAACATTTTGAAGAGAATCAGCGCAGCCCTTAAGCAACCAACAAAATTGCTAAAATCGCAGCCATTAAATATTCAAAATATAAAAAAAAAATAGTTTAATTAAAATATTTAAAAATAAACATACAATTATTAAATAACAATAAATTATTATATAATATATTTTGCTGCTACTTATGTTTTTTGTTTCAAAATGTTGAACTTACATCAAATACATGATCTTAAAAGAATTTACGTCCAATATTTTATTTGTTCTTCTTTGTTTACTTCTTATTATTTTTCATATTTAACGAGCTTCACTCTATACGTACTGAAATATATTTGTTTTATGTTAAAAAAAGCGTTATGAGCGTTCCGTCATTCGTATTAAAATAAATGCGGGAAATTATATACATATATGCATATATCATTATTAAATAATACAAACTTATAGTTAGATTTAGATACTAAGATGAATAATTTTGTTAAATTATACACTTCCATATGAACTAAAGATAATTATTTTTATTATTATTACATCTAGAAAAAGTTGATATATAGAACATGAAAACCAAGTGATTATTAAAATCAACCATAGAACAAAAACAATTATGGAAAAAAATTAACTCCTTAATGCACCAATTAATATGTTAAAACAAAGGTGATTTTAATGTTAAACATCCAATTCTTGAAAAAGAAAATGTTGAAAAAAAAATGGCGAATTTCAATGTTGCAAAATAATTTTTGACATTTTTTTAAAGTAGTATAGATTTTAGAGCTATTATAAGTCGGCTTTTATCATTAACAAATAATGTACATATAAGAAATTCAATAATAATATTTAGTGGGGGTTTGGAGGTGACTACCTATACTGTTATAAGTGCTCTTTTGTAGAAATGTATAGGTAAGAAAATAACTCAAAATCGCTTCGTAACATATCTGAACCTTTTATAAATTATTTTTAAAATTTGCAATGTCCGAATTAATAATGGTTAGGGTTGTAGGAAAGTAGATAAATAAAATTAAAACAAAAATTATGTTTTTATTTCAGCATTTTTTTTTTTTCAAAATTTGTTTTTCCGACATTTTTGCATTCAACATTTTTCCCCCATCTTTTTTTATTCAACATTTTTAATTCGACATTTTTCTTTTCAACAAATCGACCCCGACCAGTCTTCAACTAATATGTGAACCATCTGTTCACGTTGTGTTTTTGAGCCTTTAGATTTAAGCATTGTGATCCTTAAATTAACTTATTTTTTTATTTATCATCCGTATTTTTGGAAATTAAACAAACAGATATAATTATAATATTACATGCAAAAGAATATCCGTTGATGAGTATTAACAAAAAGAGTTACAAACATCTTTATATTATACATTAAAAAATCTTAAATTTAAATCATTTATTGAACTCTTCTTTAGTTTTCGTTGAATTTGCTTTATATCGAACAAATATTTGACAAAAATAGTGGGTTGATTATACAATCTCTATTTGTATATCTCCATGACTTTTGTCTGGCAATGTCTTTGCCATTTTACAGTTGGGTAAATAACTTGGTTTTTATTCACTACACATTCATGCTGAACTCTGCAAATTTATGCAATATGTCCACGTGGGCTCAATGACTGCCTTGTACAATGCAATGCAGTTTGATTTTATTGTTAAATTCCGACATATTCTAGTACCTATAAACCAGTATAATGATCTTAAAAATATACGGTAAGTTGATTTTTTTTTTTATTTAGCTCTTATATATTTTTGCCATTAAACTAACCTGATCGAACTTTTATTGCTCTGAGTTTGACTTTTTAGTTAACTTTGACAACAACAATGCAATGAGAAAAAATTGTCCAGTATTAATTTTCCCTGATTCTATGTCAGTATTATTTTCAAATCAAATTGATCTACAATCAAATATTGAAGACAGTCTAGGCATACGGTATTCAAATATGGGGTTGTAGTAAATAGCTACACATTCAAACTATCCAAACGTTCCAAAACAAAGTATTGCGAAACATTATTAATGCCTACTAGTTTGTTTGCAATGCTGATATTCATATAGAGATCTCAAGATGTCTTTCATAAAAGACGAAATAAAAAAATGGCGTCCAGTTTGTGGAACATACTTTTTTCTAAACATGTCAATTTCGAAGTTTCACATTTACCTGATAATCAAAGCTTTGTTCGACGACTTAAGCTAACTAAACCGTTTGAACTATGTTAGGTGAAAATCTTTTATCTCTCAAGAGTTTCTAATAAATATCTTGTTTAATCAAAGATATCCGAAAAAAGAGCCAAAATTATATTAATGGTAAAATCTTAAAGACTAGTTTTGATTTTATCAAAACATTGGGATTTTTAGTACGTTAAAGTTGTCACCACAGTCCTTCCGACAAATAAAACAGAAGTTGAAAGTTTTTTTGATTATATTTCTTCTAACTGAAAAAAATTAAAATAAGAAACATGATCCTGTGCAAACCAAAGTGTAGAACGATCAACTAAAAGTTCTTATGGCAAAGTATATGTGTAATAGCCGAAACCAAAAATGAAAATAGTTCAAAAGATTATGTTAAGAAATAATAGATGTGATATCGGTGGTCGGTTAGTTAAATAAAATGTTGATTAAATTGGCTCAATATTGATGATGCCTTATTTAATAATGATTATCAATCTCCCAAGAATCCTAGTGTTTGAGTAGTGTAAAAAAAAGAAAGGTTAAAATTAAAATGACTTTAATTAAGAAAATTTCTGAATGATAGAAAATTAACTAAGAAGCTTTTTTATATATAGTTAATATTTCTTCTTCGGAAATATTTTTTCTATCTCGTATAGTTGTTATAACTATTAAAACTCTTCTTATTAATTAATTTTATACAAATTTCATTCCTTAAATTAATTATAAATGTTTTATTTATTTTATTTACAAAAATTATTATTAATTTTATTATTCCATGTTATCTTTCCACTTTAGGATTTTACTTATTGGTTTTAGATTTTTTCTATTCTCTTCAATTGTCCGTTGGAGAGTGAATACTGGTTTCGGAATAAGACTATGTAAGACAATGTAATGAAATACACAATTTCCGTGTATGCAATCACAGGAAATAGTAACCGGCTAAAATGTAACTTTGACAGAAACCACCTATTAGATCTATTTCAAACCTATATAGTTAAATTAAACGATAGTGTGTTTGTTTTTATTTATTTATTTTAATCTTTATTCTAATTATTTATCTATTTTAATTTTTATTGTTTATTATTTGCAATTTTTATATTATCCTTATATTATTCAGTATCTATCATCAGTACTGTGTTCTGCGATGGTTGATTCGTTTCCGGATTTGGTATGACGTGGTCAAGTCAAGCTCCACGTGGCATCACTTGCGGTGACTGTCCGCACATGCTCCCACTATCTATTGCTTTTATTATATAACTATATACACTACCGCCCTCTATGTTATCTTTTTTTTGTTGTTTATTATGTTACTCACACAATAATTATAAAAAATAAAATTATTTATTAAAATTTATTAATATTATATTTTATTAACAAAAAAAAAGAATTTAATTTAATGCGAAATAAGGTTTTCGGTTAAATATAAATATTTTCATTTATGAAATGAAAATATTTATACCGAGACAAATAATTAAATATGTGTAATAATGTCAATCGTTTCAACATCTTTACATATTATTGGCGCGACAGTATTGATTAAAGTTTACCTAATGTCGTTCACTCAACTGGAATCGAATATAATTTAATTTGGAATTTAATGTTTTTGTTTTAAAATTAAATTTACTCAAAAAAAGGATTAAGAATTTTATACTGAACTGATATTATATAAAAATCAAAAGAATATACATAGACTTTCACATTAGGGATTAATGTACAAATCTATATTGTATTTTATTTTTTTTTTGATGAAAATGACGTAAAAGTTAAAAGGAAACTTTCAAATTTCAAATATTCCATAATTAGAATTGAAAGGATATATTAACCTAAAAGCTATAAGCTGATATGTATGGAAGCGAAAAAAAAGGATTCTATTTAAAAAATTTCTTGATAATGGATTTATAAAGATCCATTTATAGAAAAAAAAACAGGAGATGGAAAAAAGGATATTATTACTGAATTGTAAATAATGGATGAGCACTAAAATCTTTTTAACTTTGAATATTAAATTTTTTTTTTTTTTTTGACTGATGGTTAGATGAAATAATTTCTGAATCAATGAATGATGGAGTGAATCAAGTGATTGTTGATATTGACTTGAGAATGATTTTTATGTTAAATTTTTTTTTGACATTGTAATTTTTATTATTTGATCAAAAATTTCTTTTAAAATTATGTTATTAACATTTTTTTTTTTACCCTTTGACATTAGAAATCCCTAATCATTTATTTTTGTTTTCTGTTGTTGTATTTTTCTTCCTGTTGCAGAAAAATTTGTCTACAAAATTTTATTCTTGTAATTAAAAATATGAAAATTTTATAGTACAATATGAGAGCCTTGAAAAATAAAACCGAGTTATAAAAAATATGAAAACTATAGGGTCTTTTTTTAATAAATCAATTTGCATATAAAATGGAAGGCACTAATTAAAAACTAACTATACTTGGCAATTAAAGACGGTTAAACTCTAAGTAAAAGATAAAGTTGTTATACGCTATAATGAAGAATAATAGATATAATGAAGAAAACATAGATCTAATAATAAGGAAGAAACTGCATCGCATCGAACTGAATAGCATCTCGAGCTTATTCAGACAAAATAAGGGTGTAGAAAAATTTGCATAACGCATTGAAGATTCACTGAGAAGTATAAAAAACTGTTCAAAACCGAGAATTTGGAACTAGAGTAGCAACTAGCATAAGTCAAAAAAATGAGTTGGACCAGCAAAGAATGAAAAGGAGTTCTTCCATCTCACGGTATATATAAAATATCATACCAGAACTGTTCAAAAATATATATAGAGCAATCAAAATGGCAATTTACGTTGACGTTACAATATAATTTAAGGGAAGCCGAATAAGCAAGCACAAGAGGTACTACCAATTTTAGGTTGGCAATTGTTAAACATATAATCAAAGAACATCATCCATAGCTAACTAGATCCATATGTTAGTTTAGCAATTTCGAGGGTACAGGTATAGATGACAGATTGAATAATGATTTAAGGAATGGATATTCATCGCTATTTAAATTAATAAAACAAATTTTTTTTTATTCCAAAAATTATTTACAATCTATTATAATTTTAGATTTAATTTATTTTTTTATTGTAGCAGCGTTTTCCATCAAAGACCTGTCTTTGGATCAATTTATAACCATTCTTTTATTGTCTTATAAATCTTTATTTAGTCTTCTCTTCCGACCTTCAGTCAACATCAGTTTGCAGCCTAAATTATTTTGATGAACTTGCAATTATTTCAGTCTGTAGCTGGTGGCTAAATTTAGCTATTACACTGTTGGCGGATTCAATGTTTAAGTCGTGTTCTATGACTTTCTTTGGCACAATGACCCTGGATTTACGAGTGATCTTAACATCTTATTTTTTAATCTTCGTATAAGATATTGATGTTGTTTTCACTGCGGAATCCCAAAGCTGCATTCCATATGTCCAAATAGGTTTAATTATGACTTTATAAATTAATATTTTATTTATTAATAATAACTGTGTGTTTCTTCCCATTAGCCAGTACATACTTCTAAATTTGATATCAAGCTGTTTTCTTTTACTGGAAATATGTTTACGCCATCTTAACCTTTTTTCTGAGTGTATGCCTAAGTACTTTACGCCTTTTTCTTTGTGGGATGATTTTATTATTAAAGAGGACTTGAGGGCAGGTGCCTTTCTTTAAAGTAAAAGTGATATGTGTTGACTTCGATTCATTTAAAAAAATTCAAAAAAATTCAGGTAAAATAGGTAACTGGTTGTGATTAGGGTATAAAATGGAAAAAAAGAATTAAGATAATTAGTTAGTTCCAAGCACTGATAAAGGAAGTATGTTGCTTTCGAAATATCGATATATTTTGCAATCAAATATTAAAAATGACTAGTGAACGGAAGCCTGGCAACAGTTAAATTATTTAATTTAAATTAACACTAAAAATTTGATCAATAAATTAAAAAATAAAATTATTAAGTATTTAATCTTACAATTCTTAAAGCAATTATTAGTTTTAGTTATTTATTTAAATTTCCCTTTACTTTGCCGTAATCCGTGTTATAATAAACTTTTGTTTTTGAAATATGCAAAAAAATAAGACTTAAATCCAAAACCAACTGTGCAAAATGGTACTGTGAATTTGCATAAAAAAATTAGTTCAGGAGATGTTTTTCAACTTCATCATATGGTCATCAGAGGAATTCATACATTTTTATCGCTAAGCCAAGAAAATTCTAAAAATTACGCTATTATCAGAAATTTTTTGAATTATTGGTTGAAGTAAACAAATTTAATTACTACCACGATTACAAATGATAATTAAAATGTTAAAATACACAGCAGACGTGTGAAGATATAAGTACAAGCAGGTTTTACAATAACCGACATACATGTAATTGTTCTGTCATTTGACTAATAATCAGAAGACCCCGTTTTAAAAACCTTTATTTACGGCATGCTATAAATCCGTTTTTTCTATTATTCTTTAAAAATAATTTGAAATACTAATTTTTTATCCCTTAAAATAAAATGGTGTATGAAGTTACTTTACAGCAGGCTTAGTTAAATTAGTTGATATTTCGAACAAAAAAAAAATAGTTTTAGATGTTGATTCTGTGTGCCTTGTCTCTACGTATAAGTTATGGTCCGACTGTCTTAGAATTACAAAACAAAAAATTAATCCTTAACATAAAAGTTAAATACCAGACCGGTATCATTTAACTGATGAGGGTTGTAGAGTGATAGCAAAAAAACTGTAAATCATATTCTTGAGTTTTAAATTTCGAAATTTCGAATAATCAAAAAAAGGTATTTTTATCAAATTTTTTTTTTTTTTCAAAATCAACTTTTATTTGTAGGTGTATAGTTATTTATTATAAAAAAATATACATATTCTAAATATAGGAGAAAAAAATTCTTATTCAATTGAGTTCAAAATTAAATTTCAATATACATAACTAGATACTTGTATTTATGGAAATTTAAATAATATTTTTATATTTTATTATTAGAACAGAATAATTGAGTTTTATTATTTTACACTTAAATTAAATTATAAATTATATTTAAATTAAATTATTTATACTTATTTTGGAAATGATTTAATTTTTCAAATGGGAACAATTTTTTTTTGTAAATGTTATGCTAAATAATATTTATGTATTTTTTGATTTAAATGATTCAAATAATTTGAATAATAATATACATGTTTTATTATTCATTTAAGTAAATAATATATTGTAATCAATTATGAAATATATTTCTTCTCTTTAATTTTGATTGATTTATTTATTTTGAATTATACTGAATTTTGGATATGAATTTGAAAAATTCATTTGAATCGATTGAATGTGGGTGAATTTCTAGTAATGAATTAGCCATTATGTAATTTATAACAAAACCTTTTTGAAATTATTATTTGTGCTGAATTTTAATTAATTTGCAAACTAAGGAGGTAATGAATGAATATAGTCAAATTTATTAGGGAGTTCGTGAAACACCTAGCAGTTGTTTTTGTTAGTACAGAAAAATTAAGCTAAATGTAGAATGTGTAAATATTTATATATTTTTTTATATTGTTATTTATTGTTAAAATTTATATTGTTATTTATTTTTAAAATCTATCTTATTTAAATCTAATAATATATTCTAAAATTTTTGATAAATGTTATTTTTTGAAAATTTTTTTGATGGAGTAGTTGGGCTTGTGCTTGTGTGCAAATTCATGCGAACGATTTTGCAAATTCATGCTATGCTTTTGTCTCACGTTATATAGTTAAAATTTTATAAACACAAAAGTTTAACAGTTTTCTGTCCTGCATAACTTGTAAAAAACTGAAAATCTTTCCAAATGATTTGATGTTTATTTGGTCTTCCGAAACAACGTAAATTGTTTTTATAATGCAATGTTACAAAATTGATAAATATTGTGTCCTCTGTAAAATTTGATTATATGGTCTTAAATTCCCAAATGAATGAAAGTGACTTTTTGTACTTTGTGTATCAAAACATTATGTTTACGACCAATTTTGGTTATTATCCAGAAACCTTCATACTTTACAAAATACTTTTACAAAATATACTTTACCATACAAATCATACTTTAGAATGGATTTCAGTCTAAGAGTCTGGCTCAGTATGTGTTTAAGCTTTAATTTACTTTAAGTATGAAATAATTTTAAATTTGTTAACAGAAATCAAATACATATTACAAACACATACAGAGTTTAATTTACAAATTAGTCAACGAAGCCATTCTTTGCTTGTTGTGTATTAATCTCTTTCTAAAATATTTAAGTACCCAACAATTTACTTAAATATATTGAATGTAAAGAATATTAGGTACATTTAAAGATATTTTTAATGATTCCATGTTTTCCATTTACCTTGAATAAAATCGTATAGTTTTTAATACTGATACAATTACATTCACAAAATTCTCATACCAATGCGCTTCACGATTTTCTTAGAAAAAATTGTGTTTTATTTTATTCACGAAATTTAAATTTAAGGAGTACTTACGTCACAAAAAATAATACAAATAATAACATCAAAAAGAAAAAAAAAATCCACTTTGATCTAAAAACAATAATTTTCCTTCAAGGCTGCATGTCAAATCAACTCACATAGAATGAAGGTGTTTCTTGATCAAAAATTTCAATTTGAATTTTTAGTTTTTATTCCGAAAATTGATTTTCATGTTTCGATTTAAAAAATTTACAATTTGGTTTATATTACGAGTATGTATATATATATCGATATGTATATTATAAAAATATTTCTATATTATTGTTTGAGAATAGACACACTCAAAATACAAAAAAAAAAATGAAGTGTGTAAAAATGTTTAGAATATTTTAGTTGAATATCATGTTTTGTAGATGGTTTTTGTCTCACTACAATTATTTTGATTTGCTTTTTAGATATAAATTGGAAAAAAAAATAAAAAAAGTTGTTACAAGATCCTGTATTATTTTTTCATTGCATTCTTAAAAGTAAATTTAGAATATTCGATTGGAAAACCTAGTGAAAAAGTTTTTGATATTATTTCCGAATTAAAATTTTGAAGAGATATTTGAAAATAATACATGGAAGAAGTACTACAGTTCTCATGATCAATTTGATTCGGGAAAGTAAATATTGATACCATAGGTACTGATTTCAAAGAAATTTAATGTCTTGTTAGGAGGAAGTCAAAATTTTATCAACCATTTTGAAGTAGTTTAAAATGTTTTGAATGGAGATTCAACTTAAGCAACTTCATTCGAATTATTATTAAGGATTGTTTTACTAAATTCTTCATTTTGAAATTTTTAGTTAAGTAAAATGTTTATTTACTTTGTTATCTGTATTTGAATATTTTTTACACTACAAGCCAAATGAAATACATTAGAATTGCAATGCAAAATTCAGGGTTGTAAAAGAATTAATTCATATTCCAAGCTCAACTTATGCTAAACACAATTTTTTAGTTGGTTCGCAGTTGAGCTAGCTTTCACTATCTGATAAATTCATCTTATAGTGTTTCACTCAACTGTGAACTAGCTCAAAATTTGAATTTTGATTTAAGTGTAGTTGAAATTTGAGCTTTATACAATTCTGGCGGAAAAATTTCTAGTAACAGTAGATACTATTCTATTCATATACAAAAACAAAAAATATTTTAGGTTTTTATCTTAGTGTAAATCTACAGATGAATTAATTAATCTTAAAACCGTGATTTTCGAATATATCTTATTTATTCATCATATTAAACCATTTTGCTCCTCTTTAGTGTAGTTTCTTGTAGCGTAAATAATTGAGAAAATTCATGAACATTGATTTTGGATGGAAAAAGTATACTTATAAATTAAAAGCCGCCATTTTTTAATTTAAAACTGTACTTTTTCAAAATATAGTTCTGATGTATATTATTTTGATTGATTACGTTTTATGTAGTCCTCTGCAATTACTTGAAAATTTTATTTGCCTGTATTTCATTTGACTGGATATTTTGGATACTGAATATGATAAATATTATATATATACTTCTATGTATGTAAGGAATTATATGCAAGATTGTGAGTAAATAGAGATTTTGTTTTTTTTGGATTCAAAATCAAAGTTGTACGCCTTTAACAGAATATTTATATATAAATTATTTTTATGCGTAGCCGCTTTTGGATACAAACAAAATTATTGAAATGAATAGTCGGATTTTGAAATTTTGGTGTTTTGAGATTTTGAATTTTGGTATTTTGGTGTCTTGTATTTGATATTTAAGATTTCGTAGCCAACGCTTAAATTGTACATATAGATACAAGCAAACGAAAAACAAGTAAATGAAATACAGCCAAATTAAAATACAGGCAAATGAAATGCATCCAAATGACATACAGGTAAATGTAATAGAGGCATGTGATAGTAACCCAGAGTAATAAATAACAGTTAGAATAACAAGGTTGTGTTACACCTTTTTAAACTAAACCGAACAAAATCCGTAACTAATTTTAATACTTTCACTTTAAAAAAATTAAATTTTTGTATGTTGTATATGATGTGAAAAGAAGATTTTAAATAGCCATTTTTCTTTTATGTAACTATATAAATAGCTACATGTTTCACTTAACACTAAATAAATAAATACAAATTATTTTTGTTGCAATAAAAATGTTTACAACTTAACTTGTTGTTACAACTTAAAGCTGACATTGAATACATCATTCCAATTGCGTATTTTAATTGAAACTACTACTTCTTTTCTGAGTTTTTAGTAGTTGGAAACATCAATTTATTGAAGCCTACCATCATCTACATATACCTATTTACATTAAACGAAAAAGTTTTTCTTTTATATATAAAAATTAATATTGAAAAGTCTTTTATTTCATAAACTAACAACATATTGAGTATTAAATTTTCCAAATGATTTTCTCAATTGTATCCCATATCATAAGATTTAATTAGTAATTGATTTTTAAAGGATTATAAGCATATATAGGTATATAACATAATTTTATTTTATTATAACTAAGCTAATATTTTAAAAATTACAATTCATCATAAGTAATCATCAAATTTAAATCAAAAGAAATTATTGAAAATCATTCATCATTTTCATCTTTATTAGGAAATACATACCCATTTTATGAAGGCTGAATAATAATATTATTAACACTTAACAAAAAAATATTTCAATTAATTATTAAATTATGCTGATTAATTTATGATTTTTATTACCAACATAATTATTTTTACTTTATAATATTATGTTCACCTGATTTACTACACCAACATTCCACAATACACTTTCATATTTTACTTTAACTAGCGTGTACATACTCAATTTTATTAAAGTTGAATAAATTATTGATATTTTGTTTTTATTTTTTTATATATATATATATATATATTTTTTTTATGAGTGAAATTCTTGTTCAATAATAGGTTCAATTAAATTACTTTATAACAATTTATAACTGTTATTATATGAATATAATTCATTCATTAATAATTGACTGTTAATATATTTATTAAAGTTATTAAAATGATAATTGATTAAACATGGCACATACATTTATAGAAACGTATATATATTATATTGAGAAAACCTACATGCTGTGTTAATTTTTCTCTAATTTAGCAATTCGTTCACACATATTTTGTCAAATTCTATTTTGATTATAAGATTTTATTAAAAGTTTACAAGTTTTGATTTTAAATTAATGCAGGATGTTGTAAAAATTCTTAAGTACAGCTAAAAAATAATAGTTTTTTCAAATTAAAATTGTATGCTAGTATTCGCCCGCCTTCGAAATTCGACTAAGTTCGACAACAAATCATATCTAGATACTTTATTTTATAATGAATTGTTTCCCATCAATTCAATATTTATTCATGGTACTATAATCCAATTTTGATTTATCTTAAACACCAACAAGATATGTTTGCATGAAAACTTAATTTAATTCCGGCGAGAAAAAAAGAAATTCTGTACATTGGTGAGTTCCGGCAATTTAATAAATTAAAATTTTTGTAAAAAATGTTAAAATGTGTGTGAATGTGTATGTTTATAAGTTAGGTGACATTTTAAATTGATATTTCTAAATCAAAATTAAAAAATTTTGAAAAAAATATTTAGGTTCGCTACGTATCCTTTTAGATATCTATCATTTAGAATAATATTAATGAAAATCGGTTGTGAAATGGTTCAGAAATTTATGGCGTACGAAACGTTTTTCAATTTAAAGATTAAATAAAATGATATGAAATGTTATTGTTTGTATAGTTCTTACTTTTAGGTAGAATACATTTTTGTACATAATGTAAGGGACTGAAAATTCCTACAAAAAGTGAAACGAGAAATTTTTCTCACCAAGAAATTTGTTTATAATTTCTAGTGTAATAACTATATACAAGTAAATGTGGACAACTACTATACAACATGAACATGTTCTCATAAAAAGTTTAAAGAGAAATTTAGAATAAATAATTGGAGTAATAAAAAATATTCGTAAAGTTCGTAAACAGAACCCAAAATAGTATAAAAATACTCCTTGAGACTATGGGAACGGAACACATAGACTAAAGTTATCAAATCACAGCTCTTTTTTATATTTTGATAGATTATTATTTGATGAAATTGTGAACTAATGCCAATTATAAGCATCTGGTTGCGCTAAAGCTCTTGGTAAGCTTTGACCTTTATCACATTACTCCTTCAAAAAATGTCAATCTTTCGCTCTTTGTCTTCACTTTGGGATTTGCAAGGTTTGGTTATCATTTTCAACATTGTTTATTTAACAATGTTTTGTTATCATTTTCAACAGAGTTTTATATAACTAATGCTAATACCAAGTATATAAACCTTGTTTCAAATGGTTCTAAATGATAAGACACAAATTCAATTCCAGACTATTCTAATATTCAGATCTTGTTCAGATATATAGGGTGTTTTAATAAAGACTGCAGGCTGATAACAAGTTTACCACTAGTTGACGTACTTTACAATAATGAAAACAACTCTATCTATATTCTACATTTACTTAACAATTCTGCAAATTTTCTGTTCATTTAATATATCTTTTATTTCAAACGTTTTTTTATTTTTATATTTTCCACTTTTAAAATTGGTTTCCATGGCCAATTTCGTAGAAATTAACAATTTTAAAAGTTGCATTGACCATATTTTTATAGTCAGACTTATTTCTGAATCACTACTCCTATAAACAACAAATTTTTTGTTTAAAGTTTCTGTAATATACCTATTAAAAATATAGAGTATACTTTCATTTTTAAAATAACAATTTTTTTAAAAAGCAAAACAAAAACTAAAATACTCAAAACAACTAAGAAAGCTACTTCAAAAATGTTTATGCATACTAAAAAATTTTTCTGCAAAGTTGACGCCTAGTAGACATTTATGTACAGCATTCAAAAAATCTGACAAGTGTTTTCATAAATTCAGAATATGCAGATTGACTGCAGGTTTGTATTTATGAAAACAACCATAGCCTATATAGACACTATGAATAAATGTAAGGTTTTCATGTTTTATTTTAAGTCAGAATTTCTCATTTATTTTGGGCATAATAAAATGATTTCTTATGAAATTTTGTCAAAGTAAATTTTCATTAGCATTTTATTTATTCATATTCAATCTCAGAATGAAAAAAAAATCTCCAAAGGATCATTAAATAAATACCCGCATCGAAAAGAAATAAAATGAAATTGATCTGAAGGTAAAACATTTATATTTTTTTTTTTTAAGTTTTGAAATTGAAAGTGAATTTTACACCCTTCTTTAATATTTAAAAAAAAATTTATTATTTATTAAGTTATATATGGGCGGAATTATGGGGTTAATTAACATCTACCTATATACACAATATATACACAAAAAAATTAAAACCAATAAACCATATCTGCTTAATAAATTACCATATAAAGTAAAATTTATAGAAACCACAAGTCATCACCTCCTTTTAAGTGTTTGTTCATTTGTTTGTATTAGTTGTACGTAGATTTATGTGAAAATATTTATATTTTAGAATACTATGAAAGCCTGTTATGTAATTATACTTGTATATAGTATCAGCTTACACAGAAGCGTAAGTGACATGAACAATATAATATGCACAACACTATAGCGATATGTATGTATGTAGGTGATATGTGAATGGAATATTAAGGATTTAAAAAAGAAAGAAAAACGAATAATCGGTATAGGTAGATATAGGGAAAGAAAATTAAAATCTTATTAAAATGATTAAAATATGTGTGAAAATTAATTGTTATGCTAATAACAAGTAAAATGATATTAGTGGATTTTTTGTTATATTGGTGGTGGTGTAATATGTTAATATTGATTCTGGATTATAAATTTTTAGTTGACAATAATATGATTTTTAACAAATGAAATAAAATGATTTTCAAATTAAATGCGGATTTAATCTTTATTTGTAACTTTGATTCTTCTTTTATAAGTTGAAATTATTTAATTGCTTTACAATATCTTTATTAGATACTTATTCAAACACTATTTTTTGCATTTAATCATAAATGTTTTTGAATTCAATATAACCAATTATTATAATCTTCTTATGCATCCACTTTGGCTCCATTTTAAGCATTCCACTTAAGATTTGAAAGTATTTTAAATGATGAAACTAAGTAACTATAATGTTTTTAATGTATACTGAGCAATTGATTATACACGGGACTCTTCTTTTTTAAATGAATATAGTGTTTAATTTTTAAAGTTTTTCACTTAAGAATGGAAATATAGTTTAACTATATGGTTAACCAGAAGTATTCTTTGAACCTGTACTATATCTTTAAAAAGGTTTGATATTACCAAGGTAGTGAGGGTTATAACTAGAATTTCGCTTGCCCTTCAAATGAATTTTCCAGAATTTGTTAAAACTGATTAAAAAGAAGATCAAACTGTTTCACTTCTGGTCTTTATCCGCTCTGTTCTATTTTATAAAAAAAAACATATCTGGCACTCTTCTGTCTGGACTAACTGAGTAATATTTTAGATACTAGAATTAAGGAACTCCACCGGTAGTCTTAGAGACTATATGTTTATTTATAAAACAATTTTTGATTTTATGGTACCACAACGGACCTCTTTGGTTTAGGTGCGTGTGCTTGCAAATAAATGTTGCTTATATTTGTAAATGTTTCTTATTAAAGACGGAATATTTTTACGTTTGATAGTAACATGATAGATAGCATCTTTAGTATATCTGCTAAGGGCAATTTGTATAAAAGTTAATTTTGTTCATAAATGATTTAAAAATCAAATGCACAAATCTTGTCGAAAAAGTTAAAAGATAATTATATTTTAATCATAACTAATTTATGAGCATAAAATTCAATAAAATTACACATTATTTTCATTATGTTTTCCTGGACTTTGGAAATTCTATGAGCCGTCCATTATCTACAAAAAAAAATTTAAAATTAAAGAGTAAAAAAGAAACCAATTTTTTTCAAATCATCGAATAATTTGACTCAGGCAACTAACTGACTGCAAATGGAGTAATTATTGTATTGAATTTTAAATTATTGAAATCTATGCTTATTCTTTTTTTATTTACTTTTTTTAGTTCGTATTCGTATATATTTAATCAACATTATATTTTTCACGGAGAACGAAATAAAAAAAAAAATTCCCCTAAATATATGCAATGATAATTTCATCAAAATAATTTGGAATTATTTTTTGGTACAGTTTATCATGCAATCATTAATTTTTGAGAGCTCCTGAAGTTGAAGTTCTTCTTTCATTCTTACTGAATTAAATACATATTTGAAATACTAACTATTTAATCACAATTTGCTTATTGTATAACCAAAAACAAAAAATATACATAATATATAATTTTTTAAAAATTAATTTGTAAAAATATAGTAGTTAAAATCTGTAAATATGAAATTGCCTCTCTTATGCCCCGCGGATGAGGTTATAGGATAGTGGTGATAAAAATGAGATGTTCTGGATTTGTCTGTTATATATGGACAGGAAAACTACTCAATCGATTTCGATACAATTTTCAATGTGTATTACTAAAAGAGAGAATCAGATCATAGGCTATGCTGCTGTTATCCCAAAGATCCAGCAAACCATTTAATTTATAAGTATTTTCCAATTCCATTTTTATTTTTCTATTTAACTCAGATATCACAAAGTTACAAATGACAAATTTACACGTGCTTTTAATGAATGAAAACATATTTTCTTTTTTCTGTCTACTCATAGTATATAGGTATACAATTTTCTTGTGTTAGGTGATTACTTGTGGTAATTCACTTGCATAATTTGAAAACACCTTTACTCCTTTGTTTGCTATAAATGATTATGTCAGCACGGCCATTAGGTCTGTTGCAATACATATAAAACAGTTGCAAATAATCTAACCATACGAATTGATCCAATCATTCAAAGTATATTAACAAACCACTTTGAGTAAAGTTTTACATACCAGATATAAACTTGTAAATATATAAAGAAACTATTTTTGACAGTCGGGTATTATTTATTGCGATTTTGTTATTCCATTTATTATACCTAAGCAGAACTAAAAACATTACGGGTAAATAAATTCATAACAAACATTTATAATGTTTATCCTAAGCCTGAATTAACATGCATTCCTAATTCTAATTGTGAAATAATATAAGAGAGAAGAAATCCATAATGTCTGCCTAAAAAAAAAAATAAAAACAATTTTCCATACATATATATAATATTTTTAATTATATTTATGGAATAAAGTTTATCCTGGCTTGTCGTGTGATAAGATATAAAGAATTATAATTTAATGGAAGTTTTTATATATTAAGATTTTTAGTTTTATTTAAAATTTTTCATGAAGATTGTGCAAATATTATTTTTATATACTTATATAGAATATCTTATTATAAACTTATTTTTAATCAAAATTTTTATTTTAATTACAGGGGACCATTTTCAATTGTTAGACGATGTATACATAGAGAATCAAATCAACAATTTGCTGTTAAGATAGTAGACGTAGCAAAATTTACAGCCAGTCCTGGCTTAAGTACGGCAGGTAATTAAGAATATAATAAGTTTTATTCAAATACATTTTTAAATTCGGGATATTAAATACTATTTTAATCTAAAACTGATTCAAAGTATACATATCTGAAATTACTATTCCTAATAATTTATTATGTAGAAATAGAATAAGTTGCGATTGCTAAACAAGTAGGACTCTGCTTTAACTCTGATTCTAATTCTTAACATTTTCATTTTACAGAATATAATTAAATAATACTAATTTAATGTCAATCAATATGATAACGGAACTATGCTGACCTCCTGATTAGTAAATCATATCCATTTTAGGTGCTTGTTTGATATTTTTAGCTCAATTCTATAGTAGCTTTTCCGACTTAAAAAATGCATTATAGATGATCTTTCCTATCTCTAAATGGTACAGCATTATCGATTTATGTCATACAATTTATTTTCAATATTTTTAATTCAATAATATATTTCATTCATTGTCTTGCCCAATGACTTACATCTTAAACATCGGCGATATATCTAATGTTTTATATGGGAGCGTTTCATATGTCTCTATTTCATTTGCCTGTACTTTTTGCAGTTTGTGTGTATTAATATTTGACTGTATTTTGCAGAACTATTATACTATCGTGAATATTAGAAAAAGGCAAAATTAATTTAATTAATAATTAAATACATTGCTCCCATATCTGATAAACATTGCCTAGATATACCGAGTATTCCACAGCATGCATAGGTATCAACTTTTTAAGACGGAAAGCAGCCGTTATAAAGATAAAGATTCCTTTCCTTAAAAAAACCGTTATACAAATAATATTTTGTGTCCAACAGCAGCGGGCTACGCAATGAAATATAGGCAAATGACTTAGAGTCAAATGAAATACAAGCAAACGATACCGCAAGCAAAGCAAATACAACCAAACTTTTTTTTTTTATTATTAATGGGGAGTTCATGTAAGCGCGACCTCTTAAGATTTATTGTACTTCCCCGTTTATCTTAGAATTGTAGTTCTATTGAATTTCATGAACGCTATTTGATGTCAATTTCAGAATCAGACGATGTGTATTCCTCGAAATATTTATTTTTTTTGCGAGCTATGGCGTCGAATAGAAGAGTTTACCAATCTTGAACAGATGCTTGCTAAATGGGCCTGACCGGTGATAAGCCATGAAAAAGGCTTTAGACTGTGTAAGTCCTTGGTAATTATGCATATGGGTTGAAAAACATACCGGTTTAGATTTCTGTAGTTTCTCACTTGGAAACAAATCTTTGTATGTTAACGTTTGAATGAGCCAAACTTGGCTCTAGTCCTAAGAATTGACTCTTCGCACCTGTTTTTGTAAGTGCATCTCCTTCTTCATTGCTTTGTATTATTTTATGCCCAAGAGTTCACTTAAGAGTAACTCTGTTTCCTTCCGCTAGCTTTAGTACACTTCTGTAACAGCTATTGAAAAACTTTAATTTAAAAATTGGAGAAGGCAGAGCTTTTAAGGAAGCTTGGCTATCTGAAATTATGTAAAACCTTTGTGTCCTATTTTACTGCATTGTAATTCAAATACATCGATGGCATAGGTTTTAGCTTAAAAAGCAGTGAAATATTAGCAACGTGCCGCGCTAAATTTGAAGCTTGGTCCAAATACGCCGGCACCGCTTTTTTCGTATTTTAGCCATCGAAATATAACCAAATGAAAAAACACGGTCAAATTTCAAGAAATACAAGCAATTGATAATGCTAGATATTTTGATTCATTTTACAAATGAAATTCAAATTGGAAATCGATATAATCATACAATTTCAAATTTTTCATCTCTTGGTCGTAGTCTGATGATTCAATTTTCTGCTTTTTTGCCCTATAAAAAAAGTTAATTTTATTTTAAGAGTTTCTTTGCATAGCTTTTTCCAAATCGTATAAAAACATCTGCGAAATACATGTAATATTGTAAAATGCTAGTCTAAAAGAATTACACTTAATTCAGCATATAGATAGATATATACATCAACACAAAAAGTTTGAATGCAATTAAAAAAATACAACAAAATAGAATCTCGACGATGTTATTTGTGACCTACTATACAGTTTCCCTAACAACGACGTTGTATTTATTCAAAACAATCTTTGTCGAATGAATCCTTTTTCTAATCTCAAAGAAAAGTCTTAAAAACAAAAATACAAAATTCATCCCTCAACTTAATTAGCCTTAATTAAAGTATGGTTTATTCAGTTAAAAAAAAAAAATACAGATGGCATGCTACCAAATTAAAAACTTTCATAATTTATGAATACATATAGGTAAAAAAAAAAAAAATAATAATGTAATGTAAAATGTAAATTCAAACAAATTTAGTTTAAAAAAAAAAAAACAAAAATTCTAAAAACAAAACCAAAAATTAAAATTTCATCATAAAATTTAGTAGCACTGTACCAACCTGCAGACATTTTGTAAACAGAAATCAAAATTTTTTTGAAGTTATTTATGCTCGTAAATATGCAACAAGGATAATACACCAGGATAATTAATTATTAAAATAAAAAGAAAAAAGGTATTTGTATAGCTGGTTGAATATAAGAAGGAGTGAATGAAAATAATTTTTATGGTTTCTTGTTTTTGTGTTCATGTTCATTTTTTGGAGAATCATTAAGACAGTAGTAATTGTATTGCCTGCATTGCAGCTGCTGTTACTGCTGCATTTGTTAAAATTTTAACATTTTATTTTTTGATTTTCTGTTTGTTTATTTGATGCTTGGTTTCTGTATTTTAATTTATAAATTTAGAATTTCAAAATCTCGTGCATTGTTAACTTTTTATTTAACACAACTACGTCCTTGTCAGTGAATTTCGTTTGTTTTGTTTTTTATTGTTTGCTTCTTTAACATGTTATTGTACTGAAATAGAGTGGGTGCTATATGGTTTTTTGGTGGATTTGTGGAAGTGTGAGAAACTAAAATTTGAAAAAAAAAAAAAAACACGAAATAAAAAACACATCATTTAGGATAATGAAAATGAATGAATTTTATATGTATATACAAATTAATGCATTCTACGATTCTCATTCAATTACGGTATCAAAACAATGCTTTTTAAGATGCTTTTGCTCTAATTTTCGGTTTATTTTTTTTGTTTTTTTATTTTCTTTAAAGATTGTTTCCGTGTTGTATAATTTAATGGTGATGTCTAGACATTGTTGGATTAAAATTCTATCAAGCTAAATTTATTTTAATATTTTGTAATATATTTTATGGTTGAATGTCATGACAAGGACATATGTTGTTAAGAATTTTTTCTGATCGTTTTAATTACAAAAATTTTGAGTTAAGACAAAAATGTTGTTTTATTTGGTGGTCTTGTTAGTTCTGTGAACTTTTTTGTACTGATTAAATATTATAGTGCACTGATATTACATTAATTATAGTGGATCAGGTCGATGTTTATTAATCATAAATTATATCATTAAGTATAGTCAAATAATTTTAATAATAAACTCATCTAGAGTTTTGAGCTGGAGAATATAGTAGCTGAAATATATTATTTGACATTTTTAATAGAATATCCGGTATTATATTTTATAATATTAGTAATCTCTGGTAATACCTAGTTTCCGAAAATATTCTTTTTTTTTTATGATCTTGACAGTAACTTAGGTAGAATTACCTTTTCGTGCTTAATTAAGTACGGTACTGCAATATGAGTGTTGTTGCAAGCTGGGAGCAGCCGGAATTTAAGATGGTTTTAAAATTGTTTTTGGTTGGTTTTTTGCGTTCTGTGGGAACAGGTTTTTAGCCAACAAATGTTTAAGATGTGAGAAAATACGTTGTGGTATTATACAATTAAAATCCTTTATTATCTTCCAATTTTCAATTTAAAATTGAAATTTTTCAAATTAAATATCATAAAATGTAGTAACTTAAAATAATAATTTTACATTAATATTAATAGTTTTATATAACATTTTCTGTATATTATCAAATATAATTATTTATCAAATATTTTTCTAATATTTTCAGATCTGAAAAGAGAAGCAACAATATGCCATATGCTAAAACATCCTCATATAGTTGAACTTCTAGAAACGTACAGTTCTGAAGGAATGCTTTATATGGTATTTGAATTGTAAGTATTTAAAAACATTTATTCATTAATATTAGTTATCTATAATAATAATTTACAATGATTCAAGATCTTGATTTTATTGATATAATGTATCTTAAAATATAATTTTCTCTATTTTATCATTTTTAATTATTCTTTACTAGTGTGCCCCTGTGCAATTGCACAGTGGTGGTTTTATTTATTGAACTTTATTCGTTATTGATTAAATGATTTAATATGAATTTGAACGCGTCGTAGACTTAATTTATCATTCAATTTGCTGGCACTAATGTTGCCATTTTATTTTCACATTCGAGAAAACGTCAACAAATTGAAATGAAAAATGGAAGTTTTAATAATCTCATTGCTATTTTAGAACTCAGCGTATTGAAAATTTTATTGGTGTATATTTTTTTTTTTCTTTATTTATTTATTTCCAAAGTTCTAAATTTACAGTAATTAATTATACAATTTTTGAAATTACATGAATTTTGAAATTTTTTTTTTTTTTTTTTATTTAAAGCTTTAGTCGCAGCTGTCTGGCTTAATATGTGCTTTTAAGTGCCGTTAGCTTTAATCGTCCTTATTTTTTATTTTTGTTTGTAATATTTGCTAAAATTTCTTTTTAGTTAAAATAAAATTTTAGTATGTACTATTCAATTGTTTTTGTATTCAACTATTCAAGGTTGTGTTGTTGATTTTCTTGAAAACGCTTTTACAGTCATTGCGTTGCCGTTTCGTACTCTTATGATATATATAAAATATATATCTGCTAAGCGATATTGTTTCTTGTCTTGATTATACCATTGAAGTACTAATCAGAAAGTCCCGGATTTCAGTGTCATTTTGGTTCGAATAGATTAATCAGAAAGTCCCGAGTTTGAAATAAATTCAAGGAGTGAATGTTTAATTTAAATTTTTTCTGTAATAAAATTTGCTTAGAGTATATGATTTGGAATCTAAAGAAAATGAAAACTGGGTTGTTTATGGCAATAGTATGTAGTTTTCCACATTTAATAGATTAATTTTTTATTAAATTACAAAGTTAAGTGTTCGCAAAATATTACTCGTTTCACTTTACGTAAAAAACTGCAGTACCGTACTTAATCTACAAAAATGAAATTAGTTACTAATCATTATGATAAAAAAAATAAATAAATTTGAAAAAGTTTGAATCACCACAATTATACAAATTCAAGTTTTGTATTACGATTTTTTATGGTTCACTTAATATTACATAAATTTTCTTTAATTCAGCTACCTGAAAAATTTCTTATCTATTCGTTTAATAATTTGTTTAGCTTAGATATATTGCTTATACATATTCCGTATTTCAATGATCAATTCAAGGAAATCACGGATCAATAAAAAGGCACAAAGACAATAGTTATGAACTTATATTTAATATCACTGTCATAGCTACATCGAGCTAATCGTATATGAGAGAGATAAATCATAAACACGTTCTTTGTAATTATTCAACCTTAACTATAGCCAAAATATTAAAACTTTTCCAAACAAATTCGAGGAAATTATGATCGAGGATCCAAAATAGAAATTTGATTGATTTTTTCAAAATGCAGGTTGGCTCAAGAAACAACCTTAAACAAATAATATAATATACAACTTAGATATGATGATAAAAATACACAACTTAATGCTAATTGTTAATGGCCTCTTAAGAAGTATTTGGAACAGTCAATTCTAACTATTTCTATATATACATATATTTAAACCAAATACACGTTTGACTTGACCATATTTTCAGAATGAATTGAAGCAACCTTTATATAAAGTCTTCCAATCATCAGCAATTATACTGACATTTTTAACATGATTTTATTCAGATATGAGTTAACTTTTTTGAAATTATATTTAATAAATAATTTTTTGCCATTTTTATTAGTTAGATTTTAAAGAATTAATATTCATAACGTTGTGTATCCGATGTCGTGTAGCCCTCAAATTTAAGGATAATAAAATTAATATTTATCTATACATTTATTTGATATGTAAATTAGTTTTTGTTTTGTATTTTTTTTTTTTTTTGGTTTTGTACAAGTACAATCCGCGTACTAAATTACGAGAAGAAATTTATATACCCCAAAATTTATTTTTTTCAGAATATATTTGAAATATTTTCATTTTCAATCATTAGTCAAATAAATTTTCAAAAGAAATTTTGAAACTTCGTCCATTTTAAATATTTTCAAATAAGTACTTTTAACATTATTATATAGATGCCATTGTAATAATTTTTATAGTGAAATCAAATTTTATCAGAGTTTTGAAACCTTTTTTTTATTTAAATTTAAATAATAACATTTTATAGACTTTATTCTTAGTTTGAGTATAAATATCCAGATTTGAATAATTTTTGGTAAGATTTTTTATGAAGTAATATAGATGCTTACGAAATCAACAAATCAATTTTTAATTTCAGTCAGATTATGGAGGGCTTCGGCAAGTGCAAGTTCTTCAATAGGTGTGAGGTCACCGATGAATCAGATATTAAAATTTCATTATACAAAATAACTTTGTCTAACAGAAATAAAATTGTTTGGTTGACATTTTTCAATTTTTAAAAATGCCGTTTATTATTTCTGCGCTTGCAAATTCTAAGTTGTGAAATATCTCGGAATTTTTCTTCTTCATAATCTGAATTATTCCGAGCATATTAAATATACAATATATAAAGGCAATAAGTCCTTCATTATGGCAAAAAACTATTTCACAACAAAAACGTAAGCAATAGAGTAAAAATCAGACATTAATAAGTCCAACACTTGCATATTATGGTATACCCATATGGTACAACGTCCGTGCAAGCTTAATGGAAAAACTACGAAAATTTTAAAGAAAGTGTATAAGAGTATGTACCAATATTTATAGAAAGTCTGATTCCGACTACTATTCCAATAAATACTTGTATAAGGAAGCAAACACAATTAGAATGAACAATTTTTTAAATTAACATAAAAAGCACATATTATTTTACTTGTAAATAATAATATAAGAAAAGCTATTTTTATTAAGGCTAAGTAATTATAAGATTGTACAATGAAATGGGTAAAATAAAGTTTGAAAAAAAAAAAAAAATTGTTCCAAATTCTCTAAAAAGAAAATGCACAGTTTTATCTAGTTTTAGATGTTAACATTGGAGCCATATTGTCCAAATTTTTAAAGGCAAAATTTATTTGAAAAGCCTACCCCATGATAGGACCGAAATAGCTTGCAGCATAATTAATTTTCATTTCCAGCTAACATGTTTTCAAAACTGCAACGGGCAACAGATGGGATAGGACTGGTTCAGAGATTATTCGTTCATTATTCAAAAGTAGATTTATTATTTTTTATATCCATTAAAGCTTTAAGTTAACATTTATATTAAAGTTTTTAAAGTTTGATTGGAAATGGAAATGTAATAAATTTTTGTTATGTATTTTAAATAAAAATTTATTGTAAACATTTGGTATTTCTGTCAAATAAAACTAAAGAATTGCTTTTGTGTTGTAATTCGAAACGGTTTTTAGAGTGAAACAGAGTGAATCAATATGTACCTTACTAATTTAATTATGAATCCCCCTTGAATATTCTTCAATTATCTTTATGGAAGCAGTTTTTCAACTAATTAATTGAGATTGAACTCATTGAAGAGTACACTGAAATTGTAATCACTAAAGGTTTCTTAGGCTGCAAATTGAATTCGTTCAAACTATAGTTTTACAATAATTTAAAAAAGTATTACTTATTATCATTATTTCCTTTTTTTAATTAGATCCGAGGTATTTATTCGAATCGTATTTATTTGTCTAGGATTGCGATGTTTTGTCCGAGTAATATGCAAAACCTCTGGGTTTATAAAAAAAAACACAAATATTAGCTTTTTGATAGTCAATGAATAAAGAATGCTTTTTTTTGTTTAAATTAAAAAAATTGAGTCAAATTTGATTCGATTGATATTTGTTACATAGACCTACATTTTTATAATTGAAATTTTCATAGCGCCCTAAAGTTATTATGTTTTTTTTTTCAAACTTCTAAATAGAGAATGAGAAGGAAGATTTTTAATATTTTATATTTGCTATTTTCTTCAAATAGTTAATATTCGTAGTGTTGATACTGTATATGCAAATTTAATTCTTTAGGGTCCTATTTTTACCATATATTTTTTTTTATTTTTTGTTTTACTTTTATTTTCTTTCGTAAAGTTTCCTTAATTTATTGTTCTTGTTTTTGGTTTTTATGTTTTATATTTTAATAAAAAAAATTCCGAATACTGGTTAACAAGTTATAAAATATTTTTTTTTTAACGGTAAAATGGATAATTCAGTCACTCGGTGACTCTATTCGTATTTAAATTTTCATTTCTTTGAATTTTATTAAACCACTTTTCAAGCAAACAAATTTATTTACGATACTTGATTCATCCATAGTGTTTGTTTTCTTCTTTTAAACGTGGGAATTGGTTTGTTGTGTTGGTTTGAGTAGTGGTAGTTAGTAAAATCTAAATACCTTACTATAATATTTGTATTACCCCCACAATATCCTTGTGAAATAATTTGACACGTTCAACATTTTTTCTTTCTTTCACAGACACAATGAATTGTCCTTGGGGCAAATTTTAACGTTCCGGTTTAGTTTTATTCAAATTATTGTTGAAAATAACTTCAAAGAAATTTATTAAGGCAATGACTTGAAATTGAAAATAATATTTAAATTAAGAACAAATTTATTTCAATTTGCATTTTATGTTAATATTGTGTCCTAAATGAGTGATTTTTATAAGATTCGAGTGGAAAATTTTTGCTAATTTGAGATTTATCCATTTGTGGTCACTTTTATGTATTGGTATATAAATAAATAATAGTCGTAATAGTAGTCGTAAATAAATAATATGAATGTAATCGTAAAAATAAATAAAAAATGAATAATAAGTGAATTAAAAAAAATATATATTTCAATTTTTATAAATAATAGGAAAAACGAGGTCATTAAATCTATTTTATTTTGTGTTTCAATTTTCTTTTGAAATTTAATTCAAAGTTTATTAATCTTATTACAGTAAGGTGCTAGTTATGAAAAATTTAAAATTGACGAACATTAGTTATGACGATCATTAGTTATGACGTTATGCTATGTTGTTTAAAATTTATACTTTATAAAGAAGGTTTAAAGTTACAAAGCTTTTGTAACAAATACTTAATTACATATATATTTAAGGCACAAAATAAATATAAATTTAGAGTATCGATTCTCCGTTGATTATAGTTATAGTTATGCATATACAGAAATCTGCACACAGTAGTTACGAATGATGTATAATTAAGCAGAAGTTTTATTACCGTTATTTTGAATCGTTCAACTTAACGCAGATAACTTCAGCTAAGTTTGAACATTTTCAAACTCTGAGTATACTCATAATACTCCACCATACTCAAGATTCATATTCAAGGTAATATTATGATTTTATCTCATTAATTTTCAATCAATTAAAATCATTTTTTAAGTGAATTCTTGGACTTTACCAACAGACTTTCTTTAAATATTTGAGTTTTCTATACAAAAGTGGACGAAATTCAAATATTGTCTCGTACTATAGTATTTTTTCTTTTGTTTCATTTTGAATTATGTGTCGTAGATGATTGAATATTCAATTTGCGATAACTTTTTTCTCATTATGAATACAGTTTAGAAAACAACATTCAACTATCGAACAATTCCACATAATAACTGATGTCATCGAAAAAACATCGAAATGCATCTGTTCATCGGTGTTTCATAATGTTGCGCAAGCCTTTGATAAATATTACTAAGCATGGATAAGATTATTATGGTCTATTCAACATGCACGGAGAGTTCTACAAGGGAATATACTGGGCCCCATCATACTATATTTACTATACACTAGTTATATTCCAGAGATAGAAAATGCAATGGTAGCTACTTTTGCAGATCATACCATTATATTAGCAGCCGCTAAAAAGATAAATTAAGCTAAAAATAAAATGCTTGTTGCCAATAGCAAAATTTCCATATGGTTCAAAAGGTTGAGAATTAAATTCAATGAAGGAAAATTCACGGCTGTTAACTTTACGTATAAAAAAATTGACTCGCATTGACATTCGAAACAATGTCATCAAACATATCAAAATTCTGCAAAATATCTTGGTATGACGCTTGACGCAAAGTTTAGATGGATAACAACACTTCAAGAAAACAAAAACTTGAACTAGATTTGAAATACAAACAGTTGTATTGGCTCATTGGACGGAGATTTATGCTTTCAACAAAGTTTGGATTTACAATCAAATATTGAAGCCAGTCTGGGTATACGGTATTCAAATATGGGATGATGCTAAGCAGCTACATATTCAAACTATCCAAACGTTATAAAACAAACTATTGCGAAACATTGTTAATGCCCCCTGGGCTTGCTCACAATATTGATATTTATAGAGATCTTAGGATCCCTTTCATAAAAGACGAAATAAACAAATTGGTTGTACGCCATAAAATTTGTCTTTCTCAACTTGTCAATGTCGAAGAAAAGAGCCAAAATTGTATTAAGGGTTAGTCTTAAAGACTGGCTTTAATTTTAACAAATGGATGGAAGTTTTTAGTGTATTAAAGTCGGCAGAGTCCTTCACTTCGTTCTTCTCCGCCAGATATAATAGAATTTAAAAAAAAGCATAATACAGTTATTGCCAATTTACTTAAGTTAACTGACAATTTTCTTTTCAATAAATAATTTTATTACGGCCATTACGGCCATTTTATTACGGCTTAAATTTTCAATATCAGTATTACTTTTGACCGTACAAATATATAAAGTAGCTTTTCCTAGCTTATGTACTTGATGACTTCATCAATAATCGAACAAAAATAAAACTCGAATCAGGATATATTCAAATTTGTTGTGTCAAAACCGATGTTAAAATGAAATTTAAATATTATTATTGAACAATATCAGTTAGACACAACTGGTGTTCGTTATACCGAAAAATTCACTTCTTTAAATTTTGAAATAAGGAAGAAAATTATTTTTTTGAGGTAAAAAAAAAAAAAACGTTCTACTGTCAACATTTTAATTTATAAGCAACAAATTTTTACTATATTATTATCCACCCAACCCCTTTATTTCTATTATAAATACAACAACATCCCAACTAATATCAATTAAAAAATAAAATATCTTAATTGATTCCCATAACAATTGTATCATTATTGTGTCAAAACAAATTATCATAGTATTTAAAAAAAAAAAATTTTGTGATGACAGGATATTTAATTAACGGTTAATTTCTTTAAGAATTACTCTTCTCAGAATATAACAAAATGAAGGTGTTCAAATCACATGAAATCAAAACAAAAAAAAAGGGGAGAGATCTAAGAATCTAAAGAATAACAATTAATTGGCATTACCAACATCAGATGTTGTACTGATTTTATTACAATTAGCAAGGCATTATTGGAAAATAAAGGATTTTGAAATGAACAAGGATAATATAATTAAAAACGTTTTTTTTGTCTGTTCTTTTTTTTATTTAACAAAAAAAAAATAATCTTGAAGAATTCTTATTCACCAATTCGATTCAATGTCATTTTTGTATTCTATATATACAAATATAATAAACAACAACATATGTATGTGTATAAATTGATATTGTAACAGAATTTAATAACCGGTTTTAATTAAAGATGTTAAGGGTATTAAAAAATTTAAATGAAGGTATAACACTTTGTAACCAATTATGATTAACTTTCTCTGTCACAACCGAATAGATATAAATCCATTAATAATATTGTTTGGAAGTTTTTTTTTTGTTGTGTATTTGAAAATCAAGAATATTAGATATAATTTTAGATAAATGAAATCAGAGACGATTTTTTTTTTTTACCAAGCAAGGTGGTATATTTGTTTTTGTTTCTAAGACAGGCCAGAGACAAGTATTTTTTGCAGTTAGCTTTTCTTATGTTAAACTTATACTAACTTAGATTGATCTGATTTTTCTAACAAAAGATGCATAATTTTTAGTTGGTTTATTAGTTTATAGTTTATAGTTAACCCGTAAAATTTTAATCTTTTAAAATGTTTGGAGAGTAAGGTTGCTAACAATAAAGTATATTATGTTTCTTCAACATTCCAGTTTACATGTTGTTATTCTAATTTATTTGGGTGCATACAAAAGATTTTGAGTTGGAATCCTGTTAAGAGTTTTAAAGTGATATTTGGAATTTATTTTACTGCTTAGGAAGTGGGAAAGCTAAACTCTTAAAGAAATCTTCATCAAAAATAAAAATGCTTCCGAAAATAGTGTATAGATATCTTATCACAATAAGCCCATTTGCGGTTGCGGTGATGTAGGGACTGGATATCTTACACAATCACCAATATTCAAAAAATAAACCATAAATGACGGTTTATTACAATTTACTTTGAAGAGTAATGACAAAAAATACATTTTGTAAAGACTTAAATTTTGTTCATAGCTAAATAATACCAAAACTGGTAATTAAACTTTTGTAAATTTGAGTGACATTTGATTGTAATGTGTCGAAATGTTGGATTCGTTACTATATGTTGATTTTGCTAGTATTGTCCTCTAACCCCATTCATAGTGCATAGGGCGATAATAAGATCCTTTCATCATCTCCTATCTGTGGCTGATCTCGCCAATTTTGGTCACGTTCTTTGTTGGGTACAGTTGCTTTTGTAAATATTTATACTAACAGTGAGAATCGACAAAATACCCTCAGAGTTTTCCAAAAATAAAGATAAGAAACTGATATTTTTGAACTTACCTTACCTAACTTGAAAACTACATGAACCACATGAATTTCTAGATGTAACTCGTAACCAACTCTAACTCCAAGTTAAGTGTACTTTTTTCTTATTTTTCTATACATAGCCAAAATATTTGGTGTCACATTTTATGTCGATTGGTACTTTTTAGTTATAGAAAGGTGAGGTAGAATAGAAGCTGGTGTTAATTGCGAATAAAGATGTTATTGTTCATCTTGAATTTATGCAGATCATATTATGTAAAGAAATGTTCATTTGTGGGAAACAGAACATCTGTAATTAGGTTCGAAACTTGTAATGATCTATTATAAATGAATTTCTATAGCTTGTATTTTATCTCCTAGGCATTTAAATGATATAGGAAAGAATTTGTGTATCACAGGAGGATTTAATACAGAACTTCGATTGAGTATGTTTACGTGTTATCTTTGTATATTATCTATACGTGTTACGTGTTATCTTATGTGTGTTATTTTTCTATAAAATAGGAAGAGATCTCCAACAATACAAATGATGTTAGTATTGTAAAAAGAAATGTTTACAATAATGTATTTTTTTTATTATTATTTATTGCCTTAATGTGTTTGTACAATATGTTATTTTCATATATTTTAATTCTATATTTCAAAAAGTTGTATTATTAGAATATTTACATCTTTGTTTTGTACTTATTTACACTAACCCAAATTAAATACTTAAAATAAACTTAATTTGCAAAGGACAAAATGGCAAGTAAAAACCCTTAATTATTATTTTATACTAATATAAAACCTAATATAAACCTAACCTAAATTTTAACTAACGTCTATTAACTAAAATGGTCTTAATACTAAATCTTAATCTACAATCGCTCTTATAAGCAGATTTTCGGAATTGTAACAGCTTTCAAAAAAGGCAGGTGCTGTTTTTTGAATTTTTTCTAAAATAGTATTATTGTTTGCTAATAAGTGCAATCTGCTTGTTTGTTAGCTTTGCTTAGAAGTCGATAATGTATTTATCTTATCATATTTAATATAAGAAAAACCAACTTAAGAAATTATTTAATATACGGAAAATAGCATTAAATGTTGTCAATCTTACAGAAAAAAAATTGTTAAATTTTCAAAATATAAAATCATTTTTCACTAATTTTATTGGCAATTCTTCTTTACTTCCGTGAATCGGCCCATTCCTATTCCGTATATTTTAGTGCACAAAAACGAGACGAAACAAAATAAGACGAAAAATTAATTTAAATTGACAGTAATTTCAAATTATTCCAGTGCAAGTTGAATGTTTGCTATTAAGCTTTGACATATTCTTCTACTCACACATTTTACTGATTTATGAGGGAGATACAAGCAAAAAATTGTGTGTCAAGAAATTCTTATTATATAAATTATATTTCAATAGAGTTATGAAACCTTTAAAATATTTCAATTAATTTTCCGAAATTTTATCAGATTTGAAACAATATTTCAATAAAATTTCAATAAGATAAGACAGCCTTATAGTTCCTAATCAGAGAGATTCAGGAAAAATATTGATTAATTAAACACACACCAGTGTAATGGTTGTTAGTGAAAAAGTTAAAACACTTAAATTAATGTGTTAATATCTTTCATGTAATATTTTCAATCTGCACGTAAATAAACTAGTAATCTGAATTTTTTACCTCTCACAAATTTATTCTTGAGAATAATAATAATAATAAAAATAACTTGTAAGTTTTTTAACTATATCTTGCATAATTTATTTTATAAAAATAAATTTCTAGACATTATTTATTTACTTTAAAAGCAACTTGCTATCACTTAAATATTATCGGATACGTGCCTGTAAAATTTATTCGTATTTAGGCTTTTATGTTTCTCATACTAAACTTACATAATTTTTTATTTTTACTCTTAGATAACAGTTATAAAGATGTTTACATACAATTTTGTATACCATAAATATATGTATATATGTTTATATATTTGTATATATATATATATATATATATACCATGCATATAAAGATGTTGGTGTATAGATAATAAAAGAAAAAAATGAAAAATAACGAAGGACGATATTAAAATGAAAATGATGAAAATTATCCATTTTCCGTTTTATTGAACAACAGTCGCTTCTATCATAAGCAGGACACAACTTTTTTATTTTTTATTTTATGTTTTTCATTTTTCTTTTTCATACTTATTTTCCATTAAACATCCTTCTTACAATTACATACAATCAGATTAAGTTCTTAATTTATAACTGATCATATATATTATGTATAGAAGATATAGATATATATTTTATATACATGAATATTAAAAATTAAATGACATACGAGAAAAATTATATTAATTTACCAGTTGGTGAATTTTTATTTTAACTTCAATGAAGGGTTTTTATTATTTTTCTTGTAGTTTTTTCAGCCTTTTAAAGAAAAGTTTTGTTCATTATATTCAATATAAGTCCAATATAAACAGTGAGAGTCAAAAATCAATTTTTTTGATGGATGAAATTATTAATTTTATTAAATAAAATAGTTTAGATGAGGTAAATGTACCAATGGTGGAAGTATAATTTCGGACTAAGACTTTGAATTGTTAATAAAAATGAAAATATTACTGAGAATCAATTGTAGGGTCATCTGAGAATCAATTGTAGGGCTAAAAATAATTCAATAAATATTTGACTATTTCATTTCAAGTAGAACAAAAAGATGAATGTACCTGTATATGGCATATTTGATTTCAATGGTGAACAAATAGTATAATTAGTATGTCCCTATTGTGAAGATATAGTAATTTTATATAGTAATTTTAAAAAAATATTTTATATTAAATAAATTTATGGCATTCAAATGTAAATAAAACAAAATCCACGTCATAAATTCTTAAAATATACATAAAAAAAGAGAAAAAATAAATAAGAAACACGTAACTAACAATTCATTAGATCTAGATCTAGATTTGTAGTTTTTGATAAATACATAATATGAAGTAATGATTAATGAATAATAAGCAGTATTTGATTATCTTTGTAGTGATGTAATTATTTTCACAGAATACAAGTCGGCGAGAATTTTCTTGTTTTTTTATAACTAGATTTTGTTTATTTTGAAGTATTTTTTGACGCTCATTTTTCTTCCTTTCTTCGATTTACCTTCTTTCTTTTTGTCTTTTTTTTTAAGTAATTCATTTATCGGATGTTTTACGGATGAACTACGGATGATATATTCTATTTTTTCGATTTTTTTTTTGACATTTTGGATTGTGTTAATCATGCGAATAGATTCCCCTTTAGTGGAATGTTTGTTAAAACAAGTCTATAATTACTAAGCTAACACATTTTTTTTGTTTTTATTAAAATATTTTAAAAATATGTGAACTTCCAAATAAATAAATGAGTTTATCTATTTATTGATAGGTTTAGTTAAATAATTGTTTAAAAAATTATAGAAACTACTTTTCTGACATAATAATGGAAGTACATTGTACACTAAGTGGAAATATATTCCCACATAACAGTTTTGATTGAAATTTTAACCAAGCTGTAACAAACGTATATTTGACGTATGTTTCCAATTATTACCAAAAATAATTAAATATTTAATATTTACTATAATTCTTACAATTTAATAAGATTTTAATAGTATTTAGAATAGTAATTAGTATTGCAGTCAATGTCCCTATAGTGGTGTATTATTTCCACAATATGATCACTGTTCATTATCAATATTATACATATGGTGCAAAATGATAAATATGATAATTACCTTAATTAAAATAATTTGTAACACTTATTTAAGTTTTTTTTTTCAAAAAAATTTTGTAAGTGTAATTTTGAAACACTAATATTTGAACTATATTTGGAATTTTTTAAATTCTGAATATATGCATTAGTTTTCTTTATTTGTGTAAACAAAATGGCCACTATCTCCATCAATAGTACGACTTTCCATAATACGTATATTTACCTTGTGTGCAATATAATATAATTTAGTTGATGATATATAGAGTTTAGTTGTTGATTGTTGAAATTACTATAAAATAACGTAAGAATTTCAAATAAACATCGTTGTTTCAAGTATTCTTTCGGTCGATAATTTATATACAGATCGATAGCCGGAATGTAACGTCCAAACAAATATGTCAAGCAATTTTGAATACTCTATAAAACCTATAAAATTTCATGTCGATGAAAATATTTAAAGTTTATTTTTCTTTGGTATAACCATTTTTTGAACTGAGTGTACAAATATAAGAATGTAAGATGATATTTTGTTAATTTGTATTTAATGGTGTTTTTATAAAGACACTCTATTATTAAGGAAATCACAAAATAATTATTTTTGATCTTTTTAACCGATATCTTTCGTCCTTTGTTACCATTCATTTTCGATATCAAAGTTATTCTGTGGTATTAACTTAAAATATATTTTTTTATTTTATTTACTTCTTATATGATGCAGTAATTAGAATTGGAAACACTTTATAATTCAGAGTTTTGGAATATTAATAATCGGATGTGTAAAAGGAACAAGGCATTCTACTTGTTGTTGTAATGGTGGTGATTATTGAATATTAGTAAAACAATTAATAATTCAATTCTTTGGTTGCAATACCATATCTTTAGGTCATTTTCAGTAATCCACAGATCATAATCATATCCTTTTAAAGTCTTTGAAAATTAGAATAATTATGATTGTAGAAGAAGTGGAAACTGCAGTTAAAATGTTTTGCATAAAACAGTGACAAAAAATTTTAAATTTTACGTGTCACATTGGTGCTAAAGAAACGTTAAAGAAATTGTAATTAATGCTTCTCGAGGTACATATAAGAGAACTCTAAACGAGTTGAAGATTATTATGAATATTGAAACGGAACAATAATTAAAGTTTGCCACGTAATAATTGTTTGAAGTTTAATGCGTTCCAAGATAAATTTAGAAAGCTAGAGATGTATGAAATACGCATTGTGTTTTCCTAATCTGACTTTTTTAATATATTAATAGGAAGTAAAAGCAATATAGATTGCTCTAGTAAATTGTAATAAAATTTGTATATTATCACATGTGACATTATTTAGATCCCTTATCCTATATTGACTATGCACGTTCAACATTTAAAATATGATTGCTGTTTTTATTATCTTTTAAACGTTGTTTTCATTTATTAATACTGTATAGCCATTCACTAGGATAAGTCAATGATCGATATCTTCTTGTTCTTTAATTAGGAAGTTAGTGCCTGTTATTTCAATATACATATCACATTTTCACTTTGTGATGACGAATCTATACAAAGTTTAAAGTCACAACGTGCGAACATGGACAACTGAACAATTCTAACAGAACAAATACCTAATTAAAATGGTAGGTAATAAAAAATAAAATGTGAACTTACATCAACTTTTGTTGTTTTATTGTGAATATCACAAATGTCTTATACGAACGCAGTGTCAGTCAAACTTAGTTATATTTTAACTATTTATCGGAAATAGTAACACATCTGAAAACTAACGCTTCGATCTAGTATATTTAAAAATTTATTTAGACAAAGCTCAATTATATTATATTATTTAAAAAAAAATATTAATATGATATATTATTCTTAAGATTTGTTTAATTAAAATAATTAACATTTATTTTTAATTTTTCTCATTACAGTATGGAAGGTTCGGATTTATGTTTTGAAGTTGTACGCAGAGCAGTAGCAGGATTTGTATATAGTGAAGCCGTTGCATGGTAAGAAATATTATGTTTAATTATATTCCACATTCCGCATCATATAACATTTTATATAATGTAAAGAATGGAATAGTTTGAGTATTACAAAACTTGTAGTTCTGGGTCGCGATTTTCAATTCTGAATCCAATTGAAATTTTTTGATCGTGATTGATATTTCACAATTAGAGTTGACAATGGTGATTTGTGATTATCCTTTCTGGATTGCGATGAACAACTTTGAATATCAATTGACAACTCGGAATTGTAGTTGGAATTGTACTTTCAACTTTCAATAACTGTTTAGGTATTTTTGTTTCAATGTCCGAGGTGTTTGACATCAATGTATTCCGAGGTATTTGACATCATTGTGTTCTGGTATAATATTATTATATTATCTTAGCAGGAGGACATTTTCTTAGTTAGTATACATTATTCTTAGTGTATATGTTATGTTGGAACTTTTAGTTTCGTTAACTTTGTTGCCCCATAGATTTAGAATTTCTCTATTTCTTCTAAATCATTGGAAACAAATTATGTTGAAGTTATTTTGGGACACCATTAAAACTTAAAATTTCTGTATCGTTTGTAAAAGCAGAATTGGTCATTTGATTGTTGGTAATCAAATCTGACGTATACAGTAAGTATAGCAGTGAACGGAGGATACAACCTTCAGGGACTCCAGCTTGAATTGGATGGGAAAATGAGGAGTAGCTTTTGTATTTGATGATACATTTTCTATCTGTGATGTAATTTTTCAATAACTCGTGGACACTCGATGGCATATAGTTCTTTATTTTATGAATTAGACCTTCATGCTATACTTTATCGCAGGCTTGAGATATATATATCGAGGCATATGGCGGAATATTATTCTATAAGAATAAGACTAATTTATTAATTATTAATGTATATTCCGAAAATTACTTATTGTAATATACCGTATCGTATAAATCGGCAAAATCTCGGCAAAGATACAATACGGGAATTATGTTTGAACATATTTTTGCGAACACTATTAATTATTCAAATAAAATTGTTTATAATCTTGTTTTAGTAATTTCAAATGAAAGTGACTATATTTATACATTTATACTATGTAGTCGAGTACAATAATTTGAGAATTTTTCAATTTTCAATTTAAGTTTCCCTATTTTAATCAAATAACTCTTCCTTCACATGCTTTTATTAAAATAATAATTTCAAATTTTATAAATCAATAAGAAATTATTTCATTCTAATTAATCATAATATTAATTTTAATAATAATTAAACTGTTTATATAAAAAAAAAATACTGCTCTAATCAGTGAATCCATCTCAAAATAATAATTTATTATATAATGTTAATTTCATTGAATTGATTTCAGATACACTATGATAATGTCATCTTATTATTGTCACTTGATTGGAAATAAAATGTTACCATAATAACAATCTGTTTGTATAAAATATTTTCCTTCCTTTTATTATAGAATATTTCAATAAATTAATTTCTTTTTTGTCAGATTTCCATTTAAAATACTATACTTAAAAAAAATGTATATATATATATTTATTTATCTATAAACCGAACCATTCAAATTGAAAATTATACTCGTTTCAATTCATTTTATTCGGGGAATTTTTAGAGGGATAATAATATTGATTACGAATATATGAAATAAATTTTTATTTAAAATATTTAAGATCGCTACATACATATATTATATTTAGATTCAATAAAAACGGGATTCAATTTAATTTTCTATTTTTTTTTTTGTTTTTTTTTGTTTTTTCTAAAAAGTGATGATACCAGATGGTTCTTTTTGAATTATTCTAATAAATTTGGTAGATTTAATGGTTAAAGAGAATTAGTTTTTTTTTTGTTTTTTTTTTTTAAATACGATATTGAAATACGATAATGTGTAAATCTATAAATGAAAAAATATATTTCCAAATAGGACAAAAGCCTTTTCAATTATTTATTAACAGCTATGTAGTTCGAGGTGAACATTAAAATTGTTTATAATCTTCTATAATCTATCCGGAAATATTGTAGTCGATTGACAATTTTGATAATAGTCTATGTTTTATACAGTGTTTTGAACTATGTGTTTAGAGTTTTTGTTTTGAGATGATTTGATATGTATTTTTTTTTCTATTTGATTTGTATTTTAGTGGTTATATTTTAAAATAGCATTTAGTTTGTTGGAGGATTATTTTTCATATTTCTAGTTTGTGTAGCATTATAATATATCGCTACATAATAATTCATGAATTAACCTTGGACATGTAATCATATTCTACTATTTCTTAATTAACATGAGTAAATTTTACTCACTTTTACTGAAAACTATATCGTTTTTCAAATGGAAATATAATTAAAAATATTTAGAAAAATAATTAAAATTATTTATAAAAATAATTTTTATCAAAGTAATTTATAACATTAATTCATAACATAAAAAATATAATAATATAAATAACAAAATGTGGTGGTGCATCGTCTTTTTCTGTAATTCAAATTACAGCAGTACTTTCGGGGTGAACCAAAAGTAGATTTAAATTGATTTGATATTCTATTTAGTGAAACATGTGTAAAATTTATTCACTATTTATGTAAACATGAATAAAATTTACTCATCGACTTTTACTAGAATGTCTATATCTCCTAACATTCAAATACAAATTACTTATCTATTTATTTATTTTTTGTTTACTTAAAAATATGATCAAAGAATTAAAAACAGTTAGTTAAGTTAAATGATTTCAAAAAATATATTTGTTTCGTAGTAGGCTAAGAAAAAAAATGTGCTAATAAAATTTACGTAGATTACCTTTCCATGGTGAATGACTTTCATTCACTTATTTTCATTTGTATTTGATTAATATGTTAGGTATTATTTTCCGCCATATAATCTACATTAAATTTTTAAATGGGATATTTTTACATCTAGTGAAGCAGTAACAAAAACTTTTATTGCTAGAATAGTATACTTTAGGTATTGAAATTATCTACTGTGGTTTAGGAGTTATTACACAAAAGCTCGCCAATAAATTTTGATATTGAATCATTTCCTGCTTCATATTAATCCTACTTTGAACTAATACTATACTCCAAACATTTATTTTGTGGCCCAAATATATATGTAGATAATATTAATATATGGTAAGACCAGCCCTAATTTATTAGGTTTTTTATTTTATTTAACAATATATTATAAAAAACTCATATATATCTTATCTTATCAATTTTTTACATTAAACAGCAAATTTTATTTTACATAGTTAATTTCAACGTTATTTTAATTATTGTTTCTATTTTCTATTTTTCTATATTACAGTCATTATATGCGACAAATATTAGAAGCACTAAGATATTGTCATGAAAATGATATTTTACATCGTGATGTTCGACCAGCATGTGCTCTTTTAGCAACAGCAGATAATTCAGCGCCTGTTAAACTTGGTGGATTTGGTTCTGCAATACAATTACCAGGTGGTCGTGAAACGATTGAAACTCATGGTGAGTTGGTTTGTTTTTTATTTGTTTTGTTTGTATTTGTTTTTTATATTGTGTAATTTTAACTTTTTACAAATGAACGGGGAAATTCCGTTATATGGTATTAAAATTTATTTTTTGCTATCATTTTGAAATTTTTTATTTGTGTTATTGTTGTTGTTGTTTTTGTTATTAATTTTCAATCTTCTAATGTTTATCAATGTTGACGTTCATTGAGTGTTGTTATTTGTTTGTTCAGTTTTATGTTTTCATTTTTTTTTTTATATTCTTATTATTATTTTCAAATGCTTTTCTTTCTATTGTTCTGTTTTATGAAAATTTATGATGTTTATTTTCAATTTCTTTTCGAAACTAACAACAAAATAAAAAGAAAATAAAAACAGAAAAGAAAATTAATATTTTTGTCTCATCTGGATGTCAGTATTAGAAATGTAGAATAAATTCTAACTATATTTTTTTATCTTATCATCAGATACTCGTGATTTATTTGAATTGTTGTGTTTAATTTAGAATTTATATTTTTGAATTAATTTACCGTTTGTAAGACATATTTTGACATGTTTTTATTATTAATACAATGTGGTAGAATAATTTTAATAGATTAAAGTAAAATTTTAAATAAGTAAAAAAAAAAAAATAGAATATGAACATTTGTCACAAAAAAAAAAAAAATGTATAACTGATATAGCCGTGTTTTATATAAAAAATGTATAAAGCTGATAGCCCCAACAGATAGTGTTCACATTTATTGTAATTTGTATAATGTAATTTGTATAATGGTAAATAAAGCAATTTTTTAATTGGCTTATTGGTGTTTTCCTACTGGATAATAATATGTCCCACATCCTACAGGATGATAATATGTTCCACAATCAAATGTAGCAAGTTTCTGTGTAGAAATAAACATTTGATTGCGTTTTGATCTAACCATTAATTTGACAGTAATAACAGTTTAGTTTACAATCTTTGAAAGAAATATAATTCGTAGGATACGACAATAACAAAATTTATAATGCAGATACATTATGTGCGGTAAGATAGATATACAATAAAAGACTGAAGGCGTTACATTGATATCACAGAATGAAATATAAAAAACCCTATAATTTTAAATTGACTGCTGATGAATGACAAATGATCAATTGTAATAATGTTACGTGCTATATTTGCATCTAGAGTTCGTATTTAAGTATAACTAATAAAAAAAACTTCGAGATAAATTTTTTGTTATTCTGTTTCTAAGAAATTTTATGATTTTGTATCTGTAAGTTTATTTGAAATCTAATTGAGATATGATTCGATTTTCTCTTTTGAAAACGTTATAAAAAAATTGTATTTTCATCATCTTAACAATATTAATTAAAAAGAGTGAGACACCAAAATCTAAATACAGTTTAATATAGTTTTAAATTTTGAATTTCAGTTTTTTATTTGGATATTAAAAAAGAAAAATAAAGAAAGAAAAATTGGGTTAAGCTAACCTTCAATCCAAACCATCTTCAAATATAATCATTATTTTCTTTTAAAATATCAAATTAGATTTCTAATTGCTTAATATTTAATACTAACAAATTTAGTATCGCCATTTATTTTTGAGTTTGATATTCAAAGTAAAACGGATGCAACGCAGATATGTGAACGACACTTAAAAAATTTTATTACAAAAATTCCAAATATTATTAAAGTATGAAATCCTTTAATATAACAAGAAATATAAGTTCATTGCTTTTGAAAGGCACAGTAAAGTTATCAATTCTATTTATTTTTTTTTTTTTCATTTTGATTGAAAAATTGAAACATTTTTTTTTTGTTTCTAATCGAGCCTTTTATAATAAAATTTCCAGCTGTGCTTCTTTTATAGTTTTAATGTATAGGCATTTTTTATACCTTAAAGTTTTTACAATGCTGTTATTATTCAGTATTCCCAGATGCTTACTCCAAGCGTATTTTGTTATGCCATCTAAAATATTGATGGTTTGAATGTCATTTATATTTTATCCTTTTTCTTTAAAAATGATTTTTTTTTTTTTTAAATTATTGGACACAAGGACTTTCGAAGAATTTTAGATGAAAATTAAAGAAAAATTCAAATAATATTATAAAACATTTTAAGAGTAGATTTTTGTTTTAAAGAGGTTTTCCCAAGTAAAATCAAATTATTTGAATTTTTGTTGTGTTTTTTATTTTAAAATGTAAGGAGTTGATTCTACTTACACATTGATAGATAAATATGATAATTTAACGATTTCAAGTAATACTATTAAAAAGATTGTTTTATATTGGTATTTTGAACTATTTGAAATTAAAATTTTAAGATCAAATTTCAAAATTTTCGATATTTAAAAATACATTTATGAAAATTAAAGTTAAAAAATGTAATAATCAATATTCAATTAATTTGTCTACAATTGTATATCTGTTTTAGATGTACACTATGTATTTACACAATTTGTTCCAATATTTAAAAAAACGAAAAAATTAAATTCCTACTTTAAAAAATGTAATAATCTCCAGTCGGGAAATTGGCTCTTATTCATTCAACAAATATGCATCTATAATTGAATTTAGTTACATTCTTAATTTTTTTTTGTGTTTTTCAAAGTTGTTACAAAATACACCATTACTTATTTTATCAGTACAAATAATGAAGGTCCTTAATCTGGACTTATGATCACCTTCTATTAATATGAATGTAAAAAATAAATAGGTATAAAGATATAAATTGTTAAATAACAGAATATTCAGTTTATTATTGGTCGTACACCTGATAACATTCATATTTGATTTTAATGAATTTTTCATCGTGACCTAATTATTTTCCAAATGGGTGAATTTTCTACATAAATGAAGTGATTTTCAGACTCATAAACATTGAAATTTTTTTAATGTTAATTAATATCATAATGGTTAATTTAAATATGTGGCGGTTTATCCGACCAGGTTTATTATAGTTTTTTTTTTTGTTACGATTATCAAATCCTACTATAACATAATTTCAAAATTATTTTATATTTTTTGGATAAAATTTTAACTCGTATAATCATATCAAAATAATCGTTGTTAAATTATTTAAATAGACTTTTGAGTTTAGTTAAAGTTAATTATAAAAATATTTTCATAAATTCCATTAATTACTTAATAAAATAAATTTCATTAATGAAATTAATTCTATCAGACGATATTAATCAATTGCATTATTATATCACTGCATCAAAATATCTAAGAATTAAATTATTAATAATATCTGAATAATAGAAAATTCATTAAAATATCCGCACAAATGAAAGTTGAAATATTTTATTTAAAATATTTTAATAAAATATTTAAAATAACTTTTCCAATTAGTATAGAGTAGGTAGCCAGGGAAACTATTATAATATCTTATATTATAAATCCTTTTAATTTTTATTTCAGAATATTTTTCATAAAAAATTTATAAACATTAGATAATATTATTCATAAATGTACATTATATAAATTATTGCAATAAAAGAATTTTAATTCTTTTCCTAAGCATAATTTTGCCATTGCATCACTGAACATTTTATAAGAATGATTATTATATAGTTTTAATATTCTCTTCATATAAACCGGACATATAATGCTGTGCATCAAAATTCTGATGTGCTAATCTTCTTTTCTAAGAGATAACACATAATGACAAATTAAAATTCTACACGATATATTAAATATGCTTTTAACTTAGGAAAGCATAATTTGAAATGTTGTATCCTGGAAATACTTAGTAAAATACAAACATATTTTTCTCTGTTGGTAATTTGTACTATTAATATATTAAAAAACAATAATATAATTTTTTTTTTGTTTCCGGACCATGAAACTATAAATTATATTTCAGTTGATATTTGGTTATTATACAAATATTAAATATATTCTGTTAAAATACATTATCACTGTGAGATTCTATAATAAAAACTTCCGGATTGTAAAAGTGAAATTACTGACAGTTATAATACTACATTAGTTCATAACATTTTCAAAATTTGTTATATTTTCAGTTTTTTAATTTGATGATTATTTCTAATAAGATTATAACCGTTGTAATTGTATTACATTAAAAATAGTACCGTAATTCATACGAAGATACAAAAATAAAAAAAAATAATATTATTAGCAGGATTTTAATCTTACCATTTCAAAAAATTTTATATTAATTTTCCAATAATTCCTTCTTTTTTCAATCCATTTTACGAGGGACTATTCTTTTACTTTGCAGTACATTCAGTTTGTTTTAGCATGAATGAGTAAAAAATGATTCAAATATTCGAACTTATTGCGGTATCAACATGATTATTATTAATTGATCGATCGTTCAAGAACTTTTATACATTATATTGGTGATCACAGAGCAATAAGGATTGATTGAGATTTGTCTACATGTTGAAAATTTTACCGTAATTTTTTCTATTATAATCTTGATTGTTAAAAATTTTTGTTTTTAATTATCTGATATAACGTGTTCAATAGCGTCGTATCTCGACTTTGTTATTAAAATTGGTTTATTTTCGTGTTTTACCAAAGCCTTGGGGTATGCAATAACAGGTGATTTAATAGAATTAAAATAAACAAAACAAAACGGGACTTTAATAAAACAGTTAGTTGAAAAAAAAACTCGAATCAGCAATACTAAGTAAATCTGCTTCTTCCAGTTATTCTAATGATGAAATTTAAACCGTTATATAATATAGAGTTAATAATTTTAATATATTATGAAAGTAGTCAAATTACGCTCCCCATTTATAATAAAAATTTCCACAATTGAACAATATTCAATTCAGTTCATTCTTGTGTACTTGCTCGCTAGCTGTTACACTGGACTGTAGGGAGTAATGTTTGAATTGTAATAATAACACTAACTTTTCTCCAAATTAAATTTTGTTTTGTTTTGTTGTCCCATAACTCTTTAAAACAAATTTACAATATTTATAAAAAAAAACTTCCCCCAAATTAGATTGCCCAATTTTCTCTGTTTCTACTTTATATGGGTATATGTACAAATTTAAAAAATATTCTTTTCTTATAATAAAATATTCCATACAGTTACGATATACATATTATGTAGTTCATCTCTAACATTATTCTTCAACTCTTTTATAAAATCATAAAGCCTTTCAGTACTACTAATAATTCACTTCAATTATAGTACTTAAAAAATTTTTATACCATTAAATCGTTTCTTTTATTTTTTATTTATTTTTTTTTTTTTTTTTAATTTTCTTTCTTTATTTTTTTAATTTTTCATTCATTTTCTTTAGCTCGTTAATGTATTTATTTTTAATGTTTGTTTTTATATTGTTCTTATATTATTTTATTATTTCTACATTTTATTTCATTATCTTTCTACAATTTTGAACAAATATTTCTAATAGTATATGGCATTCCATTAAAGCTTTTATTAAAAATAGAAAATTAGATATGAGAAAGAGGGTGAAAAAAAACAAGAAATAAGAAAAGAAGAAAAGAAAAAAAAAATAACAACTTTGCAACTTTTTACTTTTCCTTTCAAAATGTCATACAATAAATGTGACACATAAACAACTGAATTGTTAAATTGATGATTTTCCCTTTCTCTGTCTCATTCATTACCTCTCTCTATTCTCTTTCTTCATTTTTTTATTCATTTTAATTTTTAATTATTCTATATATATATACAGGAACGTCATCAAAGCGTAAAAATAAGCCAAAACAGCAAATAAAACTTACTTAATAGTATAACAGTTTGAAAAAATTGCTTATTATTACAGTTATATGCTATACTATTGTTATTATTCTATGATGAGGTAATATTTTTTAAACATTTTTGTTTGTTGTTTAGAAAATATGTCGGTTTAATGTACATAAAATATTATACACGCATATTAAATTTGGGAAATCTGTGTACAACTCTGTAGCAAAGTTATTCGAATTAAATATTATTCAACTATATGTAATGTAATAATATTGAGTTATGTGAAATTCGATGGCCACGCGGACTTAGGATTGTTTTAATTTTTAATGTTATATGAATTGACAGAATACGGTTCTGATGAAAAATGATATACAAAATACCAACGATACCACCTAACAATATATTATGTAAAATTATCATAAATTAATTAACTTTTCAAGAATAATATAAGATTGAATAATAGCTTAATATTATAAGATTGAATGTGCTGTATGTAACATCAGATATTACATTAATCATTTTATTCCATTTCGAAAATTATAATATTTGTGTGTCATTATACTGTTTTATGTTTAGATTATGACAATTTACCAACGAATTGAAAATTCTTTAGACAGTTAAAAAGTTAATCAGGTTCAAGATTCTTCAGTAACATATCGTATTTATATAAATCGCTTGATACATGAAGCGTATTAGCTGCCACATTTAAAAACATAGAACATTTTTGTTTTTGAACAAAAGATAAGGAAGACTAAAAATAGATTTAGCTTGCACAATCGGGGGAAAAAAAATGTTATGTATAAAATTTTTAATAAATTAAGTGAACTCTTAACAAAATCAATTTAGATTTAAGCAATGTATGCATTACGTAGATGAGCTGTATATTTATTGCAAAATCACATACATGAACTGTATTATCTAGCTAGATCAAGAAGAGGATTCAATTCTATCCTAGTTCATTTTCCATCTCAGAGAACTCTTATATAATATTTGACAAATTATCAGTTGCAAAGACTTATGTTTTTTGTTTATTTTTAATGTGATTAAAATTTTGCAGTTTTTTGGCTCCTTTGAAATGTGTTTCAATTTATAAAATTTTTTTAAATTTAAACTTAATTTTAAAAACACACTTCTTTGAAATATGTCAGATCTATCCAAGAAATGTTTATATTAAAAAAAAAATAAAAATAATTATATTCACATCTTAAGTTTTTCCATTTTCTACGATTACATGATCCCCTTGGTAAGATAGACCAGATTGTTTTTATAAAAAACAAAAAAAGTAAATTTATTTTATTTGATCTACCGAATGGACTTGTAATAGAGTAGTATAAAAATTTATTTCAATTTCTATATAAGAAACTTAAATAAATTAAATACAAAAAAGAGACGAAAACAAACAAGTTTATTACTTTTTGCTCCTTTAATTGTCTTTAAGATATACTTCGATTTTGTTAGCGGTTTTATGTTTTTTTTTTGTTTTTCCATTTGCTTAAGTAGGAGTGGATTTGAGGAGTTGGAGCAAAATATATTTGTATGTCATTCACAAAAGCTTAAAATAATGAAGGTTGTTTTAAATTTAAAATAAATGGAAAAATTTTCAAAAGATGAAAGGGCAAATTATTATTATGACAGAGAAAACTATATAGACATTAGGGTAGGTGAGTTTATCAAATTTCAAAGAAATTTATTGTTAACGAACACAGTATTTAGCACAGCTGGAAATAACCTTATAATATTGTATTTCTTTGCTTGCTTTTGAAACAAATCGAAATGGAAAATTTATTTTTATTTCGAAAATATGTATATATGTATATAAGAGTATATATAGTTTTGCTTGTTGATGGAAATATTACAATTTTCTTTTCCAAAATTTATTTCTATCGTTTAAAAATTTAAATTAAATTTTCATAATTAAAATAATTAGAAATAATAATAATAATAATGTAGAATAAAAACGATTGTAAGTTGTTCTTGTAGTACAGTTATGATGGAAATAAATTTCTGAAAATTGATAGATATTTTCAAGACACGATTCAAATTTGTATTTCTATTTTAATATGGAATTGACATTTAAAAATTCAATTAAAGAAATTCGAGTCTGAATGAAGTAAATTCATGTGAATTACTCAAGAATCTAAGAAAATCTAGTTTTTTTATGTAGAAGACATGAAATGAAAGTAATTGATGTGAATGATGTGTATTTATCTATCTTAAATAAAAAATGTAATGAAAAAAGAAAACGAAAGAGTGAAAACTTTGTGAATATAGTTTAAAAAAAATGGGTTGAAATTATAACATAAAAATATTGAACTTCAAAATAGTATAAAACAAGTGGAAAAGTTTAAAAGGATTGATATCACCATCTTCACCAATTAGGTGAAGAGTTCATGGCATAAAACAGTATATATAACAGTTTAGTTATGACATTTTGATTCGTTTTAAAGGATTAATTTATTATGAAAAAGGATTCGTTTATTATGAAAAGATGTTATATAGTTATATATGCTATATATAGATTTAGTTCATTTCACCTTCGAACACCTGAGTTTAATAGAGATTAATAGCAAGTTTACTTTAACATAAATTCTATTAAGTAGAATAGACGACTCAAGCAACGGAAACTCAGCCCCGGATTGTAAGAAATAAATCATGGTCGCAAATTAAGGCAGCGTAAAATAGAGATAGATGGAAAGCCTTAGTGGATGCCCTATACTCTCTAGAGAAGCTGTACGAAAAAAAAGTATTATATACGAGTATTTGAATAAAGATACGAACTGTCAACATGTTGTTGCAATCACAAATGATTTATGTAAAGATATTAATCATGTACTGTGTAATGTGCTTGCTAACGTAGTAAAAATTATGATATAGATCGTTATACAAGTATATGTTTTTGACGTTGATGGGTATATTTACAAATTTTATTAGATAAAAGGCTTCATCGAAAAGAAACATTTTAGGTATTTCAAAGAAGATTATTAAAAGATTGGTAGAAACTATATAGTCTCTCAAATTTTCATATTATTTTCTTATTTGCAACACTGAAAAACATTTTGCAACACTATCTGTTTTTTAAAATCACTACATAAAGATAGTGATTTTGCGATTCTAATAAATATTACTTTAAATTTAAAGTTATTAAATTATTAATTTTCATTGTACTGAAAATATGTATAGAATGTTTAGTTTCAAGATTGTACTCAAATCATAGTTACTATGTTAATATGAAACGAAAACTTTAACTTTCTTTTTAAAGTTATTAAAAAAATTTTATTTGGCATTAAATTCTTTATAAAAAGCAACAAAAAAAAAAACCATTTATTAAATTCGGAAATTTATTTTTTATTTGCTCTTAAATCTACCTTTTTCTCCCACTCATATTACAACGAAAAGAGTGTAACGTAAGTGTGTTTTATAATTCTATAATTTACATTAATTTTCAGATCCTTCCTTTAATAATGAAAATTTTTTAAATGTCAAATTCATTACAGTTCATTTTTATTAATGGTTTCTAATGTCACTTCTTCACCTCACAGTTCTTCTTTACTTTCACAAAGAAAACATAATTTTTTTTTTCTGTTCTAGGATGAAGTCAAATTTAATTTTTTTTTTTTTTTTGTTGTTGTAGCTTTTTTCCTTATTAAATTTTATGATGCCATATAGACTTGAGTAAATTTTTATTACCTGATTTCATTTTCACAACACTTTCTACAATCAACTCTCTGATAATATATGTATGATGACTTCTGATTATTTGAAATGTAAAATTGTACAATAAATTCATACCTTGATATCGTAAAAATATTTTATTTGGTATATGGAATCTCAATATAATGAATATCTTTTACCAACACACATATAAAATAAGTATAAAATATGTACGATGCTTGTATGTATGGATATATTGTGTGTAAATACGGGCTTTTATCAGTTTTGTCAGTTAAAATGTATTCTGTTTTTTTTTTTAAATATTTTGTTTTTTTTTATTATTGTTATTTTTTTTGTTTTGTTTTGTTTTATATTTATTTATTACACCATCATTAATGAAAATGAGACTTACATATGTTATATGTCTAGGTTACAAACTTCTAACCCATCTATACAACTCAATTAATTATATATATATATATATATATATATATATATATATATATATATATATAACTATATATGTTTTCACATAAATAAGGATTCTTAAAATTATTCTCAAAAATAGGTACATATACTAATATATCAGTGTTCCACAAACAATTAAATGTTGTCAAACTGTGAAATCGAAATTCCTACATTATTTTATAAATAAAGTTCTATTTTGGAATGCCCATCGATTTTGGGGACTTTACTCTATAATAATCTGTTTTAAAATATATTTTTTTTAAAGTTTAATTAAAATATCAATTTCTTTAGAGAAAAAGAGATTAAATATATTTTCAAAAGTCACCCGACTCAAAAGTCACAGAAACTAATGCTGTATTTTTTTCTTTAATTAGTAATATAATTCGAAAGAGGTCAGCAACGTATATTGCAACGTTTCTTTTTTGTAAACTTTTTTTTATTCTGCTTTTTTTCAAGTTTTTGTTCTACAAAATCATTTTTTTAAAATATCTTGTTTTTTCAATTTAATTTTTTGATTTAATTTTTTTTTTCTAAATATTTAGTTGAAATTTGCCGCCTTAAAATTTCCTGAACAAATTATTGAAGTTTTTCTTTAACAGAAATATGAAGAAAGTAGATGGCAAAAATTTACTTTCTGATTGGGGAGAATTTCCCCAAACTCTGGATCAAATTTAATAGAACATTACTTTCAAAATTAAAATTTTTCTTTATTTCTTCTACATGTTTTAAAGCTAAATTTAGTGAAGTTTTTAAAAACAATATTATGGAAAAACAACTGAAAATGGTTAACAAGCAATATCTACATAATTGCATACTCCAACAAAAATGTTTAATTTGCGAAATTTCAATGTAAACATAAATATGCAATGTTTTACATTTAACTTATGCTTACGGGGCATTAGTTCCAATCCAACTGGCTGTAGTATTTTCCATATTTCCTAATTTATTATTATAAATAGCATTGAAATAAATGACATGATTTATGAAATTAATATATATACACTTAATCTATATTAAAGAACCCACTATAAACACCTTAAGCTGAATCAATCAACTCATAGAATACGTATTTCTCATATAAATAGCTTTCAAACGAATTCGCTTGACACAGAGATACATAACAGACATTTTTTTTATTTGCAATTAAAAGTAGAATCTCCTTTCACTAATAAATCATTTCAAAACCGATTTTCATTATTATCCTTTAATATGATAGATATTCAAAATAAGACGTAGCGAAATCAAATATATATTTTTTAATTTTAAATTAGAAACTGCAATTCAAAATTTCGTCATATTATGTATAAATAAAGTATAAACACTAAACAAATACCGTTATATAAAATGTTAACTTTATCAAATTGACACACACGCATGTGCAGAGTTTGTTTTTTCTCACCAGAATTAAATTTAATTTAATTTTAATTTAATTAATTTAATTAGTTTACATATTATACTGAAATTACCGACTTATATTAATTTAGAGCTTAAATTAAAAAATTTATAGCTTTGATTACAATTTTCGATTTGTAATAATATTGGTTTATTTATCAAAATCTCGCAAAGTAAATATTATCATAAATGCGGTTGTTGTCTAAGATAAACTAATAATAAAAATTATAAAGTGCCAAATATAAATTGAAGTGATGGAAAACAATTCATAATGAAATTAAACGCAATTTGCCATTAATTAAACTTTCTCGAAGTTCGATGAGCTGGCGAATACTAGCTAATTTTTATATTGGATATATCAATATTTCGGAAGTAAATTACTTCTTACAACAGTGCTTGTGACTGAGTCTAGCGAATTTTAATTTTCATATTTAATATATAACAAAAACCAAATCGGATTATGAAAAATACATATTTTGTATTGAACAAAGTTAAATGAAATTAGAAGGTGTGTACAATTATAATTCTAATTACAGTTTGTTATATAAATTTAACTACAATTCAATTACAATAACAAAATTATTATAATAAATGCCCTTAAGTAATATTATATTTACTTTAGGCAGCTCATCTTTTATAATAATTTTGTTGAAAATTTGAATAAATATCAAAAATTAAAAATGTTAGGATGCAGTGGTATATTCTATTTATAAGACTTACATATATGTGTCATTGGACGTGTTTGTAAGAAAAAGTGTAAAGATCTTTAACGCGTGTCGATTTATTTATTTAATGTATCAGAAAAGAGATGAATGTCTATCATTACCTACATATATATGATGCAACAAGAAAATGAAAGAATTTATTCTGAATAAAGATTAGAGAGGTTTCCTAACCAAAAAAAAAAAAAAACACAAAAAACAGAATGAAGAAATAATTTAGCACAAATGAATGGCAAAATGACTATTTTGTTAAAGGAATGTGTTTCATTTCACATAGAATTATTCTCTTTTTATCTTTACTTTCATTATTTATTATTTAGAATATTATAATATTAGAATTTCAGGAAATTTATTATAGATAGTATCATTTTTAGTTTTTCCTTCTAATACTATTCTAATTAAGACTATATACACTATTAGAAACGAAATATGAAAGTATATTGTATGCTTTCAAATATTTTGAATAGAATAATTTTTGTTTTGAAATTTATTCTGAGAAAATAATTATTAGTATCTAAGCAAGTTCATAGTGTTTGAAGCTATAAAAAGATAAAACAATGATATAATATTTATGTCATATACCAATTTGAGGTTTAATTTTAATATTTCTTTCATTTATTACTAACTAAGTATTTTTTTCTATAGTTTTATATTTTCTGTAATCTAAATTTTATTTTGTCTGTTTCTGATTAATTCTCTTTTACTATGTGTTCTTCTAAACATTTAACGTCGCCGTCGTAGTTTCCTTAATTTGATTACGATTTTATATACCGATTTTATAAAAGTGTTCTTTCAGTGATATACGAAGCTCTGATGTGATATTTTATTTCAAACTGTTTAGTCAAAAAATATTATGTTCAACGTATAAGCTACATACTCATAAGGTTGTTATCTTTGTTTTAAGCTCAAAAACAATTTTTCTGATAACTATGATTGTATTACGAATTTAGATCTATAAATTTGAACGACATTGTATTATAAATAATTTTACCCTGGTGCCATCACTATGCAGAAAAAAATATAAAATGTCTTAAAATAATATTGAAATAAACGCATGTACATTAAGATGAGCCAGGAGCATTTTGATTAAGCATTACAGAATTTACAATTTTTGAATGAGCATTACAGAAGAGAAGCCATTTTTTTTTTATTTCATTTTAGTAAACATTGACAAGTTATAATGCAAAGACTCACGACTCAACAACGTTTACAAATTGTTGAAATTTATTTTAAAAATCAATGTTCTATACGCTAAACTTATAGAACACTTCGTAAAATTTATGGTTTACAAAGTCGTAGTCCATTCGTCGAAATATCGATAGATTTTGGACATCATTTTCTCATCTCGATGCAACAATAATAACAAGACAAAGAACTATAAGTACAGAAGAAAATATCGGTGCTAGTGTTGGAGTGAAAAAGCTTATGTTGATAAAGATCCAAGATACGTTGACTTTTACAACTGTGTGCAACCATCACATGGAAAATTTAGGTATACATCAATACAAGACTCAACTGGTTCAGAACTAAAGTCACTTGAACTATAATAAGTGTCGCTTGTTTGTTAATTGGGCCCTAGTTGAAGTTGATCCGCTTTTTTATCGGATAATTTTTTATTTTTGTGTTTACGTAGAAAATCAAAATTGATGTATATTGAGCGAAAACAGCCCTCAAGAAATTCAGCAGGTTCCATATTTCCTCCTGAAAAATGCACCGTATGGTGTGGTTTATACGCTAGGGACATCATCGGTCCATATTTCTCTAAAAACGATGCTATGGCTAATATTACGGTGATGGTACTCGTTACAAATCAATGATTTTTTGTTTCAGAGTTTGAATGGTATCGACCCGGAGGTGTTTTGAGACCAACAATATGGTTTTTACATCATACTGCTACTGCAACAAATGATGACACATAAACAAAAACATATTTGAAAACAAAGAAAAAAAAAAGAAATCTGAACAGTGTTTATTGAAAAAAAGATTGTTTTAAAAATTAATTGGCCTTCAAAACCATGCGACATAGCGCCATTGGATTATTTTCTTTAGGGTTATGTCAAGTTTTAAGCTTATATTGATACACCTGAAACAAAAGACGTTCTGCAAGCTAACAAAACCCGTGTTATTGATGAAATAAGGCCTTAATTACTCGAAAAATAGCCCAGAATTTACCTAATCGATTGTGGTTTCTCAGACCTAGTCGTGGTGGACATATGCCGGAAATTACTTCTAAAACCTAAATGCCATAAAATTATATTACAATAAAAAAATTAGCTTGCATCTTAATTTAAATGTTTTTTATATCAATTTAAAATTCTATCACTATAAAAAAAACACTCTTTAGATACATTGTTTAATTGTGCATCTTTCGTTAATATAATATAAACATTAGGTTGAGCCAGAAATTGTTCTATGCCAGAAATTGTTTTATTCAGGCCAGAAAAATAAGATTAGAGTTAGTTGATTTGTATATTGTTGCCTGTATTTGCTATTTGGTAGCTACGCGTCAGTCGAGCGACATCTCGACTTCTTATTAAAAAAAGACACCACGACTTCTTAAATACAATGGTGAGATGTACAAATATACTGAAACTATTTAAAATTATAAATTAGTACATATTCGATCATTGCTGATTCATTTAAAAATAATAATTTATTTTCATACTGTTTATTAACATTTACACAAATATTTGTAGAATATTCAATACTTAATTGAATATAAAATTTTTAAATTAAATTCACTTTAAAATTAGAACAAAATTATTATGTCCACGTTTAACCACAACAAGTTTATAGTAATTACCACAACAACTAATACACAATTATCATTTTCTATCACTATTTTTAAATTTAGCAAATTACATTTATATAAATCTTTTTTTTATTTATATTATTTTTCTTCATTATTGAAAAGTACATAATGCCACAGTTCAAAAAATGTTTGTGTTTTTTATTTTGACATAATAAAATAAATTTTAAATCAATAATTTAGTATAAATTTAATACCGTAAGCAGGATTGGGTTAAATAATAATGATAATAATTTTATTGATTTTGAGCACAACTTGATATGATTTCAATTAAGTTGAAACATTTGAGTTGATATTTTTCAAATTGAGGTCTAATAAATTTTGAATTTATTCAATTAATTTCATATTCTATTTTTATAGAAAAATAGATCTGTTCAAATTCAATAGTATAATCAGATCAGATCTGTTCAAATTCAACAGTACAATTTTACCAAATATAGTTTAGTATTTTTTATTGTCTTTTTTGTGGGGTAAGGCAAATAGAGTCTCGTTGAACATTTTCAAAACTTATAGTTCTTGAATGGGTCCTACATCTAAAAATAAACAAAAGAAAATTTATTTGAAGCAAAAACAATAGTCCTAAGTGCTTAACTAAAATTGCAATCCTAAACAATACATAAAAACACTCGTTGTTTAGTTACAATAAAACATACCCCCTCCGTGCAAGCCCATTCTAAAAGTTCAAAAAAAAAACTTACAATTAATGGAAAACCTAACTATTTTCGAAGTGCAAGTAAATCAATATATGATCTGGATTGATCAGTATTAAAAAAAAAGTCCTTAACTGTTTAGTAAAGTGTACTTTTTGATCAACGATCTGTTTAGTATCAAAGTCGAAATACAGATTGAATAATTCGAATTAATGGGTGGGTACTTCGGAAATTACTTTGAAAGTGTTTTTAATAGA